>AP025073.1:16576243-16692088 GCA_036186865.1 Eustoma russellianum | reverse complement strand
TTATCAAAAATAGAACACTTCTTATTTTTAATCAAAAATGAATAACCTTCATTATCCAAAACAGATACTGAAATAAGATTCCTACTCATAGTAGGAACATAAAAGCAATTGTTCAAAACTAACAAAAGCCCATTGGGCAAGACAAGCTCATAAGTCCCTACAGCTATAACAGCAACTCTTGCTATATTGCCAACACGTAGGTCCATTTTGCCCTTCTTCAGCATCCTACTCCTTTTGAGCCCCTGCATATTTGTACAAATATGGGATCCACATCCAGTATCTAATACCCAGGAAGAAGTAGATAAATTAATTTCTATAACATAAATACCTGAAGATGTAGTCGCACTACCCTTCAGCTTCTTCAACTCGTCCAAATAAACGTCACAGTTTCTTTTCCAATGCCCAGGCTTGTTACAATGGAAACAAGTTCCTTCCTTAGGAACCTTTGCCTTGGGTCCAGGTTTTGGCTTAGCTTGACCCTTTGACCCTTTTGCACCTTTTGCACCTTTGGGCTTACCCTTGCCTTTACCCTTCTTTTTCATTGGCTTGATATTGACACTCAATACTTGGGTAGGCCTTTTGATATTCCCCTCAGCAGTTTTGAGCATAACATGTAGCTCAGGAATGGACTTTTCCATATTATTCATATTGTAGTTCATGACGAACTGAGAAAAACTGATAGGCAAAGAATGTAGGATCAAATCCGTGCGAGTTCCAAACTCAGGGGATATCCAAGTCTTGCAAGGTGATCTATATAGCCTTTCATCTTCAAAACATGAGCGCTAACAGATTCACCTTCATACATCTTACAGTCAAAAAGTGCAACAGCGGTGTCAAACCTATCCTGCCTAGCCTGTTGTTGGAATGCTTGTTTGAGATGCACACTCATCTCATAAGCCTCTAAGTGTTCCAGGTCCTTCTGAAGTCCTGGACACATAGTTGCCAACATAAGACATCCTATGTCATTGGAATCTTCCACATGCTTCTTATACTTGTTCTTAGCAGCAACAGAAGCATCAGCAGGAGGAGGTTCAGGGACAGGGTCATCGAGCACGTAGGACTTCTTTTCTTGCTTGAGAACGATTCTCAAGTTTCGAAACCAATCAACAAAATTAGTCCCACATTCTTTTAGTTTTTCCTTCTCAAGGATAGATTGTGGAATTGTTATTAGCAGCCATTTATGATCTACAAAACATGCAAAGTAACACTTTATTAATAATGAGGTTAAAATTTATAAAACTCCCACTAAAACATAACCCTCAAAAGAAATATTTTAGTGAACTAAGATCCATATTTGACTTAATTCTAAACTCAGCTTTGGCATGACGCTTAAAATTAAGTTATTTAGGTAGGTAACTTCTTTACCAATTACATCTCATGTAACTCTTAGAATTTATGGAATAATGATATCATATATCATTGTATGTTAGATTCCATCTAATGCCTGGGGCCCAAAACCGTTTTGATAGGCCATTTAAGTCTAACCAATTTTAAACATATGAGTAGCACTATTACTCATCCTACGTAGCTGGGAATGTTTAAAGCACATTGCTTTGGCAATACCTACTTTAATACAATCCCAGTTTTAATAGGTGTTTAAGACATGGATGGCATCAAGACTTAAATTATTAATGAGGGTTCAGCTTAGTTTATGTCTTGCATTGCATATCATTATATCATAGCATCATATATGCATCTCATACAAAATGATAAATATGTAAACGTGACATAGCATGGCCAAACTAAATATGATCTTCATGAGACCAAATGAAGATCATAAAGGAAACCCAATGTGAAAGACTTCCTATTACAACATTTGCAATGATACATATCTTCTACTCTTGAGCTCGTGCCTCCATCTCCATGGAATCCACTCGTCCTTGGTATGTGTCGCCATCACCACTTTTGTAGCTTGATTCTTCATATATTACAATAATAAATGTAGGAAAGTAAATATATGATTGATATGTAATTAATCTTATGATTGATATGTAATTAATCTTATGATTGATATGTAATTAGTATATGATATTTGACTAAGAAAAAGGAAATAAATCATTCCTTATAGGCCGGTTTTTATGAGGCCTAATATTACTCATTGGATAGAGGAATCAAACTGATTCCTAATTAAGATAGTTACCATAGATAGGAGATTGTAGCAATTAAACCTAGCCTCTACTCAAGGCTATAAAAGCCGCCCAATTGTACACTTTCAAAGATATGAATGAAATCATTTTTCTATTTCAATTTCTTCATGGTATCAGAGCCTACAAGGCATCCACCCCCCATAACTCGACCGAGTATTCACCTGCCGGCCGAACCCACCGGGCATTTCCAAAGCCGAGAAAGAAAAAAAACCTCTCTTCATCTCTACCATAATCTTATACAACAATGGCCACTGAGTCATCAACTACTAGTGCCATTGAGCACATCTCCACTCCAGGCAACAAAGTCGGGGCAGGGTCCAACTCCCACAATGATGGGATTCCAATGGTAATAACCGGACACAAGTTAACCGGCTATAACTATCTCTCCTGGTCAAAAGCCATGGAAATGTTTATAACGGGAAAGGGCAAAGAAGATTACATCACTGGAAATATCATTGCCCCGGCCACTACTGACCCACAGTTCAAAAATTGGAAAGCCGAAAATAGCATGGTGATGTCCTGGCTCATTGGGTCCATGGACCCGGACATCAGTGAAGACTTCCTGCTGTATTCAACAGCAAATGAAATTTGGGTAGCAGCCCAAGAGATGTACTCGAAGAAGGACAATACCTCTGAACTATATGAGGTTGAATCCCAATTACAGGAGATCAAGCAAGGAGACATGAATGTCACCAAATACTTTACTCAGCTTACTCGCGCATGGCAACAAATTGATGCATTTGAATCTATTAATTGGACATGCACGGCAGATGCGTTATTATATAAGGAAATGACGAAAACCAAGAGGGTATTCAGGTTTTTGATTGGATTAAACTCTGAACTAGATGGTGTTAGAGGCCGAATCTTGGGTATGAAGCTCATTCCCAGCCTCAAAACTGTATTCTCTGAAGTAAGGCATGAGGAAAGCAGGAGAAAGCTGATGATTGGACATGCTCTAATGACCACAGAGGGATTGGCCCTGACACTGAAACGATCATTCAACGCTGCCGAAGGCCCAAGTTCTAATGCTAAGCGTCCAGCTACGACTAAACCTTTCTGCAACTTTTGCAAGAAAACTGGACATACTGCAAAGGAATGTTGAAAGTTGCATAGTAAACCAGCAACCGGATCTGAGTCACGAGCAAACAATAATTGGAGGACCCCTAAACAATCAAACTCGGCCTACTCAAGTCGGACCATGGCCGAACCGCAGCACAACAACAATTTACCCACTAAAGAGCAGTTACAAGCTCTACTCACACTGCTAAATCAAAAACAAAATGAGGGACCCGAGCCCATTCAAGCTTCAATGGCAAATCTCGATGATAATCCCGGAGACAAAGGACAGCCGTGGATAGTTGATTCAGAAGCATCTGACCATATGACAGGCGATGGTAAGCTCCTTTCTAATTATACAAAATTTCCTATTACTAAACATGTAGCAAATGGTAAACAGGTTCAAGTTTTTGGATCAGGAATTGTGAAAGTCAATCCTAATCTTACCTTGTACAATGTTACATGTACCTCACTTAAAATTCAATTTACTCTCTGTAGGGAAAATAATGACTGACAATAACTGTCAAGTATTATTCTCACCTACTTCTTGCTTGTTTCAGGAGAGAAATTCGAAATGGAGGATTGGCTTTGCTAAAAGAACCAGAGGACTATTTGTTCTACATATGGAATGCACGCAGCCTAATGCATTATCTAGTATTTTAGAAACTTTCGTTTGTAATAAGGATGCAGCCCGTGACCAAATACTATTATGGCACGAAAGGCTAGGGCATCCCAATTTCCAGTATTTGAATAAAATTATGCCTACTTTGTTCAACGATATTGATCCAAATACACTTGTGTGCGAAACCTGTCAATTTGCAAAACTTGCGAGACATGTACATCCGGCAAAATCATATAAGGAAAGTCAACCATTCAATTTAATACAAACTGATGTTTGGGGACCCTCACGGGTAGCAAATATAAATGGAGCAAGATGGTTCATTACATTCATAGATGACCACACCCGCTTAACTTGGGTATATCTGCTCAAGAATAAATCAAAAGTTGGACAAGTAATAAAAACATTCCATAACCTAATAAAGACTCAGTTTGGTGAAAAAATTAAGACGACAAGGTCGGATAATGCTACTGAATACTTAGAACAAAACTTGAAACAATTCATGATTGAAGAAGGGATTTACCATCAAACTTCGTGCGTAAACACACCTCAACAAAATGGAATTGCTGAAAGAAAAAATAGACATCTTTTAGAGGTCACAAGGGCACTAATGTTCACAATGCAAGTGCCAAAACAATATTGGAGAGAAGCTGTACTTACAGCAGCATACCTCATAAATCGGATGCCCTCAAAAACATTACAATACCAAACACCAAGACAGAAACTACTAGTAAAATACCCACATACAAAACTACTATCTGAACTGCCGCCAAAGGTGTTTGGATGTACAGCTTATGTATACATACAGTCAACCAACAGGAGCAAACTAGATCCTAAGTCAATCAAGTGTATGTTTATTGGTTACTCAGGCACACAAAAGGGGTACAGATGTTACTGTCCCCATACTAAGAAAATCTATATTACACTAGACATACACTTCAATGAAACTCAACCATTCTACACTAATTATCAAAACCACAAAATACCTGAAAATCGTTGGAACATACTGGATATTGGTAATATTAAAACACAAACGCCAACTACCAGTCAATCACCTACAGGTGAGCCTCAGTAAAACCATCCTAACTCATCTCAAAATAATACATTATCAGAGGAAGGATTCACTCAGCCTACAAGCTATCCTACTAAAACCCTATCACGAAAGTGAATACGAGGAAGTATACCCACAAACATTTAGAACCAGAACTCGTGGATAATCAAAGTACTGCACAACCTGAATCACTTGAAGTGGACAATAGACCAATAGCCTTGAGGAAAGGAGTAAGGGAATGTACCAAGCATCCACTTTATAACTTTATGACATACTCAAAGTTACAACCACGTTTCAAGGCGTTCACTATTCATTTGGACTCTACCTCAATACCAAAACATGTATATGAAGCGTTAGAGGTCCCACACTGGAAAGAAGCTATTAATCAGGAAATGGATGCTCTTTTAAGGGCTAATATATGGAAACTTACACCATTTCCTGAAGGAGTAAAACCAATTGGGTGTAAGTGGATATTTACGATTAAGTACAATGCTGATGGGTCCATAAACAGGTATAAGGCTAGACTAGTAGCCAGAGGTTTTACACAGACTTATGGAATAGACTACTTAGACACATTTGCTCATGTGGCAAAGTTAAACACAGTAAAAGTAATATTCTCAGTAGCTATCAATCTTGATTGGAAACTATACCAACTTGATGTTAAGAATGCATTTTTAAATGGAGAACTTCCAGAAGAAGTATATATGCAAATACCACCGGGATTTGAAGGAAAAACAAAGAGTGGAATAGTATGTAAGCTCAATAGGTCGCTTTATGGTCTAAAACAATCACCAAGGATGTGGTTCCAGAAATTCACAAGTGTAGTAAAAGGCAAGACTTCAATCAATGTCATAGTGATCACATGTTGTTCACACGTGTGAGCAAGGAAGGAAAGATTACAGTCTTGATTGTGTATGTAGATGACATAATACTGACAGGAAATGATACACAAGGTATAGAAAAAACCAAAGAAATGTTGTCACAGAAATTCGAAATAAAAGATCTTGGGAAATTAAAATACTTCCTGGGAATGGAAGTTGCTAGAAATAAGGAAGGGATGAGTGTATCACAAAGGAAATATGTAATCGATTTACTAACGGAAACAGGAATGTTAGGAAGTAAACCTGCTCCTACTCCTATTGAATCAGGATATAAGACTGGAAAATTTATGGATAAAACACCTACAGATAAGTTAAGATTTCAAAAATTAGTGGGAAAACTGATATACTTGTCTCATACTAGACCAGATATCGCATATGCAGTAAGTTTTATAAGTCAGTTCATGCATGCACCTACTAACGAACATTTGAGAGCTGTTATGAGAATTCTCAGATACTTGAAGGGGTCACCTGGACAAGGATTGCATTTCAAAAGGACAAAGCAAAAGGATGTTAATATATTCACTGATGCTGATTGGGCAGGATCAAGGTCAGATAGAAGGTCAACCACAGGCTATTGTTCATATGTATGGGGAAACTTAATCACTTGGAGAAGCAAGAAACAAGCAGTAGTTTCAAGAAGCAGCTCAGAAGCAGAACTACGATCACTGGCCTTAGGAGTATGCGAAGGAATATGGTTAAAAAGGGTACTAAGTGACCTGGGACAACCACTGGAAGAGCCTATACGAGTATTTTGTGACAACATATCAGCAATTCATATGGCGGAAAACCCAGTCCAACATGATAAGTCAAAACATGTGGAAATTGATAGACACTTCATGCGGGAAAAGTTAGAAGACAAGACCATTAGCCTCGAGCATATCTCTACAACTAATCAACTGGCAGACATCCTAACCAAACCAGTATCCATCAAAACATTTCAGAATTTGGTATCCAAGCTTGGCTGTATCAACATCTACAGTCAAGCTTGAGGGGGGGTGTAGGAAAGTAAATATATGATTGATGTGTAATTAATCTTATGATTGATATGTAATTAGTATATGATATTTGACTAAGAAAAAGGAAATAAATCATTCCTTATAGGCCGGTTTTTATGAGGCCTAATATTACTCATTGGATAGAGGAATCAAATTGATTCCTAATTAAGATAGTTACCATAGATAGGAGATTGTAGCAATTAAACCTAGCCTCTACTCAAGGCTATAAAAGCCGCCCAATTGTACACTTTCAAAGATATGAATGAAATCATTTTTCTACTTCAATTTCTTCAATAAAGAAAAACCTAACTACTTGTATAATAAAATACAACAAAAACTACAGAGGCACGCAGGCCATAATAATCAAAAAAATAGAAATATGACTAAGTCAATCACATAGGTCCTAAGGCTCATGCTATGCACCATGCAAAGACATTAACAATTATAATATATCTTACACAAACATATTATAACAAATAAATATATATTGACATTCTTAATGTCACGGTAAAGAACTATAGGGCGTATGCATACGGCGGTCCCGCTCAGCGGGCGGGGTTCCGAGGGGCAGCGCCCCTAGGCGGGGTCGGGGGACAGCGCCCCTCGAAGCCAAACAGAAAACATCAATCAGATTGATAATTTTTCTTTTCGGAACCCTAACATGGACGCGTCAATCATATTAACGATCTTACTATTTTGAATACGTGTAAGCCTTTGTAGAAGCATCGATCGAATCGAGAGTTATCATTCGAAACCCGAAACAGAATCATCAATCGAATTGATAATCTGCTATTCGAAATCCGAAACAGAATCATCAATCGAATTGATAATCTGCCATTCGAAATCCGAAAACAGAATCATCAATCGAATTGATAATCTGTCTGTTTTGAATATGCATAAACTCTTACAGAATCATTATCGGTTGTTCATATCGATATAAACATAATCGTTTTGATCATCACATGAAAAACGAAAATATTATATCTTATATAACAATCTCGAATTATAACATCTCATGAAAACGATTTGAAAACACCAATCCGCTCTCATCACATGAGATTCGAATATGGTTTTACACATCATGGCATATCGTGTGTTTATATCTAATATAAACAGAGTCGGTTTAATCATCACACGAAAACGAATTCTGCCATATACAAATCATCTCATGGAAACGTATTGAAAAACACCATTCTTCTCTCATCATATGAAATCCGAATTAGCGTTTTATATATATAATGCCATACGAAAAACAGTAAACATATAATCACATAAGCATGATATAATCGATTTAAACGAAATCAACAAGTGTCTCTGATACCACTGTTAGGAAATCAGTCAAGATCACTGCAAAAACGCGCAGCGGAAAACAAAACTTGATCTCCGATTTCCTACCAAGAATCCATGTTGTTCGTTTAATTCGATGAAAGAAACTCGAAAATTACCTCTGTAGATTCGAATTACGCAGATGAAGGAGGTGCGAAATACGAACACCCTCTGTCGGTATCCATACAAATTCTTCCGCCCTGAGTGCTCGCTCTTGAACGGCGCGGCTGAGAGAACTCGTTTTTCTCCAAAACGATTTTTGTCTTTTCGTTGTTCTGCTGGTTGTGTAGTGTACGAGACACACCATGCTATATACATATATATAGATATCAAAATCCGATTCCAGATCGGATTGGTTAATGCTCATCATAATCCGTACCAAATACGGATTCTGTTAGGATTAGATAAAATCAATCAAAATCTATATCAGATATGGATTCTATTGTTATCATCTGATTATATAAATATATATATATATATATATATAACGAAAATAATAATTATAATAATTAATATCCAATATTAATATTATTAATCTCAGCCATACGCATTCTTGTGTGTGACCCGATAGGCCCATATTAATTGGCAGTTGATTAAATTTCTATTAAACCAACAAGTCGTAATTGGCCTCTAGCAAGGCATTACGACTACCCAATTAATACGAGTACAGTCCAATTAGCCTAATAATAGCACATGCAATAATCCCTTTGTCACATGATATCTAGTTTGAACATAAGTCATGGTCAGCGTCATACTTATATTGTTCAAACATATGATTACTCAATCTCTAAGTAGACTGATAAAACAAATGATATTGATCACACTATCAAATCATTTGAGCACGGCCATGCATTTCACAGTATCACTAATCGAGGGGCCCAAAGATATCTCTCTCAAAAGAGAGGGACAAATTCTATCTTGATTGTTCAATATCCTCTACATAATTTCTATCACATTCAATCATGACCTTTATTATTATCCAGTTACGGAGAATGTTTGATCATGTCAAAATATAATAGTCCTTATGTTGAAAACTATGACAATCTCAAGCCAAAGGATTAAAACATGACTATCATGAGATTTACTTATGACGTTAATCCATGTAGTAATCTCATGATGGATCTATCCAATACACTGTTCTCTAACAAGTATCTATGAGATTGATTTGTATCACCATACACATAATCATCTCATGATTATCAAATCAATACTCATACTGATTATAAATTATTTTATCTCTATAACAATAATGAATCAGGGACATATATCAAAATTGTGTAACATACTAACCAACAATAATGATAATAAAACCTCTTTTATTAATAATAAATGTATAACATAAATATCCAAATCATGGCCTAGGATACATACACTAACACTTTTTTGGCTGTTCTTCGAGCAGGGGCGAGAGGTCTTTTCCTACTTTGCAACAACTAACTAGCAAATCAATATATGCCTACAGCGAGATTGGAAACATACTGAAGTCTATTCACCTAAACCTTGCGGGCCTTAGGTTCTTTCATCCTTCCATAGTCATATCTACGTGAAGGTAACTTTGTTCTAATAAATTAGTCATGCAGTGGCATTGATTTTTTTGTAACTTAACTTTCATATGTATGCAAAATTTACAAGATCACTAGACAGTAGAGTTGGCTATTAGCAAAATTAAATTGCTCAAAATACAAAAGTGGGACTAGGATAACCTAGCTCTAGAAAGCTAGACAGCAAGTAGCTTATGCAGTGTCATTGATTACTTGGTCTTTAGAAATATTTGTAGTTCATACTGAAGGGGGACTATCCGTTTTGACATGTTAAATGTTCAATAGATTATCTAAGAACCAGCAAGCCCATAACCACCTGAGTTGAGGGAAACTCTCTATCCAAATTCAACCATTCCAAACTAATAAAATGAGGCTCGGCCAAAGCAATTTAATGCTGGACTCAGTTTAACTTTAAATCAGAAGAAAGCTGGCCAAAAACGTCGCCAGAACTTAACTCGTGAAATTAGCTCTCACTAAGCCAAGGTTCACATATTCTTAACAATCCCTGGAGAAAATGATAAGATAATTTATGGCCTCTAAGTCTATCATTCGAAACAGACAACACTTTGCCAAGTTTGTTCCTTGTCTTTGAACAAGTCCACACAAGACAGTATCACAAAAGAAGCCTAAACACAACAAGAAACAGCACATAACTAAAATTACTTTCTGAATATTTTTCAGGATACAAATGAAAACTTACAACTGACGGCCTCTTAAGCTGACCCGCTTTGATTCTTTCACGCAAATCTTCACATTCTTCCTGCAGCCATTATGAAAAATATTGATACATATTTCACACATAAAAGAACAATTCCACATTTCAGCTCTATATAGTGAATTGAGGAATCATTATTCATCAACATAGCATTAAATCTACAAAGTTTCCCTGTTATATAGGCTTGTTTACAAAGGCAACAAAAGCCAAAAGACTCCCAACGGCTAGGAGGTCCACTATCCTAACGGTCATTGAGCACCAACGGATCTATTGCTGTGAACTGTTTAGCCACTGATCTAGTGGCATTACCAGTGTATATGCTAACTATATGTGTATGTATATGAGTGTGTATATTGTGTGTGTCCGTATATGTGTACAGTGAATATGATGTATATATGTATTTTACACCTATATTCTGCTATTTATTTCTACACTTAAGATTTCACGACATTAGCAAAACAAGAACAACACAACAAGACTCAATCTTTATTTTCATTAGGTAAGTTTGGAAATATATATCATTTTCTCCACTGCGCTCTTTCCTATATTATATCCTCTCCATTTGCCATACAAGTTGTAGATTTAGCACATGAAATTGCTTAATTTTATTCATCACCGTAGGTACATGATATATACACACACCAATACATTGTCTCTATGCAAGGAAAAGAATATGTTGATTACATATCCTGTCAACCAACTAAGAAAAGACAATATCTCCTATTTATATCGTATCAAATCACATCCTCCCATAATTACAAGATAAAAAACTGAGTCTAATTACATTTAAAACATATCAATCAATGATCCCCCCTCAAGTTGTCGCATGGATACCAACCAAGTCCAACTTGCTAAGAATCTCCTCAAAATTGACGTTAAACAGGCTCTTAGTGAAGATGTCTGCAACTTGGTGAGTAATGGGAACAAATGGAATAGAAATCCGACACTATCAAGCTTCCCATTAATAAAATGTTGGTCTATTTCAACATACTTAGTCCTTTCATGCTGAACATGATTGTTAATTATATTGATAGCAACTTTATTATCACAGTATAGCCTCATAGGCATCTTAATAGTTGCCCTTAGCATATCCAATATCTTTCTAATTCATCGCATTTCACATACTCCATGAGCTATGGATCTATACTCAACTTCAGCACTACTTCGAGCGACTACATTCTGTTTCTTGTTTCTCCGGATCACCATATTTTCCCATACAAAAGTATAATACCCAGTAGTTGACCTACAACCTGGGACTGAGCCTGACCAATCTGCCTTAGCAAAACATTTCACCCCTTTGTTTGTAGTTTTCCCAAAGAATAAGTGATTACATGTTGACCCTTTTAAGTACCTCAAAATTATTTAAGCTGCATCTAAATGCTTCTCCTTGGATGAATGCACGAATTGACTCACCAAGCTAACAACAATTGTTATATCAAGTCTCATGTGAGATAGGTAAATGAGTCTTCCTACCATCCTTTGATAATAGCCCACATGAACTGGTTTATCTTTCTAGCCTTCAAACTTTTTGTTGGCATCAACGGGAGTATGCCCTAAGAAGTATTTCATGTTGCTCGAGTCTGTTACTTTAAACTCACTTGCCAACTTGGTTTTTAATAGATCCAACTCCTACACATCATCTCCTGTTAAGACAGTGCCATCAACATAAACAGTCAGAATAGCCATTTTACCATTCAAAGAATGTTTAACATAGTATGATCTGCCTGCTTAGTTTGCATCTTTGTTTCTTGATAAACTGGGTAAACCTTTCAAACCATTCGTGAGTGACTATTTTAGTCCGTGTAAGGACTTCAAAAGCCTGCAAACATTAGTACCAAAGCTAGTTTCAAACTAAGATGGTGGACTTATGAATACTTTCCTCGCGTAAATAGCCTTTCAGAAGACATTCTTTGCATCTAATTGATGTAAAGGCCAATCAAGATTTACAACAAGTGACAACAACACTCTAATGGTATTCAATTTTGCCATTGCAGCAAATGTTTATGTATACTCAATCCCATTAGTTTGTATAAATCTTTTAACCGCCAATCTTGTCTTATACATATCAAAAGACTCATCGGCTTTATACTTAAAAGTAAATGTTCACTTGCATCCAACCGTTCTCTTCCCTCTTGGTATTTTAGTCAGTACCCATGTTATATTATTCTTCAGAGCCCTCATCTAATCAAGGACAGTCTCTCTACATTCTGGAATCAACAGGGCTTCCAGTGCACTTTTTAGAATCTACACACTAGAAGTTGGAAAAACAAAGACAAATCTTTATATATAGTTTTCTGTTGGATACAAAGTTAGACAATGGGTACAGGGGGTTTTGAACACATTTATTGATTCTTTTTCTAAGGCCATGGATACATATAGATCAGACAATGACTCACTGGTTGGTCAGATATAATGTTCTTAATATATGTTCTTGACTATCATCTAGTATGATTTATTCAATCATTATTTCGAGGTCAGATTCAGGACTCCGGCTTTATGTCTTGGAGTCTGGTTCCTCCGTCTATATGTAATAAACTCCTATATTTCTTGATTCTTTTTCACTTTCAGAGTTGTGTGGTGTTCTTAGATCTAAGTCATTCATTGTTTTTCCATAGTATTTATGAGAAGTCCATACCTATATAGGTTTTGTTGATTTCTTTGCATGTTTAAGTCAAGGGCAAGAATAGACTCAAAGTTATCATCTTCACTAAGAAACTCCTCTGAAGATGAGTTGGAAGAAAGGTTGATTTTCAAAAAAAAAGTGAGATCAAGATAAACTAAGATTTTGAGGGAAGACATGTTATAATATTAATAACCTTGTTCATTAGGTGCATAGCCAACAGACACTCTTTTTCTTGATCTGGCACTCCAACTTTCTTCTATGCTGGCTATGGATGTGAACATAGACAGAACATCCAAAAACTTTCAAAGGCACTTCAATGATGATTTTGGCGGGAGGAAAGCAAGTGGAAAACGCATTCAAAAGGGTATGATACTTAAGAACTTTTTAAGGCATTTGGTTGATGAGATATGTGGCTATGGGAAATGCTTCCCGTAGGTATTTTGGAAATGAATTTGTAAATAACAAAGCCTTGGTCATTTTTATTATGCTACACCATTTTGTTGAGGATGTCGTTATAATACTCTCTCCTATTGTTTGTCTGAATTACCTGAATATGGTATGAAATTGATTTTGGATCAGAATGCGAAACTTTTGAAAAATTGCTTTAAGTCTTTTCTTTTAACAAATAGATCAAACACAATCTTCTGTGATCATTTACAAAAGTGACAAAAAATCTGTTACAGATGCTATACGAATGTAGATGATCCCCAAACATCACTAGGAATAAGTGCAAATGGTTTATTAGTTGTATATGGTTTAGGAGAAAAATGAGAACAATGATGTTTTGCCAACTCACACATTTCACACTCAAACATCTAAAAACTATGATGACCCAGTAAAAGATGCCAAAAAATAACATCATTATTTTCATCAGTAGAGCCAGTACAAGCTTCAACCTTATTGCATTAATGACGTGCTTCAAGGAAATATAGCCAGTACAAGCTTCAACTTATTGCATTAATGGCTTGCTTCAAGGAAATATAGCCCTTTATCTTTGCTAGCACCGCAAGCATCTTTTATGTAAACATGTCTTAAAACAAGCATTCAGAAGAGTTAAAGATAGTTTATGGACTAGGTAAGTCTACTAATTGACAGAAGGTTGCAAGATAGACTGGGTACATGAAGAACATCTGGATGATTTGATCAGAAGTTGTGATAATTCCCTTACCAGCAATTGTCATGTAAATCCAATGAACAACTCTGATTTTTTTCATTTTACGCACAAGGATAATAGGTAGAAACTAAATTTGAACAACCAAATCATGAGACATGTTGCTCTAGAGCAAATGATCTATAAGTTAGATTGTTCTTCATCGCTGGAAATGAATGTTTCACCTAACCAGACAAAGGAACAAAAATAGTCTTGCTAATTGGGATTAAGTTGGGAGGATGTAAAGGCCTTGGACAGAAAGTCTAGTTAATTTTTGTGGAAGGAAGCTGATCTTAAGGACGTTGATGACCCTCTTCCTGCTCTTGGACAGCATAGGCATTGCTTTCTCCTCTTTTCTTCTCTCAATTGACTGGTTTACCATACAGCTTCCAGCGATTTCCCTAGTGTCCCAAGGTTTTTTACAATAGTACATAAGAGCTTCATTATCTCCCTCTTCTTCCCTTTAAGCCACGGCAAGAGCTGAGCTTACATCTGTTTGAGAGGCTCTCAACTTCGTTTAGAGCATTACCTTCTTGCAGGTCTCTTCCCACCTGAATTCTGAAAAGGATTCTCTCAGTGAAGGAAGAAGTTTTCTCCCCAACAACCTGGACTTAACTTCATCAAATGCGTTGTCTAATCCAGCCAAGAAGGTATAGACCATGTTACTTTCTTCTTTTTGCAAGAATCGGACATTGTCTTCAGTGCAGCCATGTTCTCATTCTGACACTGATCCAACTATTTCCAAATAGACGCCATTTCATTGTAATAATCGGTGACCTCTCCCTCCTTGCTTACTACTCCAAAATTTGATTTTTAACTCAAAGATATAAGAGATATTTTCCACATTCGAGTAGGTTTCTTTAATAACCTCCCACACATCTTTAACAATGGAGAGAATCGTGTAGGCTTTGCCCAATCATGGCTCCATAGAGTTAATTAGCCATGCCATAACTAGAGAGCTTTCTGAGTTCCAGTGGCTCAGCTATCAGTTTTGTTTCTCCAGTGAGGTAGCCTAACTTTTCTCTTATATTGATTGCAAATGACACGGACTGTACCAATTTAAAGTAATTCTTTTCTGTTGAGCTTGTGAGCAATAAGCTGGAGAGATAGGTGTGAAGCATCTTCTCCCTGAAGATTGGCCGAAAGCGACCGATCCTGGATTTGGGAGGTATTACTTTCATCAGTAACGCCTGCCAAAGAGTAGGAGCGTAGGTCCGGTTCTGCTACCATATAGGTTTGGAACATGAAATAGCTTAATTTATTCATCACCGTAGCTACATGATTTATACACTACCAACACCTATACGTTTTCTCTAATTAAGGAAAAAGGAAATATGATGATTACCTATCCTATCAGCTATCTAATGAAACAAACATCTCCTATTTACATTCTATTAAATCACCTCCTACCATAGTTACAAGATACAATGTTGATTCCAACTACATTTAAAACACACCAATCAACACAAGTCATATGATTTTTAATTCTCCCTCCATGTCTTCCTCGGTTTATCTCTGCCAAGTTTATGTAATACAACGCATAACATGCGTATTTATAGTACACTTTTGTACATATCCATACCATTTAAATCATGACTTTGTCATCTTTTCTTCTATAGGAGCCACACGTCCTGATATTTTCATTTTTTATCTTATCCATACATGTATGCTCTCACATTCATCTTAGCATTATCATCTCCATGCATTGCACCTTTGGTTCATGATATACTGCCCAACCGTCAAATCTTATAGCATGGGCAGGTCCTATTGTCATCTTATAAAACTTGTTTTTAAATCTTGGAAGCACTTCGCAATCCAAAAAAAAATTGACACGCTTCAATATTTTAACCACCCAATCTGAATCATGTAACATCATTGTAAATTAATCCATCTTTTTGTATTATAGATACTAAATACCTAAAAAAACTCTCACTAAAAGGAATTACTTGATCTCCAATTTTTACAGGGTTCAGTAAGTCGCTCTTTTGCTGATAACAGTGAATATCATAGATAATTTTCTTCTACTCAATATGATACTTCCTCAATTGATGGGACATCCTTTGATTCCTCTGTATCTATAAAATTCAAGATTATTCTGAAGCCTTAGCTCTATGCAGCTTCCATGTATTCATATCTCCCAAGTCCCTAGGAATGTATCAGATTATCTATTAATAAAGAAAGCATGATCTTTATTCAGACGTTCATGCATTGTAGCTCTAGCATGCAGACTCTGCTTATTGGGTACCAAATCCTATAAGGTTAAGATGGACTAGCACATGCGGTTTGTTGCAATTGAAGTTTTACATCATAAAGCAAGGATAGTGAAATCGCTCTCTTTCCCACTCTAAAAGCAATAACGAGTTACCAGTGTGTCAGAACTTTCCACAATCATTTTGTTTGAAAGTCAGCTATAGTGATCTTGTTCACTTTCTATGCTTAGCCTCAATTTTTGAAGCCAAAATTCCATCTTTTATCTTTAGTGTGGCGAGGAGAACGAGTAAGCAAACATTAAATTTAATGAACAAGGAAAAGCATCCCCCCGGGCTCCATAGCATGTCTCAGTGCTGATGTTTTGATCAACGGGTGAGAGGGTGGCTGACAAATTAACAGAGGAGAAAATAACCAAAAGATGGCATGTCGTATGCTAGCGACCTCTCAACCACAAATATCTTAAGGTCTTGAACGATTTCAAGGAAACAAAAGGAGAAATAAGGCGTGAAACTTAAAGCACAATCAAGTCACCTCACTGATGCTGACAAAATGCCCGGCTTGACAAAGCATGTTCTCTAGACCCCTTACAGAATTGTAAAAAAAAAAAAAGAAGAAGAAAAAAAGAAAAGAAACTCACTAGCTCTGAAGTTTATTCGGAAAATGACAAGGAAATAGCACTGCCCAAAAATTCACAAGTGCTCTTAAGGCAGATAAGAAAGCAAGAGATGTTCCCATCAGTGATAGGTGTGGAAATATATAAGGGATTTACAAGGATTTTGAAGGGAAGGAAATAGCATTCTATATTTCATACCTAATGAATTACAAGCTCATTTAGTAGAACGTTTTTCACTGAAAAGGAAAGGACAAAGAAATTAAGACGTTCAACGTTTCAGCTTCATCAAGTTAAAAATCAAGAACAAAGCAATAGCGAATGCACCAGATGAAACCATACTTCAATACTTTACTTTGTTTAAGACGCACAATTAAAACCAAAATAACACGTCGGCCATAGGATCTGATACTCCATTATTAAATCCCAGCTAAAACAAACACATCAACTACCTCAGTAATGTTATCATCAGACAGCTGGTGCAGAGGAACGTCTCTGAAATAATTTGAAAGCTTTAGGTGGAGTTCTGTATGAGAAGTATCAGTTGTTGACGTGATACCTACAAAACAAGGTTCAAGTTCAAAAACGAGAATATGCAAGAGCATGTACAAGAGTTTTAACTTCAAAGATATAATGTCATAGAAAATGGATGCAAGTAACTCGATCAGTATTCTAAAACTTCCCTTGAAATCTCAAAATTATACATATTCAGTGAACCAGAAAAGAAGCCATCGATAATCAAACTTTCAGAAGCTGTGAAACTCCTACCTAGAAACACCTCCGTCACACTAACAAAAAAAATTGATCTTTTGTTTTTGTTTTTTTAATTACACAAAAAAAAAAAGACTTATTTTTTCATGCCACGGGAATACTATGGAATCATACCATCAATGACCAAAGGCCTCTATATGTTGACAGAATCTAAACACGGGGCTAAAGAACATATTTGTGCAAATTTTGGATACGAAACAACTGTATTATGGAAAACGGGGTTCTGTTCATCTACTATGCAGTATTCTTCAGAAAACCAAAGGCACGCAATCAGTCTAGTAGAAAATCAGTTTATGGTGTCCTCCTGCTTGAGATGAAAAGTGATGGTAACATAAAAGTTTAAGGTTGTAAGGAGAAGAGTAATTTATACATTTACTGAAAATTAATACTACTGTTACTATCTGCCACTGCTACTACAATCGTTGCACGTGTGGGAAGTATTCATGTGAGGAGTGTTGTGTCTACAAAAGTATAAATTACTCTTCTCTCTAAAAGCTAAAGCTTTTAAATGAGTTGTAGTTGAACAAAATAATTCAACAAGTGAGGTTGTAACAGATTCAGTCACTGATTTTGAGTACCGTCAGACCATCTTACAGTTTAATATCTGATGATGAAGAAACTAACCTGTCCGACAAGTAAGCAGGCTGCAAATTTAAAATCATGCATGAAATCAAACTGTCAGTACAGCAGGTAAATTTGTAAAGGGGGGAAAAACCTATGACTTGGTGAAGCTGATGTGAGTTCTTCTGCAAGTAATCTTTTGGGTCGGATTTCATCCTCACAAAGCTACCCAATACTTTATCCTGGAAGCTTTCGGGTACCTTAACCAGTTCCTGAAGTAAGGTCCTTTTCAGATAAATCAACTTAATGTTTCCGGGAATAACAGCAGCAAAGCAGCTTTTGGGAGGTTCAAGAACTTTCTGCTTTTGGGAGGAATGTTTATGATCTGAATTTGAGGCTTTATTTCTCATTTGGACATTCTCCACACCTTCCTCGTCTGAACCACATTGAGACTCATTCTCTGATTCTGAACTATCTAGGTTTTCAGAAAAATGTGCTTCCAGTAACTCGTAAATTTTATTTCGGGGAAAGGATTTCTTTCCGAAAAGAGCATAGAGCCTTTCATCAGATACAACTCTCTTTTTCTTCTCTGGATTAATAAGGTTGTAATTGTTTATATATTCATTTATGATGCTAGTCACATCATATTGGGATAGCTTTTTGCTCGTATCTTTTCCGACTGACTCAAGAAAGTCGAGGAGAGCAGTTGATCCCCATCCGTTGTACTCTAAAATATTAGAACCAACTTTTCTCTTCCTCTTTTTGTGAATGGGTAGCTGGTCACCATGATCTTCTATCCAAAAATTCAAATTTCCTTTCATCTCCACCCAGTTTAGAAGATTTAGAAGCTTCTCAGCTCAACAAACCTCAATGGCTACCAAAATGATTGAAATACAGAGTCGTCACAATGTGAATAATCCTTCAAGGGATCACAAATTATTGGCTACCTTCTCCACTGATAGAACAAACTAAAGTCACAACAGCATCAGCATGTGTTTCTTCATCTTTTGAGAAGGTGATGAATTTAGAAAATGTCCTACAAGAATGATGCATAGAAAGACAAAGTAAGCATCATTAATCCATATTAAACCCTAAGAAAGCTTCATAAGAAAAGAAACATATTAGTCAAAGAGATCATCAACATGCCCAGAACAGGAGACAAAATAAGTTCCACATAGCTCTATTTCATTTTTTTTTTTTGGGGGGGGGGAGGGGGGGACCATGATATTCTCTATAATGACAGAATGATAAATAAAAATAAATAAGTGGAAGAAAATTACGGCCATGATGTAAAATAATTTAGCATCTATAAGGATGACTTTTTTACTAATGATCTATCCTGAAGGTAAACAGGTGTATATTGAAGTGCAAACAACTTCCACTAGGAACTATTACAATCAGTTGATAAGCTTCATGCATTAGAAATTTGATGCAACAATTACAAATATATATATATATATATATATATATATATATTGATGCAACATGTATAAAGTACATAATGTTTTCTTTTCTAATAGAGTCAAGGACACACTCTTGTTTGATTTTGGAACATGATGGAATAAAGCAAAATGACTCACATAATTGTTTTCTTCTTGTATTGTGAAGTAGCAGCCTATCAACACAACTTGACCTAATTTTCAATACATCATCCGGAGACAACCTTTGTGTGTTTCCAACACATGGGTAAGGTTGCATACACCCAATCCCTTCAACCTTTACCCTCCACAGGCGAGAGCCTCTAAGGAAATGAGGTGATGTTGTTGTTGATGTATAAAGACAGAAATGTGGCGTAAATGGTCAAATATTACAAAAGAATCAAATGTGTACACCATTTTCCTCATTGTTACAAAAGTAACTTGGATTTACATATCTAAAGCATCTTCCAATGTGTTGCATTCGATGACGAGATCTGTGTGTCCAACCCGCAACCAAAAGTTTCCTCTTTGATTACTGAAGTGTATTTTCCCAACAACAGAAATTTGACCGGGTTTAGAAAACCAGAAGAAATATCTACAGAAGGATCTACCTTCCATACAGGTGTGTTGTATAGAACATGGTATTAACAACTAGGAATCCAGCACAAGGCCATATCTTTCTTTAAAGATGATGCACTTACCATTCACCGCGAGAATGTATAGTAGCGAGTGACACTGGCTTTTGATTGTATTCAAAAGAATCATCAAAATGAACACATACACATAAATATACCTACATACATAGGTAGATACACACACATACATAAATATATAGATAGACAAATAAAGCAAGAGATCAACAGAGAGAGAGCGAGAGACCTGATCTATTTAATTATTTTCCTACTATTTCAGAAACAGTCAAAATCAAATCCTCTTGGAATTGACACTCTTATATCTAACACATAGATTTGCTAAAATTAACCAGTTTGAAATCCTCATAGCAAGGATGGACACATATGGAGTCTAACGAAAAATGGCAGAAAACTAGCAGATAGATTACGTACTGAATTAAAGATGCACAATCAATCACCCTATTCCTCCATTTTGAAGTTCGCTAGATGTTTAACAAAATTCAATCTTAAACACAAAGCAAATTGAAAAGAAAAAAGTTTCAGTACTTTGTGAACAAAAAAATCTCCAAAATAGAAAATTCTCTATCAAAGTTATACCTTCATTCAGAGCCAATGTTCCAAGTGCATTCTCCCTCTCCGTCCCTTCCCCTCGCTCGCTCTCTCTCTAAATTCTTTGCCAAAAACTGTCCAAAAGAAAAAGGAAAAAGAAACAGAGCGGCTAAAGATCAGCGGATAGGCTATGTTTGTGATCAGATGCTAGAAACTAAGGACACTATCTTAAAGCCCTAAGATCAACCGCTGAGAAAATCTCACACGATTTAAGATTTCAAAAAGAGTTAATGCACTAATTGCACATTTTGGACCACTAACTTTGCCATCTTTTCCCGCTCAACTTTTACATATGTACTACTTTATAATCTTTTGTTCTTAAAAACACACTGTAGAGGCATTTCCTGAAACAAAACAAAAACAAAAAAGAAAAAGAAAAAAAAAGAATGCACATCAAAGACTGTCAAACAACACTACCAAAATCATCTCATGTATAAGTGTCAGTGCACATGGCTCCCAGTCCAGAATTACGCTTTCGACCCAGAATGGAAATCAATGGTTTAGGACCAGTCCAATATGACTGGCCCAATAACTCGCCAGGTCAAACCAAAATACGCACGAGGACAAAAAAACGTTATTTAAAAAGAATAAAAATAATAAAATAAAAGAGGGGAAATAGAAAAGGAAAGGAAGCAATTATTAGAATAGTCAAAAATCAACACACTCGGCATAATGGCAATCTCCTTTTCTTTAGTCTTTTCTTTTTCTTTTTTCTTTTAATACCTTTTTCCTAAATTTTCTTATAAACACATGACCTTAGTTTACCATTTTCCCGTACCAACATTCTCAATCACTGCTTACTCTCTATGCTTTTAGAAATTGTTCCATTTCCTTTTAATTTCATGTTCTCCATCTCTGCATACAATCAGTTCAATTATGTCGACCCTATATCTCAATCAGGAATGGCATAAAACATTCATCACTTTGACCAACATGAAAAGGTAATGAAACTTGACTACTGTTGCAGTTTACAGTTACTGCTTGAAATAATTCAAATTTATATGGAACAGGCACATCGGTACCAAGAAATAACAAGAAGTTTTGCTTGATTTCATTGACACCAGTGCTAATGCTAGTCACTCAGTGGGGTTAGGGAATGACACAAGATTAACATGTGAGAGAACTGCATGGGTTATACTTCCTTAATGCTCAAAAAGCTTTACAATGCTGCTAAATTTGAAGCACTACAATTACAAAAGAAGCACTCCGTCGATATTTTCATTCTATTATAAAGACTATTACATAACATAAAGAACAAAGCCATGCTGGAACAGAAAGTGCATGTGAACCCAAAAAAACAGCTCAGAAGTGCAAGCTCAATGAACAGAAATCGACCACTTTGAACCATGGTAAGCCAAAACTGTAACTCCAGGTCATTTTTTTTTTTTCCTGGGGGGCGGGGGGGTGCAGGAAAAGGGGAAAAAACCTTACTGACACTTCAAACAATTACAAGGGGGGAAAAGCTAATGTGAATCCAAGGAACATCATCATGCAAACTGGTCATGCTCTCAGAGAAAATATCTTTTTCACCCATGGATAAGATTAGTATTTTAAGTACTGCGTAAAAATGAAGCCGTTTAACAATCACGTTTAGTGCGGCAAAATCCAGTATTGCAACACATAATTGATTATCGGGTGATAATAACTGAAACTTCAGTCTCTTAAACAAGAATGAGAAGAATAAGCAAAATGTTATTGAATGATGCATCATTTAGAACTTGCCTCGTCAACTGGTATTATAAATCAAATTTGATCATAACATATAAACACCATAATCACTTAACCCCTCTTTTTAATCACTTCTTGAAGTCTTTTTCCTTTCCCGGTGTCCTAAACTCGTAGATTTTAATACATTTGAGTGGTTAAATCAATATCCAGATTCCAGTCTTGAATTCAAGTATTCAGTTCATCAAAAGTCCCCAGCTCCAACCAAAACAAAAAAGGGAAAACAACAACACTCAAGCCTTTTCCCATTATGTGGTGTTGGCTATGTGGATCAACCATTTCTCTAACGCTTTACTTATTTCATTTTTTCTTCAGTCGTAGCCTAAATCAACCCTTCTTCTGTCTCCTAATACCTAATGCATAATATGCACCTTAAGAATACAACTCTATAAAAAAAATGGCATATCATCTCAACCATAATTCCGGCTTAAGTACCTAAATTCTCACTTAAATCTCATACTCTCTGCACGACATGGGCTACATGTATCAAATGTCTCCATTGTACTTTATCACTGACCATTTGCTCTTCAATTGTCATATAAATCAAATCTTTCTTTATTGTTTTTTTCCATGTCTTCTTTGGAATCTTTAACCTTGACTCCCTTAACTTCACATATATAGTGATACCCAACCTTTCTTCTTATATGTTCATTTCTTATTTTATCATTCATTATATGTCCACATATCCATCACCATTCACATCATTTGTTCATGCTCATAATTGATTGCCCTATATTTGGACCCGTACAGCTGTACGGGTCTTACTGTCTTTTCCTCAACTAAAATCTTGCTATTTTCGTTTTTAATGCATTTAACTTGAATCAAATTCCTTGTCTTTGTTTCTCTCGCTTTATCAATTTTATACACATTTTTTCTCTTTCTTTCATGTTTAACCGCTTATAAAAATCTTCAAGCGCCTTTGAACTGGCTTCACTTATGGCATGTTTAGCTTCTTTCTTAGCAAACCTATATTTTTCTCAATTATATTGATTTCTAATGTCTAAGGGCCTCATAATTAGCTCTCTTGGCTTTTTTACTTTGTCTAGCACTTCTTCTTTCCACCACCAAGATTCTTTATTTGCAGGAGCTCGACCTTTTGACTCGTCAAGTAAATTTCTCGCTATTTTCTTTATTTTTACTGCTACATCATGCCACACTTCATTTGCATCATCATTTGAATTTCTTAGGACTTCTTGCTTTAATACTAATTTTCTCAAATCAGCTTGCTTAACTCCCTTCAAGTTCCACCATTTTATCATGGATTTTATAAGCCTCAATCTTATATGTTGGATACAAACATCCAACACTACAAGACATAGTGCATTGTTAAACTTTCTTCTGTGATCACCTTACAGTCATTATAAGCTCTTATACATCTCTTAAGAGCCATGAAATAGTTTATCTGCGACTTATTTGGTCCACTTTTGAATGTAAGCAAATATTCTTCTCGTTTTTAAGAAAATGTATTAGTCACTATAAGATTATGCGCTATTGCAAAATCCACAATTGATCTTCCTTCATCGTTTTTGTTTCAAAATCAAATTCATTGTGTGCTTCATGGTAATCCTTATTCTCTTTACCTACATGTTTATTTAAATCTCATCATATAAAGATCTTCTTACCTATTGTAATTTTACCCACTATGTATTTTAAATCTTCCCAAAATTAAACATTTATAGCCTCCTCTAAACCCACTTTGGGGGCATATACGTCAATAACATTGATTGTTTCTTTTCCAAACACCAACTAAGATATATAATTCTATCTCATTTTCTAATCACCTTACTACTTCGTCTCTTAATGAGGCATTTATAATAACTCCAACTCCATTTCTGGTCTTATTCTTTCCTGTGTATCAGAGTTTAAATCCTGAATTATCCAAGATCCTCGTTTTCTCACATATCCACTTTGTCTCTACTAAACATAAAATATTTAGTTTCCTTCTTGCCATCGTGTCTGTTATCTCCATTCTTTTCACCGTTAAATTTCAATGTTCCATATTTCTAGTCTAATACTCTTATTTAACCTAATACTTTATCTCTTAGTATCTAACTAACAGCTTAAGAACTCTTGTTTATTTTTCATTGCAGCGGACCTAGCTCAATTGTCATCGCAATCGGACCAAGCCCTCAAGATGCAGTGTTCACTGCCTAAACACTGCATTCGGACTATAGGTGTGTTTCATATGGAAAATATTCTAGCATTAGCGCAATTTCTTGTTTCATCTATAATCATGTTTTGTGACAAAGTTTTACATTGGTGTTCAACCTAACTCAACCCTCCTCCTTTACCTGGACTTGGAATTGGCTAGTCAAAAGCTCTACCAAACAGAGTTGTTTGGGGGAGGGGGGGCAATTAAGAATAGACAAATGCCTATGAGAAACTACAGAACACCCAGCCTAAGAAAATATGTCTCAGACCGCTTTTGATTTTCACGTCCCATTCATTTTCATCCCTGCCTTCATTTTACATGCAAACGAGGGAGAGGACGATTAAGGCGGTCAAGTGGAGTTAACAATATCGCATAACAATAAATTAGGATTGCAGCATATCAAAACCGTACCTTAGCAGTGGCGAAATACATCACAATAAGCAACCACAACTGTAAAATGATGAAATAGTGGAAACCATAAACAATAGAAGGAAAAATATGAATAAGTAGAAAGCATAGGCAAGAAGTACAGCACCTTAAAATCACTTGGAGAAGCATAACGCCATAAAATCACTTCCTAATTAAGAAATAAATCGAAAATACGGAGTCAGAACTGAAAAAATGGACTAATGAAACTTTCTGTTTAATGTTAAAGAATCTCAATAGTCAAATATGGAAGACAAAACTAAACTTTGGGCCGAAAAAAATAACGGGAAATTTATCAAAAAAGTGGACAATGGGAGCGGTGGAAAGTGAAACCAGAGGGAAAAGTGGGAGACGAGGTGGCCGCCGCCGGAGGGCGTGACGACGGACGAAGATACTTGTACAGGTGTCATTTAGCGCTTTAGATTCTTTTTTTCTTTTTTGAGAGAATAGATTTCTTTTTCTTTTTCTTTTTCTTTTTCTTTTTCTTTTTTTGGAAAAAAAAATTTGATCTTACTTTATCTGTTCTATATTTTATAGATGGGTACATCGTTCTTCTCCCAAAAAAAATTGTTACATCGTTCGGTACTTCGCCCTATTTGACCGATAACTGCATGCCGATTCATGTCTCTCCAACTCGGCTCACTATAAAGTTTAGGAGGATTGTAGAGTGATCTAAAATGAATACCGACAGCCTAAAGTCTAATATTAACTGTAAGTTGTGGTAGTGCTAGGTTTATTACCATTTTTTTTTCACAATCTTGAGTTTTTTTAATATATTCTAAAGGTACCTGAAGTTGAGATCTCATCTATTAAAGAGCGGATGAGATTTTAGGAGACTATGAGGTTAAAAGTGAGGTCTCCAATCACGTGTCGCCACATGTACAAAAGCAAGGGGATGCTGTAAATTTTTTTTTAAAAAAACTTGCTTTTGTACACGTGGCGACGCGTGATTGGAAGCTTCACTTTTAGTCTCCTATGATCTCATACGATTAAAGAGACATTCGTAATTTTTTTTTTATTCCTCCTACTTGTATTGAGCTTATTTATTTTGTTCGTTAAATCTATAAGAATTTCCATCAATAAAGCAGGGTTGAATACTGATATATTATCTAGATGGTTAACTCTAGATGTTAGGTAAGAGCATAAACTGAAACATTCTGAAGCTATAAAGATAGTTGTGGAATCTATCAGCCTGTCCATTTTAAGTATAACCATGTATTTTAAGTTTCATCCGTTTTATAAAATTCAAACATCTAACTTTTCTCTTTTCTTCATCAAAAGATTATTGTGAAATCTATCAGCGTGTCCATCTTAAATAATCTAAGTTTCATCCGTTTTATAAAATTCAAACATCTAACTTTTCTCTTTTCTTCATCAATTACCGTAATTTCAGTGTTCATCTATGAACTTCACTTGTCAAATTATCAAACCCAAATTCATCTATAAATTTTTTTTCATGATCGGTTGTAGCAAATATCTATAATTACAATGACCAAATTATATAAAAAAATTATTTATATGAATCAATAACTTTGATGCTGTTTTTCACTTCAGCACACCTCCAGCCATCCTATTTACTACATACCATCGAAAAACTTCATCTGTTTAAATCACATTGCATCATTACACCTATATCTTATAGATACCATAATTACGATTACATCATTTAATCTGATCACTATACATATCGCATAACACGACTCCTTCAACACCCGTATCTTCAACTTCTACACCTTTTCACATCCAATATATACATATCATCCCAAATCTTTCCAGCCAAAACTTTTCATACCAAACAAAAAAGAAAATAAACAAAACAAAAGCATGGCCTACCTTGACGACTTTAAACAAATATTTGGCATGGCTTACTAAATTTACACCTCTCCGAGGACATGGTCTAGGATAGAAGTTCATCAAGACATAAGATTAAGGTTAACAAGATTTAGGCATGATATATGAGCACCTTAGAGTATATATAGGGCTTATATACTCTCTACACTTTAGGTGGACTTTCCATTTTTTGTTTGCTTCTGTCTTTGTCTTTCATTATTTGTACATATTCACGATTATGTCTATTTTAATATCGGAAGCTTTCTATTTGTATTTATTGAATTCCTTCACTAACACACCAGCACACCATATCTCTATTATTGTGTCATCTATGCACGTACATATAGAGCCGAGGGTCTCACTGGAAACAAATTCTTTATACTTTAGAATGGAGGTATTGTTTGTCTTCCTCTCATCCTCTCCTGATTCTAGTGATAAATTTTGTTGTCGTTGGAATATATTAGATATAGTTGTTGTAGTATTTGGAAACACATGAACATATGAAAAATTACGATATTTCATACACAGCTTGGAGAACGATTTGAAGCATCGAGACCCTGGATGATACAACAAATACAAGAAGGCCACCAATAAAATATTGGTTTCAGACGTCTGTCATGAGCACAAAGACTCGTATCCTAATATTAAGAGGACGCTCATAGACATGAAGAAACTCCAGCACCGTTATCGTTGCTGGCCACGTAACACATCAATCCTCGCCTTCTTTGAATACGTGAACAACTTCATGACGGGATAGGATCCCCTCACCGTAAGAGGGTACGGTGACGCGTGACCGCGCGATACGTGGCAGCAAGGGGGTGCTGAGGCTAGATGCAGGTAACTTTCATCTAGCTTCACCATCCCTTTGCTGCCATGTGTCGCGTTGTCACAAAGGGGTGAGGAAAATGGAGGTGAGGAGATCTCAACCCCTTCATGACATAGTGCAAGGAAAAGAAGAGGGATTACCTCCATAAGTTCCGAATTAGAAAAAGAACATAAATAATTTTATGAAACCATGGACTTTGATCTCTACTACTATTTTTTTAATCATATGTGTAATGACCTCTTTTTTTGGTAATATTAATGGAACCTGATTTGTTCCTCTTTGTTCGGTGGCCATCTATTTAGTTTATATATGCAACAATTGTCAATGTGTATTTAACGAAACAATGAACTACAACAAACGACCATGACAATTTATACCAAATACCATGACAGCGGAACAAAACATGTCTGCAACGAACTGATGAATCTCCATAGTCACCATATTTCAGATGGTCTTTCAATATAATTAACTAAACTCCATAGTTATCAAACTTTGGATGCTCTTTCAGTATAATTAATTAATCTCCACAGACACCGAAATTGGAATTCTCTTTCAACATAAGTAATGTGACCTTATTTAGCTTTGAATTGAAAAAACTATCCTTATAGTTTCCAACAAAATACAGTGACAACTAAACAACACATGTATATAACGACGCAATGAATTTCAGCTGCTCTTTCAACATAATTATAGTGACCATTTATTTAGCTTAGAACTGCAACAATGATCATTACAGTTAACAAAAATCAATAACAATAAATAGAAAAAGCCTATAACAAAACATGAATCCCATTAGTCATCGAATTTCGAATGATACTTCACTATAGTTAGAGGTAACGATTTATTTAACTTACAACTCCAACGCAATCATTATAGTTTATTCTTTCACATACTTTACTAAGTTCGTGGTGCCATTAAAGGACTGGAACCTAACCTTTATTAATATTCCTTTCTTTATTTAATTTAAAAAATGTCATTTAATGCATTTGGCTGAAAGTCCAACAAAATATGTGTCATGAGAGCATTCCCCTCTAGCTGTACTTGGGCGCAATATGTTTAGGTTTGCGGCTCAATTTTGGTCCTACAAAGCTCGCAAAATACAGCTCAAGCTTGACTCGGCAAGCTTTGGCCAAGTTTGGACTGATCCAAGCTCATAGGTTTTTTTTCACATCAATCCATCTTAAGAATATTTACGGTAAATTGCATCCACCTAGATATTATGGAGGCGAAGTTGCTATTGTCTCTGGTGATAAAATTAATTGATCCTCGCATTTTCCTTTTTCAAAAAGTCCATAATTGCGAAATGTATATGGTGTAGTGTGTTATATACATGACAGATACACTGCGATGGGGTGTTCTCTTGATTGAGCTATGCATGGGAATGACGATGTTATGCAGTGGAACTGTTGTAACCGACTAGAATAAGAAAAAAAAAATTGTTAATTAAAGTAAAACTGAAATTAAAACAAAAAAATAATAATAATAAATGAATAATATCCTAAACTACCCAACCCACTCCCCCATTATTGCCTCAAAACCCTCCCCCTAACTTCCCAACTGTCCGGATGATGTGAACCGGTATAGTGGAAAAGTAAAGTTGTGTCTGCAGCAAAGCATTCTCGTAAAATGTCTTTTCTTTTATCTTTCCTCGCCGTGTTGTTTTTTTCCGGACACATTCTTCCAATGCACTCTTGCACCTCTTTCCAGAATTTGGTTTCTCTCTTCTTTTATCCCCTTAATTGTGATGCCAATTTCTTGGTTAACTCCTGTGATCGTCCAGAGGAGGCCTCTTATGAGGCAAAATATGAGGCCTCCAATCACGCGACGCCACGTATACAAAAGGACCCGTTATATACTTTTTTTTCTTTTTAAAAAAGACTCTTTTATACACGTGGCGTCGTGTGATTGGAGTCTTCATATTTTGTCTCATATGAAGTCTCCTCAGATCTCATCCGCCAACTGTCGGTCCCCTTAAACTAAAATCCCCTAATTCACTCCATCAACCATACACCACACACACATAACGTAAAAAATATATATATATATATAGAGAGAGAGAGAGGGGGGGGGAAGAAGGCACGACAGAGAGGAGAAAGGAAAAGAGAGGAGAGGAAGAGGAAAGAGAGAGGGGAAAAGAGAAGAGAATGAAGGAGAATTTACCACCCACATCAAATCCAACACCGTTTTGTCAGTGAGTTGCATTCAAGAGGTAGGTTACCCTCCCCTCTGTCGGATTGCTTTGGATTCCCTCGCATTCTGTATTGTGAATATTTGATTATCACTGTACGTCTATCTTTTATATGTTTATCCTGAATTCTTTATGTGTTGATATGGAAATTGCGTATTTGGCCTTATATATAGATCACATCGCACGGAAATAGGCTGGAATGGGTTTGGATTGTTGAAAAAAGTGCACGGAGGCGGCGCGTGTAGCACACGCCGCGGCGGCCTATGCGCGTCCTGAGCGGTGCGTGCAGTTCACGCGCTGATGTTGTCAGTTGCGTTACAAAGAATGCGTTAAACGGAGTCCAATGAAACTGGTTTGGGGTAAATCGGAGTTAAAACGAAAAAAGTTATAGATTTTTTTTTTAAAAAAGAATTTAACAAAATAAAGAAAATAATAAAAAAATGGTTAGATACCTGCAGCTGGCATGTGAAATTGGGCGGCCAAAGGTAATGAGGCCGAAAAGGGGAAGAAGAAAAACTAAAGAAGGAGGCAAACATTTTATGATAATATTATTATATTGAATAACTAAATAAAATCATATAATTATTTATTTAAAAAAATTCAGAAGTGCTGTAAACAAAAAAAAACAATATAGCTAATAAATAAATAATAAATGAAAAAAAGAAGGGGAAAAACGGGGCTGTGTGCCGTGAGGTGAAACAAAATAATAATAATAATAATAATAATAATAATAATAATAATAATAATAATAATAATAATAATAATAATAATAATAATAGTAATACTAATAATAATAAATGAATAAAATGATTAATATACTGTTACATAGAATAAAATAAAAGAAAATGAAATAAAGTAAAAAATAAAAATAAGGAAAAATACTACAATCAGCCGTGAAAAAAATATAATTTAATATAATATTAACATTATTTAATAATTAATAAATTTAGGAACCCATTAAATATATTATAGTAAAAGAAATAAAATTAGTAGGAGAAGATAAAATATTTAAATAAAAGATTTAAGTGCTTGAAAGCCTAGGAAAAATAAAATAAAGTGTAGAAACCTAAAATAAAGTCTAGAAAGATAAAATAACGGTAGAAGATAAAATACAGTAATGGACCCAACGCAACATAGGGTAATTACGCAATATAGGTAATACGCAACATAGAATGGAGCATGCAACATAGGACAAACGGAAGTGTGCAAGTGTGATGCATTCATGGCACGAGCATTGCATTTGGCCTATGAGTCGTGTGGTCCTACGGGACGTGTGGTCTGACAAGGCGTGTGATGGGTGTTGGTAATAATGGTTACCTTCACCTAATAGGACCTGGGATATGCATAGCATAACATGGAAAAGAATGAGCATAGCGTGTGATATTAAATGACTGCGTGTGACACGGAGATAGAAGAGCATGCATCATGAAGTTGCGCGTTACATTTGTTATTGTTGTGATTATCGATGACCTTGCTGTTAAGTTGTTTCGGTGTTATGTTTTGGGATATGGATAGGGTCGGGTATGCGCTATTTATGCATTTATGCTCTATTTGCTCTATTTATTCCTCTGTTTATGCTTTACGTGCTCTATTTGTTTACCCGACTCAGTATGTGACAGTCCCTTTTCGGGAAAGACGGGTAACCTACGAATGACTCCCATCACTCACCCCCCCACCTCCCCTCCACAGGTTAGCAGGATTAAGAGTATATATGTTTATCGAGGCTGAGAAGAGTGAGCTAGGCTCGAGAAGGGATCTTGTTCTTGGGATAGTCAAATAGACCTCCACCTAGGTTTATTGTTTGGTATTAGTATTTCATACTTGACTTAATGGGTTTCGTCAACCCTTGTACTTGATTTTATTCTGATGGACTTAATTTAATCAAGATGTTTATTACTTTAATCATTGTTTCCGCGAAAAATTTCTACGTCAGTTCTGACGTATAAAGAAGTTTGAACGACGCTTTGTAGTCCTCGTAGTAGGCTACGGTGGGTGCACTGTCCCCGATGTTAGGATTCGGGAGCGGGTGTTAGTGTATGTGCCCTAGGCCATGATTTGGATATTTATGTTATGCATTTATTATTAATAAAAGAGGTTTTATTATCATTATTGTTGGTTAGTATGTTACACAATTTTGATATATGTCCCTGATTTATTATTGTTATGGAGATAAAATAATTTATAATCAGTATGAGTATTGATTTGATAATCATGAGATGATTATGTGTATGGTGATACAAATCAATCTCATAGATACTTGTTAGAGAAGAGTGTATTGGATAGACCCATTATGAGATTGCTACATAGATTAGCATCATAAGTAAATCTCATGATAGTCATGTTTTAATCCTTTGACTTGAGATTGTCATAGTTTCCAACATAAGGACTATTATATTTTGACATGATCAAACGTTATCCGTAACTGGATAATAATAAAGGTCATGATTGAATGTGATAGAAATTATGTAGAGGATATTGAACAATCAAGATAGAATTTGTCCCTCTCTTTTGAGAGAGATATCTTTGGGCCCCTCGATTAGTGAGACTGTGAAATGCATGGCCGTGCTCAAATGAATTGATAGTGTGATCAATATCATTTGTTTTATCAGTCTACTTAGAGCTCGAGTAATCATATGTTTGAACTATATAAGTATGACGCTGACCATGACTTATGTTCAAACTAGATATCGTGTGACAAAGGGATTAATGCATGTACTATTATTAGGCTAGTTGGACTTTACTCGTATTAATTGGGTAGTTGTAATGCCTTGCTAGAGGCCAATTACGACTTGTTGGTTTAATAGAGATTTAATCAACTGCCAATCAATATGGGCCTATCGGGTCACACACAAGAATGCGTAAGGCTGAGATTAATAATATTAATATTGGATATTAATTATTATTATTATTATTATCGTTTTAATATTAATAATATTAATATTGGATATTAATTATTATTAATATTATTATTTTCGTTTTTGTGGTTATATGTATATAGATATATATATATATATATATATATATATATATATATATATATATATATATATATATGCTGTCAGATAATAATGAGAGAATCCATATCTGATATGGATTTTGAATATCCTGACAGAATCCATATCTGATATGGATTTTGATTGGCATCAACGAAACCGATTAGGACTCGGTTTTTAATATCCATAAATGCGTATATATATCTATGTGTCTCGTACATAGAGACATACGAAATACACACGAAAACAACAGAAACCCCAGAATCGTTTTTGTGAAAAACGAGTTCTTCAGCAGCGCCGTTTGAAGAGCTAGCACTCCGGGCGGAAGCGTTCGTGTGGATACCGGCAGAGGGTGTTCGTGATTTCGCACCTCTTCCATCTACAGATTTCGAATCTACGGAGGTAATTTTTGATTTCTTTTGTCGAATTAAACGAACAACATGGATCCTTGGTAGGAAATCGGAGATCAAGTTTTGTTTTCCGCTGCGCGTTTGGCAGTAATCTCGGTTGATTTCCTAACAGTGGTATCAGAGCCACTTGTTGTCTCGTTTAAATCGATATATCATGCTTATGTGTTTACTGTTTTTCGTATGGCATGATATGTACAAAACAGTAATTCGGATTTCATATGATGAGAGAAGAATGGTGTTTTTCAATTCGTTTTCATGAGATGATTTGTATACGGCGGTAATCGTTTGTCATGTGATGATCAAAACGGATTTTGTTTATATTAGATATAATCACACGATATGTGTAAAACCTTATTCGAATCTCATCTGGTGATATCGGATTGATGTTTTCAATTCGTTTTCATCAGATGTTATAATTCGAGATTGTTATATGTGATATAAAGTTTTCGTTTTTCATGAGATGATCAAAAACGATTATGTTTATATCGATATGAACAACCGATTGATGGTTCTGTTTTCGTGTTTCGAAAGACAGATTATCAATTCGATGATGATTCTGATTTCTAGTTTCGGATGAAGATTATCGATTTGATTGATATTCTGTTTTAAGGTTTGCGAATGACAGCCATCGATTCGATCGATGCTTCTATGAGGGCTTACACGTAATCAAAACAGTAAGATCGTTAATATGATTGACGCGTCTGTGTTAGGGTTTCGAAAAGAAAATTATCAATGCGATTGATACTTTCTGTTTGGCTGCCCCTCGACCCCGCCTGGGGCTCTGCCCCTCGGACCCCGCCCAGGGGCGCTGCCCCTCGGAACCCCGCCCGCTAACCGGCTAGCGGGACCGCCGTATGCGTACGCCCTATAGTTCGTTACCGTGACATTAAGAATGTCAATATATATTTATTTGTTATAATATGTTTGTGTAAAATATATTATAATTGTTGATGTCTTTGCATGGTGCATAGCATGGCCTCAGGACCTATGTGATTGACTTAGTCATATTTCTGTTTTGGGTTATTATGGTCTGCGTGCCGCTGTAGTTTTTGTTGTATTTTATTATACAATTAGTTAGGTTTTTCTTTATTATTGTAATAAATGAAGAATCAAGCTACAAAAGTGGTGATGGCGACACATACCAAGGACGAGTGGATTCCATGGAGATGGAGGCACGAGCTCAAGACAAGAAGATATGTATCATTGCAAATGTTGTAATAGGAAGTCTTTCACATAGGGTTTGCTTTATGATCTTCATTTGGTCTCATGAAGATCATATTTAGTTTGACCATGCTATGTCACGTTTACATATTTATCATTTTGTATGAGATGCGTGGATGATATATTATATATGCATATAGGATGCTACGATATAATGATATGCAATGCAAGACATAAACTAAGTTGAACCCTCATTAATAATTAAGTCTTGATGCCATCCATGTCTTAAACACCTATTAAAACTGGGATTGTATTAAAGTAGGTATTGCCAAAGCAATGTGCTTTAAACATTCCTAGCTACGTAGGATGAGTAATAGTGCTACTCATATGTTTAAAATTGGTTAGACTTAATTGGGCTATCAAAACGGTTTTGGGCCCAAGGCATTAGATGGAATCTAACATACAATGATATATGATGTCATTATTCCATAAATTCTAAGAGTTACATGAGATGTAATTGGTAAAGAAGTTACCTACTTAAATAACTTAATTTTAAGCGTCATGCCAAAGCTGAGTTTAGAATTAAGTCAAATATGGATCTTAGCTCACTAAAATATTTCTTTTGAGGGTTATGTTTTAGTGGGAGTTTTATAAGTTTTAACCTCATTATTAATAAAGTGTTACTTTGCATGTTTTGTAGATCATAAATGGCTGCTAATAACAATTCCACCTTATCGCTGCGATCTATCCTTGAGAAGGAAAAACTAAAAGAATGTGGGACTAATTTTGTTGACTGGTTTCGAAACTTGAGAATTGTTCTCAAGCAAGAAAAGAAGTCCTACGTGCTCGATAACCTTTCCCTGAACCCCCTCCTGCTGATGCTTCTGTTGCTGTTAAGAACAAGTATAAGAAGCATGTTGAAGATTCCAATGACATAGGATGCCTAATGTTGGCAACTATGTGTCCAGGACTTCAGAAAGACCTGGAACACTTAGAAGCTTATGAGATGAGTGTGCATCTCAAACAAGCTTTCCAACAACAGGCTAGGCAGGATAGGTTCGACACCGTCGTTGCACTTTTTAACTGTAAGATGTCTGAAGGTGAATCTGTTAGCGCTCATGTTCTGAAGATGAAAGGCTATATAAAGGTGAATCTGTTAGCGCTCATGTTCTGAAGATGAAAGGCTATATAGATCACCTTGCAAGACTTGGATATCCCCTGAGTTTGGAACTCGCCACGGATTTGATCCTACACTCTTTGCCTAGCAGTTTTTCTCATTTAGTCATGAACTACAATATGAATAATATGGAAAAGTCCATTCCTGAGCTACATGGTATGCTCAAAACTGCAGAGGGGAATATCAAGAAGCCTACCCATGTATTGAGTGTCAATACCAAGCTAATGAAAAAGAAAGCTAAAGGCAAGGGTAAGGCTAAAAGTGCAAAGGGTGCAAAAGGGGCAAAGGATCAAGCTAAACTAAAACCTGGTCCCAAGGCAAAGGTTCCTAAGGAAGGAACTTGTTTCCATTGCAACAAGCCTGGGCATTGGAAAAGAAATTGTGATGTTTATTTGGAGGAGTTGAAAAAGCTGAAGGGTAGTACGACTACATCTTCAGGTATTTATGTTTTAGAAATTAATTTATCGACTTCTTCTTCCTGGGTATTAGATACTGGATGTGGATCCCATATTTGTACAAATATGCAGGGGCTCAAAAGGAGTAGGATGTTGAAGAAGGGCGAGGTGGACCTACGTGTTGGCAATAGAGCAAGAGTTGTTGCTATAGCTGTAGGGACCTATGAGCTTGTCTTGCCCAATGGGCTTTTGTTAGTTTTAAACAATTGCTTTTATGTTCCTACTATGAGTAGGAATCTTATTTCAGTGTCTGTTTTGGATGATGAAGGTTATTCATTTTTAATTAAAAATAAGAAGTGTTCTATTTTTGATAAAAATGACTTGCTTTATTGTATTGCAAGTAGTTATAATGACATTTATGTCCTTAACCTTGATGATTCCAATGACGGTAATATTTATAACATATCTTCAAAAAGAACTAAGCCAAATGAATTAAACCCTGCATATTTATGGCATTGTCGTCTTAGCCATATAAATGAGAAGCGCGTATCTAAACTCCATCAAGATGGATTATTAGATTCATTTGATTTTGAATCATTTGAAAATTGCGAGTCTTGTTTGCTTGGAAAGATGACAAAGACTCCTTTTACTGGACATAGTGAAAGGGCTAATGACTTATTGGGCTTGGTACATACAGATGTATGCAGCCCAATCAGCATTAGTGCCAGGGGAGGATTTCAGTATTTCATTACTTTTACTGATGATTTCAGTAGGTATGGCTATGTCTACCTAATGAAACATAAGCATGAGTCTTTTGAAATGTTTAGAACTTTTCAAAATGAAGTACAAAATCAACTTGGTAAGACAATTAAAACCCTTCGATCAGATCGAGGTGGTGAATATTTGAGCCAAGAATTTGACCAACATCTAAGAAATTGTGGAATCGTTTCACAGTTGACTCCTCCAGGAACTCCACAATGGAATGGTGTTTCTGAAAGGAGAAATCGGACTTTATTGGATATGGTTCGATCTATGATGGGTCAAGTAGATCTTCCTTTATCCTTTTGGGGTTATGCCTTGGAGACAGCTGCATTCATTTTGAACCGTGTACCATCTAAAGCGGTTGAAAAGACACCATATAAGATGTGGACTGGTAAGAGACCCAGTTTGTCTTTTCTTAAGATTTGGGGTTGTGAAGCTTATGTGAACAGATTAATGTCAGATAAGCTAGCTCCAAAATCTATCAAATGTATTTTTGTGGGGTATCCTAAAGAAACTAAAGGGTACTATTTCTATATTCCCTCAGAGAACAAAGTGTTTGTTGCTCGAAATGGAGTCTTTTTGGAAAAGGAGTTTCTCTCCAAGAGAACAAGTGGGAGTATAGTACAACTTGAGGAAACTCAAGTTCCACAAGATATCGTTGAACCGTCTTTAGAGACGATTTCAGAACCACAAACAGTTGTGGAGCCTGAAAATGTAACACAAGTCCAACGCATATCTGATAGGATACATCATCAGCCAAAGAGATACGGATTTCTTGTCACTGATGATAGTGAAGTTATGCTCATAGATCAAGATGAGCCTACTACCTATCAGGAAGCTGTGTCAGGTCCAGATTCAGATAAATGGCTTGGAGCCATGAATTCTGAGATGCAATCCATGTTTGATAACCAAGTTTGGTCTTTAATTGATCCTCCAGAGGGTATTAAGACTATTGGTTGCAAATGGGTTTTCAAGAAGAAAACTGACATGGATGGAAATGTGCAAACCTACAAAGCAATGCTTGTGGCTAAAGGTTTCAAGCAAACTCATGGTATAGACTATGATGAAACCTTTTCACCAGTAGCTATGCTTAAGTCTATTCGAATTCTCATTGCCATTGCAGCATACTATGATTATGAGATATGGCAAATGGATGTCAAAATTGTTTTCCTTAATGGAAATTTACTCGAGGATGTGTACATGACACAACCTGAGGGTTTTGTAAATCCTGAGAATTCAAAGAAGGTTTGCAAGCTTCAAAGGTCCATCTATGGTTGAAGCAAGCATCTCGAAGCTGGAATCTTCGTTTTGATGAAACAGTTGAGAACTTTGGTTTCATCAAGAATGAAAATGAACCTTGTGTTTACAAGATGGTTAGTGAGAGTGCAGTAGTGTTTCTGGTCTTATATGTGGATGACATATTGCTTATTGGGAATGATATCCCTACCTTGCAAAAGGTTAAGGCTTGGTTAGGGAATTCATTTTCAATGAAGGACTTGGGTGAGGCTACCTATATCCTTGGTATCAAGATCTATAGAGATAGATCTAAAAGGATAATAGGCTTGAGTCAGAGTACATACATAGATAAAATGTTGAAAAGGTTCAACATGCAAGAGTCCAAGAAAGGATTCCTGCCTATGTCTCATGGCATTCATCTTAGCAAGAATCAATGTCCTCAGACATCTGATGAGCGAGATCGAATGAATAAAATTCCTTATGCTTCTGCTATAGGATCGATCATGTATGCCATGTTATGTACTAGACCAGATGTCTCATATCCATTGAGCACAATAAGTAGATATCAAGCTGACCCTGGTGAAGGTCACTGGACAGCTGTCAAGAATATTCTTAAGTACCTCAGAAGGACTAAAGATGTATTCTTGGTTTATGGAGGTTTGGATGACGAGTTAGTTGTAAATGGTTACACAGATGCTAGCTTCCAAACCGACATAGATGATTTCAGGTCGCATCCGGTTTTGTATTCACATTGAATGGTGGAGCTGTTAGTTGGAAGAGTTCAAAACAAAGCACTGTGGCTGATTCTACAACAGAGGCTGAGTATATAGCAGCATCAGATGCAGCTAAAGAAGCAGTTTGGTTGAAGAAGTTCATCGCTGAGCTAGGAGGGGTACCTAGCATTGCAAATCCTGTGGACATTTATTGTGACAACAATGGTGCCATAGCACAAGCAAAAGAGCCTAGGTCTCATCAGAGATCTAAACATATACTCAGACGCTACCATCTCCTTCGAGACATCATCGATAGAGGAGATGTCAAGATATGCAAAGTTGACACAAACGATAACATAGCGGATCCATTGACTAAGCCTCTCTCACGGGTCAAGCATGATCAGCACACTAGATCTATTGGTCTCAGATATTTGTATGCCTAGTGCAAGTGGGAGATTGTTAGTGTATGTGCCCTAGGCTATGATTTGGATATTTATGTTATGCATTTATTATTAATAAAAGAGGTTTTATTATCATTATTGTTGGTTAGTATGTTACACAATTTTGATATATGTCCCTGATTTATTATTGTTATGGAGATAAAATAATTTATAATCAGTATGAGTATTGATTTGATAATCATGAGATGATTATGTGTATGGTGATACAAATCAATCTCATAGATACTTATTAGAGAACAGTGTATTGGATAGACCCATCATGAGATTGCTACATAGATTAGCATCATAAGTAAATCTCATGATAGTCATGTTTTAATCCTTTGACTTGAGATTGTCATAGTTTCCAACATAAGGACTATTATATTTTGACATGATCAAACGTTATCCGTAACTGGATAATAATAAAGGTCATGATTGAATGTGATAGAAATTATGTAGAGGATATTGAACAATCAAGATAGAATTTGTCCCTCTCTTTTGAGAGAGATATCTTTGGGCCCCTCGATTAGTGAGACTGTGAAATGCATGGCCGTGCTCAAATGAATTGATAGTGTGATCAATATCATTTGTTTTATCAGTCTACTTAGAGATCGAGTAATCATATGTTTGAACTATATAAGTATGACGCTGACCATGACTTATGTTCAAACTAGATATCATGTGACAAAGGGATTAATGCATGTACTATTATTAGGCTAGTTGGACTTTACTCGTATTAATTGGGTAGTTGTAATGCCTTGCTAGAGGCCAATTACGACTTGTTGGTTTAATAGAGATTTAATCAACTGCCAATCAATATGGGCCTATCGGGTCATACACAAGAATGCGTAAGGCTGAGATTAATAATATTAATAATATTAATATTGGATATTAATTATTATTATTATTATTATCGTTTTAATATTAATAATATTAATATTGGATATTAATTATTATTAATATTATTATTTTCGTTTTTGTGGTTATATGTATATAGATATATATATATATGCTGTCAGATAATAATGAGAGAATCCATATCTGATATGGATTTTGAATATCCTGACAAAATCCATATCTGATATGGATTTTGATTGGCATCAACGAAACCGATTAGGACTCGGTTTTTAATACCCATAAATGCGTATATATATCTATGTATCTCTACATAGAGACATACGAAATACACACGAAAACAACAGAAACCCTAGAATCGTTTTTGTGAAAAACGAGTTCTTCAGCCGCGCCGTTTGAAGAGCTAGCACTCCGGGCGGAAGCGTTCGTGTGGATACCGGCAGAGGGTGTTCGTGGTTTCGCACCTCTTCCATCTACAGATTTCGAATCTACGGAGGTAATTTTTGATTTCTTTTGTCGAATTAAACGAACAACATGGATCCTTGGTAGGAAATCGGAGATCAAGTTTTGTTTTCCACTGCGCGTTTGGCAGTGATCTCGGTTGATTTCCTAACAGCGGGGCGCTACAGGTGGTATCAGAGCCGAGGCTCCAGATCCGCCTCGGAAACGTAGGTCACTTAGACTTAAGCTACGATCTTTTTCTTAAAGTGATGATTTTACCCTTAAGCAACCAAATAGGGTTAGGTGATGATCTTAGACTTAAGTTGTGATGGGGTTAAGGGGAGCTTGAGCGTTCTTTCGGTTGCTTTAGTTATTTACTATTTTACCCCTGAACCTCTACTTACAACCCCTAAGCTGACAGAAATTCCCAAAATACCCCCTAACTTACCCTGTATTTAAATAAATATATTTTCGACCGTTCTAAAGTCTTAAAAAAATCCGACAAGACGTGAACAAGTCGGTAATAGAAGAAATGGTGGTGACAACCACCAGAATCAGGGGATCATCCCCAAGCACTTGAAGACGCCATAGTTACCATGACCAACACTTTAGTACAGTAACACCAGCTGTTGAACTAGGAGACACCGCCTCCACCACCGCATGCGGACAATAGATTCTTCTATAATGAGATGAGGAGGAGTGGTGGCACAACACAATGACACCGCCGATAAGTTGGATCTAATTTCAGAATGAGTTCAAGAGGCATTACACGCCGAGGGTATGATCTTCAAAGAATGGCTCTAGATCAAGGGCGAAAAATACAGATTTAGGCCGTGATATTAGAATTAAGTTACGATTTTGCCCCTAAGTCACAATCTTAGACATAAGTGATGATTTGAACATAAGTGATGATCATGAACATAAGTCACAATCTTAAACATAATTAACGATTCCGGTTAGGAGTTGACCTTGGACACACGTACTGAAAGTAGACATAAGCGTTGACTATACACTAAACATGATCTAAGAAATAAGACATGATCTTAGACTTAAGAAATGATGATGCTAAGAGCAATCCTGAAAGTAAGTTATGACCTTAGACTTAAGGAGACGATTGGTTACACAACACGTATACTTAGGGTATCCCATACGATTCTGCCTTATCTAAGTTGATCATAACTCTTTAAGCCGTAATCTTAGTAGCCCTAGTTGAATACTATATAATTAATTTGAATAAATTAAAATTTTAACCAGAACACCCTACTACAGACGCTAGTAACATATTAATAGGTCAGGCAGTAATTCGGGCTGCATCACTGCAACAACATCATGGGACTCGGTACCATTAGGGTAAAGTAAAACGGGCACATATCCCTACTTAAACGGTAGCATCAAAGCAGACTTAGGTCTAAGTTGAGGCAATAGCTACTAAGAAATGAATTATTATAGCATGATGAATACTAAGAGATGATTTATGGAGAGATGATAGAAACTAAGTAATGATTCATAAGCATTATAATCAGTAGCGCTTAGTAAGAGAATCATACGAAGGAATTTATAGTCTAAGGTTAAGATGTTGAAATTTAGAGTTATTAGTAGGACGACGATATTAGTCTCACTACAGATATTGACCGGTAGCAAAAGGTGTGAATCGGCTATAACAAGTGCATGGGAATAATGAATCGTTGCAACTTTCTAGTTAAATGTTGACATCGAGACATTTGACTTGAAGTTAATAGGCTTGAATTAATAGAGCGGGCATGAACAAGTAGTTGTTGCTTTTCATATGAGCTAGAATAAAATTAGTGGTTCAAATAATCAAGTAATGAAGTACAGTGGATTAGTGTGGTGCGCGGAAACATGGTGAATTAGAACACCTTAAGTCGATCAATAATTGGTGTGCCATGCTAGGATTGGACCAATTGAAGTTAAAGATTTTATCATGAGTAGGCGAACGTTAGACTTATAAGAAAACTGTACATAGGAGAACTTATCTGAAAAGAGGATGACCTATAGAATTATACGAAATATTAGACCGATATATTTTTCAAACAGATAAATATTTTATTTAAGCACGTATACCAATGTATAACAAAAATTTTAGCATGTATAAAAAATAGGTCTACTGAAATCTCATTTTCTCGTTAGTCTGCTAAACTCTACAAAACTAAATTCTTTTCTGTATCTGTATACAAATACAACGTAAATTTCAATTCTTTTGACAACCTTAAAAAGGGGAAAACTTTAAACTACCGATGTTCTTCAAAAAAAACAATATGTTTATACATGTTTCTTACACAAGATTTCAAATTTTCGTTTAATTACATCTATTTTAGTCAAAATTAATTTTACCTGACGACTATTGATATCGCAAGCATTTTATCTTTTAAAGTATTTTCAAAGTTATTTATCCGCTTGCGATGATCTTACTTAAATTTTGCCAAGTTAAAGAGTAACTTTCAAAATATATTTTTCTTTTAGCAAACGAAAGGTATCGCATTCAAATCATTTTATAAAACCTTACATGATTACGTTTTCAATTGTTTAAATGCCATTTCACTAAAACAATTTGCGACCAAGTTATATCGCCGTTTTTATAAAGTGTCATTTGAAACACCGCTTTGCGGAAATGAGTATATTATCTTGAATTTTGTTTACAAAAAAGAAAATAATAATAATAATAATGGTATTATTTTAAAATAACTAAAGTTATATTTTGAATTATAGCCATGTAGGTCACGTTTTTAAGAAAAGTATTGTCGATACACATAGTTTGTATATTAGGCTGATGATATCTTCAACGATGTAAGGGCATGATCATAGAGTTAGTTCGTACGTATATAAGAATTGATTTTGAGGACTTGGCTTGGTGTAACAAGTACCATGTTAGCGTACATTAAGGATATTAGTTGGTTAATTTATCTAAGAGGATGAATCACATATAATGAGTTTAAGAATCCAAAACTGTAGACTGCGATAAGTTGAATGATGCACATCAAGCGGTATAAGTGGAAGTATGTACATACTAATTATCTAGAAGTAAGTTAAGGATTAAGCCCTATAAGGACTAGATTCTCTTGGGGGATGTTAGTGTAACTAATTGAATCATAATAGAGTAAAATGTATTCTGAAAATAAATACGATTCAAGAGAAGAGCCTTGAGAATAAGGCTTTAGGTCAAAGATTGTAGTATACCTAAGAACTGATTTACAAGGTTGCTGATGACCGCAGAGATAAGTAAGTTATGGACCGAAGACTGTGTTGTAGAACCCTTAGTATAATGACAATACCCTTAAGACAATACCCTTAAGGTTGATTCGATAGTCATAGATGGATTATCAAATGATCTTAATAAGCAAAAGGACAATGAATCGAAATTACCTTGTTGTGTACAAGGAGTGATTTTGAGGCCTTAGCCTGTGATAAAGAAGTGAAGTGGTTAGCATGTTGGAAAACGCAAGGAATGTTTTAGCTTGATCATTATCTAGGTGAATGGATCAATTAGAGCTAAATTAAGTGTTGACTATGTAATACGCAAGTTTCGAGGACGAAACTTTTTGTAAGGGGGGTAGAATGTTGTAACCGACTAGAATAAGAAAAAAAAATTGTTAATTAAAGTAAAACTGAAATTAAAACAATAATAATAATAATAATAAATGAATAATATCCTAAACTACCCAACCCACTCCCCCATTATTGCCTCAAAACCCTCCCCCTAACTTCCCAACTGTCGGTCCCCTTAAACTAAAATCCCCTAATTCACTCCATCAACCATACACCACACACATAACGTCAGTTACAAGGGAAAAAGAAACAAATATATATAGAGAGAGGGGGAAGAAGGCACGACAGAGAGGAGAAAGGAAAAGAGAGGAGATGAAAAGGAAAGAGAGGGGAAAAGAGAAGAGAAGGAAGGAGAATTTGCCACCCACATCAAATCCAACACCGTTTTGTCGGTGAGTTGCATTCAAGAGGTAGGTTACCCTCCCCTTTGTCGGATTGCTTTGGATTCCCCCGCATTCTGTATTGGGAATATTTGATTATCACTGTATGTCTATCTTTTATATGTTTATCCTGAATTCTTTATGTGTTGATATGGAAATTGCGTGTTTGGCCTTAGATATAGATCACATAGCATAGAAATAGGCTGGAATGGGTTCGGATTGTTGAAAAACATGCACGGAGGCGGCGCGTGTGCGGCGGCCCATGCACGTCCTGAGCGGTGCATGCAGTTCACGCGCTGATGTTGTCAGTTGCGTTACAAAGAATGCGTTAAACGGAGTCCAATGAAACTGGTTTGGGGTAAATCGGAGTTGAAACGAAAAAGTTATAGATTTTTTTTTTTAAAAAAAAGAATTTAACAAAATAAAGAAAATAATAGAAAAATAGTTAGGTACCTGCGGATGGCGTGTGAAATTGGGGAAATGTTTCAATGACGCTGGGCCTCCGTGACACTGTCATACGCGGCCAATAACTAGCCGACACGTGGCAGGTTATGTTTCTGTTTTTTTTTGCTTTTTTTATTTGATTCGAATTATTAAATATTATTTTCTCCTATCCTAAAATCTACTCCTTTTCTCCCGGCCTCCCTTCCCTTCCCTGCAGACTGAGTAGACTTCTTTGGGTCTTCCTCTTCCTTCTTTTCACGTTTTCACCTCCTTTCCCGTTCTATTTTCCCGTGCGACTTCGTTTTCTGCTTCACGGTGTTTTTCTAGTTTCAAAGGGCACTGGGAAACTGCAGAGTGGTCTTCAATTCTTTGGAGAGTAGTGTTGCTATATCTATATTCAGGATCCATGTTTTGTGATTCTGTAGCAAATTCACCTGCTTTTAGCTTGTAATCCCATTTTTGTAAGCAGCGAGAATTCCCTTTTTACTCGCCGGAGATTCAGCTCTAGTTTCTTGACATGTTTGATCGAGCTATTCAGTTGATTTTTGATATGGGATTTTGAATCTTTTGATTTTCAGCTCATTTTCCGATCTAGGTCCGGATTATTACTCAGTTTTGGATGATAGATGGGGTGAAGTAGGGATGGGTTTCGCCGGAAGGCAGTGGTTTTCGCGGCGGCCGGAGTAGAGATGGGTTTGGCTGGAATGGAGGAGTTGGGGGATGCAGGGAGGCTGGAAAGGGAGAGTAGATTTTACGGGGTACAGGGAAGGGAGGCAGGGAGAAAGGCTAGGGTAGGGGAAAATAATATTTAATAATTTGTATCAAATAAAAAAAGCAAAAAAAAAAACAGAAACATAACCTGCCACGTGTCCGCCAGTTATTGGCCGCGTATGACAGCGTCTCAGAGTCCCAGTGTCATTGAAACATTTCCCGTGAAATTGGGCGGCCAGAGGTAATGAGGCCGAAAAGGGGAAGAAGAAAAACTAAAGAAGCAGGCAAACCTTTTATGACAATATTATTATATTTAATAACTAAACAAAATCATATAATTATTTATTTAAAAAAAATTCAGAAGTGCTGTAAACAAAAAAACAATATAGCTAATAAATAAATAATAAATGAAAAAAAGAAGGGGGAAACCGGGGGGGTGTGCCGTGAGGTGAAACAAAATAATAATAATAGTAATACTACTAATAATAAATGAATAAAATGATTAATATACTATTACATAGAATAAAATAAAAGAAAATGAAATAAAGTAAAAAATAAAAATAAGGAAAAATACTACAATCAGCCGTGAAAAAAATATAATTTAATATAATATTAACATTATTTAATAATTAATAAATTTAGGAACCCATTAAATAGATTATAGTAAAAGAAATAAAATTAGTAGGGGAAGATAAAAATATTTAAATAAAAGATTTAAGTGCTTGAAAGCCTAGAAAAAATAAAATAAAGTGTAGAAACCTAAAATAAAGTCTAGAAAGATAAAATAACGGTAGAAGATAAAATACAGTAATGGACCCAACACAACATAGGGTAATTACGCAATATAGGTAATACGCAACATAGAACGGAGCATGCAACATAGGACAAACGGAAGTGTGCAAGTGTGACGCATTCATGGCACGAGCATTGCATTTGGCTTATGAGTCGTGTGGTCCTATGGGACGTGTGCTCTGACGAGGCGTGTGATGGGTGTTGGTAATAATGGTTACCTTCACCTAATAGGACCCGGGACATGCATAGCATAACATGGAAAAGAATGAGCATAGCGTGTGATATTAAATGACTGCGTGTGACACGGAGATAGAAGAGCATGCATCATGAAGTTGCGCAATGCATTTGTTATTGTTGTGATTATCGATGACCTTGCTGTTAAGTTGTTTCGGTGCTATGTTTTAGGATATGGATAGGGTCGGGTATGCGCTATTTATGCATTTATGCTCTATTTGCTTTATTTATTCCTCTGTTTATGCTTTACGTGTTCTATGTGTTTACCCGACTCAGTATGTGACAATCCCTTTTTGGGAGAGACGGGTAACCTACGAATGACTCCCATCACTCACCCCCACCTCCTCTCCACAGGTTAGCAGGATTAAGAGTATATATGTTTATCGAGGCTGAGAAGAGTGAGCTGGGCTCGAGAAGGGATCTTGTTCTTGGGATAGTCAGATAGACCTCCACCTAGGTTTATTGTTTGGTATTAGTATTTCATACTTGACTTAGTGTGTTTCGTCAATCCTTGTACTTGATTTTATTCTGATGGACTTAATTTAATCAAGATGTTTATTACTTTAATCATTGTTTCCGCGAAAAATTTCTACGTCAGTTCTGACGTATAAAGAGTTTGAATGACGCTTTGTAGTCTTCGTAGTAGGCTACGGCGGATGCACTGTTTCCGATGTTAGGGTTCGGGAGCAGAGCGCTACAGGAACAATGAGAATCACAGAGTCTATGAATTCAGTAAGTGAAGAACGAATATGAGAATACACGTGAGATGGTGCTCTCGGCATCGTCTAGAGTGTCACAATCAGATAAATATATTGAAATTTGTAGTTAAACTTTTAAAATTGTTTGACTCAACACAAAACTGTAGCATGATTTCGTTTTGGTGGCTGTAGGTTTTTCAACGATGAAAGGGGTAGCTGCGTCAAAGGAATCCTTCAAGCCTTTTTCTGGCGTGCTTAAGTTTGAGATTAGTTTGTTCTCATTTAGCATGGAGAATGTGTATTTTATGCCATTCAGTCTGAGCTTGAAGTAGGATATCAGCTCTTTGATCTAATAGTTGTTCCAAATCACGAATAAAACGTCTCATTTTGGATAATTAGATTGCATCATTGTTCATATGTTTTAGTTAATATTTCAATGTCATTGCACATCTGATTATTCGTTTTTTTATCTCTAAAATAGTTTGTTGGTCATTTTTTCTCATTTATTTTGTATCGAATGTAAGTAGAGATGAAATGTACAAAAAAAAAAAGCATTATAAAGTTTTTTGGGACAACAGGTGACAGGGTAACATGAATACATAATAGTTGAAGAGTTTTGAGGGAGATGGATGTGTGCATCTTTTCATATTCATTTGTTATATACATATTTGTAAAAAAAATAGAAGTACAATCACCGAGTTAGAAAGCGCAGGTGTGTGTGTTTTAAATTAGTTTAGAATTTTGAGCATAGGTACATATCTATTGTTGGAAAAGAAAAGTTGAAACAACAATCGTCACAGACTTACGATGTAAGCAAACTGAATTACAGTATAAGTGGGAGAATAAGAAGTTCTAAGAAATTTTACTCAGAGAACATATATCGTTTCGATGTTATACACACCACTTTACGGAGACAGTGACACTATGAAGACAGTGTTGAGAAATGAAGAAAAGATGTAGTACCAACATATAATTTAACATCCTATAAATATTTTTATAGATATTTTAGATGATGTTGTAGTTGAATAAAGTTTAATATAACATGTAATGATTGATAGTTGTAAGGACTATACATGGTATTGTGAACTAATGATGATAAAAGGTGAATCATTTTGAGGTGGTGGAGATTAGGCCTGTTAACGAACAGAACGAGCCGAGTTTGGACTTGTTCGAACTCGGCTCGCCAGAAATGTCAAACGAGCCGAACAGGCTCGGATTTTAAACGAGCATAATTGTGACGGTTTGTACTTGGCTCGTTGAGTTATTAAACGAGCCGAGCCTGTTCGTGAACTACACAGTGTTCGTTCGTTGTACTCGAGGAGATCGTTCGGCTCGTTTGTCGGGCTCGTTGAGTTATCAAACGACACGTCCAGCAGCATCAAACTTATACTAGAACCCAACCCCTGCAACAAAGCACAAATCATTCTTGACCCAACAGCATTTGAAGGGTGTTGACTAAAAAGGTAAAGACAATAGCATAACATGACCTATCAACTCTCCATAATTAACATTATATCAAATCAAAAGCCAAAGTACTCTCTCTGAGTCTTTAACTACAAGTCTACAATTTACATCAGCTTTCAAAGTATTAATTTGACGCAACTTACAAGCCGAGAGCTAAACTAAGGAAATTACATCAAATCCAATGTGAGCCCAGATAACAAAATCACCCTGGCCAATGATCCTGGTTGTGCAGCTGAGAAAATCCTTGTAGATACCCTCCGACACAAATGCACAATCCGATAAAGAACTCATCGCAAAAGCTAACTTTGCCATACCCAGATCTCCAAAACTCTGATAACATGTACCAGAAATCAAAAGCCTTCAATCAAAATTAATCAAGATTGCAAATTTATGCAGTAATTCCAATAAGCCCAGAGGCCAGAAATAAACAAGACAGCTTTAGTCTTTCACTAATTCCAAACAGACGAATACTTAGATTTATCAACTATAGACTTGCCTTCAGCGATACCAACAAATGACGATCTTTAACAACTTCAATCACTTCATTTTCAGCATTAAAGAACAACTCCAACAACATCAATAGCAACTCCAACAGCAGGAAGAACAAACCTAAGACCAACAAGAACAAACCTATTGCTCACTTGAAATACCACCTTATTCTATCATCAGAATAGAAAAGACAAGAAAAAGAAAGAACAAACCTAAGGCCAACAATCCAGGCAACAGCAATATGAGCTATCTCTATGCCTAATTCATCTTTCTTGAAAATACTCCTGCAGAAGTCAGCTCATAAACAAATCCTTTAACATCATCTTTGAAGAAGCAAATCAGCACAACAGCTTTAAACTTGCAGTTAATGAAAATTTTAGTGTTCTGCAATTTGCAAAACTAATTGTTACACCCCGTGATTTTTAAGCGCAACTTTCAATACTTAGAGGTTAACCTTGAATGCAACTTAATTAATTATGTAAGATTATAAAACTTAGTTACTCAAAACATAGAAGAACAAAAGAAAGGGGTTAAAAGTAGAATTAAAAGAAATCATAGTAAATTATCAAATAGTCCCTACTAGGAGTTAGGGGAGTTACAAAATCTAGTATAACTTCCCCCTTCTCAGCATGAGGGGCGGTTTTGACAGCAAAGGGAGAAGGAAAATTCTGAGAAAAGAGAGAGAAGAAGAAAGAAGAGGAAGAAGAAGAGGAGAGGAAGGAAAAGGAAGGAAGAAGGCCAACCTAGGTGCAATCTCCATTGAAATTCTGCAGTAAATCCGTAAGATTAACTAGAAACCAAGGCAAGTAATCTTTCTATACGCTTTATGTAAATTTTGATACTTTAGGCCCTATGTTCTTATAAAAAAGAAAACATGAATCACACATTAGTATTCTTGTCTTGCCTATCTTAAATGCTTTGTTATATGTAAGTCTTGTTGCTAATTGTGTAAAGTCTTGTTCTTTGGGCCATATTTCTGAAATAGTTGTGCAGTAATTGTTGTTAGTCAACCATGCCCATGAGAGTATATATGTTGATGTGTTTCTTGTCTTGCTCTACTCTTGTGTTGATTGTATACACTTAGATGTTGAGAGTAAGTGCAGGAAATTGAGGGATGAGTGATGACATTGTTGTAGTCTTGCTGGTTGGGTATTGTTGATGATAACTCTTGAAGGTGGTGAATGATTGAAGATTTAGAGTGGATCTTGTTAGACATTCACTAAGCATCAATTCATGATTAGATGTATGTTAAGTATGATGAATCTAGTTGTTAAGATGGATCTTTAAGTGTTGAACCTGGAAGGGTTGAAGAAGAAAGGAGTTGGGTGGAAGTTATTGCAGAAAAACTGCAGTTTGGCATCGTCAGAACACTTCGAACGCCTACATGAGGCGCTTCAAGTCACATTAGGCGCCTAATGTAGCGTTCCATGTGTCCTGGAACTTTCCCGTACAGAAAAACTGCAGTTTAGAACCGTCCGAACACTTCGAACACCTACTTGAAGCGCTTCATGTCACATTAGGCGCTTCATGTAGGCGTTCAATGTCTACGGAACATCCCCGAACACTTCGAACACCTAGTATAGGCGCTTGAAGTCACTATAGGCGCTTCATGTAGCGTTCCAACTGTACTGGAAGACTTTTTGACCCTTTAGGCACCCTATGTAAGTGTAGTAACTTTATACACTTCTTTTGAACATAAAATGCAAGGGTATTTGAGGTATATTTGAGGTGTAGATGGTAAGTTTGATTAAGTAAGCATAAGATTGAATTCTAGTGAATAAGTGAGACAAATAGACTTGGTAAAACCCGTTTAGGGAGTGTTTGAGGTGCAAGACCATATCCTTGATAGACAAGATGTATGTGTGTGTGTGTTACATGTTGATATGAAGCTATTTGTGCATCCTGCATCATGACATGGGCACTTGCATTTGATTTGAGATATGTTTTGCAAAAGAACAAGAAAGGTAAAGTTTGCGAAAGACAAAATGGCTGCTGGTTGATCACAGGGTATAAAAGTCACGTCTGCGAAAGCAGGGTATAAAGAGCGTGATCTGTGAATCAACAGCAGGGTATAAAGTATGTTATGGGGCCGTGGACCTATCCGCACGGAAAATGAAGTATTTTATGGGGCCGTGGACCTATCAGCACGGATATATGATATATGTAATGGGGTCGTGGACCTTTCAGCACGGATATATGATATATGTAATGGGGCCGTGGACCTTTCAGCACGGATATATGATATATGTAATGGGGCCGTGGACCTTTCAGCACGGGGTATAAAGTTATGATTGCTGTGGACTGATCACCCACAGGGTATAAAGTTCTGCTACGCGAAGAATATGATATGTAAAGTGATGAAATGTTTGTGAAATGACATGCATGACATGTTTATGAAAGAAGGCATATGCATGGGTGTTGTGTGTGATTTTAAAGAAGTACATGCATCATGATACACGAAGCATAAGACTTGACATGCAAGAAACGTGATTAGTCTATGACTTGCTTATGTGATACGTTGTTTTAATACATGTTGGTTCTCGTAACTGTGTACCTATATGGACTTTATCTGTTTTGAGTAATCCTTATTAAGATGCTATTTGCTAACCCCGAGCACCTTATTTTTGGGCAACGTTTTATACACTGGTGACTCGACGTGTGTGATTCCATAGGGTGTATAGACGGGTTACTTGCTGGCGAAGTTTTCGCTAAGAACAATCATTCTGTCTCCTTTTCAGGTGAGCCTGATTATGAGTTGATATTTATCGAAGACGACGGCGAGTGGGCTCAATGGGATGATGGACAAGGGAATAGATAGATGCTGGACTATTTTGTTTGAGTTTGGAACTCATTGTTATTATGTTGTTCTAAAACTTATGTCGGCTAGATGAACAAACAGTTTTATTTCCGCTGCAGTTTTCTGGTTGTAATATTGACAACGAAGGTTTAGATTTTATGACGTTTCCGCTGGTTTTAACTTACATTATGAAGGATGTATGCTTGATCTGCTTGACGCTTCGTAGTTCTCATAGTAGGCTACGGCGGGTGCACTAGTTCCGATAACGGTATCGGGCTGGGGCGCTACAGGTGGTATCAGAGCCTAGGCTTTAGATCCATCTCGGAAACTTAGGTTCATGATTTTTTTAGACACCTAAGCTATGATTCTCCTTTAAGGTTGATCCTTAGTTATAAGTACTGATCTCTTTAGTGGTTAAGTATGATATGGGTTGGGTGTGTGCGAGCGCGTCTTATTATCTAACTTTGTATTAATAGTTGTACTACACACCTTACCTATTAGCACGCGTTCAAGCTTTTAGTAATCCTTGTATTTACTAAGTGCCAATGTAATGTTGACCTTTTCAGAGAAAAATGCCTCCCAGGAGAGATAACACAGGCAACTCTGGCAATGGACAGGAGAACCAGCCACCACAAGTGGTTTTACCCCAAGTACTCACTGATGCGCTGACGGTCATTGCACAAGGGTATGTGCAGCAGCATCAGCCTCCGCCTCCACCACCGCCGCAGCATAACATCAGGTTCTTTTATGGAGAGATGAGGAAGATGAGGGTGCCGGAGTTCGGTGGATGTACGGATCCTGAAGAGGCTCAGCATTGGTTGGCTGAGGTTGAGAAATGTTTCCGGCTGGTGCAAGTCCTGAATGAGATAAAAGTTGAGGTGGCCACACCCCTTTTAAGTGGCAAGGCTGGCGAATGGTGGGAAGGAATGGTGTTGAGAATGACCCCACCAATCTCATGGACACAGTTTTGTGATGTTTTCCTGAAATACTACGTACCGGAGACGGCGATCTTGGACAAGATAAGGGCGTTTGACAGACTGAAGCAAGGAAGGATGACAGTGTCGGAGTATGCAGATCGTTTTCATGCCCTGGGTAAGTTTGCCCCTGCGATTATGTCTGATAATCGTCTTAAGATGACGAAGTTTGAGAGGGGTTTGGACTCGAGGATACAATCGGCGATAGTGAATGCGGGGATGAAAACTTATGAGGATATGCTAGATGCGTGTTACCGTGTTGAGAGTGATTTTCGCCGAGTGGCGGCAAGAGCAGCTAGCATAGGAGGGGCTGATAGAGGCAAGAGGCCAAGGGAGGATGTGAGAGTTGGTGGAAGAATCGGACGTTGGGTCAAGATTCCGAAGAGAGGCCCAGTTGGAAATTTTCAGAGACTGCCACCCCAGAATCAAGTAGCTCAGCAGGCGGTAGGAGTTTGTCCACATTTCAATAGGAACCACGTTGGAGAGTGTAGGAAAGTGGCTGGAGCATGTTTCCGATGCGGTCAAGTGGGTCACATGATTAGGGACTGCCCGGAGATGAAGAAAAATAATCCTGAAGAGGCGGCTCAGCAGCCGAGAGCGAAGCCTAGAGCAAATGCCCGTGTACATCTCATGACGGATACGGATGTGCAGGAGGCTACCGACGTAGTAGCAGGTACCAATTAAACTAAGTTTAAATTTTAATGAATTAAGTATTTATGTGCTTAATTTTCCGTGTATAACTTGATATGGCTTTAGGTGCGATTGTAGTAAATAAGATGCCTGCCAATGTACTTTTCGATAGCGGCGCAAGCCATTCCTTTGTAGCGAAGAGATTCACTAAGCACTTGGGTAGTTCGCCTGAATGGTTAGAGACTCCGTATCGCGTGCAAGTGGCCGGAGATCAGATTATGGTTTCATACCAGCAGTATCGAGATTGCGAGTTGGAGTTTGAAGGACAAACATTCTTTGCCACACTGATCCCTATTCAGATGTATGACTTTGACGTCATATTAGGAATGGACTGGCTAGCCAAGAATCACGCTAATATTGATTGTCGGTTGAAGCAAGTGACAATCAAGAACGCTAAGATGGAGGAGGTAATATTTCAAGGAGATGCGGAACGAAAGAAGGTACCCAAAAAGGTGTACGTGTCGGTTGCACAAGCGCGCAAGGCATTAAGGAAAGGTGCTGAGGGATTTCTAGTGTATGCCATGGATGTTACTCAGGAGGTATCGCCTATTGAACAAATTCCAGTAGTCAACGAATTTCCTGATGTGTTTCCGGAAGATTTACCAGGAGTACCACCCCCGAGAGAAGTCGAATTTGAGATCAACTTGATTCCAGGGACAGAACCTATTTCTAAAGCTCCTTATAGAATGGCTCCGGCAGAATTGAGAGAGTTGAAGGAACAACTGCAGGAGTTATTGGACAAGAAGTTTATCCGCCCTAGTGTATCGCCCTGGGGAGCACCTGTTTTGTTTGTAAAGAAGAAAGATGGTAGCATGAGGCTTTGTATCGATTATAGAGAGTTGAATAAAGTTACCATCAAGAATAAGTATCCTCTCCCACGAATTGAGGACTTGTTTGACCAGCTCAAGGGTGCTAAAATCTTCTCTAAAATTGACCTCCGATCAAGATATCATCAATTACGAGTGAAGGCCGAGGACATCGCAAAGACAGCTTTCCGCACAAGGTATGGTCACTATGAATTTTTAGTGATGCCATTTGGATTGACAAATGCCCCTGCGGCTTTTATGGATCTTATGAATACCGTCTTTCGAGAGCAGTTGGACAAGTTTGTTGTGGTATTCATAGATGATATTCTGGTGTATTCCCCTAACGAAGAAACTCACGCTGAGCATTTGAGAACCGTTCTAGGTATTCTGAGGCAGAAACAACTATATGCTAAGTTTAGCAAGTGTGAGTTTTGGTTAAGAAGTGTGGCGTTCCTAGGCCACGTGATATCAGAAGAGGGGATTGCTGTGGACCCGAAGAAGGTGGAAGCTATAACTGAATGGCCTAGACCTACAAATGTCACCGAAGTGCGATGTTTCTTGGGTCTAGCGGGTTATTACCGAAAATTTGTTGAGGGATTCTCGAGGATTGCCGTACCTCTCAGTCGCCTTACTCAAAAGAAGTCCAAGTTTGAGTGGACGGCGGAATGCGAGCGAAGTTTCGCGGAGCTTAAGAAGAGATTAACGACAGCTCCAGTATTGGCTCAACCCTCTGGAACGGATGGATTTGTGATTTATAGTGATGCGTCAAAGAACGGGTTAGGTACGTAAATTATAGTATAAGATTATGATCTTGTATACCCATTAAGTTTAGACTAACGCCTTGTTTGTAGGTTGTGTTTTAATGCAAAACGGACGAGTCATCGCGTATGCCTCAAGACAGCTAAAGCCTTATGAACAAAACTATCCCACACATGATCTTGAACTTGCCGCGGTTGTGTTCGCCTTGAAGATCTGGCGGCATTATTTGTATGGGGAGAAGTGCGCGGTATTCACGGACCATAAGAGTCTAAAGTATTTGTTCTCACAGAAGGAATTGAATATGAGGCAGCGGAGATGGTTGGAATTGCTAAAAGACTATGACCTAACTATTCATTATCACCCGGGAAAGGCTAACAAGGTAGCCGACGCCTTAAGTAGGAAGTCCAGCCATGCACGACAATCACCATTAGAAAGAGAGATGGAGGAGTTTGGTTTGGATTTGATTGAATCCACGGTGAACGTTCTGACAGTCTTGACTATCACCCCGAGTTTGATTGATCAGATAAAGGAGGCACAGAAGAGAGATAAGGCTTTAAGTGAGATGATGGAAAGGGTGAAACATAGTCAAGTTGAAGGATTTCGGACTAAGGAGGATGGGAGCTTATGGTTCAGGGAAAGATTATGCGTTCCGGATGTTGACGAACTTAGGAAAGAAGTTTTGCAAGAAGCTCATAATTCGAGGTTATCAATACACCCCGGTAGCACCAAGATGTATAGAGATCTCAAGCGTTACTATTGGTGGTCTGGGATGAAAAGACATATTGCGGAATTCATAGAGAGGTGTTTGGTGTGTCAACAAGTCAAGGCGGAACACCAACGGCCTGGTGGATTGTTGATGCCGTTGGAGATTCCCGAATGGAAATGGGAACATGTCACAATGGATTTTGTAGCTGGTTTACCAAAGACAAGAAGTGGATGTGACATGATTTGGGTTATCGTGGATCGTTTAACAAAGTCTGCCCATTTCTTACCCGTTTCAAGTGAAGCACCTCTTGACAAGTTAGTGAGTTTATATATGGACAGTATTGTTAGTTTGCATGGAGTCCCGGTAAGTATAGTGTCCGACCGAGATTCACGGTTCACATCTAAGTTTTGGACAGCATTCCAAGAAGCCATGGGTACGGAATTAAGGTTGAGTACGGCGTATCATCCCCAAACTGATGGACAGTCCGAGCGGACAATTCAAACCTTGGAAGATATGCTAAGAGCTTGCGTGCTGGATTTCAAAGGGAGTTGGGACGGAATGGTAAAGCTGATGGAATTTTCTTATAACAATAGTTACCACAGCACAATTGATATGGCTCCTTTTGAGGCTTTGTATGGAAGGAAATGTAGGTCTCCGATTTATTGGGACGAAGTGGGCGTGAGGACCATTACTGGACCTGAGCTATTAGAGAAAACGTCAGAGAAGGTGAAAGTCATCCGGGAAAGACTCAAGACGGCTCAGGACCGCAGCAAGAGTTGGGCAGATTCCAAACGACGACCATTGGATTTTGATGTGGGTGATAAAGTCTATTTGAAGGTATCACCTACGAAAGGCGTCATGAGGTTTGGAGTAAAAGGCAAGCTAAGCCCTCGTTTCATTGGTCCTTATGAAATACTTGAGAAGGTAGGAGCCTTGGCATATAAGCTGGCATTACCTCCGGTGTTGGCGCAAGTTCACAATGTATTCCACGTGTCACAATTAAGAAAGTACGTGGCGGATCCAAGTCATGTACTTGAAGCTCAACCTTTGGAACTCAAGGACGATGTTACATATGAGGAAGTACCCGTGAAAATTGTGGACCGAAAGGATCAAGTGTTGAGGAAGCGAGTGATCCCTTATGTAAAGGTTCAATGGAGCAATCACACGGAACGGGAAGCCACTTGGGAGCTCGAAGAACAAATGCGGGAGAAGTATCCTCAGCTCTTTGACTAAGGTACGTAAGTTTCGAGGACAAAACTTTTTGTAAGGGGGGTGGAATGTTACACCCCGTGATTTTTAAGCGCAACTTTCAATACTTAGAGGTTAACCTTGAATGCAACTTAATTAATTATGTAAGATTATAAAACTTAGTTACTCAAAACATAGAAGAACAAAAGAAAGGGGTTAAAAGTAGAATTAAAAGAAATCATAGTAAATTATCAAATAGTCCCTACTAGGAGTTAGGGGAGTTACAAAATCTAGTATAACTTCCCCCTTCTCAGCATGAGGGGCGGTTTTGACAGCAAAGGGAGAAGGAAAATTCTGAGAAAAGAGAGAGAAGAAGAAAGAAGAGGAAGAAGAAGAGGAGAGGAAGGAAAAGGAAGGAAGAAGGCCAACCTAGGTGCAATCTCCATTGAAATTCTGCAGTAAATCCGTAAGATTAACTAGAAACCAAGGCAAGTAATCTTTCTATACGCTTTATGTAAATTTTGATACTTTAGGCCCTATGTTCTTACAAAAAAGAAAACATTAATCACACATTAGTATTCTTGTCTTGCCTATCTTAAATGCTTTGTTATATGTAAGTCTTGTTGCTAATTGTGTAAAGTCTTGTTCTTTGGGCCATATTTCTGAAATAGTTGTGCAGTAATTGTTGTTAGTCAACCATGCCCATGAGAGTATATATGTTGATGTGTTTCTTGTCTTGCTCTACTCTTGTGTTGATTGTATACACTTAGATGTTGAGAGTAAGTGCAGGAAATTGAGGGATGAGTGATGACATTGTTGTAGTCTTGTTGGTTGGGTATTGTTGATGATAACTCTTGAAGGTGGTGAATGATTAAAGATTTAGAGTGGATCTTGTTAGACATTCACTAAGCATCAATTCATGATTAGATGTATGTTAAGTATGATGAATCTAGTTGTTAAGATGGATCTTTAAGTGTTGAACCTGGAAGGGTTGAAGAAGAAAGGAGTTGGGTGGAAGTTACTGCAGAAAAACTGCAGTTTGGCATCGTCAGAACACTTCGAACGCCTACATGAGGCGCTTCAAGTCACATTAGGCGCCTAATGTAGCGTTCCATGTGTCCTGGAACTTTCCCGTACAGAAAAACTGCAGTTTAGAACTGTCCGAACACTTCGAACACCTACTTGAAGCGCTTCATGTCACATTAGGCGCTTCATGTAGGCGTTCAATGTCTACGGAACATCCCCGAACACTTCGAACACCTAGTATAGGCGCTTGAAGTCACTATAGGCGCTTCATGTAGCGTTCCAACTGTACTGGAAGACTTTTTGACCCTTTAGGCACCCTATGTAAGTGTAGTAACTTTATACACTTCTTTTGAACATAAAATGCAAGGGTATTTGAGGTATATTTGAGGTGTAGATGGTAAGTTTGATTAAGTAAGCATAAGATTGAATTCTAGTGAATAAGTGAGACAAATAGACTTGGTAAAACCCGTTTAGGGAGTGTTTGAGGTGCAAGACCATATCCTTGATAGACAAGATGTATGTGTGTGTGTGTTACATGTTGATATGAAGCTATTTGTGCATCCTGCATCATGACATGGGCACTTGCATTTGATTTGAGATATGTTTTGCAAAAGAACAAGAAAGGTAAAGTTTGCGAAAGACAAAATGGCTGCTGGTTGATCACAGGGTATAAAAGTCACGTCTGCGAAAGCAGGGTATAAAGAGCGTGATCTGTGAATCAACAGCAGGGTATAAAGTATGTTATGGGGCCGTGGACCTATCCGCACGGAAAATGAAGTATTTTATGGGGCCGTGGACCTATCCGCACGGAAAATGAAGTATTTTATGGGGCCGTGGACCTATCAGCACGGATATATGATATATGTAATGGGGTCGTGGACCTTTCAGCACGGATATATGATATATGTAATGGGGCCGTGGACCTTTCAGCACGGATATATGATATATGTAATGGGGCCGTGGACCTTTCAGCACGGGGTATAAAGTTATGATTGCTGTGGACTGATCACCCACAGGGTATAAAGTTCTGCTACGCGAAGAATATGATATGTAAAGTGATGAAATGTTTGTGAAATGACATGCATGACATGTTTATGAAAGAAGGCATATGCATGGGTGTTGTGTGTGATTTTAAAGAAGTACATGCATCATGATACACGAAGCATAAGACTTGACATGCAAGAAACGTGATTAGTCTATGACTTGCTTATGTGATACGTTGTTTTAATACATGTTGGTTCTCGTAACTGTGTACCTATATGGACTTTATCTGTTTTGAGTAATCCTTATTAAGATGCTATTTGCTAACCCGAGCACCTTATTTTTGGGCAACGTTTTATACACTGGTGACTCGACGTGTGTGATTCCATAGGGTGTATAGACGGGTTACTTGCTGGCGAAGTTTTCGCTAAGAACAATCATTCTGTCTCCTTTTCAGGTGAGCCTGATTATGAGTTGATATTTATCGAAGACGACGGCGAGTGGGCTCAATGGGATGATGGACAAGGGAATAGATAGATGCTGGACTATTTTGTTTGAGTTTGGAACTCATTGTTATTATGTTGTTCTAAAACTTATGTCGGCTAGATGAACAAACAGTTTTATTTCCGCTGCAGTTTTCTGGTTGTAATATTGACAACGAAGGTTTAGATTTTATGACGTTTCCGCTGGTTTTAACTTACATTATGAAGGATGTATGCTTGATCTGCTTGACGCTTTGTAGTTCTCATAGTAGGCTACGGCGGGTGCACTGGTTCCGATAACGGTATCGGGCTGGGGCGCTACACTAATACACGTGTCTTACTAATAATAATAAAGCACACAAACAATGGAAATACAGAACAAAGTGCTTACAATCAATCTGGTAATATAATCTCCTCCCATGCATTCTGATCATCCGTGTCCGTCTAAAGAAATAAAGAACAATTACAACAAGTAGTAAAACATAATAAGTAAACTAAAATAATATAGTTACAAATTATGGGTATAATGTACCTTCATTGCGTTCCTCGACTGTCGTACCCAATCGCCGACACAAAAGAGCATCTCCACCGTCCCAACTGATAGACTCGATCAGTAATCATCTATGACGCGTCCACCGGTGATGAAGGTAAACTCTGAGGCAACAGTACTAACTGGAACAGATAGAAGATCATGAGCAATCTTTGAAAGAATATTAAAGCGCCCACTATTCATTTTCCACCACTCCAACACATCCAAGTCTGGTGAGGCTTTTAATTTCTTTTCATTCAAATATATATCCACCTCTGAAAGAGTACTAGGTGCTTCATCGTCGCTTATATAACCGATGTCCCCCAGGCTTTCCCAACATAGGCTAGATTTACCCTTGCTGGATGAAGCAACATTCAAACTTGTTTGTGACGACGAATGTGTTGATCCTCCACTTGTAAGGGTAACTCTGTATTCTTCAAACAAGACTTTCAACAGTGCTACCATGTAATCTACATTGTTTTGATATGCAGATGGGCCGAAAATAATTTTAAAACAATGTGTGACAATCTCCCTCTTCAACCTAGGATCTAGAAGAGCACCCAAAGAAATCAACACATTACACTCCCCTCAGTACTTATCAAACTTTTGTAACATCACTTTAGACATTGCCCTCATATTCTCATTGAAATCATTCTTCTTCTCATCCAACAACATTTTTATCCTAGCCAATTCTACGAGAAACATGTTCGATGTAGGATATTTGACCGCAGAAATAGTATTAGTGATGGAGTAGAAGAGCTTCAAAAAGTCACAGACGCCACTTACCTTATCCCAATCAACCATGGATGGTGCAAACCTCTCAAATCCTTTATCCACATCACCATATCTCGTGAAGGCATGCTTCACCGACAAAGCAGCGGCTAACATCATGTAAGTGCTGTTCCATCGGGTTGGACAGTCCAAAATGAGTTTCTTATTATAACCATTGTATTGCTTCGCAATGGTACCAAAACCTCGAAGACGGGACTCTGATGCATTCAAGTATTTCACTGCATCTCTGACAGTGTCAATTATGTCCTCGATCTCCTTCAATCCATCTTGGACCAACAAATTGATTATGTGCGCACAGCAATGAACATGGAACAGTCTACCACCTATAGGAAGGGCTTTGCGCTGCATGAAATGATCTTTCAAATTTTTTATGCATTTGTCATTGTAAGAAGTATTATCCACCGTAATGCTAGAGATCTTATTTTTAAGATTCCAATCACTCAAGCACTTGGCCAAAGCTTCAGCAATTAACTCCCCAGTATGTAGTGGTGGCACATTGCAAAAGTTCAACACTCTTTTTTGCAACTTCCAATCGGAATCAATAAAATGTGACATCACCACCATGTATTGTGTTTTCTGGCATAATTTCCACAAGTCGGTGGTTATGCCAACCCTACCAATTTTCTTTAATTCAGAAACCATCTTACTCTTCTCAACATTGTACACTGTAAAACAGTCTTCCCTTGCTGAGCTCCTGCTAATCTTTACAAACCAAGGACGTGCAGTCTTCAAAATGTCGTTGAACCCCACATGCTCAACAATGTTGAATGGATACTCATGTATAAGGATCGCACGAGCTACAGCCTCGCGTACCTTAGCATGATCATACTTGAAATTTGTGATATTGCCCTCCTCATTCTTCCCTCCATCTTTAAATTGCAAAATCTGTTGCGTTCCACTGCTAGATGCACCACCCGCATCCTTAATTTTATGAAACCTATTCAAATGCCGAGTATATTGTATAGTAGTCCTGTCCTGGTGCTTCGTCATTGTTTTCATGCAATGCTTGCATTGAACCATAGTGACGCCATTAATCACTACCTCCGACATGTGCTCCCAAACTATAGATGTTTTCTTTCTCTTCTTCCTTTGAAATCCCTCATGACTTTCAGCGTCAGCAGCTTCACCCTGACCCACCCTTTGGGGGATGTTTACTTCTTCTTGTGACATCACATCAGCATTGTCAATTTCCCGCTCAATCGAATCAACTCTTTGCACTTTGTTGCTTGCCATGACAATACAATCTGTTACATAACAACATGACAGTGAACTGAATCAATCAACAGAAAGATAAAACTTTAGTCACCATAGATGGCTCAATAGCAAAAGAGATAATAAAATGTGCTCCTGTTTGCAATATACCGGAGGTAACACACACTTGTCGCAAATATAATGTGAGGTAGCCACATCTTTGTACTACGCTTTGCTGTAAACATGGTGCATTGAGTAAAGTTTATACATTTTTGTAAGAAAAATTTTTCATGTTTGGAGGAACAGTTGGTAATACGTCCTCAAGCTTTTTCCTTGGGATCGACAAAAAGAGAAATTTATACCCATCTTCTCATCCTTAAGTTGTACCAAGTTAAAACCATGCTGTTATTCTGACTTGCTGAAACACATTTCAAATGGTTTCAGGTATTGAAATGCCAATGAGAAATCCTCCAGTTAGGAGCAACACCGAATTACGAGAAACCGTAAACAGGAAGAGGGGAATGGTGCTTCCTTTCCAACCTTTGTCACTTGCATTCAATAATGTGAATTAATATGTTGACATGCCTGCAGTGAGTATCTTCATCTAGCATTAAAGTTATTCAATACATGAAAATTTTGCCTTACTGGATTAATGTTTCATGTCATGAATAAAAGAAACAAGTGTGTGTTACCTCCAGTATATGTTGTTCCCACGATACAATACAATAACAAACATAGACAACACTATTGGAAAAATAAAATGCAAGGACTCCTTTCAAACAAAAAGGCAGAACCACAAGAGACAGTGCTAGACTCCGTTTGATTTGGTCAGTTTTCTTGTTGAACCCAAGACATCATTCCTTAAACCAAAACTTCAAGCTGCACTTAACTATTTAGTTTGTGACAACCTGAGTTTGTTTCAATTTCGTTTTTGACAGGGATAGTATGCATAGCATGCATTAGAAAATTACAAAAAATTTGCCTTGACCACGATACAACAACAAACATAGACAATACTATTGGAAAAAACATGTTACTGTGCATTATACAAAGCACAAAAGATTAGTAACTCAAACATCAGGCCATCAGCAGATGGGATGAAAATTGTAACTCAGATACTCAAGCATTACAGATTCACAGTTTTACAAATTACAATAAAATGCCAAAACAACTTACAAACAATAGTCTTGGATATATACAAGGACCTTGACTTAAAGCTTTAAACTTTCTCTCCAGAATATGACAATATGGATGCTGCCAGCCTACCACAAACGGATTGGGATCTGCGAGGGAAAAAAACTATTGAAGATAGTCAGAAAATAAAAGAGCTCACTTACAGTGATATATAGCACACTCGTTAGTCAATATAAGGGAGAAGAAGAAGAACCTTGCGGAGATGAAGAAGGAATTCACGATTCTCGATTGATTAAACAAATGGAAAGTTTCTTGCGGAGGTGAAGAAGAGGAACACAGATATACTCCAGATAGATGTAATGCAGGAGTCTGGGTACAGGAGAGGATGGTTTCGCTGATTGATGTTCGCCTGAGACGACGGCTGCAACCTGGAGAAGAAGAGGGAATTTAGGGATTAGGGTTAGCAGCGGTATTTTTCGGTTTCGATCGATTGAGAAACGAAAGTGAAAGGAAAGAGAAAGTGGGGGGAGGGGGTTAAAATTTGCTTAAATATTAAAATAAACGAGCCGAACACATGTTCACGAGCTTTTTTCAAGCTCGTTTATATAATAGCTGAACCACATACTTGGTTCGAACTCGGGTTCGTTTAACCCTTACCGAACCAATTCCGAGCCAAACACGATCCGAGCGATCCGAGCTTGACGAGTAGCTCGGTTTGTTAACAGGCCTAGTGGAGATTAGGCTGGTCTGGTTATGAGTTCTATCGGCGGAGACAATATATTTCAAAAGGACTGGCTCGCTTTTAAAAATATGTTGAAGATTGTTGGAGTTAATTCTTGAGACAGTTGTATTTCTACTCAGTGTTGGTGTATCTATGTTTGAAATTGTGCTTACTGATATGTGCGATTTGAAGCAAATTGTTGGTGTATCTATCTGTCGTATTATGCACATGATTTGTGATAATATTGATTGGCTAGGTCACTTTCTTCCTTTCTTCTACGGCATCAACTTAGATTTTGCAAGAAAACTGTTGATATTTGTGATGATGGCGTTAGTTTTTTTAATTATTTAATCTGTTGATATTTGTGATGATGCCGTTAGTTTTTTTAATTATTTAATAGTTTGTTCGTTGTTTTCTGCCATGAGTTAGTAATTGAAGGAAAATGTTTGAAGAATTTTGGCAAGTAGAAGTGATATTTATGGGAAAACATGAGTTATTCTTGTGTAGCACCATATACACATTGTAGGGTGAATTTAGAAGGAGCGAATGGAGATTTGAAGAGGGTGCAAAGTTGCTTTTACTGGTATATACACCGTAACAAATGTGTTGATTATATCTAGATGCTTTATGAAAATAAATTCTGGTTAACTAGAAGTCAAAAAATAATTGTTGTATACAACACCGAGGTGTATAGATTTTATCATTGTTGGAAGGAAACCACGATAGCACAGCGGAATAGAAAATAATCTCTCCCAAAATACAGCAACTATAGAGATATAATCGAACGGAAACACGAACAAGAACACCAATAATATTTAGCGTGGAAAAACCTCCCAAAGTAGGAGTAAAAAACCACAGGACCCGTAGGCCACTTAAACGATCTCCACTATAATCAATAATGGGTACAACCAAGTCTCTCTAGGCTCAGCTAGAGGAATACAACATCATCAAGATCAACCAAACAATCTTGGAGCACAACAAGATACAAGAGAGGAACAAAATACAAAGCTGAAATTTTCAGACAGAAAAATTTCAGTCTCGGGAATGCAGCAATGGGACTTACCTAGACACCTCCAAAACACATCTCCACCGTTCAGAATGTATTATTGTGTCTTGGAAACAAAATGTCAAAAATTGGTGACGCTCCAATGGTACAATACTCGAAATATGCAATTTTCCCAGAGGCTGGCAGGCTGCCTAGCACCTACAAATTTTACTCTTCCTCACTTGTATTTGTCTCTCTTATTTTTCTTTCTTGTTTTCTTGTTCTCTCTTGTATTTGTTCCACACAACACCTCTATTTATAGTCTCCATCTTGTGTATTTTCAATGCACAAGGTCTTTCTAGAGTCTTCCAAGTAATAAACCTTGGAGAACCAAACAAACCATTCCAACTTCCTTTGTTGGAATTCTCCAATGTTATAATTGTGTTTGACTTAAGACATTGTAACTCTCCAATGTTGTAATTGTCTTTTGACTCCAAATATTAGGACTCTCCAACTAGGAGGGATTCCCAACAAACTCCCCCGACCGACTAGTTGGAGGGCGACATTAATCCAGAAGCCATGCGGCAAAACTCAAACTTTCCTCTTGACAAAACTTTTGTCAACATGTCGGAGCCATTTTCATCCGTATGGATCTTCTCAAGCTCGAATAGCTTGGTATCCAAAGCATCACGAAAAATTTCAAGCTCTCCACCATCAGTAAAAAAACACATACTCGTTCGGGGGTAACAAACGAAAGGTCTTCTGTCACGGGAAGACCGTCTCAACTCAGCAGCACCAGCAGGTTGCTCAGCCATCTCTTCTTCATGATAGACTTCATTCTCAGCACCTGGATTCTCATCAAGCTCATCAACTACAACAGTTGGTGCGGGAGCGGTTGTAGTTGGTTGATCACCAGCCAATTCTTCATCTACATGAGTAGGAATTTCTTTCTCGGCATTCTCAATATCATCGATGGTGTAGTCCTCCATAAACACAACATCTCGGCTGCGAACAAGCGTTCTGGCAACCGCATCAAAGAAACGATAGCCGAACTCATCAAGTCTGTATCCCACAAATACACATTTCTTTGTCTTGTCATCAAGTTTTGATCTCTCATCTTTTGGAACATGCACATAAGCAAGGCATCCAAACACCCGAACATGGTCATAGGAGATATCTTTTCTACTCCAAACACGGTTTGGAACATCAAACTTCAAAGGCACACAAGGTGTAAGATTTAGCACATGTACCACTGTATTCAATGCTTCATCCCAGAAGTACTTCGGCAACCTTGACTGAGATAGCAAACATCTTACCCTTTCAACCAATGTTCTATTCATTCTTTCGGCTAGCCCATTCAACTGCAGTGTCTTCGGAGGAGACTTTTGGTGACATATACCTTGGCTTCGGCAATACTCATCGAATGGACCAATATATTTTCCCCCGTTATATGTGCAGATACACTTGAGCTTTTTTCCTTTCTCTCTTTCAACCGATGCTTGAAAGAACTTGAATGTGTCAAGCACCTGGTCCTTCGTCTTCAAGGTATAGACCTAAATCTTCTGAGAATAATCATCAATAAATGTCATAAAATAATAAGCACCGCCAAGTGACCGGGTCTTCATCAGTCCACACACAACGCAATGCACCAAGTCTAAAACTTCCTGCTTTCTTTTTGGTTCGGAGGACTTGAAAGACACACGTCTTTGCTTTCCAGCCAAACAATACGGACACTGCTTCAATCTTGCATTGGAAACACCAGATAAGATATTCTTCTTAGCGAGGATGCTCAATCCCTTTTCACTCACATGCCCCAGACGTTGGTGCCATAATTCCGAGGAGCTATTATTTTCACAAGTATTCATGTAATACTTGGAAATCCCAAATTTGGCAATGTACAAATTTGAACATTTCTTTCCTCTCGCAACCAACATTGAGCCCTTCGTTAGTCAACATAAATATTCACATTCCGACAACGCTTGATTGTCCTCTATTTCCCATACGTACTACTCCAAAATCACCAACCTCATAGGTTGAGAAAAGATCACGCCGAACGATAGCATGTGTAGAAGTACCACTATCGATCACCCAATCTATATCTTCAGATGATATATTAACACTTTCTACACAATCATCACAAATAATAAAGAAATCAACAACAACGGCAATATCATCATTGTTGGTACCTTCTTTCTTGACATCATTGTGGTTATTCTTGTCTCTCATTTCTCTTTTCAATTTTTGACGATACTTTCGGATATGACCCTTCAAGCCACAGTGATGACACTCTACATTTGACCATTTGTTGGAACCTCCATGAGACTTGCCACGATCGGAAGATTGGTTTTGACTCTTTCCTCTTGATGCACCATGATTAGTCTGAGTCCTTCTCTGACTTCTCCCCTGTGATTCAGTGACCAACACATCTGAATGAGAAGAGGGGCCAAGAGACTTGCGCCTCATTTCTTCACTAAGAACGGCAATCTTAGCCGATTCCATCGTGAGAACACCATTCGGAGCAGAATTAGATAACGACGTCCGGAACGTCTCTCATGAATTTGGCAGAGTGCCAAGAAGCCACAAAGCTTGTATCTCATCATCAAAGCTTATGTCCATCGTCTCCAGTTGATTCATAATTCCCTGAAAAGCATTCCGGTGGTCGGCCATTGATGAACCATCATCATACTTCAAAGACATCATCTGCTTGATCAGAAATAGCTTATTATTCCCCGTCTTCTTAGCATATAACTCTTTTAGGGCTGTCCAGAGGGTTCTCGCATTAGACACCATGCTTACATGGTTCAATACATTATCATCGACCTATTCGCGGATGTACCCACAAACTTGTCTGTACAGCAGGTTCCATTCTGCATCACTTTTCCCTTCAGGCTTCTCGGTAGAGAAAACCAGAACATTAAAGCCTTTGACATAGAGCAAATCTTCCATCTTTCCTTTTCAAACATTATAGTTAGAGCCATTCAAACTTACCATCCTGGATGTGTTCACTTTCATAGTTGCACACAGTCAAGAGAACCTCGCTCTGATACCACTTGTTGGGAGGAAACCACGATAGCACAGCGGAATAGAAAATAATCTCTCCCAAAATACAGCAACTCTAGAGATATAATCAAACGGAAACACGAACAAGAACACCAATAATTTTTAGCGTGGAAAAACCTCCCAAAGTAGGAGTCAGAAACCAGGGGACCCGTAGGCCACTTAAACGATCTCCACTATAATCAATAATGGGTACAACCAAGTCTCTCTAGGCTCAGCTAGAGGAATACAACATCATCAAGATCAACTAAACAATCTTGGAGCACAACAAGATACAAGAGAGGAACAAAATACAAAGCTGAAATTTTCAGACAGAAAAATTTCAGTCTCGGGAATGCAGCAATGGGACTTACCCAGACACCTCCAAAACACATATCCACCGTTCAGAATGTATTATTGTGTCTTGGAAACAAAATGTCAAAAATTGGTGACGCTCCAATGGTACAATACTCGAAATATGCAATTTTCCCAGAGGCTGACAGGATGCCCAGCACCTACGAATTTTACTCTTCCTCACTTGTATTTGTCTCTCTTATTTTTCCTTCTTGTTTTCTTGTTCTCTCTTGTATTTGTTCCACACAACACCTCTATTTATAGTCTTCATCTTGTGCATTTTCAATACACAAGGTCTTCCTAGAGTCTTCCAAGTAATAAACAACCTTGGAGAACCAAACAAACCATTCCAACTTCCTTTGTTGGAATTCTCCAATGTTATAATTGTGTTTGACTTACATTGGAACTCTCCAATGTTGTAATTGTCTTTTGACTTGAAACATTGGGACTCTCCAACTAGGAGAGATTCCCAAGAATCATGTCATTTTGTATAGGACATCAGTAGCGCCGTATTTATGTTATGAACGCAAATATTGGTTGAATATGTTAATCAGAGTACTATGAGCAATATACTGAGAAACAATTTCTAGTATTCACTTGTTGTTATTTTTTGTATTACAGCACTTGTTAATATATACAAGTATATGATTCTGTGTACAAAGAAAGTCTACCTAATCAAATCTAAATAATTAATCAAATACAATCAATCAAATACTAATTTCCTACTATCACAGATCTGATGATATGGCTGTGATGTAGTCCGGATATACCAAATCTCTTATGAATTGTAACTTTCTTAACAGAATAATACATCGTCTGATGGTGTGAAGAGCACTACGAAAATTTATAACGGTGTAACAAGTGTTAAATACACAATATGGTGTGTGTTAATAATTACAAGGCGAGTCCTACACAAAAATGATAGAAATGTCCTTTTAATTTTTGCGGGGAGGAGCCAATTTAGTGCGGAATTCATACCCACATCCTTTCCAATCTTTATACATATTGGAACATTTACCAAGACAATCTATGTAGCTAAAATGTATTAATTTTGTCTAAATTTATTATTTTTGTATGAACAAATAATAAACATATAGCTCAGTTTAAGGCGCTGACGTACAGAGTCCTGCTCCTATGGCACCAAATGCTGGGGTGCTAATGACTGCTCCTCCTGCACAAGGTCTTGCAGTGGCCCAAGTAGAGAAACCGGAGAAGTTCAGAGGAAGCTTCTTCAAGCGATGGCAGCAAAAGATGATGTTCTTCCTAACTACCATGGGACTGGCCAAGCTGTTGACCGAGGACCCACCTGTGGTGGATTCTGTGGATGACTAGACCCAGAATATGCAGAACACACTGTCTGTTGAAGCATGGAACTTCAATAATTATGTGTGTTTGAGTCATATTCTGAGTTATTTGGACAATTCACTATATTAATTGCACTGTACATACAAAACTGCAAAGTTTGTGTGGCAGACTTTGAGAAGAAATACCGTACGGAAGATGTCGGCACTAAGAAATTTATTGTCGACAAATTCCTGAATTTCAAAATGTCGGGTTCTTGCACTGTTGCTTCTCAAGTTGAGGAACTTCAGACATTGGTAGCTGAGATGGAAGAGAAAGGAATGTTGTTCAATGAATCTTTCATGATGGCTACAGTGATTCAGAAGCTACCTCTTTTGTGGAGGGAATTCAGAAGCTATCTCAAGCACAAAAGAAAGGAGATGACATTGGAAGACCTGATTGTCCGACTCTGCATAGAGGAGGTTAATCGAAGATCTGAGAGGAAGCCACATGCAAGGTCTGGTCAGGCCAAGTCCCATGTTGCAGAGGCCAAGAAAAAGAAAGGCCGTCTTGGGATGAACAACAAATGCAAGCAAATAACCAAGAAGTTCTCCGGAAAATGCTACAACTGTTGTATTCAGGGGCATATCAGCAATGAATGTTGTAAGCCCAAGAAGAAGCAAACCAAGGCAAAGGCAAACCTCGTTGATGCCTTGGATGATCTGAACCTCTGCACGATAGTCTCAGAGTGCAACGTTGTGGGGAACATGTACGAATGGTGGCTGGATACTGACGCCACGAGACATGTCTGCTCCAGCAGAGAGAGGTTCAAGGAGTACCAGCCCAGGAGCAATAAACAACTTTACATGGAGAACTCTTCTTCATCAAAGATCGAAGGCGAGGGGAAAGTTGTTCTGAAGTTGACCTCAGGGAAGCATATAACTCTGCAAAATATGATGCACGTCCCCGACATTCGGAAGAATTTGGTTTCTGGAGCTCTTCTAGTCATGCATGGATTTAGACTAGTGTTAGAGTCTAATAAAATTATTCTTTCGAAAAATGACATGTATTTGGGGAAGGAGAACTTGTCGAATAGAATGTTTAAATTGACTGTCATCACTATTGTACCCAAGAAAGATTTGCCCGCAGAGGCTAATAATAATGCTTCCTCTTCTGCTTACATGCTTGAGTCTTATTGTTTATGATATTTTCGTTTGAGACATGTTAATTATAAGCCAATACAACGAATGGTTAATCTTGACTTGTTACCCAAATTAAATTTTGATCAGGAAAAATGCCAATTATGTGTTGAAGTGAAGATGGCAAAGGCGTTATTTCCTTCAATAGAAAGGAACACTGAATCTTTGGATTTAATTCATACAGATGTGTGTGATTTAAAGTTTGTCTAAACAAGAGGTGGTAAAAAATATTTTGTAACTTTTATCAAAGATTGCACAAGATAGTGTTATGTATATTTGCTAAGTAGCAAAGATGAGGCGTTGATGCTTTCAAAGACTATAAAAATAAAGTTGAGAATCAACTTACCAAACGAATTAAAGCAATCGTAGTGATAGAGGTGGTGAATATGATACATAGTTTAATGAATTCTGTTCATAAAATGGTATTATTCATCAAACGACTGCATTGTATTCTCCTCAATCGAATGGTATTGCTGAATGCAAAAAACCAAACTCTAAAAGAGATGATGAATGCTATATTGATAAGTTCAAGCTTACCCCAGAACTTGTGGAGAGAAGCAATTCTCTCAGCTAACGTCATTTTGAATAGAATTCCATCTAAACAGATGGATGAAACTCCATACGAACTTTGGAAGGGTCATAAGCCTAGCTACAAATACTTGAAAGTGTGGAGTTGTCTGGCAAATGTTGTTGTACCTAAACCAAGACAAGTTAAAATTGGATAAAACGATTGACTGCATATTCATAGGATATGCAACTAACAGTAGTGCATATCGTTTCTTAGTGCACAAATCGGATATTCCTGACATACATGAAAACGTGTTCATGGAGTCAAGGAATGCAATGTTCTTCGAAGATGTCTTTCTGAGAAAAGACAAAAATAAAGAAGAAACGAGTACTTGTACGCGGATGCTTGAGGCGACTCCTCAAGGAAATGAGAAACTTCGTCAAAGCAAACAAGCCATAATACCAACTTTTTTTGAACTAGACTTTCTAAACTATATGGTAGAAAACAAGCCAAGGACTTTTTCCGAGGCGATGTCAACTCCAGAAGCTTCTTTTTGGAAAGAGGCAATTAATAGTGAAATAGACTTGATTCTTGGGAAGCATACTTGGGTGTTGGTTGACCTTCTACTGAGAAATAAACCACTCAGGTGCAAGTGGATTTTCAAGAAAAAATGAAAGAGGATGAGTTTATCGAAAAATATATAGCCGTGTTGGTAGCTAAAGGCTATCGACAGAATAAAGGCTTTGACTTCTTTGACACCTACTCACCAGTAACTAGAATCACTTCTATAAGGGTGCTAGTTGTTGTTGTTGCAGTCTATAATTTGGAAATCCATCAAATGGATGTAAAGACTGCTTTTCTGAATGATGAATTGGAGGAAAAAATTTATATGGAACAACCCAAAGGGTTTGTGGTTCCAAGACAAGAATCAAAAGTCTGTAAACTTGTTAAGTCGCTGTACGGACTTAAGCAAGCGATAAATAGTGGCACTTGAAATTTGATCAAACGGTGATAGCTAATGGTTTCAAGATCAATGAGTGTGACAAGTGTGTCTACATTAAGAACACACAGAATGCATATGTGATAGTATGTCTCTATGTAGATGACATGCTATTCATAAACAGTGGTCATGATATCATCTTAAATACTAAGAAGATGTTGACGAGAAACTTCGATATGAAGAATATGGGAGTTGCCAATTTTATTCCAGGAATTAAAGTTTCTAGGATAGCTGAAGGACTTGTGTTGTCACAAACTCACTATATTGAATCAGTTCTAAAACGCTTCAATATGATTGATGTGAAACTAGTGAAAACTCCACTATGTCCCTAAGTCAATTAATATTTAGTGTGTCATGCTAGGAGTGGACAATTTAAGTTAAGGATTTCATCGTAATAGACAAAGGTTAGACTTATAAGAAACGATATATAAACGGATTTTCCTTGACAATAAGGGGTGAATTAGAAAAATTATACAAAGTATAGACAAAAAAATTTCAAATAGTTAGATATTTCTAATAAGAACGTATACCAAGATACATGCTATATTTTAATCGTTTCCAAAAATTTTGCTTCTAAGTATTTCAACTAGTTCGTTTATTTGCATAGTCTACTAACTCCACAAAGGCTATAATTACTTTCTGTATCTGCATAACAACCTAACGGAATTTTGACTACCCTTGACAACTTTGAGAAATATATATATATTTTCTATAAACATTGATGTTTCCAAAAAGCGGTATGTTTATATACTTCTTATACAATATTTCAAATTCTCGTTTTTGGTTACAGCAATTTTGTCGAAATAAATTCTATTGGTCGACTACCAATATTGCAAGCATTTTATCCAGTAAATGTTTTAAAGTTATTTATCCGTTTGTAATGAAATCACTTAATTTTGTGAAACAAAACATAGCTTTCAAAATATATTTGGAAAGAAGAAGACACCGCATTCAAATCGTTTTATGAAACGAAATTTTTACGATTTTTGTGTCTCAATTGTTTCAAAGTGGTTTACTCGTAATACTTTTACAAACAAGTATATCATTATAAGTATTTTCAAAATATACATACTTCTTTTAGAACAAGAGAGATAACATATTCAACTCTATAAAACGTAATATTGTTAAGTTCCAACATCTTAATGAGATTTCACCGTGATATTTTTTGCGAACAAGTTATGTCATTGTTTTATGAAAAGTCACGTGAGGCACCACCTTGCGAAAACAAAAGTATAATCCTTTGGTTCTCGCGTTTACAAAAAGGGGAAAGAAGGATATACCTTCAAATAATTAGAACTACATGAACTTTTTTTCTTCTGTTTGCGACTTAATGAAAAACAGGTCCACACACGTACTTCGTATATTAGGATGTTGATGATATCTCCACAAAAATAAGGACCTGATCATATAGCTAGCTAGTAAGTGTATAAGAATTGATTTTGAGGATTTGGTTATGTGGTAAGGAGTATAATGATTAACCTATGGAAGAACTCAATGGATGTCACGTATCCAGGATATGAATCATATATGATTAGTTTTAAAAATTCCGAAATTGTAGGATACAAATATATAAATTAAGTGATGCACGTTAAGTGGCCAGAGTGGAGTTTGAAGGCTTAACAACTAAAAGTGAGATTGATATGATGACAATCGTGACTTATAGTAGGTGAATGGATTAAATAGAACCACACTAAGTTATTGATCACGTAATACGTAAGTTTCAAGGACAAAACTTATTGTAAGGGGGGAGGTCTGTTACGTCCGTACCCTTTGTGGGTAAAAAGAAAAAAATAGTACAAATGGTATAAAAGAAGAGAAGAAAAAGAAAAAGAAAAATAAATAAAATAATATAGTGACAATCCTAAACCACTTAGGAATTTGTGTTAGGAAATCTGACAAGATCATTGCAAAAACACGCAGCGGAAAAACAAAACCTGATCTCCGATTTCCTACCAAGTATCCATGTTGTTCGTTTAATCGATGAAAGAAACTCAAAAATTACCTCTGAAGATTCGAAATTCATAGATGGAAGAGGTGCGAAATAACGAACACCCTCTGTCGGTATCCACACGAATGCTTCCACCCGGAGTGCTAGCTCTTGAACGGCGCGGCTGAGAGAACTCGCTTTTCTCCAAAAACGGCTCTAGGGTTTTCTGTTGTTTTCGTGTGTCTTCTCTATATGAGATACACAATATATATATATACATATATAGACATCAAAATCCGAGTCCTACTCGGATTAGTTAATGCCAATCAAAATCCATATCAGATATAGATTCTTTCATTATTATCTGATAACATATATATACATATAACCATAAAATAAAAATAATAATAATAATAATAATTAATATCTAATATTAATATTACTAATATTATTAATATCAGCCCATACGCATTCTTGTGTGTGACCCGATATGCCCATATCAATTGGCATAAATCTCTATAAAACCAACAAGTCGTAATTGGCCTCTAGCAAGGCATTACGACTACCCAATTAATATGAGTACAGTCAAACTAGCCTAATAATAGTACATGTATTAATCCCTTTGTCACACGATATCTAGTTTGAACATAAGTCATGGTTGGCGTCATACTTATATTGTTCAAACATATGATTACTCGATCTCTAAGTAGACTGATAAAACAAATGATACTGATCACACTATCAATTCATTTGAGCACGGCCATGCATTTCACAGTCTCACTAATCGAGGGGACCAAAGATATCTCTCTCAAAAAAGAGGGACAAATTCTATCTTGATTGTTCAATATCCTCTACATAATTTCTATCATATTCAATCATGACTTTTATTATTATCCAGTTACGGATAACGTTTGATCATGTCAAAATATAATAGTCCTTATGTTGGAAACTATGACAATCTCAAGTCTAAGGATTAAAACATGACTATCATGTGATTTACATATGACGCTAATCCATGTAGTAATCTCATGATGGGTCTATTCAATACATTGTTCTCTAACAAGTATCTACGAGATTGATTTGTATCACCATACACATAATCATCTCATGATTATCAAATCAATACTCATACTGATTATAAATTATTTTATCTCTATAACAATAATGAACCAGGGACATATATCAAAATTGTGTAACATACTAACCCACAATAATGATAATAAAACCTCTTTATCAATAATAAACGTATAACATAAAACATCCAAATCATGGCCTAGGGCACATACACTAACAATCTCCCACTTCCACTAGACCTACAAATATCTGAGACCCATAGATCTAGTGTGCTGATCATGCTTGACCCGTGAGAGAGGCTTAGTCAATGGATCCGCTATGTTATTATTTGTGTCAACTTTGCATATCTTGACATCTCCTCTATCGATGATGTCTCGAATGAGATGATAGCGCCTGAGTATATGTTTAGATCTCTGATGAGACCTAGGCTCTTTTGCTTGTGCTATGGCATCATTGTTGTCACAATAAATATCCACAGGATTTGCAATGCTAGGTACCACTCCTAGCTCAGTGATGAACTTCTTCAACCAAACTGCTTCTTTAGCTGCATCTGATGCTGCTATATACTCAGCCTCTGTTGTAGAATCAGCCACAGTGCTTTGTTGTGAACTCTTCCAGCTAACAGCTTCACCATTCAATGTGAATACAAAACCGGACTACGATCTGAAATCATCTATGTCGGTTTGGAAACTAGCACCTGTGTAACCATTTACAACTAACTCGTCATCCAAACCTCCATAAACCAAGAATACATCTTTAGTCCTTCTGAGGTACTTAAGAATATTCTTGACAGCTGTCCAGTGACCTTCACCGGGGTCAGCTTGATATCTACTTGTTGTGATCAATGGATATGAGACATCTGGTCTAGTACATAACATGGCATACATGATCGATCCTATAGCAGAAGCATAAGGAATTTTATTCATTTGATCTCGCTCATCAGATGTCCGAGGACATTGATTCTTGCTAAGATGAATGACATGAGATATAGGCAGGAATCCTTTCTTGGACTCTTGCATGTTGAACCTCTTCAACATTTTATCTATGTATGTACTTTGACTCAAGCCTATTATCCTTTTAGATCTATCTCTATAGATCTTATTACCAAGGATATAGGTAGCCTCACCTAAGTCTTTCATTGAGAAGGAATTTCCCACCAAGCCTTAACCTTTTGCAAGGTAGGGATATCATTCCCAATAAGCAATATGTCATCCACATATAAGACCAGAAACACTACTGCACTCCCACCAACCATCTTGTAAACACAAGGTTCATCTTCATTCTTGATGAAACCAAAGTTCTTAACTGTTTCATCAAAACAAAGATTCCAGCTTCGAGATGCTTGCTTCAATCCATAGGTGGATCTTTGAGGCTTTCAAACCTTCTTTGAATTCTCAGGATTTACAAAACCCTCAGGTTGTGTCATGTAAACATCCTCAATTAAATTTCCCTTAAGGAAAGCAGTTTTGACATCCATTTGCCATATCTCATAATCATAGTATGCTGCAATGGCAATGAGAATTCTAATAAACTTAAGCATAGCAACTGGTGAAAAGGTTTCATCATAGTCTATACCATGAGTTTATTTGAAACCTTTAGCAACAAGCCTTGCTTTGTGGGTTAGCACATTTCCATCCATGCCAGTTTTCTTCTTGAAAACCCACTTGCAACCAATAGTCTTAATACCCTCTGGAGGATCAATTAAAGACCAAACTTGGCTATCAAACATGGATTGCATCTCAGAATTCATGGCTCCAAGCCATTTATCTGAATCTTGACCTGACACAACTTCCTGATAGGTAGTAGGCTCATCTTGATTTATGAGCATAACTTCACTATCATCAGTCACAAGAAATCTATCTCTCTCTGGCTGACGATGTGTCCTATCAGATCTGCGTTGGACTTGTGTTACATTTTCAGGCTCCACAACTGTTTGTGGTTCTGAAATTGTCTCTAAAGACGGTTCAATGATATCTTGTGGAACTTGAGTTTCCTCAAGTTGTACTATATTTCCACTAGTTCTCTTAGAGAGAAACTCCTTTTCTAAAAAGACTCCATTTCGAGCAACAAACACTTTGTTCTCTGAGGGAATATAGAAATAGTACCCTTTAGTTTCCTTAGGATACCCCACAAAAATACATTTGATAGACTTTGGAGCTAGTTTATCTGACACTAATTTTTCACATAAGCTTCACAGCCCCAAATCTTAAGAAAAGACAAACTGGGTCTCTTACTAGTCCATATCTCATATGGTGTCTTTTCAACCGCTTTAGATGGTACACGGTTCAAAATGAATGCAGCTGTCTCCAAGGCGTAACCCCAAAAAGATAAAGGAAGATCTACTTGACCCATCATAGATCGAACCATATCCAATAAAGTTCGATTTCTCCTTTCAGAAACACCATTCCATTGTGGAGTTCCTGGAGGAGTCAACTGTGAAACGATTCCACAATTTCTTAAATGTTGATCAAATTCTTGGCTCAAATATTCACCACCTCGATCTGATCGAAGCGTTTTAATTGTCTTACCAAGTTGATTTTGTACTTCATTTTGAAAAGTTCTAAACATTTCAAAAGACTCATACTTGTGTTTCATTAGGTAGACATAGCCATACCTACTGAAATCATCAGTAAAAGTTATGAAATACTGAAATCCTCCTCTGGCACTTATGCTGACTGGGCCGCATACATCTGTATGTACCAAGCCCAATAAGTCATTAGCCATTTCACTATGTCCAGTAAAAGGGGCATTTGTCATCTTTCCAAGCAAACAAGACTCGCAATTCTCGAATGATTCAAAATCAAATTAATCTAATAATCCATCTTGATGGAGTTTAGATACGCGCTTCTCATTTATATGGCTAAGAAGACAATGCCACAAATATGTAGAGTTTAATTCATTTGGCTTAGTTCTCTTTGAAGATATGTTATAAATATTACTGTCATTGGAATCATCAAGGCTAAGGGCATAAATGCCATTATAACTACTTGCAATACCATAAAGCAAGTCATTTTTATCAAAAATAGAACACTTCTTATTTTTAATTAAAAATGAATAACCTTCATCATCCAAAACTGATACTGAAATAAGATTTCTACTCATAGTAGGAACATAAAAGCAATTGTTTAAAACTAACAAAAGCCCATTGGGCAAGACAAGCTCATAGGTCCCTACAGCTATAGCAGCAACTCTTGCTCTATTGCCAACACGTAGGTCCACCTGGCCCTTCTTCAGCATCCTACTCCTTTTGTGCCCCTGCATATTTGTACAAATATGGGATCCACATCCAGTATCTAATACTCATGAAGAAGAAGTAGATAAATTAATTTCTATAACATAAATACCTGAAGATGTAGTCGTACTACCCTTCAGCTTCTTCAACTTCTCCAAATAAATGTCACAATTTCTTTTCCAATGCCCAGACTTGTTGCAATGGAAACAAGTCCATTCCTTAGACCTTTGCCTTGGGTTCAGGTTTCGGTTTAGTTTGCCCCTTTGACTACTTTGGAACTTTTGCAACTTTGGCACCTTTTGCCTTACCCTTGCCTTTGCCTTTCTTTTTCATTTGTTTAATATTGACACTCAATACTTGGGTAGGCTTTTTGATATTCCCTTCAGCAGTTTTGAGCATACCATGTAGCTCAGGAATGGACCTTTCCATATTATTCATATTATAGTTCATAACGAACTGAGAGAAACTGTTAGGTAAAGAGTGAAGGATCAAATTCGTGGCGAGTTCTAAACTCAGGGGATATCCAAGTCATGCTAGGTGATCTATATAGTCTTTCATCTTCAAAACATGAGCGCTAACAGACTCACCTTTAGACATCTTGCAGTCAAATAATGCAACAGCGGTGTCAAACCTATCCTGTCTAGCCTCTTGTTGGAATGCTTGTTTGAGATGCACACTCATCTCATAAGCTTCTAAGTGTTCAGGTCCTTCTGAAGTCCTGGACACATAGTTGCCAACATAAGACATCCTATGTCGTTGGAATCTTCCACATGATTCTTATGCTTACTCCTAGCAGCAACAGAAGCATCAGTAGGAGGGGGTTCAGGGACAGGGTCATCGAGCACATAAGACTTTTTTTCTTTCTTGAGAACAATTCTCAAGTTCCGAAACCAGTCAACAAAATTAGTCCCACATTCTTTTAGTTTTTCCTTCTCAAGGATAGATCGCAGCGATAATATGGAATTGTTATTAGCAACCATTTATGATCTCCAAAACATGCAAAGTAACACTTTATTAATAATGAGGTTAAAATTTATAAAACTCCCACTAAAACATAACTCTCAAAAGAAATATTTTAATGAGCTAAGATCCATATTTGACTTAATTCTAAACTCAGCTTTGGCATGACGCTTAAAATTAAATTATTTAGGCAGATAACTTCTTTACCAATTACATCTCATGTAACTCTTAGATTTTATGGAATAATGACATCACATATCATTGTATGTTAGATTCCATCTAACGCCTTGGGCCCAAAACCATTTTGATAGCCCAATTAAGTCTAACCAATTTTAAACATATGAGTACACTATTACTCATCCTACGTAGCTAGGAATGTTTAAAGCACATTGCTTTGGCAATACCTACTTTAATACAATCCCAGTTTTAATAGGTGTTTAAGACATGGATGGCATCAAGACTCAAATTATTAATGAGGGTTCAATTTAGTTTTTGTCGTGCATTGCATATCATTATATCATAGCATCCTATATGCATATATATAATCTATCATCCACGCATCTCATACAAAATGATAAATATGTAAACGTGACATAGCATGACCAAACTAAATATGATCTTCATGAGACCAAATGAAGATCATAAAGGAAACCCTATGTAAAAGACTTCTTATTACAACATTTGCAATGATACATATCTTCTAATCTTGAGCTCGTGCCTCCATCTCCATGGAATCCACTCGTCCTTGGTGTGTTTCGCCATCACCACTTTTTGTAGCTTGATTCTTCATTTATTACAATAATAAAGAAAAACCTAACTACGTGTATAATAAAATACAACAAAAACTACAGCGGCACGCAGTCCATAATAACCCAAAATAGAAATATGACTAAGGCAATCACATAGGTCCTAAGGCCATGTTATGCACCTTGCAAAGACATCAACAATTATAATATATCTTACACAAACATATTATAACAAATAAATATATATTGACATTCTTAATGTCACGGTAACGAACTATAGGGCGTACGCATACGGCGGTCCCGATCTTACTGTTTTGAATATGTGCAAGCCCTTATAGAAGCATCGATCGAACCGAGAGTTATCATTCGAAACCTGAAACAGAATCATCAATCGAATTGATAATCTGCTATTCGAAATCCGAAACAGAATCATCAATCGAATTGATAATCTGCCATTCGAAATCCGAAAACAGAATCATCAATCGAATTGATAATCTGTCTGTTTTGAATATGCATAAACTCTTACAGAATCATTATCGGTTGTTCATATCGATATAAACATAATTGTTTCGATCATCACATGAAAAACGAAAATATTATATCACATATAACAATCTCGAATTATAACATCTCATGAAAACGATTTGAAAACACCAATCCGCTCACATCAGATGAGATTCGAATGTGGTTTTACACATATCATGGCATATCATGTGTTTATATCTGATATAAACAGAGTTGTTTTGATCATCACACGACAAACGAATTCTGCCATATACAAATCATCTCATGAAAACGTATTGAAAAACGCCATTCTTCTCTCATCATATGAAATCCGAATTAGTGTTTTATACATACCATGCCATACGAAAAACAATAAACATATAGATTTTATTCATGAGATTGAAAAGAAATATGATTTCCATATGATTTTCATTGACTTAGAAAAGACGAATGATAAAATTCGACAAGAGATTCTCTTAAGAGTGTTTGAAAACAAAGATGTTAGAGTAGCATATGTAGAACTTATTAAAGACATGAATAAGAATGTGATGACAAATGCAAGAACTCTAGGATGACTAAACCCAGAGTTCTCTATCATAGTGGATTTACACTAATGATCTGTATTAAGTCTATGCTTATTTGCTTTAGTTATAGATGTGTTCATTTGACACATTCAAGATATAGTTCTATGGGACATGTTATTTGCACGTGACATTATGTTGGTGGATGAGACTAGTGAACGAGTAAATTCTAAGGTAGAATACTGGCCGGAGACGAGAAAAAAAGCTTCAAATTGAATCGAAAGAAGAGAGAGTATCCGAAATTTAATTTTAGTAACAAAAGAATGATCTTATAACTTTGTGTGAAACTGAAAAAACAAGAGATTCATGTGAGTTGGAGTTTTAGGTATTTAGAATTTACACTACACAAAGATGGAGAAATTGACTTAGATGCGAGTCACGGGGTACAGACGGGTGGTTAAAGTGGAGAAGTGTGTCTGATCTCCTTTCTGATAGGAAAGTAGTTTTAAAGCTTAAAGAAAAATTTTATAGGACGGCTGTAAGATCTGTAATGTTGTAGAGGTCTAAATATTATACATTCAATTACGAGCATGAGTAAAGAATACGAGTAATGGAATAAGAATGTTAAGATGGATTCGTAGACATACTAAGATAAAATAAAAAATAAATATACAAAAAAGAAAGGTTGGAATAAATCCTATAGATGAGAAATAAAGAAATCAAGGTTCAGATGAAATGTACATATAGAAAGACGTCTTACAGATACACTTATTAACCACTGTAGAAAGTAAGAGTAGGAATTAAGCTACGAATAAAAAAACAAAACACAAAAAAAAAATAAGACGCAAGAGAAATGATTGATTAATACACACACTTTAGTGAGAAAGAAAAAGCTTGAGTACATTGTTGTTATAGTAGTCAAAGGCTTATGTCTAGGTTCAGGTTCTTGGTAGTAGATATGTTGCATTTTCAAAAATTAGCAATTTCCCTTGAATCCGTTCACTCAACAATCATGGAATCCGGCTTTTTCCATTCTTACTAATTAATACTAAGAAGAATTTTGTGAAGGTAACTGCATTGATCTCGGCCAGACGTAGAGGGGCTCTCCTTGCTAGTTGTAACGACATTTTTGCGGTTATCCAAGAAAATATAAGCAAAATTTTTGTTGAAGCCATTTTGCTCAGTTTGTGTAACATTTTTTTAGAGGAAAAGGATCTTTTATTAAGATGATTAACAAGAGTACAATGCTATGTCAACTACTCTACTATATACTGCGTACATGTAGAAACAGAATTTGTACAACAAGCAACAAATAAACTCCATGTCTTCTGAAGGACGTCATGACAAACTTGCCAGACCGGTGGACGTTGAGTGATACCATTATGAATGACTTGGTTTCTCCAATACCAGATGCAGTGTAATGCCGCCTGGAAAATGTATCTCCATTCCAACCACATGTCGCCGCATTGATTCAAATCACGTATATTCGTCAAAATCCACTCATTGGTGTTATCACACCTCATAAAAGACGTCCAAAGAACCAGATCTATGAGTTGACGTCATAAGTTCTTCGCCCATAGGCAATCACGAAATGTATGCATCGTATCTTCTGTTGGGTAGTCACACAATCCACAATGTGGGCTCGGACTAATGTGTTTCGTGAAGAGAAAATTGGCATGCGGAATATAATCATTAAATACCTGCCAAAGAATTAAATTCAGCCGCAAGGGGCCTTTCATCGCCCACAAAGCATCCCATTTACAAGTATCCATAGAATTAGAAAATGATGCCTGCAACTCATACGCACTTGACACCGTGAAGCGATCGGATGATGTACCAGTCCACGTAGTCAGCCCTTGCGAGCCAGAGTTCAACAAATTGGAAGATTCCATCCCAGCCCGCAAAAGTGGAATAGAAGATTTAATATGTTTCCATAAAGACGAAGTATTTTGCCGTGTACCTCCATCAAATAGGTCTCCATATTTATGCCGTAAAACCTGAACCCAAAGAGTGTCCGGACGAGTCAAAATTTGCCACCCAAGCTTGGCAAGCATGGCAATGTTCATATCCCGCAGCCGCTTCATACACAACCCTCCTTTATCTTTAGGACTACATATTGTATTCCATGAACACCAATGAGAGAACGTCTTTGATCAGTATCACCCCAGAAAAAAAGGCGCATCAACTTATCAATGTCGTTGAGTAAGCCCATTGGCAGACGCACAGTTTGCATGGCATACATGGGCATTAGAGTGAGAACACTATGCTATAAAAGAAGTCTAGCCACAAGTGATAAATACTTCGAAAGCCATGAACATAAACGAGCTCGCACCTTGTCAAGGATGTATGCATATGATTTCTTCCCCCCATGTCCAAAAAGTAAGGGCATGCCGAGATAGGAGCCAATGTCCGAGATGCATTGGAGTCCTAGGCGTGCAAAAGCTGCTGGGACAAATGTTCTAGCGATATTCTTGGACAGTAAAATTTGTGACTTCTAACACTGACACTTTGGCCGATACCCGGCAAAAGTCACGTATAATATTCTCCATAACCTCAGCATGCCTGTTAGTTGCAACACTAAAGAGTAAGAGATCATCAGCAAAGAACAAATGAGATATGGGTGGCCCAGCACGGGATGTACGCATAGGCAGCCATCTCTTCTCCTCCACAACCCTTTCAATACTTCTACTCAAGACTTCCATGCAAAGCAAGAAAAGATATGGAGCAAGTGGATCACCTTGACGCACCCCACGTTGCGGACATAAGGGTTCCATAGCTTCAACATTCTAAATCACAGAAAGGGAAGCCGAAGTAATACTAAACATGATGATTTCCACCATAGGAGAATCAAACCCAACATGTACCAAAAGCTGGCGTAAAAAAGAGCAACATACCTTGTCATAGGCCTTCTCTAAATCAATTTTAACAGCCATATACCCAGAATTACCCTGTTTAATTCGCATAGTATGCATAAGCTCTTGGGCGATAATGATGTTATCAGATGCTTGGCAGCCCAGGAGAAAAGCACATTGTGTTGGAGCAATGATCTTGCCAATCACTTGTTTTAGCCGATTCGCAATTACCTTCGTAATGACTTCAACTGCAACATTAATTAAGGCAATAGACCTAGAATGTGAAGCTTCTTCTGGACAGGACCCTTTAGGGATTAGTGTAATGTAGGACTTGTTGAGTTCAGCATGAAAAGACTGATTACGGAAAGCATCAAGGACAAACTACACGGTTGCTGGACTTGGGGCTTTATATGCCCCCATTTGGAAGATAGCCGTCTCAATCTCTGTAGCCGTTACTGGCCTATTCAGCCATCTACGGTCGCGATGATTAAACTTACCTAAATCCAGCGGCTCAACACACGCCTGAGTATCCGAACTTGTATAGAGGGATTGAAAATGATCTCGTATAATATCCCTCATAGTAGAAGGATCATCCGTCCATCGACCATGGCTATCTTTAAGGCGGCCACTAATTTCGTGTGTCTTCTTGACTGCATTGTGAGGTGAAAGTATCGAGAATTACGTTCGCCAGAAGATAATCAATTAAGCTTACACTTTTGGTTCCAGAACACCTCTTCTTGTTGTAGGATTATGTTGTATTCCTCTTTTAATTCTTCTTCAAGTGCAGTTAAGAAACGATGTGGCTTACGCTCCAATGATTGTTGTATACCTACAAGTCTAGCTAAGCAATGTTTTCTCCGCTGAATAAGATTGCCAAAGACCTCGTCTTTCCATTTAAGCATGCGTGTGGTGAAACCTTTAACAATATGACAAAAATCACCCTCTGTATCTCTCCAAGCTTGCTGCATAAAATCAGAGAAGGCCCTGTGCTCCATCCAGCAAGCTTGAAACTTGAAGGATGCATTGATGGAATTGCAGAATCTTGCGGCATCAAGAACTAGTAGTAAGGGGCAATGATCCGAATGGGTACGTGGGAGATGATGAAGTATCGAGCAATCAAGTTTGATTTTCCATGCTTCATTTGCCCATGCTTGATCTAGTCTTTGTCAATACAGGAACATCCGGACTGGCCATTACTCCAAGTATACCGCGGTCCGGAAAAATCAACTTTCAGCAACCTACAAATATCCACATACGCAACATTCTATCAACACTATATCCATGTACTATTCGACCACCTTGCTTATCATCTTGTTTAATTACTTGGTTGAAATCACTAAATAGTAACCACTGGAACAAAATATGATGACACAATGTTTCCATATATTCATAAAAAGCCTCACGCGTGGATGGATTAGGTGCTGCATATACAAACGATAATACCCAATCGATTCCGCCATCGACAATAACCCCCACATTGATTGATTGAGCCGTATAACTCAAGATGCGAACAGATATAGCACTAGAATCCCAAAAACACCATAAACCACCTGAGAAACCACACGCTTCCACAACCGCTAGATTAGTGAAAGATGAATGACGCATAATATATCTTGCCCGGGAGCTGGGTACCCTCGTCTCCATAAGAAACAATATGTTTGGCTTATGATCCTTGACTAATCGTATAATTTGCCTCATGGTGTCCGGTGAACCCGCACTGCGACAATTCCATGCTATAATCTTCATAGAATCATATCCAAAGAAGTTGAAAGACCGGGCGGACTGCTCTGAATGTCAACATGAACGTTAGCTTGCACCAAATCCACAAGGGCGCTGTGTTGTACTTCCGGTGGATCCATGGACATGGGGGACTTCGGGTTAGTATACGGAGGATGGTGTTTGGTTAGATCACCAAGTGGCTGTGCCAAACCAGCATTGTGTGCGGCCGCATTGGGAATGTTGTGGTGGGAAGAAATGTCAACAGTAGAACCTGCACCCGCTTGTTCGTTGTTATTTGTGATATCTTGTAGAGGCCTTTGGAGTATTTTAACTGCGCCTGTAGGAGCTCTTAGATTAGATATAGGAATGGCAGTCTTTTTAATTGTAAGGGGGTTCTGAGTACTTGACACACGTTGGCCGCCATTAGTTGATATAGTACGTGGTTGGATTTTCACTTTTGATGGGTCCTTCACTGGTATACCTTTAGATTTGCGCTCACGAGGTTTGAGAACCTGTTGTCTTGTGGATGACCGAAAAATAACCGATGGCCCGGAATCAGGAATATCACAAAGCTCCGACGACACCAAAGCATCACCCTCTTGCACACCTATTGTATCATCATCATCTGCAATAGCAGAAACCGTGATCCTGCACCATTTGTAATATGTGTTTTGAATGTTCCTTGCGCTATCCTGGTACGTGGGTATCTGAAGAGGGCGGCACATGAGCCTCCTGGTTGACCTCGGGTAGTTTAGAACTGCGCTTCCGGACAGTGTTACGCGCGATCATCCATGGTCCAAAGGGATCTGTTAGCAGGTCAGCCGATTTACTAGACGCTTGGGGATTCAAGGGAGTATCCGTTTCCTTTCTTTGTGTAGGGCAGTCTTCCATTCTATGTCCATATCTCCCACAAACAAAGCAAATCTGGTGTAGGCTTTCATACTCAATTTGCAGGGAATGCCTATTGAAAATAATCGAAGAGACAAGCAGTTTTTGGAGATCAAGTTCAACGCACACACGTGCGTACTTACCACGGGATACATGCATTGTATTATTGTCAATCTTGAATGCTCTCCCCAGTTGATCACCCACACGCAATAAAACATTTTCATTGAAAAATTCTAGAGGCAAACGAGGAATCCTTACCCATACTAACGTCGATGCAGGCACTTGCTGTGAAGGTTGGAAACCCGGCCTAAACTTGTTCACCATGAGATAATGGCCTTGTACCATCCATGGGTCGTTCTCCAGCACATACGTATAGTCTTCTTTGGAGTAAAAACGAACCGCATAATATCCCTCCTCAAGATCAATAATGTCCAACTTTTTTTGAAGTGTCCACATATCTGTCAATCGCTGTGAGATAGTTCTGAAGGAGATGTTGCGACCCAATGGTTTCAAAATGAGTGCTCGGCGCCAAGGACGCCAAAGTTGCTGCCATTCAGAGAAAGGAATATCTACCACCACGCGTCCCGGACCAAGGTTATCACTATCGTACTCCAAATTCAGTGCGCTAAGATTAATATGCTCGTCGGTCATGTCATCATCTTCTCCTTCACCAATGTAGAGATCGTGCTCTGTTAATCCTGCAGTTGGAGATGAAGATCGTAGAAGGTCTACCAATGTCCGGTTAATACTAGTTTCATGTTCAAATGATGGATCACTAGTGACTGGTCTTTTGTATTTCTTCACACTGCGGTGGACTTGATCGAGTTCTTCTGCACTTTTCTCAGATGGATCTGCTGCCGCCATCATTCTACCTGCCATAGAGATATCAGTCGTCCGGAGTTACGCCGGCTGCCAGTGCCAGAAAGGCAGTTGGTGAAGTTCTGAATGTAACCGCTGATAGTACGTAACCGCTCCAGAGATAACAAATCCGTTTAACAAAGTTTTATTTAAAGAACAAACTTCTCAATTTGTGTAACATGACTTATGTTTTCCTCAACTTACAATTGATGTTACGAGGGTTTGATGACCAGGTGTCGTTGTAAGATAAACGATGTCATAACAAATGAGAAATCAAAAACTAAGAAAAATGCTCCGAGTTGAGAAAGGTTTACATCAATCTATATCTATTGCCCTGCGGTTGACTTTTTTCTTTTTTTCCTTTTTCTTTCTGTTTCTTTTTTTTTTTCTCCTTCTGTTTTAGGAAGGGTGAGGTTTTTTAAGAACTCATTGATGTATGTTTTTTGAGTATACGATGATGATTGTTATAATTAAGATCAAAATATCACCTCGTCCCTAATAGAAAAAAAAATGGACAGCTTTTAAAGTATAACTTAGTTTATATTCATGTGGTTATATTACAACTAGGAAAAAAAACCTGCAAAAACATCTCTCCAAATACGATAAGTCACAAGTGGTTGAAGATATGTTTGAATAATTCTGCTTTATTTTTTTTAGGTGAACAACATAAGTTTAGTAACAAATCAAAAGAACATGGTTACGACAAAATAGTTTAATTGTTATTGAAATTAAAGTATATAAATTAAAATTTGACTTGAATCAGTTCTAAATACAATCATTTCCAATTCAAGACATTCGATATAAAATATTATATGCTTTCTATGTGGTAATTATTATAATCTGGATAAGGGGCTCCTCAATATAAAACCATTAAGTTTTATTACTTTATACTGTTTTTTTGTCCTGTGGATTTTTTTGATATGGTAATAGAGAAAATGTCAAGTTAATTTTGTTTAAATAAGATATTATTTGATTTAAAACGTCTAAATTTGAAGTCCCGCGTTTCCGAGGTTTAACGTGGTGGTCCCGCCAAAGGTCCACTTTCTTCTTCTTTCTTTTCTTCACCATCTGGTCTCCATTCAACACTTCAACTGAAGCTTCGCCTCTCTCCCCTCCCACTCGCGGTTAGTTCTTCACGATCCCCTCCCTCTATTAATTTCTTGTCCATTTTACGGTTAACTATTTTTTTCTGCAAGTCTAATTCATAATTATTTTATGAGAGCTAAGACAACGGTTTATAGATATATATTTTTAATTTATTTCCTTTTTTTGTTTTCTTTAGAGGCTACACAAATTAGCTTTTTTATTCTTCGAATTATGTATATTTTAAGCGTTTAATTCTTTCGTGTTTGCGTGTAGATTATTTAGCAATGCCGTCGAGTTGGCTGATAGTTTTCGCAAATGCACGCCGATTTAGAACTAATTCGCTCTGCTTATTTTTTTTAATGGGATTTGAGAATTTTCGGGATTAAATTTTGCAGTTCTTGTGATTAGATAAAAATAAAGTTTTTTCTGTTCTACCTTTCTTTCACTGTTTAAAGACTGGGTAAGGGGTGGATTTTGATTTATCCCCAATTTGCAGAATAAGAAATGGTGAACTTTTCTGCTAAGTACTGCATCTCCCGCATTAATTTTTCACCTATCTTTTTCTTATTTGACGGGAGAATCAAATTTTGGATGGAAAGGGAAAGTTGCAGATGACGAATTTCTATAAGAAAACAATATATATATATATATATAGGGGGTAAAATTAAATCACTATCAAAGTGCGAGTTAACCTCCACACATCAGGGGCTGAAGTATTGAGGATAAGATGATTGATGGCAATGGAACCTTCTGCTATTGTATGGGAACAGAAATGACCTACCACCCACACATCTGATTTTCAAGAAATTTGGTCAATGTTTGAGATTTATGAAAGAAAACGTATAGGAATATGGCACCAAAAACGATATTAACAAGAAGAGTAGAAAGGCGAGACACAACGTGAGTTGTTGTTTTTAAAGGTAAAATGCTTCCACCACTAGCAAGGGGAACTACACGGCACAAGCCTCCCAGGATATAACGGCTTCTTCTTTTCGTTCGCTCTACGAGAGGAAGATGATCTTGCAGAGAGAAGTGTTTGATAGTAGAGGAAAAAGAAAAGAGTATTGGAAGAGAAACAATGCTGAAAATTTTCAGAATTTTACAGAAGTTGTAGTCCTCATTTAAGATAGCAATGCTTACTATTTATAGACATTGGGTTGTAAATACCACTTTGAAAACCTATTTCAGCAGTCTAATTAACTTCCTTGTCAGCATAACATTCATGTATGAAGGGGGATGATTCTTGGATCAAAAGATGCAATTCAAAGTGAAGAGACCTGTCTTTTGGCATATCGATCAATGTGATCGATTGATGTCACTTCGATCGATCAATGTCATGGTCGATGTTGGATAGAGAGCTCCAAATTTTCCCCTGTCAACATCGATCGATCCATGTGATCGATCTATGTTGGACAGAGAGCTTCCAACTTTGCATCCATACCACATCGATCGATCATGTATACATCGATCAATGGATATGATCGATCTATGTCCAACAGAACACTCAACTTCTTTTTAACTTTTACTTGGTTCGATCCAGCTTACACATAGATCGATCCAAGTGACTTCTTACAAGTTCAAAGCGTTTAAATCATCCTTCAATCTCCCAAACAACATCTTACATGTTTCTATATAAGTTTGGAGCAAATTTTAAAGTACTTTAGATGTACTTTTCTCACAATTTATGCGTGCCATTTTTAATCATCTTAACCATTTTATGTTCTGTCTGTGATTCCAGCTTTACTGTTTTTTCAAGGAACGCTTAGAAGAACATAAACTAGTCAATATTTCATGTAAATTTATTGCCACATTGAAATTATTATTTCCCTTAAAAAAAATAGTTACAGTTTTTTGGGCGAAAATTTTCCTTTTTTGTGATATTTGTTTTGGTGTTGGGCGGATTTGTTTGTTCTTATGGTTGCTTGTTCGGTGCCGCAGATGGACAGCACTCGACAAAGTTCTCCTCAAGTTGGGTGTCTCGAAGACGACAAGTATGTCTCTGGGCTGAGCACTATACTGGTGGCCACGATTCAGGAGGCCAAAGACAGGATTTCTCAGATAGAGTACATATTCTGCAGACAGGTCTATCCAAATTTTCAATCAAAATCTAAGAGTTTGCAGAAGTTGTGCTCTGACGCCAGGGAGGCAGCTGAAGCTTCATGGAAAGAGAAGGAGAGAGATCTACTGCTCCAAATTGCAAAGGTTCAGTCGGAAAAGAACCAGTTTCTTAATGAAATCCGCTCTCTTAAGTTGGAGAGGGAAAGTTATGCTGATATGGGTGTTCGCATCCGGGATCTTGAAGAAGAATTAAGCAGAAAGACTAAAGAAGTGGAAGAAGCGAGGGAAGCACAGGCACATTTGAGCAGGCTCGTAGATTCAAAAACTATATTGGTACTTGATAAGGATGACTTGCTAAAAGAACTCGAGGAGAAAAATGCCAAGCTTTTGAAGAGAGAAAGGAGTCTTGAAATTGAGCTTGAGAAACTGAAGTGCGAGCTCCGAACAAAGTCTAAGGAAATCGACGGAGAAATGGAACTTGAGAGAAAACTTCTTGGAGTTATTGAATCAAAGTCCTCACTGGTTAAGGAGCTGAAACAGAAGTGCAAGGATTCTGAAGAGAAGGCTAAAGTACTGGTCGAAAGAGAAGGGGCTACCAATAAAAAAATTGAGGAGCTTGAGCAGCAACTTAAAGAAAGAACCGAAGAATTAAGAGAAGAGCGGGAATTACGAGATGACCTGTTAAAAAGAATTGAATCACAAGCTGCAGAAATAATGGAAAAGAATATATTATTGAATAAACATGAAATCGAGAAGACGTTACGTGAAAAGTTATACGTGGAAGTTGATATTCTTAAGAAAGAGTCCAAGAGGAAAAATACTGAGATGGAAGAAGGAAGAAAACTGCAGGAGCAGCTCCTCCAACAGATTGAGTTGTATAATTTGGAGAGAGTAAAGACAGGGCAGGAGTTCGAAATGCTTGAAAAAGAGAAGCAGAATGTTCTTGCTAAACTTAATGGCATGGAGGTGAAAGTTCTTCAGCTTCAATCAAACTTGGAAGAGAAAAGCGTGGAGTCTTCTCAGGGGATGGAATTGCACGGGAAGTTGCTCCAGGAGATTGAAGCCAAAGACACACAATTACTGGCAGAAAAGAACAAAAGAAGTGATTTACTCACTCGTTATAAAAAGCTAAAATCTCAATTCAACTTTCTCTGCGAAAAATATGGTCTTACGACAGAAAATATGGTCCCTCCAGATAAAACTGAGGATGAAATGGATGGCATGGTGCATGGCCAGATGCCAACAAATTCAGGTAACAAGACACTTCGTGTACTTTTCAAGCTTTTGTTGATTATATACTCTTCACTTCATGTCATTCACTTGTAGAATGATTGGATAATTTCACTAAACGATGTTGGAGTAAAACATAGCTTTTAGTTTCAAGCCAAATATTGAATGAAGGATATGTTTCTTGTTCATTTTTACGTTCTTTTTATTCTCCCTAAATATTGAGGACACAAGTTTGACTGTTTCCTTTTCTATTTGGTCATGTTTCATTGTAGATGCCAAGGAAGTTCCAAATAATTATGGCTCGAACGGCCAGGTTGAAAAGGAGAAAGACTGCAGAAAATTATTGAGTGACCAAGCAGTCCAAACGAAAGAAAGATCAAACTCCCTCTCTCCTATGCCAAGGAGTTTCATCCAACCGAAATCTATGGCCGATGTTAAGTCTTATCCACCAGCTGGCGTAAAACGTCCTGGTTCGCATTGGAGGGAGACAAGGAGTCATCAGAGTCGCTTTGGTGCCGATCTCCATGATGACTTTCTTGATACCCCGCTAGAGAAGATTAAAGCTGACGCAAGTAATGCATCAAAGGACGAGAAGAATTATGTTCCAGATGTAGCTCCAAAAGACATGGATTTTCATGAATCAGATGATGAAACTCAAGACATGGATGTTGCCCTTGGACCACAAAAGAAGCAAATGCTACCCCCAATTCCTGGAACATCAAATTACAAGTATGTGGAGCCTGTTAGAAAGAAGGCTGAGAGAGAAAATTTGAAAGGGATGGAATGCAAGCAGTGCAAGAAGTTTTATGTTGCCATTCTTCCTGATGAAAAACAGCACCCAAATGTCAAGCAGGCCTTACGTTGTGAGCATCATGATGGAGTTTCAAGACATCGTTACAGATATGCTCCTCCTTCCACTCCTGAAGGATTCTGGAACATAGGTTTTGAATCTGAGATGTGAGTTTGTCAATTTTGTAGTTTGTCTATTTCAATATGTTCACTTGTACAATACATTGAGTTGAAGAGGCAGGCTGTAACAAGGCAATTCTGCTAAAGATTTATGTTAATAAGAGAAAGACTGCTTCCTCTTTGTGGCAGCAGCAGTTAGTCCGACCTAAAAAATGTGACTGAGTTTGGAATAGAACTGCAAGGTGGTGTTTACAGGAGGGAAACCATGGGAAATAGATTTCAGGAATACAGCATAACGGAAGTAGAATAAACTGCTGAGAGTTATAGAACCTGCCAGTTTTTTCCCCTATATATTTGTCTCATTTTGGCTAAACTAGCTAAAATATAGATAAGGTGATATGTTTTAGAATATATTTGACAAATATGTAACGAAAATCTGACAATTCTTGTCTACAAAATGCAAAAAATGAACTACGGCATAGTAGTAGATGAACAGTGGCTCGATGCTGTTGAGCACTCCAAAAGCTAGCTTACTCCAAAATCCTTGCAATTAACTATCTACACCAAAGAAAGTGTCATATGAGTGGGTGGTCATTCGTGAAACAACTTTTTGAGGTTAAGTCATTGGGTCTTTTAAAAGGATTGATATTTAAGAAAAATGAAATCACATTTTGCAATCATATGTTTACTAGTTTTTCGTAAAATGTTCAAATCTGATTTTATTACAAGTTTTATCTGAAATTTCTATGAAATACTAAAAAAAAAAACACCAAGTTACATGCTGTTGAATTTGTGATTGTCGGTTGACCACTCCATTCTCTCCTGAAACTAATCTTTTCTGATAGCCTTCGCTTCCACCCTCAATCGCATCCAGCAATCCACCGCCCCCCACAACCAATGCTTCCCTTAAGGCTGCTTTTTCCATCAGCGTCCCCTTCTTGGCACCTTTATCCCTATCCTTCCTCCCTAGCCCCATACTTCGTGTCACCACCCATTCGCTCATGTTATCTTCTTCATCCAGCATCACCCAGTCTCTCATGTCTTCACCCCTTTACACAGCACTATTGAAACCTTTCCTCTTCTCCATCTAATGTGAAGCTTATCAATTGTTTAGTCAACACTATTGAAACCTTTCCTCTTCTCCATCTAATGTGAAGCTTATCAATTGTTTAGTCAACGATAGTTGATAAGCTCAACAAATAGTAGAAGATTATTGAATAGTCATTCTAAATATGATATTGTGTCTTTTGGCAATGGATTTATTATCGGTTTGATAGGGAGGTTGCGACAAAGTAGGTAGGAGGATATGGAGGTGAAACTGTGAGGGAGAATTGGTGCTGGTATAGTACACAGTGAAGGAGGTGAATGATTTAGGTGGGTTTAATGGAGGAGGTGGCGATGGAGGAGGTTGGAGGGAGTGGAGGTGAAACCGCGAGGGAGAATTGGTGCTGGTGTTGTGAATAGTGAACAAGGTGAAGCATTTGAGGTGTGTTTGATGAAGTAGGTGGCGATGGAGGAGATTGGAGGGGATGGAGGTAAAACCGTGAGGGAGAATTGGTGCTGGTGTGGTAGATAGTGAATGAGGTGAAGCGTTTGTGATGGGTTTAATCAAGGAAGGATGGAGATAACTGTGAGAAAGAATTGGTGCTGTTATGGTGGGCAGTGAATGAGATGAAGGATTTGAGGCGGGTTTGATAGAGGAGATGGCAGTGAAGGAGGTTCGAGGGGATGAAGGTGAATGAGACATTGGTTTTCAAGAGATAAGAGAGTGGGCAACCAACCATCACAGGTCAACAGCAGATAACTTGGTTTTTATGATCATTTCTTAGAAATTTCGAATAAAACTTATAATAACATTAGGTTTGGATATTTTATGAAAAAAACTAGTATATGTCCGAGAGAAGCTCTAACTTAAGGAAATAGGCCTTCCAAAATGAAGTCTCTAAATGTTCGTCCAATTTTGAACATCTTTCACTTCATTTAATGAACATGGTAAATACGAAAAATTACATTAACATCGTCAGTCTCTTGTATAAATTACTATTTTGCGACTGAGTTTAAAAGGTGATGCTAACTTACTGACTTGCTATCGCGAGCTCTAAAAATCCTTCGAGCAAAACGAATGTGCAGTTGTGACGTCCTGCTCCCGAGTCCTAGCTTTGGAAACGGTGCACCCGCCGTAGTGTATTACGAGAACTACAAGGTGTTGCTCAAACTTCTTACACGTGAGAGATAACGTAGAATTTTTTTTTGCGGAAATGATAATTAAAATTCAAATTCAAATTATAAATGATCCCAACACAGAAATAAATAAAATGTTTAGGGCTGGCGAAACCCAATAAATCAAAACAGAATTATAAAAATCTGACACAAAGAAATAAATCTGGTAATCCATCAAATATCTCCCAAATAAATCTCATAGCTTCACTCTCTCCAACTAGCCTGATCGGACCCGTCCTTAACGAAGATATACTCGAAATCCTGCTCACCTGGAGTGTGGGGGGAGTAGGGTTGACTGATATAACGTCAATCAGCAGGTACCCGCCTCTATCTGATGCAGAAACGAGCATACAACAATGGTATATACACATAACCACATAATCCAAGGAACAGCACGGAAGCATGAAGTAACTAACTGTATAAAGTAAGTCACTCCACATAATAATGCGCAACTTCATGATGCATGCCCCTTCTTCTACGTGTCACATGCAACAAAGGTTATGTCATATGATATGTCCATATCTCTACCATGCAATACATGATCCCGGGATTTAACTAGGTGCCACTGTAGCTCTTGACTACATCCCACCATTCCAGAGTACCACTATAGCTCTTGACTATAGCCCACCATGGAATTCCTGAGTGCAACTGTAGCTCTTGACTACATCCCATCATTATTGAGTGTCACTATATCTCTTGACTACAGCCCACCGTTTCACACATTATGTAACTCTTAGTTCCAGTCTACCTACCATTTCCTGTAACTCTTAGTTATAGTCTACTTACCAAAGTAATGCACGTGCCATGAATGCAATGCAAATTCCACTTTTCGATTTTTCGTTGCATCGTTTCTGATTTTTCGTTTTTCACATTTTTTGGATTTATTTTCCACTTTCTGAATTTATTTACCACGCAATTCCTTTACTTTAAATATTGGGAATCATGTGAAAGTACTATTTGCCATCAACTACATTTTCTCTAGCTTATATTAATTTTTTCTGGGATTTTATACTATTTTTTCCTAATTTTTTCTTATTATTTACTATTTATTATATTTAGTTAAGTTAATTATAAATTCGAAAATTTAATGAAAAGGCTTTATTTTCCCCATTTTATATTCTCTGGAATTATTTATTAATTTTCTGGAATTAATTTATACTTTTTGAAATTTTAATCTATTTCTACTAATTATTATTTTATTATTTAATATTTATTGTATTCAAAAATTAATTTATTGATTTCTTTTTTTCAAAATCTGGCCCTTTTCCTGTCTGACCTGCAGCCCGGGCCAAAATTCGGCCCACCAGCCGCGACCTCCTTTTTTCCCTATTTTTTATATATTCGGCCTGGCCTAGAATATCAGGCCCGACCCAATTCTGCTAGCCTGACCTGGAACTCGGGTCAGGCCTTTGGGTCAGACTTGACTCGCTGACCCGAAATTACTTCTTTTTTTATTTTCAGCTCAACCCAAATTCAGGTCAGACTAGGCTGATCTGGTCCTGGTCTAGCCTGCCACTGGCAGCTCAGCTCAGCTGGAACTCGAGTCAGCCAGTCCAGGTCAACCACGACCCGTCTGACCTGGATTTTCCTTCTTTTTTCCTTTATTTTCTTAAATTATATCTTTCTTCTAACCTCAATAAAATCTCCAATTTAATTCCAAATTGACCCAAACCAATTTTATTTAACCCCGTTTAATGCCACGCACACACTACACCAGGCATATGGTCGCGCGTGGGCCTCACGTGCCGCCCCTGAACACCACACGTGCGTTACACGCGCCACCCGTCAGACCCCTTTTTTAATTTCCAGTTTAATTCCAATCTTATTTCTGGGCTACATAAGCTATTTCTAAGGCTATTCATGCAATTTTCTATTTATTCGTAACAAAATCAATCCTTTTAGTCTCCTTTAAAAACCTAGGAACCACACCATTGCACACATATGGTTACATATATGGTCAAACGGAGTAAAAGTCATGCCTTTGAATTGAACACATGAATTTAGCAATTAAAACAATAATTTCACATGAAGCAAATGGGATACCGATCGGGCATGCTTGATTCATACCAAAACGAGGGGGAATAGGCACCTACCTTTTTGGCAAATTTTTTACGCACAATTTCTTCCTTTTTCCTTCTCCTAACTTCGGCCTCCTATGTGTGCAAGAGGAGTTGAACAAATTTTTTTCTATTAAGGGGGCGGCCAGATGCAAGAATGGGGAGTAGGGTTTTGTGAGTTGTGATGTGTGTATATTTATAGAGTGTAGGATGGGTAGGATAGGTATTAGGTTTTCCTGTTTTGATTTGGTTTAAGTTTTCTAGCATAACTCAAAATTCTATTTATTTATCTTTATCTCCTCTTGAATTAGGAATTCACAATTATCATGATTAGTTTTTTTATACGGCTATTACACTCCCCCCTTCTAAAAATTTTCGTCTTTGAAACTTACGTACCTTATTCGAAGAGATGTGGATAGCGCTCGCGTATAAGCTCCTCAACCTCCCAAGTCGCTTCTCGCTCCGTATGGTTGGTCAACTGAACTTTCACATAAGGGATAACCCGTCGCCTCAATACTTGATCCTTACGATCTACAATCCGAATAGGGGTCTCCTCGTAGGTAGCATCAGCATGCAGCTTTAGTGGTCGAGCATCCAACATGTGATTCGGGTCCGGAACGTACCTCCTTAACTGTGATACGTGAAAGACGTTGTGCACCTGAGATAAGGCAGGGGTTAGTGTCAAACGATAGGCCAAAGTGCCAACTCGATCAAGTATCTCATATGGACCCACATAACGAGGACTCGATTTACCTTTTTCTCCATATCGCATCACACCCTTTGTGGGTGACACCTTAAGGTAAACTTTCTCTCCCACTTCGAACTCCAGAGGATGTCTCTTAGTATCAGCCTAACTCTTACTCATATCATGTGCGATCTTGAGTCTATCACGGATGATCTTCACTTTCTCTTTAGTTTGCTCGACTAGCTTTGGTCCAGTGATAGCTCACTCTCCAACTTCGTCCCAATAGATAGGAGGTTTACACTTGCATCCATAGATAGCCTCAAAAGGTTCCATACTGATGGCACTGTGGTGACTGTTATTATACGAGAACTATATCAATTTAATTATGTCATCCCAATTCCCTTTGAAGTCCAAAGCACACGCTCTCAACATATCTTCCAATATCTGGATCGTTCTTTCTGACTGACTATCGGTTTGGGGATGAAATGCAGTGTTTAAGGTAATTCCGTCCCCATCCTCTTCTGACATGCTAACCAAAATCTAGAAGTATACCTCGGATCGCTGTCCGATACAATACTAAATGGAACTCTATGAAGACTGACAATGTTATCAATGTGGAGCGTCACCAATCTTTCCAAGGTAGCATCACTCGCCACAGGCAGAAAATGAGCATACTTCGTCAATCGGTTAACAATCACCCAGATCGTGTCTTTGCCGTTTCTTGTTCTCGGGAGCCCCACAACAAAGTCCATACTCACATGCTTCCATTTCTACTCGGGTATCTCCAACGACAACATCAAGCCTCCCGGCCTCTGATGCTCTATTTTAAACTCTCAATAAACTCAGCTATGTGTCTCTTCATGCCATTCCACTAGTAATGCTTCTTCAGATCATTATACATCTTCGTGGCACCCGAATGAATCAGCAACATCTAGTTGTGTGCCTCCTTCAACAATTCTTTCCTCAGGTCCTCAACGTCAGGCACACACAATCTTTCTTGGTACCACATGCTGCTGTCATCATGTATTTGAAAGCCATCAACCTGACTAGACGCCATCCTCTCGTGGATATCTCTGAGGGTTACATCATCTTTCTGAGCCTCTTTAATCTGATCAACCAAGGATGGTGAGATAATCAAGGTCGCCAAAACGTTTGCCGTATCATCCACGATATCCAACCCGGACTCGACAATCTCTCTCTCCAAAGGTGTATGTCTGGTGTGGCTCGATTTCCTACTCAGCACGTCAGCAACCCAGTTTGCTTTTTCTGGATGATAACTAATAGTCAAATCTTAGTCCTTCAGTAGCTCCAACCATCTCCTTTTATGCATATTCATCTCTTTCTGTATGAAATGATACTTCAGACTCTTATGATTAGTGAATACTTTGTACTTCTCTCCATATAGATAGTGACGTTGTATCTCAAGTGCGAACACTACTGAAGCTAACTCAAGATCGTGAGTAAGATAGTTCCTTTCATAAGGCTTTAACTAGCACGAAGCATATGCAATGACTCTATCTCCTTGCATAAGGACGTACCCTTAAATGAAGAAGTTAGACCATATTTGAAATGTATATAAAGCAAGCTTGAAGTCATATACATTTACAATTGCGGTCCACTCAAACTTCGTCTTTTTATGCGTCAATCTGCTTAGTGGCACCGCTATAGTAGAGAAGCTCTCGACAAACTTTCTGTGTAGCTAGCCAACCTAAGAAAACTTCTTACTTCAGTCACATTGGTTGGTCCGGGCCACTCAGTGATTGCCTCGATCTTCTTTGGATCCATTGAGATCTCCTCCTTCGATACTACGCGACCCAAGAAAGTCACACTCTTCAGCCATAATTCATACTTGCTGAATTTGGCACACAACTTCTTTTGCCTGAGGGTCCCGAGAACTTTCCCTAAGTGCTCGGCATACGTCTCTTCGCCAGGAGAATAGACCAAAATATCTTGATGAAGACCATCACAAACTTATCCAGTTGATCTCTGAATACCATATTCATCAAGTCCATGAAGGCAGCTAGAGCATTTGTCAGTCCAAAAGGCATCACTAAGAACTCATAGTGGTCGTATTTAGTACGAAAAGCAATCATCGGAATATCCTCTACTTTGATCCTTAGCTGATGATATCCGGATCGAATATCTATTTTGGAATATACTTTTGCACCCTGTAGGGATGCAAACACACGTGGTTAGTTTTAGTTCAAACACTACTAAATATCAATGACATTATTTAAAAGGGGGTTACCTTCAACTGGTCGAAAAGGTCCTCGATTTGGGGTAGAGGATATTTATTCTTGATTGTGATCTTATTTATCTCACAAAAATCGATGCACAATCTCATGCTCCCATCTTTTTTCTTCACGAATAGAATAGGAGCTCCCCACGGGGAGACACTAAGGCGGATGAATTTGCGGTCCAGTAATTCATGTAGCTGCTCTTTCAACTCCTTGAGCTTCGCTGGTGCTATACGATACGGTGCTTTTGATATAGGCTCAGCACCTGGAATAAGATTTATCGCAAATTCAACCTCTCGGTTTGGTGGTAAGCCTAGTAATTCGTCGGGGAAGACATCCTTGAACTTGTTTGCCATCGGAATCTGGTCAATCGATGGTACCTGCTGCTGAACGTCCATAGCATAGACCAGAAAACCTTCACCACCTTTTCTCAATGCCCGATAATCCTGTGTTGCGGTCAGATATATTCTCTTTGGCTCTGTTTTCAGCTTAGAATCTTCCTGGAAGATAGTTTCTTGCATGTCCAAACCCTTGATGCTGACTTGCTTCTGCCGATAGTCAATAGTGGCATGATGCTTCGCCTAAAAATCCATACCCAAAATAATATCGAAATCCCTCATCAGAATCGGGATCAATGTCGTAGAGAATTCTTGATTATTTATTTCTAGCTGGGACCCTCTGTACTGATGATGACATACCAGCACTTGGTCACTGACTTCTTGAACTCGATATGGGGTCTCAAGCAGTGCCGGACGCAGGGCTAATTTTTTGGGGGGGCAAAATTCACACTATGAAATCACCGTCCACTTTTCCGGACTCAATATACATTCCATCGAAAATCCGGCAAAAACTCCCTTACAATATAGATATATGCAAATATTATAACATAAAATCTAAACCAACACATCCACTAATCAAAATGCAACAATAATAAGCAACCATCAACAATATCCAACAAAAGTTATTCATAAGCAACATTAACAAGCAGCAATATCCAACAAAAGTTATTAATTTAATGCTCGACATACCTTTTATTTACAAAATGAAGGACGAGCAGCAGGAGGGATTATCGGTGGCCGCAAATTCTGAAATTGTTGCATAATGTTTTCATTAGAAATGGTTCCAAAAACTTCCTTCTCGAAGTAACACAGTAAACAGTCCGATAGTAAGTCGTCTCTCAATCGGTTGCGCTAGCCAGTCTTTATTATATTCATCGCAGAAAAACTTCTTTCCACACTCGCTGTTCCGACAGGTAAGATCAGTTCTAACTCGATGAGCCGATATATTAAAGGAAAATAATTGTGATAATTCAACTCCACCATTTTCTTTGCAAGAACTCCAAGATTAGTATTATGAGAGAATACTTCATTTGATTTCATATCACCAATGTAACTTTTAAGTTCATGGTTGAGCTCAATTCGATCATTGGTAGTGAAATCGTCTGGATATAACTCAACAAGGTGTAGCAATTGACTATGATCAAAATTTGCAAAAGAATTGGAAGGATCAAGGCACATCACACATCTAAGTAAATGTGCTGGCTTCGGTGAAGTGTGTATCCATTTCCGTAGCAATGATGTCAATTACCTAGTAACACACATATATCACATATCATGAGATAGTTTTGGGATTAAAAAACAGATACCTTAAATTTAGATAATCAAAAATACAACTGCATCTACCTACCAACTAAAGTTTTTCTCCGAGTTGGGGGGCGGCTGCCCCCCCGTGCCCCCCTTGTGAACGCCTCTGGTCTCAAGCCATTCAGGTAAGATATTAAGGTTTTTGACGAATTTCTTGGCGATGAAAGAGTGGCTTGGACAACTATCGAATAAGGCATTGGCAGGAACTTTGTTTATTAAAATTATACCTAACACATTTAGGTTATTCATATGGTACATAATACAGATGAAAGCTCGAAACTAAACTAAATTTGGAACAAAGTGCTTTATTAACAGTACCTGTTACGATGTCACCATCCTCCTCGACGTCTGCCTCAGTCATCATATGGACCTGAGCATTGGTCCTCACCTTACCCTTCTTCTGCCCTTGATTCTGCTGTGACATTGACGCCTACTTATTCCCGATGCACTTTCTTGCTAAATGTCCCAGCCTGTCGCATTTGTAACATGCATTCATCATCCTCTGACACAAGCCCGAATGTGGGCGTCCATAGTGAAAACAAGGTGGGGCGGTGGTTGGACAGCCCCCTGCGGCTACGCATCTGTCACGGTCAGTCCTGTGATCGTCAGTGGCTTTGTTGCATATCTCTGTCCTTCCTGCTGGGGTGGCCCGAATGGCCAACTAGTCGGGTGACATCGGGACACCTTCACCCAACACCGTGATCTCCGTGATCCAAAATCCTCACGGGGCCTCTTGCCCCTGTCTTCAGCCACCACTCTCTCAAGATCATCCTCCACCTCACGACACAACTCCAACAGATCCTCATAAGTCCTCGGCCTTGCATACAAGATCCTAGTCTAAATGCGAGAGTTCAACCCTATTTTGTACTTTAACATCTTGGCCCTCTCATTTTTCATGGTAGATGGCATATACCTCCCCAATGCATGGATACGCTCAGTGTACTGGGCCGACATCGTAGAACCTTAGGTCAGCGTCTGGAACTCAATCATCCTCATCTGTATCACACTTTTTAGAACATAAGACTTCTGAAACTCTGCTATGAATTATGTCCATATCACTTGGTGGGGTTTGGCAGATCTGCACACTATGCCACCATTGCTCAGCATCTCCTTCAAGGAATGGCACAACAACCTTAACTCTCAGCTCCTCAGGCACTTGCAACAAATGGAGCTGGTCAGATACATTGTTCAGCCATATCTCTGCCTCCTCCAGATGAGAAGTCCCTCGAAACATCAGAATGCGGGATTTTTGTATCTCCCTATAGTAGAACCTAAGACCCGGTGGCAGTGGTGGTGGTGGCACTTGCTCCTGTTGCTGAGCTAACTGCTGCTGCTGCTGTGCTAGAATAGCGGCCAGAGTGGCCATGATGTCCGTCAGTGCCTGGTGTATAGCCCCCTGATTCTAGTGGTTGTCACCACCATTACCTCCATTTCCTGTTGGATCATGTCTAAACGGCATTTTCTGAAATTTGGAACAGGTTAAATATAGTTTATTTAAATTCAGGCTAAATTGAGGGGTATTTTGGGAATTTCTAACCACTTGTGGGGTGCATGCAAAAGTTCAGGGGTAAAACAGTAAATAAGTAAAGAAAACGAAAGAACGTTCTCACACCCCTTAACTAGATCATAGCTTAAGTCTAGGATCATCTCTTAAATCTACTTTATTCTTTAAGGGTAAAATCGTCATTTTAAGAAAAAGATCATAGCTTATGTCTATGTGATCTAGTTAATCCTGCGTTTCTGAGGCGGATTTGGAACCTGGCTCTGATACCACATGTAGAGCCCCGCTCCCGAGCCCTAACTTTGGGAACTGTACACTTGTGGTAGTCTACTACGAGAACTACAAGGCGTCATTCAAACTTCTTACACGTTAGAAATAACGTAGAAATTTTTTTCGCAGAAACGATAATTCAAATTCAAATTCAATTTATAAATGATCCCAATACGGAAATAAATGAAAGGTTTATAGCTGACGAAACCCAATACATCAAAACAAAATTCTAAAAGTCTCACATAAATGATCCCTAGCTTATACTGTTTTTTGGGATTTTATACTGTTTCCCAAATTTTTCTTTATTATTTACTATTTATTATATTTAGTTAAGTTAATTGTAAATTCAAAAATTTAATAAAAAGGCTTTATTTTCCCCATTTTATATTTTTTGGAATTAGTTATTAATTTTCTGGAATTACTTTCTAATTTTTTGGAATTTTAGTCTATTTCTACTAATTATTAGTTTATTATTTAATATTTATTATATTCATTTATTATTATTTTTTCAAAATCCAGCCGGCAACCGCGGCCTCCTTTTTTCCCATTTTTCATATATTCGGTCGAGCCCAGATATCTGGCCCAGCTCAATTCTGCTAACATGATCTGGAACTTGGGTTAGGGCTTTGGGTCAAACCTGACCCGCTGACCCAAAATTACTTCTTTTTTTATTTTCAGCCCGACCCAAATTCAGGTCAGACCACGCTGACCTTGTCCTGGTCCAGCCCGCCATTGGTGGGCCAGCTCAGCTGAAACCCCGGTCAGCCAGTCTGGGTCAGCGTACCCAGCTGACCTGGATTTTCTTTCTTTTTTCCTTTATTTTCTTAAATTCTTTCTTTCTTCTAAACTCAATAAAATCTCAAATGTAACTCCAAATTGACCCAAACTAATTTCATTTAACCCCGTTTAATGCCAGACACACACTACACTAGGCACATGCGTGTGACCTGCACGTGCGTGCGTGACCTGCACGTGCGTGCGTGACCTGCACGCGCTGCCCCTAAACGCAGCGCCTGCACTACACGCGCCACCCGTCAGACCCTTTTTTCAGTTTCTAGTTTAATTCAAAACTTATTTCCGGGGCTACTTGGGCTATTTCTAAGGCTATTCATTCAATTTTTCTTTTATTCTTACAAAAATCAATCCTTTTAGTCTCCTTTCAAATCCTATGAACCACACCATCGCACATACATGCATACATATATGGATAAACTGAGTAAAAGTCATGCCTTTGAAGTGCAGTGGTACAATAATATGTCAATCGCACACCTACACTAAATTAAGTCCACGATTATGTTATCGCCATTAACTTATTAGCTAATAAAATCACCCACCATTGTTGTAGGATTACATATAGAGTGCATATCTTAATTAAATTATATTCATAATTAAGTCACAACTATTAATCCATTAACATAATGTAGATATACATATATATACATATACATACATACACACCGTTATGTTACAACTTTTACTAAAAAGAAAACAAATAAAAAGATGGTCAATATATGAAATTCTAGAACATGGTGAATTTCCTAAATTACCCCTTCAAACCCCTCCCTTATGGCCCTCCCCCCTGCTTTGAGAAGACAAAAAGCTTCAATCTATTTCCTACACTACACTCCTCTTCACCACAACAACATGCATTGGGTAACTTTCCATCAAAAGCTTCTTTTTCACATGCTTCTTTCCATGCTTGTAAGAAAGTTATCCTAGGCATCATTATTCCTTTCTTTTGTCATAACTTACCAATTCTCTCAAGCAAGCAACATGCACCATCTCTACTATGGTGCTAACCGATTTTTAAGAAGTGGGGAGGGGAAAGAATTCATATTGGAATCACAAGCACATCTTCCTAACAATTCCTTCCAAAAGCATCCAAGTTCCCTTTTATTCCAATACAACTTCAAGTCCCTTTCCTTCTTGCCCAAGGTCGTGCCCTCTTAAGAGTAAAGAAAGAAAATTTCTTTAAGCTCAAGTGAAACAAGGAGCTCAATCTCCCTTCAAACATTCAAGGTAAGATTTAGTAAGTGTTCTTCCAACAAGTTGTTTTCAATTAGCTCAACTTAACCTCTTCCTCCAACACCAAAACCATGTTCCATGTAGACCAAGAAGGGGTGAAGAAAACTTTTCAAGGTTGGAGCAAATAGGCAACTCATCAAGCACATAATCTCAATCAAAGAAGAAGGTAATATTTTCTTAGAAATATTCTTAGAATCCTTATGTCTCATCTCTCTTAGGCTTGAATCTCTCCCTCACCCTCTTCATGTCAAAACCGTACCCCTTAGGTGAAGGAGGAGGGTTGACATCTTCAAGTGTAGTCCAAGAACAAGCTCTCTTTAATTGTTTAAGATTCAAACTAAGTCTTATAAGGCAAGTCCTTCTCTTAGATCATCTATGTTATTTTGAAAAACTATGAAAATATGTTCTTACTAAAATAGGATCATTCAAGACTAATTTCAAACCATTGTCTTAGTATTATGTCATAAAATTTATGTTTGTTGTATAGTTGACGTCACACTTTGTGTTCTATGTATATTTTATGATATGAGACTTAAAACATAGTCAAAATGACTATCTATATGAAAATAACCTTAGATTTAAGCCTCATATGATCATGCATGTGCACTACTTGAACAAAGTGTTGATTTTTAGCAAAAAGTGTGTTGCATGCTAATTAAGGTAGGCTCTTTTGCTCTCATTTGAATGAATTTACTATGAGATGATTATCTTATTTTTCTTGGCATGTTCACTTACCATTTTAAATGATTAATCATGAATTTGACTACCTTTGAAATAATATATCATGTTAAAGTTTAGTTCTTGAACACTATTTTGAGTGTAAGATAATCATCTTCTTTCTTTTAGCTATATATGTGAAACTTATATGAAATTGGGGCTGTTTTTAGCCATCCATTTGAGCAAGTTTCTTCACCTATTTAAAGGTGTGTTATCTTGCACTTGAAGGCCAAAGAGGGTAAGTTTTTATGCCCTCTTTCACCCTATGTGTTTTCTTTGTTTACTAGTTTTCAAGTATGTTGTTTTGGTATATGAGAGAGCATGTTTGGGTTAAATAAATTATCATAAGTTATGACTCCTTTTCCTTATGTTTGAAACTTATAAACATCATCATCTTCATGATATAAAAGTGAGCATAATAAGTTATTAGACAATTAAGGAGGAAAATAGTTGAAAATTAAAGCTTTTGAGGGGTGTAGTACACCCCCTACCTCACGGCTTTGCGGTGCGGTGTGACACATTTCACTTGCTTCATTTTAACTTCAATTCTACGATATGTGTATTATGTATGTTGTGTGAAAAATTATAGTCTTGTTACATATATGATAATTATAGTCTTGTTACATATGTTATGTCTTAGGTTATAATATTATGATAAGTTTTAAATCTTTTGATATGATTAACGATTTTGCTATGGTTTTAAGATGAAGATGCAAGGTGGATTTCAAAATATGGATAAATATGAAATTAGCCCAAATAGGGGTTGTTTTAGGACATTGGCCGAAAGCCCAAAGGAAAAGGGCAAAATGGGAATTTTATGACTTATTTGGTCTGTTCAAGGAAATAAATTAGGGAATTCGCTAAGCATAAGTTTAATACGTCAAATGAGACTAAACGGACACTTGACGAATTAATCAACTCATGACTAAAGTATTTTGCATCACATTCCATGTTTTTAAAGAAAAACCATGTTTTCGAGTTTACGAATTAAGAAAGGTTTCATTTGCATCAAGTAGGATGTTTTGAAATAAAGTCTATGTTTTTGATGTCATGTTATGAAAAGCATGTTTTCGAAAGAAAGTTGAGGCCACGTAACGAACTTATCAATGAAACGGATAATTTTAAGACATGTTATGTTTTTCTATATTTATGTTTACGTCGTGTACGACATGTTGGCGGCCGACATGACACCAGGATCGGGGTGGTTGGTGTCATGGGCATAAGTTATGTTCTGATATGTTCATGTTTATAAGCCGAGTGTAACATTTGGGTTGGACCTAAGGGATCTCGGACATTACGTCACCGTTAGTGATATGTACATATGGCGTAATACCTTGGTTAGACCAAAGGAAGCTATATTTGTACTTATGACTATTTGAGGGATTATTCCGTATGTCTTTGGTATCGTTCTTACGTGGAGATGATCATCATATGTTATGTCATGTTTTGCATGTTAAAGAAATTTTATGTCATACATTTTCAAGATCATGTTTTATGAAGTTTTGAGTTATAACTAAAGAAAACTTTTAAATCCAAGATAAGAAAAATATTAACCTTATGGGTAGAAAATAAGATGATGATCTTGCTAGGAGAGACAATAAAGGAAGTGTGGAACCTTGACGACTAGAATAAGACATGAATTCATAAGATAGGAATGAACATGTTCCGATTGAACTTTTACGAAAATAGGTAGGATAGATTTAATTTCCGTATGTGATGATATTATACATGTCTTGTTTTATTTATTTGCTGCTTTATATACGATTTGTGTGATGTTAATTATTTTCCTTAATTGAGACATGAAAAGGTATTTATGTTCTTACTTATGTTTTTACTATCATATCTCATCTTGCTTGAACTGGCATGACGGATCCAAAGGTTGGACTTGCTAGGTGATTTCTATATCGCCTAACTGTTGTTTATATATAAACATTGCAAATGACAGGACTTTCGAGGTTGAGTACATCAAGGATGAGCAGAGAGGAGATGACCAGTGAGCGAGCGATGTAGGCCTTAGAATGAATACTTTATCTTATGTCTGATGAATGTATTATGGACCTCTGGATTTTGTTGGACGGTTGTGTACTCTATTTTGGATAATGTTATCTGTTGGACCTTTTATTTTTATGTTTCCGCTATACCGATCTATGTCTCGCCTGGGATGTGTTTATGGATGGTATCGTCGCCTTGTACTTCTCGTAGCATAGTATGGCAGGTGAACTGTTCTGTGGACGTAGTCCGGGACGGGGCACTACAGGTTCACATAAGACAAATAGGATACCGATCGAGCATGCTTGATTAGTACCAAAAAGAGGGAGAATATGTAGGACCTTAGGCGCTACCAACTCTCCTAAAACCAATTGGTGATATGAGATGCGCATACCATAGCCTTATAGTGCATTCAGCACACACATGTGCCCACGGCATTCGACTGTGACTTGGCCCACACGGCCTATGCGCCATAGGACAATTGCTGCACCCAACAATCTCCCCCTCGGCTATTGCTCCCGCTGGGAATCGAACCCGTGACCTTGGCTATGATACCATTTGTAGGACCTCAGGCGCTACCAACTCTCCTAAAACCAATTGGTGATATGAGATGCGCATACCCTAGCCTTATAGTGCATTCAGCATAAAAAAGCGCCCACGGCATTCGACTGTGACTTGGCCTACACGGCCTACGCGCCACGGGACAATTGCTGCACCCAACAGAATAGACACCTATCTTTTCGGCAAATTTCCTACGCACAATTTCTTTCTTCTTCCTTATCCTAACCTCGGCCTCCTATATGCGCAAGAGGAGCTGAACAAAAAAAATTTTCTATTAAGGGGGCGGCCAAATGCAAGAATGGGGAGTAGGATTTTGTGAGTTGTGGTGTGTGTATATTTATAGAGTGTAGGAAGGGTAGGATAGGTATTAAGTTCTCCTATTTTGATTTGGTTTAAATTCTCTAGCATAAATCAAATTTTATTTATTTATCTTTATCTCTTTTTTAATTAAGAATTCATAATTATCATTATTATTTTTCATACGGCTATTACAGCAGTAGAATAAAGCAGAAAGACTTACACTTGCCTTTCTTTCTTTGCAACTGATTTTTAATCTTCTATTGCTAGTTCTTGGACCCCATATTCCATTATTCTCTTTGCTAGTATTAGAAGAGGATCAAAATAAGCTACCATGAATACAGTAGTCACCCTCTCGGGCATCTGGTCTTGGATTTCCACTCGTTTGTGACATCAGAGAAAAGTAATAAAAGCGGTGTGTTGAGAAAAAGAGTTTGAGTGATTTACAAATACGTGATTTAAATACTACGTGTTTAAGAAATGCATGACAAAATTTATTATTTGACACGTTTTTGCGACAAACTTGCCTTATATACTTTATATATAATGTTATCGTACTAACAATCTATGAAACTTTAAAGCTTACATCAAATGGCAAACATTTGTTGTGTTTGAACTAATTTCAGGTGCCACTATTAATGAACTAAACTAGTTTATTAAGTGAAGTACTTAGTTTAATGAACTAACTAGTTCATTAAATGGAGATATATTTGGAAAAGACATGATGGCAACAAATTGAAGAATGAAAAGACTCCTTACTCATCCATATCACACGCCATTTATATATCTTATATATATATTTATATTTTTGCTAAAAAAGCACAATACACATATATTTCGACATACTACCGTCACGTTACATATATTACAAACGTACGTCAACGTCACACCACTATAGTTACCTCATATTTATGAGTACATTTAGGTCTTATATCATATGATATAAGTCCTGGTGATGACAAAATCATTACGACACGTTACAAGGTTGTAAACCAAAAATTGTCGTATCAGGTGACTACCGAAGCTTCGCCAACGTGTCACGTCTTGCCATAAATAGATGGCCAGCCTATATACATTAAAAAGAGCCAAAATTTTCGTATCTTACATGGTATATTCAGCCCTAAAATCATTCCAGTTGGCACACACAAATCACCCCCAATTAAGGCCAAATTGTTGAGATTTCAAACTAAATTTTTTGTCACATGTGGGGCACCATTTAGTACAGATAGTAGAGCTGAATATCTACTAGATTTTATGTATATTATGTGTGACATAATATATATAACATGTGCAAAATGTTTGAATTTAATCAGAAAAAAATCGCGTAATCGACGAAAGCTGAAAATTCGGTTTTCTACGAACACAACACATGGAACGTTTTTGGCATGAGTTATAACATGTATCTAAACACCTTTTACACATTCAAGACATGTTAAAGTGTTCTAGAAACTTCAAATTAGGGCTGCTTGGAATTTACCATATATGTGTAAATATTGTGCATTATTTGACAAAGCTTGTCAAAACAAATTTCAGCACATATGCAGCCTTTCTACAACGCCTACTACATCAATGTTGGAGCTTAGATGGAGCTTATTTGGCACTTATTTGGCACTTTAATTGGTGGAAAATAAGTCAAACATGAATGGTGACATTGAAGAAGGCAACACACAAGGAAACAATTCAAAATATAACACATGCTGAAATTTCAGCACATGTTTGTTATGGACGAATTTTAGCATGTTTTTGTCTTCAATTGTCTTCCAAATTGAAGGGAATTAATATGTGATTGTATGGTAATGTTTTGACTACATTTGAGCACATGTTTTGTAAGTTTTTTTCCAGACTTTACAGCTCTTTGAAGGATGACAAGTTAGACCAATCATCAAGTGACAAGTAAGCAAGGTCAAGTAATCTCTCCAATCATAATTTGCCAAGTGAGCAAGATGGTGTCATATCTACTCAAGGCAATCTTCCAAGGGCATTAAAGAGAATTCTCAAGAAGAGAAAAGGCCCTAAGGGGGCGGCCATGAAGTGGTTAAAAAAAAGAGGATAGTGCAAACAAGGCTAAGAACACAACTCTTATTCTCTCAAGATCAAGAAGCTCTACTACTTTCTTCTTCTCTTTTTCTTTCTTATTCTTCTTCTCTCAAGCCTATCGTTCATATATTAAAATACTGTATAGGCTTTAATTATACCACACACACTCATACATTGTTGCAAAAGGTTGATCAAGGTGTGATCAAACCTTCATTCGATTGGTGGTGGTGTTCGTGATCGGTTTGTTTGGTTGTTTTAGTTGTATTGGATGTAATAGGATGGAGTTGGTGTATAACTCCAGTAACCCTTGTGTTAAGGTGTTTTTGGTGTTTAGTGGTAACCGAGGAAGGTGTCCTCGAAGACTGGAGTAGGTTGTTTTAACCGAACCAGTATAAAATTCTTAGTATTCTTATTTTCAGCACTTTACTTTTAGCACTTTACTTTCAGTTTCCAGCATTTTGTATCAATTTCATTGCGACAGAAAAAATAGTAAACGTTTTTCAAAAATTACAAAACTTTTCATAAACATAGCCACACCTCCTATTTTTCATTTGGCGTAAGTTTCAACTCATTTGGATAAGTACAAGTCAATCAAACTTGAATAGTTCTGAGACTAGTGCAATCTGATTTTCAGAGTTACAAAGGTTGAGAACATCAATGTGATTGATATACTTCCCAAAGGAATTTCTAAAAACTGTTTCAACTCATTATAATACATATCTTGAGGCTGTTTTCATTAAGTTTTCAGACCATTTGGAGTCTCCAATTAATCGGAATAAATTTTTCAAGTTGGAGCACGGTTTCTGGCAAATTCGCGCAATCTGACCAAGAACGTATTGTGAAATGGTTAGGAGTGGAGTTTTATTCTGAAATTTTTATGAGATACTTATAACATCTGATAGTTCATTCACACTGAATTTCATAATTTTTGAAGATGTGTAACTATGTCAGTTAAGTATTTCAAATCAGGATCTGAAAACAGAAACTGTTTTCAGAAGTGGATTTTTGGTTCAAAAGTTTTTAAAAACCAAATTTTCTGCATCCACTATTCAACCCCCCTTCTAGTGGTGCTATATAGGTCCTACAAGGTGAAGTTCAATGAGGCAGATAGTTACATATATGGATTAAGAAATTACATAAAACTCATAGCGTTATTATTATCGGAATGATATATGTTTGAGTCGAAATCGATTTGACCTTAAACCTATATATGTTTGGTATTAAAACTAGAATGGATATTATCACCGTAGATGATGCTTAGAACACATTGATATCGGGATGGGAATCAAAGCGTATACATATACATATCTATATATACATACAACACACATACATATATGTATGTATATAGATATGTATGTATATAGATATATATATGTATATAGACGCACAAATATATGCATAGATACGCACATGTATATGTTGTGTATGTGTTTGAATGATTTTAAGAGCATGATTTTATAAAGTGTTAACATATTAATGAAACATAAAAAGATGCCACTCTATATCATGAAAAATTCAAAAAGTTGAAACAAATAAGAAATTGACATCAATCTCTCAGAATAAAACAAATCGAGCGATGTCTACATCAGTCTCTCAGAAAAGACATAGATTGGTCGGTGTATGTAGAGATCAAAACTAAAAGCCTACTGGAAGATATTGATCTCTCAACCTTAAATACATCAATCGATCGAAGTGCATACCGTACCCTACATTGATCAATGTTAGACAGTTTAAAACTAGAACCACACTGTGAGACATCGATATCTCAAACCGAGAAACTCGATCGATCGATGTACACATCAATCTCTAAATTTAAGACATGGATTGGTCGATATCAGCGTATTTTGAAAAATTTCTTTAATATGACAAGCAAGTAAGGGCACACACATTATCTCCTTTGCATATGATAAGTTTTTAAAAACCCCACATGTGTTTATCATGATTTTATGATTCAATTTGGTGTATATATGTGTTGTTGCATCACTAACATGCCAAGGAAGTTTTTACACCTTACAACAAAGGTAAAATAGTATTTTTGAGTTTTTGTAGGATCATATTTGATGAAGGATATATATAAGAACGAAAAGGCAATGATAGGGTATCATTACATGCTCCTTTGACATATTTGGTTTTCAAGGGCATTTTGATTATTTTGGAGACAATGTCATTTTGGTCATTCACAGAAGCATTTTTTGTGTAATGCTAAAATGGGTGTTGTATGGATTTCTTATATATGATGATCTTCGTATATATATATATATATATGTGTGTGTGTGTGTGTGTGTGTGTATGTACCAACCGTATATTTTGGACTTCGGTTTTCTCAGAGTTCTTACTATGTGACATTTATTTTATCCCAGGATATGGTCTTCATGGTATTTTTATATACATCAGTTTGGACTTCTCCATTATTAGTTTGAGCATAATATTTGCCACTTGTGGAGGAACAACCGGCCACGCTTGAAGGATAGAAAAGAAGTAGTTTGAATCAAGTGGTGATGATTGCAAGGCAATTTATTCTCACCATTATCTAATCATGATTATCAGATTTTCCATTTATTTTTGACTCCAAAAACGTCCATATATGTATATGTGAGGTAGACAAATCAAGTTTTAACATACGTACAAGACTACACTACATGGATCAACTAAAACACTCCAAGATGACTTGTTGGTAAAGAGTTACACACTTAGCATCCAAGGGGACATGGAATCTGATTTTTGAAGATTAAATGGAGCTGAAATGGTCAGCTCATATCCTAACTAGGTTGTTAAGAAGTTGGAGAAGAATTTGGGATAAAGATGTGGTCACTTGAAGACTTATTTTTCATGTCATTCTTGGTGAAATTTTCAGCATAAAGAAAGGGGATGAGATGTTACAATCAAATCTCTTAAAGGTGGTAACTATGCAAGGTGATGAGATGGTCATCCAATCAAATGAAACAATTAAGATTCGTGACATTAAGGCTGACATGTGGGCATTCTAATCAACGTAAGGGGCTGCTCACACCTATAAATAGGAGTATAGTCAAAGAAGGAAGATGCATCTTTAACTCTCTTCTTCTTCTTCTTCTTCTTCTTCTTCTTCTTCTTCTTCTTCTTCTTCTTCTTCTTCTTCTCCATTCTTGTTCTTCATACTTGCAGCTAAAGTTGTATTGCTTTGAGTTGTCTCTTTGTTGCGTTTATGCCTCTTTTCCCCCGTAAAAGTTATAAATGATTAGCCATTCTATAAGACTACATTAATAGGTGGTGAGGTGTTTACATACTTGTGTTGTAAAAGTGTTGTAATCAAGTCTTGATTAAGGTTGATGTATAACTCAAAAAACAAGTACTATGAAAGGTGTACGGTGTTCTTTTCCTAGTGAAAATCCAAGGAAATGTGTTCTTTAGGACTGGAGTATGTCACATTGACCCAACCACGATAACTATTGGTTTCTTTGTCTTCTTTACGTTTTTGCCATTTTTCATAGTTTTGACACTCAACTTTACACGACATTCTAAAATAGTAAAAAGTTTTCAAAATCGTTTATTTTTGGTGAAAATAAACTTCAGACTGTTTGCTTTCATTTGTTAAAAGAATCATCGAATTTGAGCAAAGAAAATCTAGTGACTTAGTATTGGAAAGATTATTGTTCCATTATGCCAATAAATTGACTAGTCTTCAAGAAATGTATTTTTCCAATCTTATCAAAACATAGTTTCTGGTCAAGGTCTTTTGGAAACATAAGCTAAACATTTTAAGGCTTATTTTGGCACAATAATCAATTTTTTGACTGAGCATATAAAAAGTTATAGTCTTTCAAAATTTGCTAATTTTTTGTCCAATTCATTTCATACTGACCATCTGAAGTTTTATAATTGTTTGAAGGGTCAAATATGTTTAATTCTTGCCCATTTTTGGATAGTGTGAATCTTTGAAGTTCATTTCTAAAAATTTTCATATTTTTTGGAGTTGTGTACTGTGTACAATAAAATTTTTCAAAAAAGGGTACTAATTCTGAAAATTTTCAGAATCAGATTAAAGAGGATTTCAAAAGGGTTAAAAATAGTGTAATTTTCGATAACCGCTATCCACCCCCTCTAATGGTGTTTATGCAGTGTTACGGTCCAACAAGTAGTATCAGAGCAAGTTAACACCACATTAAGAAGACAAAAAATACCAACCCTTGATCCGCATCAAGGCCTTTTTTTACAGGGTGCACCCTTGACTCAATTCAAGGTTAGAATCAAGAGTACTTTGGAACATTTCAAGAAGCTTGAGACCTTCTTGTTTAAATCAAAGGTAGTTTAGTCCTTCAATGTCGCATTGATTCCTCACAAAGGTGAATTAGAAGATATGTCCACTCAACATCCTCTATTATTTGATGGAGATAGTTTTGTTCATTGGAAACTAAGAATGAAACTTTTTTTAATGGCTATAGACATTGGTTTATGGTCTATAATTGAGGATGTTTCATACATACCAATAAAAGTGGTAC
>AP025073.1:16543257-16574431 GCA_036186865.1 Eustoma russellianum | reverse complement strand
AAGAAACTAATTGAAGAAAATGACAAGTTGAAGATGTCCAACTTGAAATTTTCTAATCAACTAGAGTTTTTTAAAAAGAGTCCTATACTACTCTTGACTCTTTGAAAAACAAAATTGAGTCATATAGAAAAAGCAAACAAACTTGAAAAACAGAAAATAGCATGCTAAAAACCAAAATGCATGATGATGAAAATGAAATATCTATACTTAAATCATGAAAACTAGGCTTAGAAAATTTTTTAGAACAATTCGAATCTGGAACAAAATGTTAGATACGTTAATATCCTCACAGAATTATGGAAATGACCAGAAAGGTTTAAGGTATAAAGAAGAATATGACAAGATAAGCAAAAATACTAATTTTGTTTTTAGTTCTAAATTATCGTATTTATCGTATGGTGCAAAGGATGTAACAAAATTGAATATACCGATTTTGTCTACTCCTTATTCTACTCATTCTAAGCAAAAGAAGGCGTCTCACATATGCAAACATATTTCTAGGCAAAAATTTGCATCTAGAACACCTAAAAATTATACTTATATGCATACAAATGTGTCTAGACCAAATAAAATGCATTTCACCTATTTTAATGAATATGAACCTAAATATAGGCAGCCTACATATCCCCCTTATAAAGCTTATTGAAATACATCTATAACACATGATCATATATATAAGGTTCCATTTAAAACTCAAGCCCATATGTCTTACCCCTAAATTGTTACGACCCGATATCCCGGGCTAGTGGAAATGATGAAAATAGAACGCAAATGCGATATTGATGAAATTTCAGTAGAATTATAAATTTCTATTAGAATTAATAAAGACATCGACATTAAATATCGGGTTTAAAAAACACACATAAAAATAACATTAAGGTAAGTTAACTGATATAACGAGACTGGTTGGGACTAGACAATGACCTTAATAGGACATACAAGGTATTAAATAAATTAGTCGGTAACAATATAAGTCGATAGAGATAAATCAAAACGAATAAAAATACCCGATACGATAACTACAATACACACTAGTATCATATTTTCTTTCACTTTATCCTACATGGCAACAAAAGACAAACCCTCTCCCCATTTTCTCACTTGACCGCCCCCTTCCATAAAAAGAAAACCCCACACCTTTTTATTTTGTCTCCCCTCACATGCTACTACCCATCATTCCATTTTATTCCACTACACCACACCTAATCCTTATAATAAAATATTCACACATCCTTCTCCCACCTCTCCTCACATTTCACGCTTGAGACATTCAAGAAGGAAGAAATCCATTTCTATATTATATTCTATACCCACTCCACTTTACAAACCCCCATTAATCTTGTTCCCTCCACCAACACACTTTAATTCTTTATTCCTCTCACCTCACATTGTCTTCTCCTTATTCCTTTATAGCAACCGAAAGTTGCACAAGGAAAAGAGGATTAAATCCTTCTTTTACATTATTTCCTATACACTCCATTACCTTCATCAATTGTCTTAAACTTTAACCATCAACCACAAAAGTTTCTTTCCTCCTCCTTTTTGCTTCTAAGTCTCGGCTGGAGGTGTGCAAGAAAGCACATTTGATATTTTTATCTTATACACCAATCATTCATCTCTTTGCTACAAGAAAAACACTTAAACCCATCTCCTTCCTAATAATTTCGGCCAATACCTTCAAGTGGAGCAAGAAGAATGGTTTTCTTCATATCTACACCAATAACCATTTCTACACTAAATTTAGACAAATTCCCATCATTCAAGAAAGGATCCAAGAGGTGTAATGTTTGGAATAGAAGGAAATCAAGGTAAGAAACTCCATGAACTTAGGCTAAATTCTTCTATTTTCTTTATCTTCATAAGTTGTACACTAACTCTCCTTTTTGGGCATCATAACCGTATACACCAAGGAGAAGGAGGAGAAATGTTTCTTCAAATTCAAGTGAAGGAATCACCATTTAAGAGTAAGAAAGTAAATCAAGGCAAGTATTCTTCCTAGATCCTACATGGTTTTACAAATACTAAGTATTTATGTTCATATCTAAGTTGGATCATCATGTAGTATGTTCAATATTTCTTCTCAAGAAAGTATAGATCTATGTTTAAAAGAAATATACAAGGATGTATATTTGATACTTTCAAATAGGGTTATGTTAAAGTATGTATATTATAAAATGTATAGGTTGATATATAAAATGTATAGGTTGATACATGTATATATCAACCTATACATTTTATAATATACATACTTTAACATAACCATATTTGAAAGTATCAAATATACATCCTTGTATATTTCTTTTAAACATAGATCTATACTTTCTTGAGAAGAAATATTGAACATACTACATGATGATCCAACTTAGATATGAACATAAATACTTAGTATTTGTAAAACCATGTAGGATCTAGGAAGTATACTTGCCTTGATTTACTTTCTTACTCTTAAATGGTGATTCCTTCACTTGAATTTGAAGAACACATTTCTCCTCCTTCTCCTTGGTGTATACGGTTATGATGCCCAAAAAAGGAGAGTTAGTGTACAACTTATGAAGATAAAGAAAATAGAAGAATTTAGCCTAAGTTCATGGAGTTTCTTACCTTGATTTCCTTCTATTCCAAACATTACACCTCTTGGATCCTTTCTTGAATGATGGGAATTTGTCTAACTTTAGTGTAGAAATGGTTATTGGTGTAGATATGAAGAAAACCATTCTTCTTGCTCCACTTGAAGGTATTGGCCGAAATTATTAGGAAGGAGATGGGTTTAAGTGTTTTTCTTGTAGCAAAGAAGATGAATGATTGGTGTATAAGATAAAAAATATCAATGTGCTTTCTTGCACACCTCCAGCCGAGACTTAGAAGCAAAAAGGAGGAGGAAAGAACTTTGTGGTTGATGGTTAAAGTTAAGGACAATTGATGAGGTAATGGAGTGTATAGGAAAATAATGTAAAAGAAGGATTAATCCTCTTTTCCTTGTGCAACTTTCGGTTGCTATAAAGGGAATAAGGAGAAAGACAATGTGAGGTGAGAGGAATAAAGAATTAAAAGTGTGTTGGGTGGAGGGAACAAGATTAATGGGGGTTGTAAAGTGGAGTGGGTATAGAATATATATAGAAATGGATTTCTTCCTTCTTGAATGTCTCAAGCGTGAAATGTGAGGAGAGGTGGGAGAAGGATGTGTGGAATATTTTATATAAGAGTAGTGTGGTGTAGTGGAATAAAATGGAATGATGGTAGTAGCATGTGAGGGGAGACAAAATAAAAGGTGTAGGGTTTTCTTTTTATGGAAGGGGGCGGTCAAGTGAAAAAATGGGGAGAGGGTTTGGTCTTTTGTTGCCATGTAGGATAAAGTGAAAGAAAATATGATACTAGTGTGTATTGTAGTTATCGTATCGGGTATTTTATTCGTTTTGATTTATCTCTATCGACTTATATTGTTACCGACTAATTTATTTAAATACCTTGTATGTCCTATAAGGTCATTGTCTAGTCCCAACCAGTCTCGTTATATCAGTTAACTTACCTTAATGTTATTTTTATGTGTGTTTTTTAAACCCGATATTTAATGTCGATGTCTTTATTAATTCTAAATAGAAATTTATAATTCCACTGAAATTTCATCAATATCGCATTTGCGTTCTATTTTCATCATTTCCACTAGCCCGGGATATCGGGTCGTAACATTCTTCCCCCCTTATAAAAAGTTTCGTCCTCGAAACTTAGTGGTTATATCGATTTTATCCTTAATGATTCAAAGACTTAATTCCTATCGTCATTTCTTAATCGCCTATGAGTCAACTTAAAATTTGACAACTATGATAAAATTTTTCTAAATTCACAATTTTTTTTTATACCTCCTATTAACTGCTTAGGTATTCTACAAACTTCATATCTCTGCGCGTTACAGTAACTTTTACACTTACCGATTTTTCAGCCACTAACCCTAATCCGGTTAAATCATATCAACTTTAATTCTAATCAATGCCTATTCCGATTCAACTTACGCATACTAATTCCAATCAGATAGTCCGACGACTTTCTAAATTCATAATTTAGCTCCCAATGTGGCCTGATTCATTATATCCTTATATCTATTTATATAATCGTACTCTTATCACTATGAATTTACATCCCTAATTCGACTAACATCCTTGACCTACTTTAAAAATTTCTAATTTCATCGTCTTATTCATACGCGTAATATTTGGTGCAATATATTTGCCAAACTCTAATCACCGTATTCATATAATCACTGCTTATAGTCCTACTACATATCATATCTTAATCAGCCTAAGAAATTCTATCACTATCTCCCAAATGTTATCCCAATTAAAACTAAATCTGAAATTGTGGAAATTACGGTTATAACTACTATGTTACTAACTAGAAAATAGCATTGAGGTATTCTAGTGACTTGACCTGTACAAATGTCAAAAAGTCTAAACGACCTACTTATACTTTCTAGTTTCTCGTATCTGTCTAATACCGTTCTATTTCTCTTATACTAAGGCTGTCGCTTTCATCTAAAAAGATCGTTTTCTTACGTCTATGATCATTTCTTAAATTCTAAGATCACTTCTTAAGTTCATGTCATTGTTTACCTATGTGTCCGCAGTGGATCTGGAGCCACTGCTCTGATACCAACTGTAGCGCCCTGCCCGAAACCAGGGTTTCCGGCTCAGTGCACCCGCCGTACTCTACTCCATAGAGTACAAAGCATCGATACTATACATGTACATGTCGACATGAATAATGAATCGATAGCGGAAGCAACATAACATAAACAATCTTCATCGACATGCACTGTACTACATCATAAACTGTACAATCATCACATACAGAATACTGAAGTAATATATCATACATCATAATCCGAACTTATGCCTTCGAAATAATCTCTCAGTATGCTCTTCGTATCAATGGTCTATCTAGCATGTCTTCAACGAGCCTGTATATTGATACCTGTTATCTGGAAAGTTATAAATGAGGCAAGTATGAGCGATAGCCACCGCTTTTAATCGCTCAGCAAGTAGTCTTACCAGATACGACATGTGGATCATACATGGGGAGACGGGGTGACAAATCATAATAACCATAAATTTTGAATATAATAAGCACGTCTCCTTTCTAACAAGTAAAGTATCATATCATATCTGTAAACTGTTGTAAACTGAAAGCAGATAAATTAGGGAGATTTCAAAGCATACATAGCATAACAGCATCTCATTCTGCTTAATCCAAACATCATACTATATCCATACTTAACTTCTAATTCATAACTTATACCATCTTTGCATATCTTACATGTACTACATTCTCATGCTTAACACTACATTGTCCCACTGTAGTGCTATCATATACTTAAAGAATTCTTAATCATAACCCTAAGGTGACATGGTCATGACGTGATGGCATAAAACATGACTTTTCATAAAATGACTTTTTGTAAACATGACTTTTCATAATCATGACATGATTTTCATAACTTGCATAACATGACATATTCATAACTTGCATAACATGACTTTTTCTTAACATGAAGACATAACATTTACATCATTGGCTATAGCACTTTTCATAAGAATAATAACGCACGACATACCGAATGATTCCCCGTATAGTACATGTGCGACATAACATCATGAATCATATGCACATGTGCTAACGTGTGACGCATTATTACTGAGATCCCGTGTCCCAGACCCGGTGTTACACTCAGCCATAACGTAAACATGGGCCCCTGACACCTACCACTCCGGTCCCGATGTCAGGACAAGCGCTTCAACATAACATAACATAATCATGATCATGAACATAACATAACATATCGTGTCTCATCGGAATCATTCGTCTCGTGTTTATTATTCCTATGCATATGAACTTTTAAAACATGAGATATGACAACATAACTTTGCAAATCTTGTGTTCATGCAACGTGAGACTCGGTCAAATACAGGTATCTTGTCATACTACCACTAGTAACATCACTTACTTAATTTCCTTCTACATATCATAACTTAAATAAAATACCATTTTCACCTACAAATAAGTACCATTCGGCCATCACACTAAAACAGGCCCCTTTTTCCATTATCATCACACATAATTTGGTAACTTCTATTCCACACATACATTTCATAATTCATAACTTAAATGCCTACAACATGAAATTTCTAATTACCTTAACATTTCATCTAAGATTTCATAACTTACATCTTATCATAACCTACCTATGTTAGTATACATAACATGTAACATATCCTATACATACATTTTAAGAGTTAGTAGTCTTATACTTATACATACATAACTATTGACTATTTATGTTTCATACCTTTTATAGCATAATACATAAATTACATACTTAACCTATTTTCATAACTTAACATATTCATCATATATACGTGTTTACTGTTGATTTTATTTAATAGTCTAAGCCGTCTTCATAGCAGTATTTGCATTACACTTAGTTTTACTATCATAACTATTTTCCATATTTTACAGCATTCGGCATATTATTACATATACACCTACTGTTCATACTACAGTTACACTTTGACACTATCACACACGAAACATTGTTTCAGCATACAACACATGTTTCGTCATGCTTATTGTTAGTTTTCTTTTACATTTCACATTTCCTTTTCCCTCAAGCACTTATTACTTATTGTTACACTTAAATTGCAATTAATATTTACATATCCTGTGTGTGTGTAAATCTTTTGGGAAAGGCTTAAACTGGAAGTTGGTACCTTCAGCTTGAACTAAATTTGATCAGATGAATGTCTAAATCTTTTGTGGACATATTCGTCTATGATCTTTTATCATTTTCAGTTATTGTTTTGAATGCAAATTGCGGGAAATGGTACTACTCCTCCCGTGGAATAAATGTTGTAAAGAACGGAATGGTTTTAATTTAATATCTATCAATTTAAGTTGACATTTAGTTTAAACGTGCTATGACAAAGACAAATAGACATCTATACATATATATATATATATATGTATAAGAGTATAGATCTATATATATACATATATATATACAACGGATCTACCATACAATAAATTGTATATATATGGATAGATGTATATTTGTCTTGTCATAGCACGTTAAACTAAATGTCAAACTTAAATTGATAGATATTAAATAAAACCATTCCGTTCTTTACAACATTTATTCCACGGGAGGAGTAGTACCATTTCCCGCAATTTGCAATTCAAACATAACTGAAAATGATAAAAGATCATAGACGAAATATTCACAAAAGAGGGTTAGACATTCATCTGAATCAAATTTAGTCAAGCTGAAGGTACCAACTTCCAGTTAAGCCTTTCCCAAAAGATTTACACACACACGTATATGTAATATTAATTGCAATTTAAGTGTAACAATAAGTAATAAGTGCTTGAGGGGAAAAGGAAATGTGAAATGTAAAAGAAAACTAACAATAAGCATGACGAAACATGTGTTGTATGCTGAAACAATGTTTCGTGTGTGATAGTGTCAAATGGTAACTGTAGTATGAAAAGTAGTGTATATGTAATAATATGCCGAATGCTGTAAATATGGAAAATAGTTATGATAGTAAAACTAAGTGTAATGCAAATACTGCGATGAAGACGGCTTTAGACTATTAAATAAAATCAACAGTAAACACGTATATATGATGAATATGTTAAGTTATGAAAATAGGTTAAGTATGTAATTTATGTATTAGGCTATAAAAGGTATGAAACATAAATAGTCAATAGTTATGTATGTATAAGTATAAGACTACTAACTCTTAAAATGTATGTATAGGATATGTTACATGTTATGTATACTAACATAGGTAGGTTATGATAAGATGTAGTTATGAAATCTTAGATGAAATGTTAAGGTAATTAGAAATTTCATGTTGTAGGCATTAAGTTATGAATTATGAAATGTATGTGTGGAATAGAAGTTACCAAATTAGTGTGTGATGATAATGGAAAAAATGGGCCTGTTTTAGTGTGGATGGCCCGAATGGTACTTATTTGTAGTGAAAATGGTATTTTATTTAAGTTATGATATGTAGAAGGAAATTAAGTAAGTGATGTTACTAGTGGTAGTATGACAAGATACCTGTATTTGACCGAGTCTCACGTTGCATGAACACAAGATTTGCAAAGTTATGTTGTCATATCTCATGTTTTAAAAGTTCATATGCATAGGAATAATAAACACGAGACGAATGATTCCGATGAGACACGATATGTTATGTTATGTTCATGATCATGATTATGTTATGTTATGTTGAAGCGCTGTCCTGACATCGGGACTGGAGTGGTAGGTGTCAGGGGCCCATGTTTACGTTATGGCTGAGTGTAACACCGGGTCTGGGACACGGGATCTCAGTAATAATGCGTCACCGTTAGCACATGTGCATATGATTCATGATGTTATGTCGCACATGTACTATACGGGGAATCATTCGGTATGTCGTGCGTTATTATTCTTATGAAAAGTGCTATAGCCAATGATGTAAATGTTATGTCTTCATGTTAAGAAAAAGTCATGTTATGCAAGTTATGAATATGTCATGTTATGCAAGTTATGAAAATCATGTCATGATTATGAAAAGTCATGTTTACAAAAGTCATTTTATGAAAAGTCATGTTTTATGCATCACGTCATGACCATGTCACCTTAGGGTTATGATTAAGAATTCTTTAAGTATATGATAGCACTACAGTGGACAATGTAGTGTTAAGCATGAGAATGTAGTACATGTAAGATATGCAAAGATGGTATAAGTTATGAATTAGAAGTTAAGTATGGATATAGTATGATGTTTGGATTAAGCAGAATGAGATGCTGTTATGCTATGTATGCTTTGAAATCTCCCTAATTTATCTGCTTTCAGTTTACAACAGTTTACAGATATGATATGATACTTTACTTGTTAGAAAGGAGACGTGCTTATTATATTCAAAATTTATGGTTATTATGATTTGTCACCCCGTCTCCCCATGTATGATCCACATGTCGTATCTGGTAAGACTACTTGCTGAGCGATTAAAAGTCGGTGGCTATCGCTCATACTTGCCTCATTTATAACTTTCCAGATAACAGGTATCAATATACTCGTTGAAGACATGCTAGATAGACCATTGATAACGAAGAGCATACTGAGAGATTATTTCGAAGGCATTAAGTTCGGATTATGATGTATGATATATTACTTCAGTATTCTGTATGTGATGATTGTACAGTTTATGATGTAGTACAGTGCATGTCGATGAAGATTTGTTTATGTTATGTTGCTTCCGCTTATCGATTCATTATTCATGTCGACATGTACATGTATAGTATCGATGCTTTGTACTCTATGGAGTAGAGTACGGCGGGTGCACTGAGCCGGAACCCTGGTTTCGGGCAGGGCGCTACATAAATGGTATATAACAAGGATGTTGCCCTAATGTCCAGGACCCAATAAGGGGTACTTAAACTTTATCTTCTTTGTAGGACAATTAGTAGAAAGAAAGAAAAGAAGAAGAAGATAAAAGAAAAAGGATCTAAAAAACCAAATGGTTTTTTATAGTGGATGTTTGAGGGCATATGACGGGGAACCCCAAGCTATTCACCAATGTAATATATGTTAATACTACATACACATACACATATACATATATAATACATACACACATACACACACATATATATATGTCTCTATGTGTGTGCGGTGTGTGTTTATATATGTATGTATATATACATATATGTATGGATGTATAGACACACAAATATATATATATAATATATAATATATATATATATAGTATATATGTATGTATGTATGATATGATATGTGATATATGAGCTATAATACAAAAAATGACATAACTAGAACATATAATAAAATAAGTAAAACAATAAATAAAGATACAATAACAAAAACTCTACCGACACAAAAGATATATACAAAAAAGATATAACAAGAATAGATATAAAATAAGTAAAACAAGTAATAAAGAAAAAATATTGGAGGTGGATTAAACTCCCCAATAAGATAAATAAGAACAGTAAATAAAAAAGAAAAGAAGGGAATATGATTAGGCAGAACGGTTTCCAAACATTATAAATAGTAAATATTAAAAGGGGATAAGGAGAAGAGGATTAGGCGGTTATACCGGCCACTTTTAATATTATATAATTAAAATATAAGATATAACTAAAAACTGTGATTAAGAACAGTAAATATAATTAGGCGGATAACCACTATATATGCAATGATACGGAAATAGTAAGAACACAAATGTAAAAAACACTAAGTTAAAAAGATTGAAAACAAATCATACCATATTTGTTCTTGAAAATTGGAGATACAAGTATTGTTTGAAGATGAAGTCTCCAAAGCATTTGGGATATGATCAAGAACAATGTTCCTGGAGGTGATATAGATTTGAAGAAGGTTTAAAAAATATTTAGGAAAGGTTGGGTGGGGAGGATGGAAAGAAAATGAGAGAAAGAATGGAAGAAAGTAGAGGGGATGTCCCTCTTTTTATAGAAAGATTTTGGGGGACAAAGACAAGAGCGGGCTGCAGCTCCATAATTGTGTTGGGATATTAAATTACAAATACTTAAATAAAGCTCTAAAATAGATAAGATACTCATTACCTAATAAAAAAAGATTTATTCACACGATTACATTCTGTATATATAATTTTTTTTTAATAAGGCATATTTTATTATGATAAGCCTCACTTATGGTTGAGGAAAACCATATTACATAAGTTCATCATATGATAAAAGCAGATGCAGTGATGTAATGATGGTTAACCGCCAATCATATATGATATGTCGCATTAAAACCTTGCCAAGTAAAACCACCCTTGTAAATAAAACCTTGGCGAAGGAAAAAACGTGCATATTTATATGATTATGGCGTGAACTGTAGAATACGCACTGAAAAGCAAAACTAACTAATGTATTTACAATATGTCTAGTGCTGTCCTAATACTCTCCGCGGTAGCAGAATTTTGCAGGCAGGCGTTTTGTTTCCGCAAGTGGCTGAGAAAGGTGTTCCATCGGCTGCCCATGGATCCGACAATGTTGGCCTCATTCATTTGTAGGTGTATCCATTCATGCCAGATCTCCTCTCTCTCTCTCTGTGTGTCTATATATATATATTCAAAAATTTGATATGAATCAGGATTTTGGCAAATACAAAGATAGATACAAAACTGCATTCACATTTCTGTTTGGACATACGAATGGAAGTAATGCCTTTTGGATTAAAAAAGGCACCTTATGGATTACAGAGAATCCATCTATATATGTACACACACACACATCAATTAAAGAAAAAGTAGTCGATATCAAAGAGAAATTAAGAAAACTTTTGAAGAACATAATGGATGGAGGAAAGCCAGATCCTAACGATAGCTTTTGCTGCTATTGAGATATACTGGGTATGATTGATTGATAAATGCATAGAAAGCATAACAAAGGAGGCGAAAATTTGTCAAAAAAGTGAGATGACGGAAGAAAACTAAGGGGATAAAAAGAAGAAGAAGAATGAGGTGGAGGGAATGGAAGAAAGAATAAAGAGGGAAAATTTGTTTATCGTGGTAAAAAAAAAGTAAATTAAATAGCAAAAAAGAACCTCGTTTATCTATCAATAAAAAAACGAACCGACTTTTACACATTAAAAGAAAAGAAAAAACATAGACTATGGGGTATCAAATGTCATTTTGGCTTAAATTTGGTCAAATTAGCTATTTCAATGTCATATTTTCATATCAAATTGAAGCTGACGGTTTGCAACTATGTCGTTTTCGGGATGGTAATCTCTGGATTTCTTAATGACATGCTTTAAAACAAGGCGGAAATTCCGATTTTAGGTGAATCTTTCTGAATTAATGGATCTCTAGGTTAAAAATGACGTTTACGTGTATATAGGTTTCTGTGCTTGTGCAGGGTTCAAAGAGGAGTCCGATCACTTTGCGATCTGATGTACACATTTTTACCATACACTTTGTGCAAGAGGCTGCTTGCGGGACTCGAATACCGTGACTTTAATGTCACAAAACAACAACTTTATCAGTTGCTTAAAGACACGCCACCTTTATCCACCTTAGGCTTGTTGTACTAAAAGTCCTTTTTTTTTTTTTTAAAATTCTTCTATTCTATTACGTAGGTCCTTACTGTTCCCAAAGCTCACATTTATGTCTCGAATTTTCAGTTTTACTCTTATAAATTATATGCATTCAATACCATAAATATAAAATAATAATCTACCTTAGTTATACGTATGAGTCACTACACTTAAAATGCTTAATAAAAAAGGAACACGTAAATTTATTTAAAAAAACAGGAACACGTAAATGACCCCACACTTTCCAGTGTTACCTTGGTACAATTTAATTATTATCATTTTATTGGAAATATGAAAATAATGGATTATCTGCAAAAAAAATACAATTAAACTTCTTTTTGATAATTACGTTATTAAATTTTTAGTTTTCTTGTAAAAGCACGTACTTTATACATCGATTGCGAATAATATTACAATACACTTATTACTTTGTATGCGGAATCAAATTATCTTTGTGTCAAACATATTTATATCTTTTAACATTATAAGCTTATATTATGAAATTAATACTTAATACTCCAGTTTTAATTTGCTGTAAGCATATTTTTCATTTAAATTACGGAAAACAATTAGCAAATTTGTCGGAAACAGGTATATAAGTCCGCAAACTGCATATTACCTCGTATTGTTCTCTGCTCCAATACAGAAGTAACCGCTGTTATTTCTCCTCCGAAAAGCTGATTCTATTTTGAATATATCAATCTGATTCTTTGTCGACTGCTTAGGGTTTGGATCTGCCGTCGATTATCAATCAAATTCCATTTTAATTAAGCAAGAAGGTGAGGGATTAGCCGTTCTTTTCCATTCTTTAGCAACTTCTGATAACTCCCTGCTCCCCTTTGACATAAGGTTAGGTTTATTTATTTTTAATAAATATTTATACCTTCAGTAATTTATGATGCCTTGTTAGGAGCTCGTGATTGTTCCTTTATTTTTGTTAGGGTGGGTGGTGGGGACGGGGAGTATGACTAGGACCAAATTCTGATGTGTAGGGTTGGTGGCTTTTGAAATTCTCAGACTGTTTCCTGAGGCTTTTATTTCTTTTCTTTGTGGTGTGGCTGACTTGAAAGGCTCTTAGATTGGACTTGGCAGCTTTAGTGGCCTATTATAGCGTAATGATAATAACAGTAATTGTTAAGTTTTTTACTTGAGAGGGGGGGTGGGTGGGGGGATTATGATAAATCTTCTGTTTGATGTTATACAAGGTCTGCATTGATTGTTGGAATCTGGCTTTTGGTTGACTACCTGGAAATTGTCCTCATTGTTGTTGGAAATTTGACATGTCTGAGATAGTTGTATTATGCAAAAAGGTCACTTTTTATTGTTATTTTTTAAATAGACGACTGACCCACTAAATATGATATTATTGTAATGCCTGAAGAACGACATAGTCTCTAAAAAGACTAACCTTTATCAATTTTTTGATGGAGTTGTCAGGAACAAGAAAACTCTGTGAACACAAAAGGCATTTTTCACTGTTATGACTATTTTAATATCGGAAGCTTTCTTTTTATGCTTAATAAAATCCCTTCACTAGTACATATTCCTATTATTGTGCTATCAATGCAGGTAGGAAGTCTCACTGGAAGCAAATTCTCTATCCCTTGGATGGAGGTATTGTTTGTCTACGTCTCACCCTCCCCAGACCCTAGCGATAGCTTTTAATGTCGTTGGAATATACCGAGTATGATTGTTGTTGTTGTGAAAAAGCTAAAGTTAGAGCAGTATATCTGGCATCTGCTCACTAGTAGTTCGCTTGGTTACTTGTTCTATCGAGAAACATCTTAAAGACATTGCTTTCCACATTATATGCAGTGTGATTAGGCTTAGAGCATGTCGTGTTGTTTATCTTTCCATTAGTTAGGTACTCAATTAAACTCTAGTACTACTAATTTTTCTTTAATGCAATTTTTATGGAACGTAGGAGAGATTCATGGTGTAACATGTCCTTAGCTGTTAATTATTCGCAGTTCTTCAACTGTTAATTAGTTTGAGTCATTATTGATATGAAGGTCTCCTATGAAATGATAGACGACATGCAGTTGTCTAGTTTTGTATTGTAATCTGCCCAATGTATTTGCAATCACTGGACCTTGGCATCATCAACACATGTTGTTTCTTGTACTTTAGCGCTGGCAGATTTGATATTATCTGATTGTAGATAAAAGAATTCTGTAATTGCGTAATGATTTGATAAATAGAAATCTTCCGCTTTCTTTGCTAAATACCTTTAAAGCTTTTTCAAGCAGTGGTCTTGTGTGAAAAGGAAGCACACAGTTGGCTTTCATCAATGAAGAAGACAAAGATTCGAGTCTGTTTGTTAATGATGGTTCATTCATGGAGAAATTTAAACAAATTCAGCAGGAGCAAGAAAAGGAGAAGCAGAAGTATCCTACGGGAGAGCAGTCCAAGTTTGTTCAAGATGCATCAGGAACCTCCACACCAAAGCTTCTCACAGGAAAACCTACCTTGACATGAAGATTAATAGTTCTGGCAAATCTTCCCAATCTGCACCGAATGGGAAACTGCTTTTAGTTTGAAACAGAAATCGAAGCTTCTGGCCCCTCCTGTTAAGTTGGGTGAGGATGATGAAGATGAAGAAGAGGAAACGGGAAAATACATCTGATGATGAACGAGCAAAGCGGCAGAAGTTGGGCGAACCAGCTGCTTCTCTGCAATCATCAAAACAAAGTTGATGTTGGTAATTACTTTATTTGTTTTCTTCATGGGGCTGAGTATTTGGGGTATAAAGGAAAAACCTGATTAAAAATATCGAGTGCTTGTGTTAGACTGTGAACTATAAAGGCAGATTCTGAAATGAATTTTTGTCTCACTTGTTCATACTGCCAAAGAATGTGCACATATGGGCAAGTATCTTTTTCTTGATCTGGGCAGTTGTTGGCATATCTAATACTTGGGCTGGTTGATAGGGAGAAAATGGTAGAAGCTTGTGAATTAATGTTGTCTGATGTATGCAGCTTATTCCTTAAGCCCCTATCGACATTGGAAAGAGATGTTCAATGAAAGATTTGGAATATGTGGCAAGCTTCTACAAGTAATTTACATTCACTTCTACATGGTATTAATCAGTTCTTTAGTGACATCAGCACCACCTTCTCCAAGTGATCCTACAGTGAAGAAAGTTGCAGACAAATTAGCAAGTTTTGTGGCCAAAAATGGGAGACAATTTGAACAATGTCCACACGACAAAAGAATCCAGGGGACACGCCATTTAAGTAATGTACCGTTAAATGTGTCTATGTTGTTGTGTTTGTATTGTTATTATCTGATTTTCTAAAATTTTCAGTGGCATCCTCATTTTTTACTAATACCTATGAGGAAAAAGGTTCCACTGCCTAACACGCTGGATTCCTAAACACGCTGGGATCCCATTACAATCCAAAATGCATTTTCCCTACTAAATGCACTTGGACACCAGTTCCCGGAACACTCATAAACAGTGACACTGAAGTAAAAAAAAGTCTGTGGTGCATCGGGTTTAAAAGGATATCATTTCAGGTTCTTGTTTGATCAAAGCTGTTTCTGACGACAAGTACTTATGAGTACCGGCTTAGTGAAGAGGAGAAGGCTCTGTCAGAATCCAGCGACGCCAAGTTTACATCCCAAGCGGTTAGATTTCCACACAAATATAATGGATGTGTTTGAGCTTAAATAACTATGGTTAAAGAAGTGCATACTGGAGCTAGGATTATCTATATTCTTCTTCTTTTATGTGTGTGTATGCATGTAGTTAATGTACTAATGTACTGACTTCTGCTCTCTTTTTGCCTACCGCGGTCTTTCTGGCCTTTTATAAGTTTGTAAGGGTTGACTGCTCCCTTTTCTGGAGGGCTCCAAATTATGGAACTCAGCCCATCTTTTGGACATTTTAAAGCTTTTGACACATGCAATGTCGTATTTCTACCTTCTAGACTTTTCCATGTCTGAATGAGTTCTACTTCGTCTTAGAGAAGAAAAGGAAAAGAAGAAAAAACGAAATCGTTCTCTCCGCAGCTGTTTTCTTGTTGGAAGTATTGACTTTTCCTGGAAGGATGCACATGGCTACTGAAAAATCTGGGCTTTACAATTATGGAACTCCAGCAGGCCATTTTCTTTAACAAATTTGCATTATAGTTTTATGTTTCTTGGCCTTATTTAACATTTAGATGGGCACAGCTCTTTAGGTTTTTACTTATTGTTCTTCCTTCTCTCCCCTTCAATTTCATCCTGGGAGGAGTTTCATTTATGGTTACTGCAAACTGTTCTTGAGGCAGTTGGAACAGTGTCGTGTCTCAAGACATATCACTGGTTCTCCAACTTCTATTTTAATAAATTTTCATTCATGTTGTAGGTGGTGCAGCTGTAGCTCCGACTTCAACAAGTGGATCTCAAAAGGATATCAACCTCATTCCAATTATCAAAAACCTATCTCAGCTTTCCTACGAGCCTTCAGAGGACACTAGAGCTTCTACTGATGCAGCACACGCATCTTCAGCAGGAATGTCAGGTATGTTGTGCAAATGGTTATGTATTTCTTTTGTCTTGTCCTGCTTTTTCAGTAAATAGGAGCCAAAATGTTCTCTTTGGATATATCAAGTCTGTGTTACTGATTTGAGGCAAGGTTATCTGGCGGCCATATTATGTTTGTTTGCCACACTGATTGACTTGAGTGCATTCAAACTTGAGTTTTTATATGTTCTTAGGTTAAGAAGGAGACATCTAGTAGCACGGCTCTCTTTTTATACGAGTTTCTTAGTTATGTACGTTGTATTTTTTTAAAATATTCCAATTTATTGAATATTTATAAACGAGAATCTTCCAAATTACCGTACTTCATAATCAAAAGAAATTAACACTGATTCGTGATTAGCAGAATACGCCCGAGGAAAGTTGCAAATAAAGAAAATTGGCAAATTTTGTCCTGTCTTCTTATCCGCTAAGCTTCGGGCATAAATCGCCACGGCTTGCCATAGATCAGCCAGTATGATTGAATTTCTCTATGTTCTAGCCGTTTAGCCACTCTCTTATAGACAAAATAGCACCTAGATCACTCAAATAACTCAGCACAATGAAGAAATAACTCTTGCTTGATTCAAATGAGGGAAGGGGAAGAGATTTACACAAACCAGCAACGGCTAGTAAGCCATTGACAGGGACAGGCCTCCAACGGTTAGTTGGTCCGGTAAAAATGATGCCCTAATCTCCTAATTAACCATCAAACTGAGATTATCTTCTAGAACGATGTTTAAGTTATACAACTGCATAATTACAACTTAACTTGATACACTGAGTAGGGAAAAATTAGGCTCTAATAAGGTGTTCGACGTAATTAACAAAGTGCTCAATGAAACGCCATATTGAGTTTCTGCACTACGCTTCTGGGTTGTCTTCAATGCATTTTTCTTGTATTCCAACACTCCCCCTCAAACTAGATTGTAAGATGTTGATACAACCTAGCTTGCCAAGTAGTGTCTTGAAGACAGTAACGCCCACATGCTTAGTAAGTATGTCCAACTACTTGATTCCTGGATCTGATATATTGTAGTTGCAACACTTTTTTTTCAATCTTTCCTCCCCCAAGGAAATGTCTATCAAATCTCAATGTGCTTGGACTTATCATGTTGCACAGGGTTTTCATTCATGTTGATAGCTGAAATGTTGTCATAATACACTTGGACAAGGAGATTGACATGAAAGTTTTAGGGTCATACAGTTACCCTGTGCTCCAGATCCCTTCACACACACAAAGGATAATGCCCGTAGTTCTTGCTTCTGCACTGCTCCTAGAAACCACATGCTGCTTCTTGCTTTTCTATGTGACAAGGTTCCTCCGTAAATAAGAAGCATAGCCTGAGGTAGATCTCATATCAAACTTTGAACTTGCACAGTCAGCATATGTGTATATCTTGATGCTCCTATCTTGAGACTTTTTGGAATGAGAGTTCCTTGTCCAGGGGAGGCTTTCAAATATCTAAGGATTCTTAAGGCATAGTTATAATGTTCAATATTAGGATCATGCATATACTGACTAATGAGACTTACTCCATAACATATATCAGGTCTTGTATGAGAAACAAATATATTAGTTTACCGGTCAATCGTTGGTATCTTGGCTTATCAGTTATTATATCAGAGTTCCATACCCTCTTTGGGCTTGTGTCTTGGCTCCAATGGTGTGCTAGCAGGTTACAGTTGGTCATACCTGTGTCTTTCAAGTAGATCAAGAACATACTTCCTCTAAGACAGACAGATGCCCTGTGATGATCTGGATACTTCCATACCAAGGAAGTACCTTAGTTGGCCAAGTCTTTAACCTTGAAAGATTCAGACAACTGTTTCTTGATTTTTATGATCTCAGTGTAGTGGTTACAGTTAATCACAATATCATCAACATATACTAAAATGACAATCAGGCGATCAGAGTCAACATATTTAATGAACAAAGTGTGATCACTGTGACATTGTGTAAAACCAAGTGAAATAACAGCAATATTAAATCTTCTAAACCATGATCTAGGAGACTGTTTTAGGCCATAGAGAGATTCTTTATTTTACACACCATATTCTTGTTGGACTCAGTTATGAATCCAGGAGGGATGTGCATGTGCACTTCTTGTTCCATTCACCATTGAGAAATGCATTGTTAATGTCAAGTTGGAATAAGGACCAGTCAAGGTTTACAACAAGAGTAAATAGAATCCTTACAATATTGAGCTTTGCAACATGTGCAAAGGTTCTTCATAGTCTATCCCATAGGTTAGGTGAGCCTTTAGCCACCACCTTGCTTTATACTTGTTTATGGAACCAGCAGAGGTAGGGCTGTTAAACGAGCCAAAGGAGCCGAGCATTGCGTTGTTTCAAGCTCGGTTCATTTAACTTGGCGAATGAGCCGAGCTTGTTTCGTGTATTTAAACGAACATATTTAATTGTTCAAGCTTGGTTCGTTTAACTCACGAACAATATTAACGAGCTGAACACCTTAAACGAACAGTGTCACTTACCGAGTCGAACAGAAAAAGGGTGTTCAAACTCTGTTCATTAACCTTTTATCCGAGCCGAGCTGGAGCTTGAGCTCGAACCAAACGAGCCGAACAACCGAACGGCTTGGTTCAAATTGGTTACACAGCCCTACATCAGCAGGTCATATTTAATAGAAAATATCACATTATATCCAACAGGTCCTAATGCCTTCAACTGCTGGAAATCACTCCCAGGTCTCATTCTTCAGCATGCATTCATTTCTTCTTGGGACAGCCTCCCTCCATTCAGGCTGTGCAGGACTTCTTGAATGGCTTCTTGGGATTTTGGTGGTGCTGAGGTTAGAAACAAAGGCTCTGACTCTGTGGCTGAGTCTGTCGTATGATATGAAGTTGGTAATTGGATATAATTTCTTGACACAGGCCCTGGCACCTTTTCTAATTGTAATAGGTCTGTTGTCCATAGGAGTTATTTCCCTGTAGGTGGAAGAGGTCTCACTGCTCCTTCTTGTACATCTTGGCGTGCCAATATTCTGATCAAGGTCTGGTTCACCTTCCTGTGATAGAGAGTTGCACTCCCCCCTCATACGAATTTCCTGTCTCTTTTATAGCTCCAGGACTGGCTATGTCTATGATGTTCCACATCTCAGTTTCAGATCCATGGTAATCATCAGGGGAGATGGTCTCATAATAAGGTTTAGATTCATCAAACACAACATCCAAAAAGACATACATTTTTCTAGTACTAGGGAATAGCACTTGTATCCCTTTTGAGTAAGGGCATACCCAAGGAAGATACACCTCTCAGATCTCATATCCAATTTACTCTTGAATTGTTCAGGAATATGTCTATACACAACACACCCAAACACCTTCAGAGGTAATTCAGAAAATAGTTTTGATTCTTTATAAGATTGGGACAATACTTGTTTAGGGGAATCAAAGGTGAGGACCTTAGAAGGCATTCTGTTAATGAGGTGAGTTGCAGTGAGTACTCACTCACCCCACAAATGCTTTGGAACCTTCATTGGCATCATGATGACCCTGGTAACTTCAAGGAGATGTCTATTTTTCCTTTCTTCAACTCCATTCTGCTGTGGAGTATAAGTGCAGGAGGTTTGATGAAGGATTCCTTTGTTGCTAAGATAGTCCTTAACTGACTTTTCAAGATATTCCATTCTATTATAGTTCTTAGGATTTTTAATTGAAGCATTGAATTGATTTTGAACCACACTGATAAATCTCTTAATTATGTCACCAACTTCATACTTATGTTTTATTAAAAAGATCCAAGTGACTCTGGAGTGATCATCCACAAAGGTAATGAACCACCTGCTCCCATTGATATTGGCAATCGTTGAGGGTTCCCAAACATCTGAGTGTACAAGACTGAATGTGAAGCTTTTCTCATTACTTTTAGCAGGAAAATTAGTTCTGGTACTCTTAGCAAATTGACATTCTTCACAAAACAGATTCCTTTGATTAATATTGGCAAACAAGACTGACATAAGCCGTCTGAGATACAGAAAGTTAGGATGTCCTAATCTTTTATGGCACAACAAAATACTCTCAATAACTCTTACTAGCTGTCATACAAATGCCTAAACTAGTTTGATTACTAAGAGGACTTGATTCTTCTCCTGAAGAAGGAAAAGTCCATTGACTTTGTTAGCACTGCCAATCATCTTCTTGGAGAAGATCTCCTGAAAAAACATGTAGAAGGCGAGAACCGTACTTCACAAATGTTATCTTCAGCAATTTATCCCACAGAAATTTGAAAATTAGTTTAGGAATAAACAATACAATTTTCAATTTTAATGTTGTGGTTAACTGAATGTTTCCACTACTAATGATGCTAATTCCAGCCCTATTAGCAACCTTTACCTTGGTAGGAGTGGTAAATGAAACATAGTTGGTCTTAGTTTTATTCCAAGTCATGTGATGAGTAGCACTAGAATCAACAATCCAAGTAGAGAATAATTTAGAAGATTTACCATAGCTTGCTATAGTGGCCTGTATAGCCTCCTGATTGATTTCAAGTGGTTGTTGCTTTGGTTGTAGTTGCCTCATGAATTGGTAAGTGGCATTAAGTTGTGACTGGATTGGTACATCAGAAGGTCCAGTCAGAGCATTGCTGGAAGCAGCAGATGGAGGTCCTCTCCAGTTACCCATGTTTGAAGCCTGAGACCTCTAAGATTCAGGATTCCTCCATTGCTCATTGAACCTAGGAGGAGGCCTTCCATGCTTGTCATAGCATCTGTCCTCAGTGTGATCAACCTTCTTGCAGAACCTGCACGTGGGCTTGGAGTCAGAATTTCTTCTGCTGTCAAACTGGCTTGGAGGCATATACCTCCTGGTGACATCATTGGCAGCAACATTGTCTATCTGTGAAGACTTGGATTTTGAGATTGCCATAACAGCCCCTTCAGTGGAAGAGTTGGAGCTCATCATCAGATTTATCCTACACTCTTCCTGTCTAATTTCAGAAAATACAGCATTGATGGAAGGAAGATGTTTAGTACCAAGAATCTTTCCTCGCACAGCATCAAATTCCTTATTCAAGCCTGCCAGAAATTTGAATATTCTTCTTGTCTCTGTGATGCTTTTGTACATCTTGTCAGCTTCTTGACTAGGCCATCTGTGAGTGTCATGGACATCAATCTGCTGCCGGATTTGCTTTAGTTGGCCAAAGTACACATTAACAGGGGAATCCCCTTGCTTGATGTCATGCAGCATGGCATCTAGTTCATAGAACTCTGAGACATTGTCAACTTTGGAGTACATCTCCTGTGCTGGCCCATATTTCAGAGACAGAGTCATACATCATGAAGTTGTTACTTACTTCAGTGGTCATAGACCCAATCAACCATGGCATGATCATTGGCATTCTCAGCATTCCAGATTTTGAGCTATGGATCAGTCTCTGCAGGAACTTCAGCATCAGATTTGAGATACTTTTCCTTGCCCTTACTAGTGATAAACATTTTACAGACCAAGCCAAATAATTGCTACCATTGAATTTGTGGTGAGTTATGGTAACTGGCGTAGCATGAATGGAGCTTAGATTAGAGTTGACTCCAAATGAGCCTGTAGGACTAGCTACAGGTCTAGCAACTGATGTGCTTCACTTCTAACGGATTCCATTATTTAATATTGATCAAATAACAGAAACGTGTGCATATGACACAACTTAGTTCAAAATTTCAGATGAAACAGAAGGTAGCTTCAAGAGGAGAGTAATGAACAATGAGAATTTCAAATACTTGATTCGAACACTCAAATGAGCCTTTGGCTCTGATACCATATAGACAAAATAGCACTTAGATCACTCAAATAAACTCAGCACAATGAAAGAAATATGCTTGCTTCATTCAAATGAGGGAAGGGGAAGATATATACACAAACCAGCAATGGCTAGTAAGCCATTGACAGCGGCAGCCTCCAACGGCTAGTTGACCGGGTAAAATGAACGGCCTAATCTCCTAATTAACCATCAAACTGATGATCATCTTCTAGAACGGTGTTTAAGCTATACAACCACATCATTACAACCTAAATTGATACACTGAGTAGGGAGAAATTAGGCTCTAATAAGGTGTTCGACGTAATTGACAATGTGCTCGATGAAATGCCACAATGAGTTTTTGCTATGGACAGTTTCTGCACTATGCTTCTGGGTTGTCTTCAATGCATTTTCTTTGTATTCTAACATCTCTTGCCTGCGTGTAAACGGAGACAACAGAGGGAAATTCTTCCCACAGGACTTGTCAGTGCTTTTATATTCTCATTCGTCTCTGAATACTGGATGTCTGGCTTCAGTTTTCGTAGTAGCTGATTAGATTGAAATTCTCCTATGCTTTGTTCTACATAGTCGGTCGTCTAGCTCCTGTAATGATCTGATAAGGGCAGATAGTCTTGTACAGAGCTGTGGTGTGACCAAATTGTTTTTTTTTTTGAATATTATCTGTGAGATAGGAACATGTACATAAACAACTGTCAAAGTTGTCAATACTTTTTCCAGTTGTCTTCTGGTAATATGTGCACTCTCATAAGTTAATCAAGTAATTTGCAGATCCTATAGCCATGATGGAATATTACATGAAAAAGGCTGCACAAGAAGAAAAAAGGAGGCCACCTAAGTTCATCAATGGATGAGATGCCTCCGCCGCCTTCACTCCAAAGGTCTGGTGGTTATGCCTAAGAATTATTAGATGAAAGTCTACGAGGACCTTATCATACGTTGCATATTCTCATTGTTTATGCTACTTCTAAGGTCCTGGAAAGAAGGGGCATCACATGGGTGACTATATTCCTCCTGATGAGCTCGAGAAGTTTCTGGCTACTTGTAATGATGCTGCACGCCCGTAAAGCTGCCAGAGAAGCCGCAGACAAGGCAAGAATTCAGGCTGACAATAATCGGCCACAAAACTTCTATCAAATGGCTGGAGGGAAGGTAAGAACTATCTAGTAGTTGTCTAAAGCTTAGGTAACTGACCTTGAAAATTCGTTCCTGTTCCCTACTGTTTTCTTCAGTGTTCTCCTTTGTCATCCTTTTCTTATTTACTCATGCATGCCTCTGAAGAAAATTAGTGCGATAACCGAGCCAAACCGAGCCAAACCGAGCCGAAATAGTGAGTTTTCAAGTTTGGGTGTTGCCTTAGATAAATGAATAGGTTGGCTCGAACGAGCTTAAAAATTTGTTCGAGTTTGTTTGATAACGTTATAAGTCTTTAAACGAGCCAAACAGTTTGGCTCGTTTATGCAGCCTGATTCTTCCCTCTTTTACCATAGGACTTAAGTGGGAGCAATTAAATCCAATTTTGTGTTCAAACTCTTTTTTTTAAGGTGTTCATACTCTGTTCGTTTAATTAAAATTAACGAACGAACTCTAACCAAATACGAACCAAACTCGAACAGTTTTGTTTGTTATACACCCTATAGAAAACTCAAATCTACACTATCTCTCAATACTTACCGACCGTAGTTTATGTGTGTGGGGGTGTGGTGGAGGGGGGGGAAGAACCCTATGCATGTTTACTTTATTCTGTCCTTTTTCTACTGGCTGCTAAAAGTCGAGGCTGGTGCATCCTGAAGACCACTTCAACATATAGGCTTGATAAGGTAGCATATTGCGTGATTACGAATAGGTGGTCTACTTCTGATAAGGATTGGGTGGTACTTCTTCCATAACGAATGCACGTGATGAGATATCATAGTTGCTTGTGATATGTTTGACGAGGAATTTGTATGACAAGAATTTGCACGAATTGAGCACAAAAGCGAATTGTTTGGTCGTCATGTCAGTAAAAACTATATGCTGCTTTATTACGTACTTTTCTTGCTGTGGGTGTAGTTTTATTGTGTAATGTGGAAATTGTAGAAGAACAATTGCTATGAAGGAATTGAAGAAGAGGATGAGGAAAACTTGAATGCAGACAAGTAGACACAATAGTGAAGAAGAATCAATTTCTTATTGTATTCTTGCTTAAGAGTAAAAAACTATTACTAGCCTACTATATATACAAGTGAGGAAGAAGGTCTTCCCTTTTACAACGGCTACTTTTGTATCCTAACGGCTCTATGTACGGCTATATCTATTTATCATACAACATATGTATAGTATACTTTTCTACACTCCCCCTCAAACTTAGTGCATAGCCATATGTAACTAAGTTTGTACCAACTAAGTTTGAATCATGTATGCTTCATTATTTAGGAAAGTCTTCAATAGAACTTCAGCCATCTTTCTTTAACTCTTTTCTCCTCTTTCCATGGTTACCCTTCAATTGTTGAATTCTTTATGCCGCCGGATAAGTACCTGCAATTGTTGAATTCTTTATACCACCGGATAGGTACCTGCACAAGATATTAGTATAGCCTCCAATCATTTGTACCACCTGCAAAAGATATACCTGTAAAAAATATATATTTTCCTTCCCTGCAAAATAAAGATTATTGAAAAACAAAGTCCTGCAAATCAAATAGGATCACCTGCAGTTAAAAAATCTTCCTTTGAAGGAAGATCTTGAAAAATTTTGTTAGTATAGAGAACAAGAATAAGATTCATAAAGTGCGAAATGTATTGTAATATAAGAAACGACTCTAAAGACGGATGTGAAATAAATTGTTTAGAATCAGAGAATCAATCCTTTAATGCTGCAAATATATCACCACAAGGCTAACAATTACTGTGAAAGGTATTTATATCAGTAAATAATCCTTAACTTATTATATACTTAGATCTATAAATAAAGAAGAGCTGAACCAAATATAAGGATAAAATTTAAAATACCATCATGCAAACTGTAATAATATGCAAGGTTGGAAACATTTGAGCAGCTAAGAAAAAACATAACAACCTCAGAGGACATACTAGTATAGCTTTTAACATGCCGAAGATTATACTTAGAACGGTAGATAGACTTTTGTGACAGATATCAGAATTAAAACAAGATTTTTCATCATCACACTATTATTATTATTATTATTATTATTATTATTATATTATTATTATTATTATTATATATTATTTATTATTATTATTATTATTATTATTATATATTATTATTATTATTTCCTAATCAAATATAGGGGCAGGAAATGCTGCTGACAACACAAATTGGTGTTTAGGATACAACATCTCAAAAGTGATATAAAGATTATGCATGACACCAGGAATAATTAAGAAGATTTCAGCTCTGCAGCTAAGGCTCTTCTAGCCTAATTCATAAATGACTCAGAGGAATTCATGTCTATGACTTTGAGGAATAATTCAAGATCATCCATGTTCATAGCTCAGAGGGACTCTTGTCCATTCAAATAATATTAGTAACATTAAACTGGATGTCAAGACAATTGCCCTATATCAATATGTAAGATGCTTCCAAAACAGCCTTATCACCATATTTCACTTGACATATTTAATTTTTTTTTCACAAACCTTCTACTTAGCACGCTTACCATTGAAATCAAATCATACACACTTAGTCACCCTTAACTGAGCAGAGAATTCGTAAAAAAATCAGCTATAATACTTGAATTTTCAGCTACTATGCCATTAGGTTTAAAAAACATTATTGAGAAAAGAAAATACTTACAACAAGAGAGTAGTTCTTGGACTGATATCATATCTACAGATTTGTATAGCCAACAAATGATAATAAGAAAAAGGAACTAGAGATATATGGCAAATAATAGTGGGAAAAAAATGTAAGAGTTTAAGACCGTTTAAGGACCTCAAACCGGAAGAAATATTCAACAGGATATGTATTAACGTGATCTCATTAACTGAAGCCAACAGGATATATTAACGTGATCTCATTAACTGAAGCCAAATATCACAGGTTATAGCCTCATACCCAGAAATCACTTGCTTGAGAATCACTTGCAGTGAGAATCACATGTCCTCCTCAAGTGATAACTGGGCATACAGACTACCATACTATTTCAAAAACAGATACTCAAAAAACTTATTAGTGGTTTCAGCAACCAACCCCAGAGAAATACTGCTACACACATGAAGGGATAAAAAAAACGAGGTAAGAGTTCCCAACCAATCAGAAAACAACAAATGATAATGCTCATTGAAATAACTTGGGTTAACCAGAGAATAAATATAAGACCATTTCACTTGTAAAATAACAGTGGCAAGAAGGATATGCAATCAATAACATAATGGACTGATGGCACAAAAGCAATCTTTAAACGCTTAGTCATGACCTGGCCACGAAACCATACATAATATATAATGCAACAAGTTACAGAAGCCGAACAAAGGAAGCCCCAGAACTCCCCCTGAAACATATGATCCAACATGATGAGAACACTAGGAGAAGGCTTAATCACAATTTTCATATAATACATTTTAAGGAACACTTGCCCAAACATATTGCCTTATGACTGAAAACACTGAATGCGAAGAAAGCTTGAGCCAACCTCTGATTATTACATGCACACCCAATCGTTGAATTACATGAGAGGTTGCAAGAAGATGAAAGAATAAAATATCCGCTTGAGAGAATAAAATACAGGAGAAATTGCAGGATAAAAAACTGCTACAGAGCAAGCTTCAGGAACGGGATGCAATTGAAAAACCTTGAAACCGAATGGGAAAAATGTGCTAGTAGGTGTTAACTTCATCCAAGTAGAGCTTATGAAAAATGTATTGTCCCATGGTGAAAGTTCAAACAGGAGCTCAAGATTCAGAAAATGAAGTACAAGCTCTGCTTGAGAAGTTGAAGCACAAGAAACAGGAACTTGCTTCAATTGAAGAAATTGTTCAGAGCTTGGAGAAAAGATGGGCTGCAGTTCAGGAGACTGCACTGAAGCAACCTTCTCCAGCTCAGCGAGAGAAGACATTGGATAACAGCTTCATTGGCTTATGGAACAACTTGAGGCCAAACAGGCCCAGGCAGAAGAAGACAGATTTGGAATTTTAGTTCACGATAACAAGAACGCTTAGATTTCTTTGATCAAGACAGCACTCCACTTTGACACTTGAATCACGAAAAACAAATAATCTTATTCACTTGGAATAATCACTTGAATATCACTTGAATTTACACAAGAAAGGAGTCAGTTTAGTTCTCAGATGAGAACCCTTTAAAGGGACTTTAGAGATGGCTCAATGACCATGAGAACAACCATATGACCTTAGAGATTTATGGCTTTTCATAGATAAATCGATTGGAAAGATTTCAGCTATATTGCCAAGGCTCTTCATAGCCAATTGAGAAGATTCCGGCCTCTTAGGCCAAGGCTCTTCATAGCCAATTGAGAAGATTCCGGTTTTATAGGCCAAGGATCTTCATAGCCTCTTAAATGAGAAGATTTCGGTTCATGACCAAGGCTCTTCATAGCCTCTTGAAAGACTTTGAAACTTAAAAGCCATAAATATTGGACAAATTTTTCCAGTTGGATAGAACCTTTAGTGGAAGTGTTTATATTTGTATAGTATATTTCGTTAAATGAAAATATGATCAGATAACGTTTTTCTGAGTAGAATGAAGCTTTGAGAAAGATAGAGTCAAGAAGAAATACTGAGCTTTGATGGAAGTGAAATGATGTGAAGAAGGACTTTGGCATGAGTGAGAGAAGTTATTGTGCCAAGGAAAAAAATGTTCCTACCATCGTTAAGGACAGCTGGCCACATGCTTTGTCCTTTGTATTATTAACTTGACACAGTGTAAATACGTGTACACTTTAAATAAATGCTGGTGTACTAAAGGAAGAAAGCGGAATAACGTCAAGTGTGAAAGCGACAACTTGGATGAAACAGATGTAATCAATAGGACGCGTGTCCCTTAATGAGAAAACAAATCTTACACCTTAGATTTGTCTAAATCTTCAGAAACGTATTTTCAGATGCAGCACTTTTCACCCTTTCCTTTTTCAAACAGAAGAACACTCTTGTTGTTTTTTCTTCAGAACAAAATAGTGTAAGAAGACAAGTGAAGGAAAAGTAATAGTTAGGAAGATTTCACCTCAATTTTCCAGTTGACCACCTTACTTCATAATTGCTTGACACCACCATTTTTCTCTTTTTATGCCTCCGTTAATTTTCTTCTCTTTCCCCTGCACTTTCTTCTTCCCTGTAATCTACTTGTTCTTTCGTTACTTTCTTTTCTTCTTTCTGGATGCTGTCATGACCAGTATTATGCATAGACGATGAAGGTTTTTATTTCATTCCCTTGATCCACCATTTAAGAATGGAGATAAAGATGAGTAAAACAGGAACGAAGCAAGAAGAGGAAATTACAAATAGCAGTATGAGAAGAAAATAGGGAGGAACGCAAAAAGAAGAAGAAAGAGGTAGTGAGAAGAAATATTGAAAGAATGATAGATGGGATGAAAAACACTGTTGCAGAGTTTAGAAATTTAGAAGATAATAGACCATGAAAAGAAGAGAAGAAAGAGGTAGTGAGAAGAAATGTTGAAAGAATGATAGATGGGATGAAAAACACTGTTGCAGAGTTTGCGTACAAACCAAACCCAAAAACAAATGTTTGTTTAATGTTCCTTGGAAAATGGAATTTTGCAAAGTGGGGAAGATGAGGCAGCTGGCTTTTTGTTTTATTTTTATTCACATGCAACATGAACACTTGTGCGATGGGAAGCCGCCACCTCAGTTAATATTCACACGTATGTGTTTAACGGAAATTCTGGATATTTCTAAACGGAGTTAACGAGATTTGGACGGAAGAGAGACTGGTAATTTGACATAAATGCCACCAAACCTTTTTCACTCGTACTGAGATATTTAGTGGTACCTTCTTCTACCTTTCTTCGACCTCTTCACTGGCCTAGATTCAGACGAATTTTTTTTTCTCAGAAGCTGCTAGCTTGGATGAATAGAAGCGGGAAAGAATAGAAGCTGGAGTTGATCAAAAGACTCCTTGTAGATGGTGAGAATTTGATCTGAATTTTGAGCAGCAATTGGTGAAAAGTTTCAGATGAACAATTGACAGAATGGGAATAGATTATTTTCAGTTGGAGAATAGTTGTCCTGCTACTGAAATGGCTCTGATACCATGTGGAAATTGTAGAAGAACAATTGCTATGAAGGAATTGAAGAAGAGGATGAGGAAAACTTGAATGCAGACAAGTAGACACAATAGTGAAGAAGAATCAATTTCTTATTGTATTCTTGCTTAAGAGTAAAAAACTACTACTAGCCTACTATATATACAAGTGAGGAAGAAGGTCTTCCCTTTTACAACGGCTACTTTTGTATCCTAACGGCTCTATGTACGGCTATATCTATTTATCATACAACATATGTATAGTATACTTTTCTACATGTAATAAAAAAAATTTAACATGCACGTGCAGGCAGTTTAGTTGGGCGCATAATATGGAAACCAGGCTATTATGTTTCTGGTTTGGTAATAAATTTTTGGGTGGATGCAGGTGAGGGACTTGGAAGCTCTGGTAGTGGTATTGCTGATCCAATAATGGCTGGTGGTGTGAAAAAAGACAATCTGGGGGTTGGTGCCCGCAATCCTGGAGAAGTGACCCCAGAAGATGATATTTATGAACAATATAAGAAGCGAATGATGCTTGGTTATCGTTACAGGCCGAACCCTCTGGCAAGCCATTAGAGTCCTTATCTTCGTTACTGCTGTGTTCTTCATGAAGTGCTTCCTTGTAGTGTGTGCTTGTTTGTGTTTATTCTTCCCAGATTCCTCAAAGTTATTATTCCTTTGGAAAAGCTAACTGTTTTCTATTTCTCTTGCAGAATAATCCTCGTAAAGCTTATTATTGAGAGGGCTGTAGATTCATCTTCTTTCGAGGTTTAAAGATTCCTACTTCATCTTCTTTCGAGGTTTTAAGATTCCAACTTCTTGTAGTTAAAGCAAGTGATATGTTATTATCTCATCTTTTCGCTCTCGTACAACTGAAAGGATACTTCATAGACAATCTTGGATAGTGGCTTGAAACATACTTCTCTTTCTGTTTCAAAAAATACTGTCCTAGTTGACTTTTCAACGTAACCATATTATCATATATTATGTTGAAATGTAAGTGTGACAACATTATTTTGTTGACATGTCAAATAAATAGTATTTTCGTGGGGGAGGAGTATAGCTTGCAAAGTTTGTTTATTTTCTGCAGCTTCATGGGTGTTCATGCATCGAAATCTTTTTCCGTCCAAATGCTTGTATGCTGGATGGGTACACATGATGTTAAAGGCTTGAGGGAACAATTTGCTAAAGGCTTGTGGAATTGACGTTTGCTTGAGGTTCTGTAGAGAAGAAAGAATGGGATCGTTTTGTATGGGCATAACATGGGTGTATGTTTTATCCAATTGGTTTGCTTCAGGAATACTTTTCGTCTTAGTGTGAATTAAGCAAGAGAAAATTCTTTCGCGTAAAGATATTGGGTGCCTTAATACATAGGAAGATAGAAGAGAAAATTGCGGACACATCGAAAGCGACAAGTCATTAGCATTTTTCTACCACGGTTTTTATGTTGAAAAATTATCGACTTTCTTTGAGGTTTTCCTAAGAATTTAAATATCCCTATTGAGTTTCCAACAGAGTTTTGAATATTCTTTTTTTACAGAGTTTTAAA
>AP025073.1:16378257-16538257 GCA_036186865.1 Eustoma russellianum | reverse complement strand
AAGTCAGTGAAGAACTGAACAAAACACATCACTGCTTCCTCAATATACGATGACATAGTACCATCGTATAGCTGACTCTCGTTATACTGATCTTTGACCTGTTCCTTTTAATACAGAGTGAAAGAATTTTGTATTCATGTCACTCAAAATTAAAAAGTTACCTTTGGCTAGCTGTGTGAAGTTTTTCATTTCTGCCCTCCATAAGATTGAATGCAAAGTGTCTTTGTTTCTGCAACTTGTCCTTCCATTCAGGGGTGCTCCAATTGTCGTCTGGGACATCCTGCATGATCTTCAGCCTAGTCAGCATGGTTAAAGATGTGCGAGAAGGATTTCCCTATTCAGGTCCCTCAGGGGGATTTTCAGGGATTTGAGCTTCTTGCAGAGCTGGAACATTGCTGAGCCACGGACTCTTTGTCTCCAGTGTGAACTGACCAGAGGAAGGAAATCCTCATGATCAGCCCACATGTTCAAGAACTTGAAGGAGCTTTTAATTGCTGGTCTGAATGATCTAGGTAGAGCACTCCAGGAGAATGGTCAGAGAGGTAACTGTACCTTTGCCATGTGATATGTCTTTAGGAAGGTGGCATTTGCCATAGCTCTGTCAAGTCTAGATTTGATAGAGCCATTTGTCCCAAGTGTGGAAGCAGCCTGATGAGGCAATCTCCATCAGTCCACTCTAGAGGAAGCAGTTGAGTTGATCCTGCAACTCGTAGTTACTGGCCGACCTGCCACCTATTTCTCTCTTCTTCACCAAGGATGCAGTTGAAATCACCCAGGACTATCCAGGATTATTCAGCGCTTGACTGTGGTTGAAAAAGAGATCTCCACAATGGACGACTGTCTACAATACTGTTGAATCCATAGACAAAAGTGGTTGACAAGCTCAGCCAGTCTCTTTAGATACAATTGTGCAGTGCATGTAGCGACCCGTCCCGAGCCTTAGTATTCGGAACACTCAACCCCCGCCGTATTTCGCTAAGGAAGATTCAAGGCATGGATATCGATGCAAAATACGTCAGCAGCGTGACGCAATCTATATCAGCAGAAGTCAAATAAAACCTCAAATCAATCATAAATGATAAGTATGTATAGTGGTCTAATCAAAGTCAATAATACGTCATCGAAAATAAAGGTAAATGTCTAATCTCCAAGCAAGTACATAAAATGAAACTGCCAATCTCTAACCCAAATATCAATAATGTCCTCGGTCCAGTGGTTCATGTCCTCACTCAGCATCATCCTCGATGGTACACTATATCGTACTCATGGTCATCTAAAAAAATGGTAAAGAGTGGTATGAGCGACACTTCGCCCAGCCAAGTAACTTTAACATATTTACCATGGGATCATGCACGGAGAAGCAAGGGTAATAACAATAAATAACGTTACTGAAAATAACATGCTTCTCATTCGCAAATGATTTTACAGTTTCACCCCTTACATCCCAAAACAACGATAGCAAATAGACCCAACAAAGACATACAATGAATAGACCAATAACCAAGTCAAATCAAACAATTGCCAAGCAAAGGTTAGTCCAAGCTAAAACATGATGCAATTTTCCAAAACAATGCAATGCCAATGTTCCAATATTTCAAAACCAAAGTTCCCGATTTCAATGTCCAAATCCAATATCCAAAACCAATGTCCATATCCGATTAAACCGGTCCAAAATCCAAATAACCAAAATCTGGTTTAATCGGTCCAAATTCCAAAATCAAATGCAATGGCTATAACACTTTCCCTACAAATGACTTATATCGAAAATTTACGAATTTATTCCCCCAGAATCCAAATATACTATAGATACCCTGTCCCAGACTAGGTCGTTACGTTCTATAGCACCAAATATAGCCTTTGCACCCTGTCCCAGACTAGGTAGTTACGCTCAACCCCAAATATTACAGAAGCCCTGTCCCTGACGAGGTAGTTATATCTGCAGCAATCCGAATAGGCATACAGAAACCCTGTCTCTGACGAGGTAGTTACATCTGCAGTGCTTGATAACCAAAATAGGAATCAACGGGGCTTACTGATATATTTCACGTTGTAGGGGTGAATTTCGAATATGAATCATTTTCAAACTCCAAAAGTTAGTCAAAATTACCAAATACCCAACATCTCAATCTCAGCGTGTAGATATACACGTACATATGCCCACGCCTATACATGTGCATATATCTTATATACATGCCAGTATCCCACTCGGCCCGCATGTATAAATTGTAATACATCCGAACAATATATATACAAACTTATATTCGGCCAACATACACAATATCAAAAATATTATTCAGCCACATGTATATATTTGTATATTCGGCAGCATATACATTTGTAAAATCCCATATTAACGAAGATGATTATACGCGATTCTTTTATCGTCGTCATTGGCGTTTCAAGGGATATGATATGAAGGTCACGAAATGGACTCCTTCTTTTGATCCATGTCTGGATACCCCAATTGTCCCAGTGCGGGTGGCACTTGAGGGTCTTCCAATTCATCTCCACGATTATCGTACGTTATATGAGATTGCAAAGTTGATTGGTACCCCCGTTAAAGATGGACTCGGCTACCTTAAGTTTTTATCGTCCTTCTGTGGCACGGTTTTGTGTTGAAGTGGATGTCACCATGGATTTACCATCTAAGATATTTATAGATTGTGGAGAGCATTCTTTCTTTCAAGTAGTTGTGTATGGAAGATCTCCCTAGGTACTGCAGGCAAATGCCGTCGTTTTGGTCATTCAGTGGGTTCCTGTGGAGAAGGGAAGGCCCCAGCGCATTCGAAGAAGAATGCAGGAAAGAGTGATGTTTGGATTCCTAAAGGAAATATTCAGAAAGAGGCTGGAGAACAACCTGTTGGAGATTCTAATCCTAATCAGGCATCTGGTCCAGACTCCAAAATTACATACACATTCTGAGGAGACTCTACAGCAGGAATTGGTTGATGTTGGGGCAGGGGACGGTGATGGCAGGGAAGCACTTCAGGAGGCAACAGCTCAACCCATTCTTGCCAAGGAATCACAGAATCTTGCGACTACTGCGGAAACATCTACATTGCAGATTTTCTTCTCGGTTGACTGCAGATTTAAGTCCCGTACTATTAGTGCCGCCAACATTGGATGTTCAGGAGCAGCAGGGTGAGCAGCAGATGGATACATCCTGCTCTGCTACACTATCTAACCACACCGGGGAATCTAATATAGGAGAGGGAGCAGTATGCATATCTCCTCCACCCTTGGAGATTTCGGACGCAAATGTACAGCATGTTCAAGAGGTGAACTCAACCTCTGAAGTGGCTCCGGATGTTCAAATTCAATCCATTCAAATCGCATTGCCAGCGCACTGGCGATACTGCCAGTAAGTGAGCCTCCTTCCTTCCCTGATTATGATCCTTTAATTGAACAATTTTACCAAGACCACTTTCGGGAGGAGGAAGATGATGCTGATCTTGCGGTAGGTTCGGACAATGAAGGCATCCGCTTATCTTAATCGGCGCAAGGGAATGACTATATACGTGAGAGTTTGCTCATTGCGGCAGATGATATGGATTGTCCAATGACATCGACTGTGTGCGGGGACTCTTATTAGCGGACTATCTCGGAAAAAAGCGCGAGCTCGGAAGAACCTTCCACCACCTCCACCGTCATCAATGGTTATAGACGAGGAAGTTTGTAGCGCCCCGGCCCGATACCGTCATCGGAACCAGTGCACCCGCCATAGCCTACTATGAGAACTACGAAGCTTCAAGCAGATCAAACGTACATCCTTCATAATGTAAGATAAAAACCAGCGGAAACGTCATAAATTTAAACCTTCATCGTCAATCATACAACCAGAAACTGCACCGGAAATAAAGGTATTTGTTCATCTAACCAACATAAGTTCTAGATTAACATAATAACAACGAGTTTCCAAACTTAAAGAAGGTAGTCCAGCATCTATCTATTCCCTGGTCCGTCATCCCATTGAGCCCACTCGCCATCGTCCTCGATGAATATCAACTCATATTCAGGCTCACCTGAAAAAGGAATAGAGTAACTGTTCTTAGCGAAATTATCGCCAGCAAGTAACCCATCTATACCCTTACGGAATCACACACGTCGAGTCACCAGTGTATAAAACATTGCCCAAAAATAAGGTGCTCCGGATTAGCAAATAGCATCTTAATAGTATTCCTCAAAGCAGATAAAGCACATATATGTACACAGATATGAGAACCAACATGTATTAAAACAACGTATCACATAGCAAGTCATAAACTAGTCACGTTTCTTGCGTGTCAATTCTATGCTCCGTGTTATCATGATGCATGTACTTCTTTAAAATCACACACACAACCCCCATGCATATGTCTTCTTTCATAAACATGTCCAAGCATGTCATTTCACAAAACATTTCATCATGTTACATATCATATTCTTCGCGTAGCAGAACTTTATACCCTGTGGGTGATCAGGTCCACAGCAACCATTACTTTATACCCCCGTGCTGAAAAGGTCCACGGCCCCCATAACATATAACTTTATACCCCGTTCTGAAAGGTCCACGACCCATTACATATACATATATCCGTGCTGATAGGTCCACGGCCCATTAAACATACATCATATATCCGTGCTGAAAGGTCCACGGCTGTTACTACACCCCGTGTCTTTTAAGCACGACTTTCAACACTCTAGGTCAACCTTAAGTGCAACTTAATTAATTATGTAGTGTTACGAGACTTAGTTGCACAAAACATAGAAGAACAAAAGAAAGGGGTTAAAAGTAGAATTAAAAGAAACTAAGGGTAATTACTTAAAAGGTCCCTACTAGGAGTTAAGGGAGTTAACACCACACTTTGTATAACTCCCCATTGGCCATAAGGGGGGGACGGTTTTAACATCACAGAGAGAAGGAGAGAAAAAAATCTGCAGGAGGAAAAGAGAAAGAGAAAGGAGAGGAAGAAAGAAAGAGAGAAGAAGGAAAAGGAAGGGAGAAGACCAAACTAGGTGCAATCTTCACCGAAATTCTGCAGTAAAACCGTAAGAATAACTAGAAACCAAGGCAAGTAATCTTTCTATAACGCTTTATGTAAATTTTGATACTAGGCCCTATGTTCTTACAAAGAGAAAACATGAAATCACACATTGGTATTCTTGTCTTGACTATTTTAAATGCTTTGTTATATGTAAGTGTTGTTGCTAATTGTGCAAAGTATTGTTCCTTGGGCCATATCTCTGAAAATAGTTGTGTGGTGCTTTGTTGTGTTCAAGCATGCCCATAAAGGTATATCTTGACTTGCTTATTGTCTTGCTCTACTCTTATGTTGATTGTCTACACTTTGACGTTGAGAGTATGTGCAGGAAATTGAGGGATGAGAGTTGACATTATTGTAGACTTGTGGTGTTGGTTGTTGTTGATGACAATCTTTGAAGATGGTAAATGATTGAAGAGTTAGAGTGGATGTTGTTAGGCACAACTAAGCTTCAATTCATGATTAGATGTATGTTAAGTATGATGAATCTAGTTGTTAAGATGGATCTTTAAGTGTTGAATCTGGAAGGGTTGAAGAAGAAAGGAGTTGGGTGGAAGTTACTGCAGAAAAACTGCAGTTTGGCATCGTCAGAACACTTCGAACGCCTACATGAGGCGCTTCATGTCACTATAGGCGCTTCATGTAGCGTTCCAAGTGTCCTGGAGCTTTCCCGTACAGAAAAACTGCAATTTAGAACCGTCAGAGCACTTCGAACGCCTACATGAGGCGCTTCATGTCACATTAGGCGCTTCATGTGGTGTTCAATGTGTCCTGAATCATCCCCGAACACTTCGAACGCCTACATGAGGCGCTTCATGTCCCCATTAGGCGCTTCAGTGGTGTTCCAAGTGTTCTGGAAGTCTTTTTGACCCTTTAAGCGCCCTATGTAAGTGTAGTAACTTTATACACTTCTTTTGAACATAAAATGCAAGGGTATTTGAGGTATATTTGAGGTGTGGATGGTAAGTTGATCAAGTTAGAATAAGATTGAATCTTGAGTGAGTTTGTGACAAGAATGGGCTTGGAATAACACGACCATAGAGTGTGTGAGGTGCAAGGCCGTATGCTTGATAGGCATGGTGTATGTGTTGTGTGTTACATGTTGATATGAAGCTATTTGTGCATCCTGCATCATGACATGGGCACTTGCATTTGATTTGAGATATGTTTTGCAAAAGAACAAGAAAGGTTTAAAGTTTTCGAAAGACAAAATGGCTGCTGGTTGATCACAGGGTATAAAGAGTCACGTCTGCGAAAGCAGGGTATAAAGAGCGTGATCTGTGAATCAACAGCAGGGTATAAAGTATGTTATGGGGCCGTGGACCTATCAGCACGGAAAATGAAGTATTTTATGGGGCCGTGGACCTATCAGCACGGATATATGATATATGTAATGGGGCCGTGGACCTTTCAGCACGGATATATGTTATATGTAATGGGGCCGTGGACCTTTCAGCACGGATATATGTTATATGTAATGGGGCCGTGGACCTTCAGCACGGATATATGATGGCTGTGGGCTGATCACCCACAGGGTATAAAGTTCTGCTACGCGAAGAATATGATATGTAAAGTGATGAAATGTTTTGTGAAATGGCATGCATGACATGTTTATGAAAGAAGACATATGCATGGGTGTTGTGTGTGATTTTAAGAAGTACATGCATCATGGTACACGAAGCATAAGACTTGACATGCAAGAAACGTGATTAGTTTATGACCTGCTTATGTGATACGTTGTTTTAATGCATGTTGGTTCTCGTATCTGTGTTCACATATGTGCTTTATCTGTTTTGAGAAGTTCTTATTAAGATGCCATTTGCTAACCCGAGCACCTTATTTTGGGCAATGTTTTATTCACTGGTGACTCGACGTGTGTGATTCCGTAAGGTGTATAGACGGGTTACTTGCTGGCGAAGTTTTCGCTAAGAACAATCATTCTGTTCCTTTTCAGGTGAGCCTGAATATGAGTTGATATTTATCGAAGATGACGGCGAGTGGGCTCAATGGGACGATGGACAAGGGAATAGATAGATGCTGGATTATTCTGTTTAAGTTTGGAGACTCATTGTTATTATGTTGTTCTAAAACTTCTGTTGGCTAGATGAACAAACAGTTTGTTTTTATTTCCGCTGCATTTTATGGATGTTTAATGACGATGAAGGTTTAAGTTTTATGACGTTTCCGCTGGTTTTAGTATCTTACCTTATGAAGAATGTACGCATGATCTGCTTGACGCTTCGTAGTTCTCGTAGTAGGCTACGGCGGGTGCACTGGTTCCGATAACGGTATCGGGCTGGGGCGCTACAGGTGGTATCAGAGCCTAGGCTTCAGATCTAGTTCGGAAACTTAAGTTCATGATCTTTAGACACTTAAGCTATGATTCTCCCTTAAGGTTGATCCTTAGTTATGAGTACTAATCTCTTAGTGGTTAAGTATGATATGGGTTGGGTTGTGTGCGAGCGCGTCTTATTATCTAACTTTGTATTAATAGTTGTACTACACACCTTACCTATTAGGCACGCGTTCAAGCTTTCAGTAATTCTTGTATTTACTGAATGCCAATGTAATGTTGACCTTTTCAGAGAAACATGCCTCCCAGAAGAGATAACGCAGGCAACTCTGGCAATGGACAGGAGAAACCAGCCACCACAAGTGGTTTTTACCCCAAGTACTCACTGATGCGCTGACGGTCATTGCACAAGGGTATGTGCAGCAGCATCAGCCTCCGCCTCCACCACCGCCACAGCATAACATCAGGTTCTTTTATGGAGAGATGAGGAAGATGAGGGTGTCGGAGTTCGGTGGATGTACGGATCCTGAAGAGGCTCAGCATTGGTTGGCTGAAGTTGAGAAATGTTTCCGGCTGGTGCAAGTACCGAATGAGATAAAAGTTGAGGTGGCCACACCCCTTTTAAGTGGCAAGGCCGGCGAATGGTGGGAAGGAATGGTGTTGAGAATGACCCCACCAATCTCATGGACACAATTTTTGTGATGTTTTCTTGAAATACTACGTACCGGAGACGGCGATCTTGGACAAGATAAGGGCGTTTGACAGACTGGAGCAAGGAAGGATGACAGTGTCGGAGTATGCAGATCGTTTTCATGCCCTGGGTAAGTTTGCCCCTGCGATTATGTCTGATAATCGTCTTAAGATGACGAAGTTTGAGAGGGGCTTGGACTCGAGGATACAATCGGCGATAGTGAATGCGGGGATGAAAACTTATGAGGATATGCTAGATGCGTGTTACCGTGTTGAGAGTGATTTTCGCCGAGTGGCGGCAAGAGCAGCTAGCGCAGGAGGGTCTGATAGAGGAAAGAGACCAAGGGAGGATGTGAGAGTTGGTGGAAGACCCGGACGTTGGGTCAAGATTCCGAAGAGAGGGCCAGTTGGGAATTTTCAGAGACTGCCACCCCAGAATCAAGTAGCTCAGCGGGCTATAGGAGTTTGTCCACATTGCGGCAAGAACCATGTTGGAGAGTGTAGGAAAGTGGCTGGGGCATGTTTTCGATGTGGTCAAGTGGGCCATATAATTAGAGATTGCCCGGAGATGAAGAAAAATAATCCTGGAGAGGCGGCTCAGCAGCCGAGAGCGAAGCCTAGAGCCAATGCCCGAGTACATCTCATGACGGACACAGATGTGCAGGAGGCTACTGACGTGGTAGCAGGTACCGTTTAAATTAAGTTCGAATTCATATTGAGTTAAGTGATTATGTGCGTAACTTTTGTGTGTAAATCTTTATATGGCTTTAGGTGCGGTTTTAGTAAATAAGGTGCCTGCCAATGTACTTTTCGATAGCGGCGCAAGCCATTCTTTTGTAGCGAAGAGATTCACTAAGCACTTGGGTGGTTTGCCTGAATGGTTAGAGACTCCGTATCGCGTGCAAGCGGCCGGAGATCAGATTATGGTTTCATACCAGCAGTATCGAGACTGTGAATTGGAGTTTGAAGGTCAAGCATTCTCTGCCACACTGATCCCTATTCAGATGTATGACTTTGACGTTATATTAGGAATGGACTGGTTGGCTAAGAATCACGCCAATATTGATTGTCGGTTGAAGCAAGTGACAATAAAGAATGCTAAGATGGAGGAGGTAATATTTCAAGGAGATGCAGAACGAAGGAAAGTTCCCAAGAAGGTATATGTGTCTGTCGCACAAGCACGGAAAGCATTAAGGAAGGGTGCTGAGGGATTCTTAGTGTATGCCATGGATGTTACTCAGGAGGTGCCGTCTATGGAGCAAATTCGAGTGGTCAATGAATTTCCTGACGTGTTTCCGGAAGATTTACCAGGAGTACCGCCTCCGAGAGAAGTTGAGTTTGAAATTAACTTGATTCCCGGAACAGAACCTATTTCCAAAGCTCCTTATAGAATGGCTCCGGCGGAACTAAGAGAGTTGAAGGAACAACTGCAGGAGTTACTAGACAAGAAGTTTATCCGCCCTAGTGTATCGCCATGGGGAGCACCCGTTTTGTTTGTAAAGAAAAAGGATGGTAGCATGAGGCTTTGTATTGATTATAGGGAGTTGAATAAAGTTACTATCAAAAATAAGTATCCCCTTCCGCGAATCGAAGATTTATTTGGCCAACTCAAGGGTGCCAAGATCTTTTCGAAAATTGATCTTCGATCAGGATATCATCAGCTGCGAGTGAAGGCCGAGGACATCGCAAAGACAGCTTTCCGCACGAGGTATGGCCACTATGAATTTTTGGTGATGCCGTTTGGATTGACAAATGCCCCTGCGGCTTTTATGGATCTTATGAATACCGTCTTTCGAGAACAGTTGGACAAGTTTGTTGTGGTATTCATAGATGATATTCTGGTGTATTCCCCGGACGAACAAACTCACGACGAGCATTTGAGAACCGTACTAGGCATTTGAGGCAGAAACAACTTATGCAAAGTTTAGCAAGTGTGAGTTTTGGTTAAGAAGTGTGGCTTTCTTAGGCCACGTGATATCAGAAGAGGGGATTGCGGTGGACCCGAAGAAGGGTGGAAGCTATAACTGAATGGCCTAGACCTACCAATGTCACCGAAGTGCGAAGTTTCTTGGGTCTAACGGGTTATTACAGGAAATTCGTTGAGGGATTCTCAAGAATTGCTGTACCTCTCAGTCGCCTTACTCAAAAGAAGTCCAAGTTTGAGTGGACGGCGGAATGCGAGCAGAGTTTCACGGAGCTTAAGAAGAGATTAACGACAGCTCCAGTTTTAGCTCAACCCTCTGGAACGGATGGATTTGTGATTTATAGTGATGCGTCAAAGAACGGGTTAGGTACGTAAATTATAGTATAAGGTTATGATCTTATATATATCCATTAAGTTTAGACTAACACCTTATTTGTAGGTTGTGTTTTAATGCAAAACGAACGAGTCATCGCGTATGCCTCAAGACAGCTAAAGCCTTATGAACAAAACTATCCCACACATGATCTTGAACTTGCCGCGGTTGTGTTCGCCTTGAAGATTTGGCGGCATTATTTGTATGGAGAGAAGTGCGCGGTATTCACAGATCATAAGAGCCTAAAGTATTTGTTCTCGCAGAAGGAATTGAATATGAGGCAGCGGAGATGGTTGGAGTTGCTAAAAGACTACGACCTAACTATTCATTATCACCCGGGAAAGGCTAACAAGGTAGCCGACGCCTTAAGTAGGAAGTCCAGCCATGCACGACAATCACCACTGGAAAGAGAGATGGAGGAGTTTGGTTTGGATTTGATTGAATCCACGGTGAACGTTCTGACAGTCTTGACTATCACCCCGAGTTTGATTGATCGGATAAAGGAGGCACAGAAGAGAGATAAGGCTTTAAGTGAGATAATGGAAAGGGTGAAACATAGTCAAGTTGAAGGATTTCGGACTAAGGAGGATGGGAGCTTATGGTTTAGGGAAAGATTATGCGTGCCGGATGTTGACGAACTTAGGAAAGAAGTTTTGCAAGAAGCTCATAATTCAAGGTTATCGATACACCCCGGTAGCACCAAGATGTATAGAGATCTCAAGCGATACTATTGGTGGTCCGGGATGAAAAGACATATTGCGGAATTCATAGAGAGGTGTTTAGTGTGTCAACAAGTCAAAGCGGAGCACCAGCGGCCCGGTGGATTGTTGATGCCGTTGGAAATTCCGGAATGGAAATGGGAACATGTCACAATGGATTTTGTAGCCGGATTACCAAAGACAAGAAGTGGATGTGACATGATTTGGGTTATCGTGGACCGTTTAACAAAGTCTGCCCATTTCCTACCCGTTTCAAGTGAGACACCTCTCGACAAACTAGTGAATGTGTATATGGAGAACATAGTGAGCTTACATGGTGTTCCGGTAAGTATAGTATCCGACCGAGACTCACGGTTCACATCTAAGTTTTGGACAGCATTTCAAGAAGCCATGGGTACAGAATTAAGGTTGAGTACGGCATATCATCCCCAAACTGATGGACAGTCCGAGCGGACAATTCAAACCTTGGAAGATATGCTAAGAGCTTGCGTGCTGGATTTCAAAGGGAGTTGGGATGGAATGGTAAAGCTGATGGAGTTTTCTTATAACAATAGTTACCACAGCGCAATTGATATGGCTCCTTTTGAGGCTTTGTATGGAAGGAAATGTAGGTCTCCGATTTATTGGGACGAAGTGGGCGTGAGGACCATCACTGGGCCTGAGCTATTAGAGAAAACATTAGAGAAGGTGAAAGTCATCCGGGAAAGACTCAAGACGGCTCAGGACCGTAGCAAGAGTTGGGCAGATTCCAAACGACGACCATTGGATTTTGATGTGGGTGATAAAGTTTATTTGAAGGTATCACCTACGAAGGGCGTCATGAGGTTTGGAGTAAAAGGCAAGCTAAGCCCTCGTTTCATTGGTCCCTATGAAATACTTGAGAAGGTAGGAGCCTTGGCATATAGGTTGGCATTACCCCCGGTGTTGGCACAAGTTCACAGTGTATTCCACGTGTCACAATTAAGAAAGTACGTGGCGGATCCGAGTCATGTACTTGAAGCTCAACCTTTGGAACTCAAGGATGACGTTACATATGAGGAAGTACCCGTGAAAATTGTGGACCGAAAGGATCAAGTGTTGAGGAAGCGAGTGATCCCTTATGTAAAGGTTCAATGGAGCAATCACACGGAACGTGAAGCCACTTGGGAGCTCGAAGAACAAATGCGGGAGAAGTATCCTCAGCTCTTCAACTAAGGTACGTAAGTTTCGAGGACGAAACTTTTTGTAAGGGGGGTGGAATGTTACACCCCGTGTCTTTTAAGCACGACTTTCAACACTCTAGGTCAACCTTAAGTGCAACTTAATTAATTATGTAGTTTACGAGACTTAGTTGCACAAAACATAGAAGAACAAAAGAAAGGGGTTAAAAGTAGAATTAAAAGAAACTAAGGGTAATTACTTAAAAGGTCCCTACTAGGAGTTAAGGGAGTTACACCACACTTTGGTATAACTCCCCATTGGCCATAAGGGGGGGGACGGTTTTAACATCACAGAGAGAAGGAGAGAAAAAAATCTGCAGGAGGAAAAGAGAAAGAGAAAGGAGAGGAAGAAGAAAGAGAGAAGAAGGAAAAGGAAGGGAGAAGACCAAACTAGGTGCAATCTTCACCGAAATTCTGCAGTAAAACCGTAAGAATAACTAGAAACCAAGGCAAGTAATCTTTCTATACGCTTTATGTAAATTTTGATACTTAGGCCCTATGTTCTTACAAAGAGAAAACATGAATCACACATTGGTATTCTTGTCTTGACTATTTTAAATGCTTTGTTATATGTAAGTGTTGTTGCTAATTGTGCAAAGTATTGTTCCTTGGGCCATATCTCTGAAAATAGTTGTGTGGTGCTTTGTTGTGTTCAAGCATGCCCATAAAGTGTATATCTTGACTTGCTTATTGTCTTGCTCTACTCTTATGTTGATTGTCTACACTTTGACGTTGAGAGTATGTGCAGGAAATTGAGGGATGAGAGTTGACATTATTGTAGACTTGTGGTGTTGGTTGTTGTTGATGACAATCTTTGAAGATGGTAAATGATTGAAGAGTTAGAGTGGATGTTGTTAGGCACAACTAAGCTTCAATTCATGATTAGATGTATGTTAAGTATGATGAATCTAGTTGTTAAGATGGATCTTTAAGTGTTGAATCTGGAAGGGTTGAAGAAGAAAGGAGTTGGGTGGAAGTTACTGCAGAAAAACTGCAGTTTGGCATCGTCAGAACACTTCGAACGCCTACATGAGGCGCTTCATGTCACTATAGGCGCTTCATGTAGCGTTCCAAGTGTCCTGGAGCTTTCCCGTACAGAAAAACTGCAATTTAGAACCGTCAGAGCACTTCGAACGCCTACATGAGGCGCTTCATGTCACATTAGGCGCTTCATGTGGTGTTCAATGTGTCCTGAATCATCCCCGAACACTTCGAACGCCTACATGAGGCGCTTCATGTCCCCATTAGGCGCTTCAAGTGGTGTTCCAAGTGTTCTGGAAGTCTTTTTGACCCTTTAAGCGCCCTATGTAAGTGTAGTAACTTTATACACTTCTTTTGAACATAAAATGCAAGGGTATTTGAGGTATATTTGAGGTGTGGATGGTAAGTTGATCAAGTTAGAATAAGATTGAATCTTGAGTGAGTTTGTGACAAGAATGGGCTTGGAATAACACGACCATAGAGTGTGTGAGGTGCAAGGCCGTATGCTTGATAGGCATGGTGTATGTGTGTGTGTTACATGTTGATATGAAGCTATTTGTGCATCCTGCATCATGACATGGGCACTTGCATTTGATTTGAGATATGTTTTGCAAAAGAACAAGAAAGGTTTAAAGTTTTCGAAAGACAAAATGGCTGCTGGTTGATCACAGGGTATAAAGAGTCACGTCTGCGAAAGCAGGGTATAAAGAGCGTGATCTGTGAATCAACAGCAGGGTATAAAGTATGTTATGGGGCCGTGGACCTATCAGCACGGAAAATGAAGTATTTTATGGGGCCGTGGACCTATCAGCACGGATATATGATATATGTAATGGGGCCGTGGACCTTTCAGCACGGATATATGTTATATGTAATGGGGCCGTGGACCTTTCAGCACGGATATATGTTATATGTAATGGGGCCGTGGACCTTTCAGCACGGATATATGATGGCTGTGGGCTGATCACCCACAGGGTATAAAGTTCTGCTACGCGAAGAATATGATATGTAAAGTGATGAAATGTTTTGTGAAATGGCATGCATGACATGTTTATGAAAGAAGACATATGCATGGGTGTTGTGTGTGATTTTAAAGAAGTACATGCATCATGGTACACGAAGCATAAGACTTGACATGCAAGAAACGTGATTAGTTTATGACCTGCTTATGTGATACGTTGTTTTAATGCATGTTGGTTCTCGTATCTGTGTTCACATATGTGCTTTATCTGTTTTGAGAAGTTCTTATTAAGATGCCATTTGCTAACCCGAGCACCTTATTTTGGGCAATGTTTTATTCACTGGTGACTCGACGTGTGTGATTCCGTAAGGTGTATAGACGGGTTACTTGCTGGCGAAGTTTTCGCTAAGAACAATCATTCTGTTCCTTTTCAGGTGAGCCTGAATATGAGTTGATATTTATCGAAGATGACGGCGAGTGGGCTCAATGGGACGATGGACAAGGGAATAGATAGATGCTGGATTATTCTGTTTAAGTTTGGAGACTCATTGTTATTATGTTGTTCTAAAACTTCTGTTGGCTAGATGAACAAACAGTTTGTTTTTATTTCCGCTGCATTTTATGGATGTTTAATGACGATGAAGGTTTAAGTTTTATGACGTTTCCGCTGGTTTTAGTATCTTACCTTATGAAGAATGTACGCATGATCTGCTTGACGCTTCGTAGTTCTCGTAGTAGGCTACGGCGGGTGCACTGGTTCCGATAACGGTATCGGGCTGGGGCGCTACAACGGCCCCATAAAATAGCTTTGTTTCCGTGCTGATAGGTCCACTGCCCCATAAAATACTTTATACCCTGCTGTTGATTCACAGATCACGCTTTTATACCCTGCTTCCGCAGGCGTGACTTTTATACCCTGTGATCAACCAGCAGCCATTTTGTCTTTCGAAAACTTTAACTTTTCTTGTAAATACTTCTTTCACAAAGCAAATCTCAAATCAAATGCAAGTGCCCATGTCATGATGCAGGATGCACATGTAACTTCATATCAAACATGTAACACACACACATACACCGTACATATCAAGTGTGCAGTCTTGCACCTCAAACAATCCATGTTCGCATCTTTCCAAGCCCATTCGTCTTACCAAATCACTCGGGATTCAATCTTATTCTTACATGATCAAACTTACCATCTATACCTCAATTACACCTCAATTACCTTTGCGTTTTATGTTCAAAAGAAGTGTGTAAGGTTACTACACGTACATAGGGCACCTAAAGGGTCAAAAAGACTTCCAGTAGAGTTGGAACGCTACATGAAGCTCCTATAGTGACTTAAAGTGCCTATACTAGGCGTTCGAAGTGTTCGGGGATGTTCCGTAGACATTGAACGCCTACATGAAGCGCCTAATGTGACATAGAGCGCTTTATGTAGGTGTTCGAAGTGTTCGGGGATGATTCAGGACACATTGAACGCTACAGTAGGCGCCTAATGTGACATAGAGCGCCTAATGTAGGCGTTCGAAGTGTTTTAACGGTTCTAAATTGAAGTTTTTCTGTACGGGAAAGCTTCAGGACACATTGAACGCTACATTAGGCGCCTAATGTGACATAGAGCGCCTAATGTAGGCGTTCGAAGTGTTCTGACGATGCCAAACTGCATTTTTTCTGCAGTAACTTCCTCTCCAACACCCTCCTTCTTCAACCCTTCCATTTTCAACACTTAAAGATCCATCTTAACATCTAGATTCATCTTACTTAACACACATCTAAACATGAATTGATGCCTAGTCATGCCTAGCAATATCCACTCTAGCCTTCAATCATTCACAACCTTCAAAAGATCTCATCAACTTTCCCAACAAAACAAGACTACAGCAATGTCATCACTCATCTCTCAATTTCCTGCACTTACTCTCAACGTCTAAGTGTAGACAATCAACATAAGAGTAGAGCAAGACAATAAGCACGTCAAAATATACACTTTTATGGGCATGCTTGACAAACAATAAAGCACCACACAACTGTTTTCAGAAATATGGCCCAAAGAGCAAGACTTTACACAATTAGCAACAAGACTTACATATAGCAAAGCATTTAAGATAGACAAGACAAGAATACTAATGTGTGATTCATGTTTTCTCTTTGTAAGAACATAGGGCCTTAAGTATCAAAAATTTACGTAAAGCGTATAGAAAGATTACTTGCCTTGGAATCGAGATAAGCTTACGAGTGTGTGCTAGAATTTCGAGACGAATTGGACCTAGGTTAGCCTTCTTCTTCTTCCTTTCTTCTTCTTCTCTCTCTCTTCTTCCTTTTCTTCCTCCTAGGCGTTTTTCCCTCTCCTCTTTTGTGCAATAACCGTCCCCTAGGTTGAGATAGGGAGTTATACTAAAAGTGGTGTAACTCCCTATCTCTTAGTAGGGACCTTTTAGGTAATTTCTATTAATTACCTTTAATTCTATTTTGAACCCTTCTTTCTTATTCTTCTATGTTTTAGGTGACTAAGTCTCATAACCTACAAAATTAATTAAGTTGTATTTAAGGTTGACCTCTAAGTATTGAAAATCGTGCTTAAAAGTCACGGGGTGTAACAGAAGTCATCGTTCTTTTGAACTATAGTGTGATTAGCATGCCTCATGTACCGTGAAGGATCATTTGATTTCGTTTTTTCTTTTTCTAGTTTGTAGTAAACGGCTACCCTCGGCCATTTAACGCGGGATATTTATTGAATAAATAAAGACCAGAAGGTTTCCTTCCGTTTATTAATATATATATATATATATATATATATATATATATATATATAACGTACACATACACATCATGTATACATAAAAGAATCCATATGTGAAATTATCAAAAACAATTTAAACATCAACTAACTATTAAAATGTGTATGTACATAATGAAAAGAAACTACACCTCAATTTCAACACCTCAGTAGCCGATGGCCACAACCCTCCTCATGCTCTCAGATTGCACTTGACACACGTGCACATCAACATATCAATTTTAACATATAATAACAGCACACAATTTGTAATGCTACCAAATTGGCCAAAAAGAAAATATAAAACATTTCATATATACAAAAAGTACAACTCATATAAAATTCATCTATTCAACTCAAAAGTACTAATGCATGATCTAAGTTAATACCGGAAATATAGACATATAATTTGTCAAAGTCATAGTAAATACACCAAGGTTACTTATTTTGATTCGTATACTATATCGTAAATAACGTTGAGATGTGTTGAATCTAAGAATTGTTCTTCTCCCGTTTTTCTTCTCTTTTCTTTCTCCCTATGATTTCCTTCGGCTGTGGAAAATAAGTTTGGGATTGTGTAATTTGCTTGCTGGTGAACTTTTGGCCAAATGAAATTTTTGCTAAGGTTGTTGGGAAGGCCGCCAGGGATTTAAAGGAAAGGATCCAAAAATAATTTTTCCTTTTCTTAATTAATGATAGGTAACAGCTTGGGGGGAGGTGGAGTAATTGTAGGAAAAGTTTTTGGTGGTGGAATTGATGCCCCCACTTCAGTTACTTCCATCCTTTTTTTTTATTTTATTACAATTAAGCGTATTCTCCTTATTATTTAAAACTTTTTTATTTACTTAAATTAACAGGACGTAACAGTGTATGACTTGAAGGTCAGCAGAGATGACCTAGACAGCAGCGGAGGATGGATTCCATTCTAACAAAATTCGCTTGTCCGCATGGGATTCAAAATTATTTACAAACTCTCAGCCTGCAAACTTTTGGCACAAGAACAGATACATTTTGTCGTTTAACTTTTTTTTCTAGTAATCCGAGGACGTCTATTTTGTCCTTTTTTAACAAAATTATAGACTCTATTATGCTTTAGGGGCTTGTTGCATCCTATAATATTCTAAAAACTAATAATCATGGAGGTTAGGAATTTGACCGTACCTTGGCCTTACCATGAGGTTTGAGTTTTTTCATCAAGGCGAGGGCCTACGATTTGCAGATCACCTCAGTGAATCCATCTTGGAGCAAGGAGTTGATTCTTTTGACGTGGTACTCTATGTAGACATTAGCTTACGTATTCTGATCTGACTCGACGGTGCTGACCTCAGGCAAAGCAGAGGTGTCCTCCATTATCTATACAAAACCTGGTTGAGGTACGGCAATGAAATTTTCTGGGTGGCTGCTCTCCGTGGGGGCATGAATATAAGGCTGGGCCGAGGTGGTGGATGGCCGAACTTGGTTGTGGATTAGCTAGAGTGAGGTGGAGGAGGGTGATGATTGAGCCGAGCTGAGCTGGTGGAAGGCCCCGCTACTTTTGGTTGGCCTTTGTGAGATACTACAGCTCTTTGTTGCTGAGCTGAGCTGGGCCCAGGTCTCCTGGTCTTTCTGATGGGGGGATGGAGGGAATAAGTGTTAAGTAGAGTGGCTGAGCTGACCTGGACTGTATGGAGGTCGGCATAGGTAGGATTCGCCGAAATTTGTTGGACAATCTTTTTATGGGATGCTGCGCTGTGACCGAGTTGGATGCAGCCTCTGTAGAATATCGGCAGCCTTTCATACTCCACCTTCTAAAAAATTGTGGTGCCATTCGAGAGCACCAACTCCACTGAGCTCAACAGCTCCTTCCTAAGATCCACTTCAACTAGCGCACGAGTAAAGTTCCAAGTGCTCCATCTTGTAGTGAGTTGGTCTGTATACAGCAGCGTGCTGAGCTGAGAACAAATACCATAGAAGACCTGGTCCACCCAAAGCGTGACTGGTAGGTTGGGAAATTTCACCCAAACTAGGATTTGTGCTATTTCAGTTGTCCTAAATGTGAAGAATCTGGGTATTTTCTTGAGGATAAGAGACCTCTCATACTCTAAGTATGGCCCTGCATAAAGGATCTCCTCTATCTCCTTAGCTGACTTGAATTTGAAAATAATCCATCCGGAAGCATGAAACTCCACTTTGTGCTTGGTCTTCCATGACTTGGAGTGGTTATACACTCATTATCGACTTGAGAATCTTTCGACAAAGCAACCTACAAGACAGGGATCTACCTCTTCATTGTTGCACAACTTATCAATGTTAATGTGCACCTTGCCTGGGGTGCACACTTCTATTTTTTTTAAGTCTTAGGCCATGCTCAGACTTTCTGTTGTTTACAAAAAGTGAGTTCTAAGCTCTGTCTTGTGTTAGTTGAGCTGCTGTCTGAGTTGTATGAGGTGGCTGACGGGTAGGTTGTTGGGGGGGGGGGGTGGAGGGTAGGGTTATTTGAATTTTGGAAATGTCAACTCTTGCACCAGAAGGGGCCACAGGAGCTAGTGACTGCAGGTCTAGGTGGAAGTTGAAAATGGGTGAAGGGGAGGAGAGAGGTTGTAGAAGTCACGTGATGAGGGATGTTGTGTGATTGTTTGACTGCTGCCGTTAAATCATCCCCGCTTTTACCCGCTATGTAATTTCTCATGAGGAATTGTCTGTTCCCAGCATCATCCTTGGTTTCAAACTTGAAGTCCCTGCACCATCTTCATTCGAAGTTGATGAAGGAGAAACATCACCAGAAACTGCTCGCACTCCTCTCTTAGGATTGGAGGTGGAGCCTTCATCATCGAAGCTGGCGTAGAAGAGGAGGGAGTCTCTATCTTCAGAGCTTGACACCTCGTGGTAAGAACCAGAGTCTGTTGGTTTTCTGGTATCAGAAGAGCTGTGACCGAGAGTTCCTTCTGTTGTATCATCTTCAGCAGGTGGACTTTGCTGTTTTTTGTCAGCCATTCTTGTTGACATATAGCTCACGCTGGAGCTAGATGCCGTTGTGTTGTTCTTCCTTGAAGCATATTTCAACTTCAACGCAGCCTTGGCTGCCTTCGTTTTTGGGCATAGTGCAGCCCATATACATTTAGAAAATAATATAGTAAAAGTAACAAAGCATAGAAGAGCAGATTTGGTGGTGGGAAGAGTATTGAAACGCCAGCAGTGAAGAGTTCCTTCTAGAGAGAAGACATATAGTTTCTCTCTCTGAGTAACTATATATATTGATGTTACAAGATAGTGTGAAAAGTTGTACTTAAAATAGCTTAATGTAACTTGTACCTAAATTTTGACCATCCTAAAGACTTACTCTGAATTTGGTATCCAAATCAAAGTTGTAGAGTCGGAATGGGGTTTCGAACACGTCTTGAATAACCTCAATCCGTAATTTGAAATTTTAGATGTGTATAACAATATGTGTAATTTTCTTTATGTATGTCGATCCCGACTTCATTAGGGATCGCTCTCTGTTTCGAAAAACCTTCAAAATTAGCACGATCTTTGACGGAAGCGATCTCAATTGAATAGGAAGGGATCGTGCACAACGCAGATTAAATTTTATGTGATACTATATAATCGCACAAAACTCATCATGTTTCATAACATCAAATAGACCCAAAATTATGTACCTTTCTATCACTAAGCCTATTTTAGTCCTTCTACCATGGTAAATATAACAAGGGCAAGAAAAGTTGATTTTCCGTTTCCTTCATGCAAATAGGTATATTATCTTGCACCATGCCAAGCTGTCGGCCTCTTTTCCTTCAATTTTTTTTTTTTATAAAGCACAATTTCACCGTCCATTCAAAACCAATCTGACATAATTATATAAGATTTGATCCGTCCATTAGATAATCAATTCCTTCCCTTTATCTTTGTCTAATTCATCCTATTTCATCATATCTGGAATGCGATATGCAACTGAGAGATGAACCGAATATGAACAGTTCTAATAAAATTTCATTCTTGAACAAAATTCTATTTTTTTATTTATTTCATCTATTCTATGACCGAAATAGAGCAGAATACACGTTAAGTCATGATTTTGAATCAAAAAAGAGATTACAAGAAAAGGCAGATTTATTCATTATATCAATAACCGAGCCGAATCTGATGTATCCGAAGGGATTTGTCTTTTCTATTGATTCCTACGGATTGGATCAACAAAGATTCTTGAATGAGATATTTAACTCGAGAGATAAATCGAAAAACATATTTGTTGCGGTGATATCATAACTTCAATCGATTATTTGATCGGATATTTAGATCACCAGTCATTTAAATCCGAATGATTCTGAATTTCTTACCTCTCTTGGTCGACTTCCACGTTGAGAAGATGAAGGTGATTGCAACGGGTAATGATATGGTTGCTATGGTTAGTATTCCTATCATAAAGGAATAGTAATATTTGCGTAAAAGTATTATGAAGAATGAATAGTAATATTTGCTTGAAAGTATTATAAATTTTTGTTATAAACTCAACCGACGATATAATAAGAACAAGAAGAAGTAGATTATATGATCTCTATACTCTTTAAAGGTATATCAATTCTTACAAGAAGTTGTCCTATTTATAGGGTATGAAAATTATAACCTCTTCTTAAGATTAATACCCACTACCACTATGATCCTTAGTGGGTGTTAATGGCCTTAGTGGGTGTTAAAGTTTGGACATCCACTAACCCCACTAACATGCATAATAATATACAATACTCCTCCTTGGATGTCCAAATTTTATAGAATATGCCTCATTAAAACCTTGCCAAGAAAACTTAGTGGGATAAAAACTAGGTCGAAGGGAAAAGAGTACACATTCATAAAATTGATAAATGTGATATACTGCCTCATTAAAACCTTGCCAAGAAAAATCCTGTGGGATAAAAACTTGGACGAAGAAAAAAGAGTACAGTATGTATAGTAATCACACTCCCCCTGATGCTGACAAGAGGTCTTTGAGTTGACGCATTCCAATGCTGTAGACCATCTTTCTAAATGTAGTTGTTGGTAGTGCTTTGGTGAACAAATCAGCAAAATTCTTGTTTGATTGTATCTGCTGGACATCAATGTCGCCATTCTTCTCAAGATCATGAGTGTAGAAAAATTTTGGTGATATATGATTCATTCTTTCTCCTTTGATGTAGCCATTCTTAATTTGAGCAATACATGCAGCATTATCTTCAAACAATATCGTCGGAGTCTTTCTTAGTGAAGATAATCCACATGATTCTTGAATATGTTGAATCATCGACCTTAACCATACACATTCACGACTTGCTTCATGCAATTCTAAGATCTCAGAATGGTTGGAAGATGTGGCTGTTAATGTCTGCTTCACTGATCTCCATGATATAGCTGTACCATCACAAGTAAAAACATATCCCCTCTGTGATCTTTCCTTATGAGGGTCAGATAGATAGCTAGCATCAGCATATCTCAACAACTGTGACTCAGAATTTTATGAATAGAATAGACCCATATCTATTGTTCCACGAAGATAGCGTAAAATATGCTTGACACCGTTCCAATGTCTTCGTGTTGGTGTAGAGCTATATCTCGCTAATAAATTCACTGAGAATGCTATATCTGGTCTCGAGCAATTTGCAAGATACATTAAAGCTTCAATAGCACTAAGATATGGTAATTCTGGACCTAATAATTCCTCATTGTCTTCTGGTGGTCGGAATGGATCTTTTTTTACATCTAATGATCGTACCACCATCGGACTACTCAATGAGTGAGCTTTATCCATATAAAATCTCTTCAAGATCTTCTCCGTGTACGTAGATTGATGAAGAAATATTCCATTAGGTAAATGCTCGATCTGTAGGCCGAGACAAATTTTGGTTTTTCCGAGATCTTTCATCTCAAACTCTTTCATGAGATAATTAGCAGTTTTGGTAAGCTCTTCAGGAGTTCCAACAAGATTCAAATCATCAACGTATACAACAATTATAGAGAACCTATTTTCAGATCTCTTGATAAATACACATGGACAAATTGGATTGTTTACATATCCTTCTCTAATGAGATACTCACTGAGACGATTATACCACATCCTGCCAGATTGTTTTAGTCCATATAGGGATCTCCGTAATTTGATTGAGTATAATCTATGTGTCTTTTGATCACATGTTGTAAGAAATTTTAATCCTTTAGGGATCTTCATATAAATATCATTATCTAAAAAACCATATAAGTATGCGGTAACCACATCCATTAACCGCATATCAAGGTTTTTAGCAACTGCCAGGCTGATTAGATATCGTAATGTTATAACATCAATTACTGGAGAATATGTTTCATCATAATCAAGCCCAGGTCTTTGTGAAAAACCTTGCGCAACAAGATTTGCCTTGTATCGCACAATCTCATTTTTCTCATTGCGTTTTCGTTTAAAAACCCATTTATATCCAATAGGTTTTATCCCTTCAGGGGTTTGGACTACAGGTCCGACTTTCTAATGATTTCAGTTCTGCTTGGATTGCATCTTTCCACTTTGGCCAATCATTTCTGTGTCGACATTGTTCAATGGATCTCGGTTCAGGATCCTCATTTACAATTTCACATGCAATACCATAAGCAAAAACATGATCAATAATAATCTTTTGTCTATCCCAATTTTCTCCTGAACTTACATAATTCAAAGAGATTTCTTCAAAATTTTGTTCACTTGCTTCTTCAGGAGCAACTTGTTTATCAATTTTAGACTGATCAGTTTCAATTTCTATAGCGCTTTCAGGTTGTGAACTTCTGTGCTCTTCTGGAGAATTCCCTTCGGGAGCATTAACTTGTACCATTCTCTTTCGAGGGTTTTTATCTTTAGCACCAACAGAGCGTCCACGTTTTAGACTTGCTTTTGGTATACCATTATCATGTCTTTCAGACACATCAAGCCGAATTGGCGTATTCATCGCCGAAACGTGGGATTTTATTATCTTTTGACTATCAGTAAATGCGTCAGGCAACTGATTTGCAACATTTTGTAAATGAATTATCCTTTTTACTTCTTGCTCGCATTGATTTGTTCATGGATCAAGATGATAAAGTGAAGAAACATTCCATGTAATTTCACATCGTTCTTCAGGAAACAGTACTTTGTCTCCCCCTAACGGCGGGAAAACTTTCTCATCAAAATGACAGTCAACATATCTTGCCTTAACTAAATCACCCGTCCGTGGCTCAACATATCTCACAATAGATAGAGAATCAAAACCCACATATATGCCTAGACGTCTTTGAGGACCCAGTTTTGTCCGTTGTGGTGGAACAATCGGAACATAAATCACCCAACCAAAAATCTTTAAGTGTGAAATATCAGGCTGCTGGCCAGATACCATTTGCAATGGCGAATATGGTTGAAACAAACTAGGTCTAAGCCGTATTAATACAGATGCATGCAAAATTGCATGTCCCCAAGCAATCATGGGTAAATTAGATCTTAAGAGCATATGTCTAGCAATCAGTTGTAAACGTTTTATAAATGACTCTGCCAGACCATTTTGAGTATGCACATGTGCCACTGAATGCTCAACATCAATCCCAATCGACATGCAATAATCACTAAAAACTTAGGAAGTAAATTCACCAGCATTATCAAGACGAATAGATTTAATTGGATAATCCGGAAATTGTGTTCTTAAGCGTATCATCTGAGCAAGAAGCTTGGCAAATGCTACTGTTCTTGTCGAAAGCAAACTCACATGAGACCAACGTGAAGAGGCATCCAATAAGACCATAAAATATCGAAATGGTCCACAAGGGGATCAATAGGTCCACAAATATCTCCTTGTATTTTTTTGTAAAAATATAGGAGATTCAACATAAACCTTCGAGGATGACCTATTGATTAATTTCCCTCGTGAACAAGCAACACACACACAATCACGAGGTAAAAGAATCTTCTGGTTCTTTAAAGGATATCCATGTGAGTTTTGTACACTTCTACGCATCATTACCAATTCCGGGTGGCCAAGTCGATCATACTATAACATGAATAGTGTAGGATTATTGAACTTCTGGTTCATCATAATATTAGATTCTACTGGATGTATAGTCGCATAAACAATCCAGAGGAGAAAATTGGGAATTGTTCTTTTATAAGATTCTGGCCTGAGTCTTCGTATGTAATACATAAAAATTTCATATTCCCTTTATTCATGGTTTCAATATGAAAACCATTAAGACGTATGTCTTTGAAACTCAACAAGTTTCGTTTCGACTTGGTATAAAATAATGTCATATTTATCAATATATGTGTACCACCCGGTAGTATAATAGTTTCTCTTCAAGAGCCCTCAATCAATGATGTAGTACCTGAAATTGTACTAACATTTGCTTTTGTCAATTGCAATGTCAAAAAATATTTTCGACCACGAAGAATTGTGTGTGTCGTTCCACTGTCAACCAGACAGATGTCCCCACCGTTCATCTTGAATATATGTCTAGCATAACATATACAATTTTCATAATTAATGTAATTCCAAAGAATCAATACATAAACGGAAATGTAAATGACAACAAAATTTTATTTATGCAAATATATAAGTTTAAATTGAAACAAAGTTGCAGGCTAAGATGTCATAAACTAAGTAAAAAATTATCTAAAGAAAATATGACTAATTGTGGAAAAAAAACTAGACATCCTACATAATTATGTCCGGCCATTGTTATTTGTAACATCATCCACAAACTGGATTCCATTGTCATCCATACTTGGGCCCATAAAATAATCTTCAAAATCTAAATCATCAAAATGATTGGGGATGGTGTCATCATTATCTGCTATGTTTCCAAAGTCTGCAAAATTACTTTGTTTTCCCTTGCCTTTATCCTTCTGGAATACTTGATAAAGATCAACCAAATATTTTGGTGTACGGCAAGTGCGAGACCAATGCCCTTGAGATCCGCATCGATAACATGTCTCATCGTGATTCTTAGCATTTGCACCATCCTTTGCAGCTTTTCATTATTTTTCCACTTCTGGTGGTATGCTGCAAAGCTTCTGCCACGGCCACGACATCTACCGCAACTGCGACCACGACCACGACCACGACTACGACCTCTACCACGATCATTAAAAGTTGCATTCGCTTCAGGGAATGGTTTTGACTCGGTCGGGTGAGAAGTGTGGTTTTTCATTAACAGTTCATTATTTTGTTCAGCAACTAAGAGACATGAAATGAGCTGAGAATATTTTTCAAAATTTTGTTCCCTGTATTGCTGCTGCAGGAGCATGTTCGATGCATGAAAAGTAGTGAATGTTTTTCTAACATGTCATCATCGATAACTTTATCTCCACACAACCTCAATTGGGAGACAATAGAAAACATAGCAGAATTATATTCATTGACTGTTTTGTAATCTTGCAACCTCAGGTGCAACCAGTCATATCGAGCCTTTGAGAGGATAACACTTTTATAATGATCATATCTCTCCTCCAGATTTTTCCACAACTTCCGAGGATCTTTTACCCCAAGGTAATCAGATTTCAGCCCATCGTGAGATGATGGCGAATGAATATCATGGTCTTAGCCTTATCTTGCTCACTAGCCACAATACCATCTTTAATTGTATGTCCGAGGTTCATAGCCATCAAATGGATTTCAGCATCAAGAACCCATGCCATGTAATTTCTGCCGAAAATATCAAGGGCAGCAAATTCCAGTTTGGTGATGTTCGCCATTGTTCTTCTGATTAGACATAAAGAAAATATATCATATTCCGTGAAATAAAACTGATTGCCGAAGTCTAGGACCAGACCAAACTACAAAAAAAAAAAAACTGATTGCCGCACGCAGATCACATACATATTTAGAAGTATGAATCAATCTATTTATCACTCAAAAGTAATTCAGGTTAGCACATTAACGAAGAAACAACACCATCAGAAAGCTAAATGTAAGCATGAATCCCCCAACATGTGCTTTCACTTGTTCTAAGTACGGCTAAGAAAGAAAAAAAACATGCAAACTTAAAAAAAAAATCCAACCTCGATAGTATTAACATATACAAGCTCAAATCTTTGGATAAAACCATTTGATCAAAACATATTGCAGTTCTTTTATACCACATGGATAACATAAAAAAACCATATATCTGCACATTTTCAAGTCCAGATCAATACAAATTACACAAATCAACACACAGTCAACAAAAAAAAATTACAGATCATCAATATTTGAACCACCAAACTATAGATTAAACATGTCTTGATTGAAACGAAATACATAAACATGGAGAAAAAAACACTAACCAGAAGAGGAAAAAGGGCTGGTTCACGATGAATCTAGGTAAAGCGTCGTGCTGATCACGTGTTATAAACTCAAGCGACGATATAATAAGAACAAAAAGAAGTAGATTATATGATCTCTATACTCTTCAAAGGTATATCAATTCTTACAAGAGGTTGTCCTATTTATAGGGTATGAAAATTGCAACCTATTCTTAAGATTAATGCCCACTACCGCCATGATCCTTAGTGGGTGTTAATGGCATTAGTGAGTGTTAATGTTTGGACATCTACTAACCCCACTAACATACATAATAATACACAATAATTTTGACATAATACGTATGACACATGATTTGTTTGATCGAAGCATTTTCCTATTTACGGGCGCTATAGAGATTTTGTGCATTGAAAACGCAGAATAATGATACGCATTTATATGAATCATTTTTTTTTTTATAGTGGAAGCAAAGAGAAAGCATCTTCTCATAAATAAAATAGTTTGCCGAATATACCAATTATTTGATATGGTCGCACAAAATTTTCTTTATATAATCTTTTGCTAACTCAAGCTAATGTGTAACACTGTAGAATTTGTCATATATATATATATATATATATATATATATATACATATACATACATATATATATATATATACATACATATATATATGCACATACATATATATATATATATATACATACATATATATATATACATACATACATATATATACATACATACATACATATATATACATACATATATATATACATACATACATATATATACATACATACATATATACATACATACATATATATATATATATATATATATATATATATATATATATATATATAGTGGAATCTTCAATTTGAAATGGGTAATATTCTATTGATAAATAGTAATCAAATGTTTCTTTGAAAGTTTCCGCGAAACAGGTCGTTTTAGATGACCATGACCAAATACTCGAAGTGCATGGCCTTTCAGAAGGCCGAAGGGCATTTTTAATGATCCAAAAAAGAGAGTATATTTATGTTACGACCCGAGATTCCGGACTAGTGGAAATGAAATAAAATGATGGAAAATAGAACGCGAATGCGATGTCAATAAGATTTTCGGTGGAAATTTAAAATTTTATTTAGAGTTAATAAAGACATCGACATTAAATATCGGGGTTAGAAACACACTTAAAAATAACCTTAAGGTAAGTTAACGGATATAACGAAACTGGTTGGGACTAGACAATGACTGTATCGGACATACAAGGTATTTAAATAAATTAGTCGGTAGCAACATAAGTCGATAGAGATAAATCAAACCGAAGAAAATACCCGATACGATAAATTCAATACACACTTTTATCACATTTTCTACCACTTATACTGCATAGCAACAAAAGTTAAAAACCTCCCTCATCTCTACCTTAGGGCGCTCCCTTTAGTCAAAGAATACAATTATTTCTCCTACACACTTCTTTTCTCCTTTATAACACTACACCTAATACATCCAAATCCTTATCCTACCTTTATAATAAAAAAATATAAACACTCATCCTTTTTCACCATACTTTCGTCAGGCTATAGGAAAAGAGGACCACCTCTCTTTTAATTATTTTACCCATCACTTCATCATCATTCTCTTTATTTCTTTATCCTTAATATTTTTTGTCTAAATTCTAACCCTCAGCCGAAAGTTGTACTCCAAATCAACTCATTTTCTTACACTTTCTTCGCAACTTTACTCCATTTTCCCCACAAGAAAACCTCTCTTCTTCCCCTACTTTCACTCTCGGCCGAACATCACAAGAAGGCAAGAAGATTTCTTCTTCACCTCAACACACATAACAACTTCTACACTAAGTTTAGACAACTCTCCATCATCCAAATAAGGATTCAAAAGGTGAAGCACTTGGAATAGAAGGAAAACTAAGGTAAGAAAACTCCATGAACTTGGACTATGTTCTTCTAGTTTTCTCCATTCCTATAAGTTACATACTAACTCTATCTACTCACTCCTAAGAAAAACGTGAATCAAGAAAGGAAGGAAGAAGGGTTTTCTTTCAAACCAAGTGAAGGAATCACCATCCGAAGTGTAAGAAAAGTGAACCAAGACAAGTATTCTTCCTAGATCCTACATGGTTTTACAAATATTAAGTATTTATGTTCATATCAAAGTTGGATCATCATGTAGTATGTTCAAGATTTCTTCTCAAGAAAGTATAGATCTATGTTTGAGTAATAAGTACATACATATATACACTATATACACACGCACACTATATACATATATATACAATATATATAAACACGCATATATATATATACATATTATAAAATATGTATGTTGATATATATATATATATATATATGTGTGTGTGTGTGTGTGTGTATAAGTGTATAGATCTACATATGTATATATACGAATCTACACACACACACACACATATATATATATATATGCATGTAAAGATGTGTAGATGCATATAAATAAATATCGTTTTTGTATGAAAAGATACATATTCGGCCATGAATAAAATTGTTAGCCTAATTGACTTTAATTTTATGAATAGTATATTTCAATAGTTAAGATATACTATGTAATGAAATATGAGTAAGTTTGAATGTATATAATATATTATAAGACAAATATATATAAATATATATATACATGATTTATTTTTGGCCTTAAGATTTTCATGAGAAAATAAACTTATTTTGTTGTACACGTATGTATGTATAATATATATGTTAAGATATGAAAATGAATAAGTTTTGGATATTACACAATATATCATAAAATGATTTATATATGTATACACCATGTATATATATTCGGCCTTTAGACCTTAGTGACAAAAATGATTTCATTATATTTTTATACAAGTATATATGTATATATGATGAATATGTTAAGTTATGAAAGTAGGCTAAGTATGTAATTTATGTATTATGTTATGAAAAGTAGGAAACATAAATAGTTCATATTTATGTGTGCGTAAGTATAAGATTACTAACTTTTATAGGGTATGTATATGATATGTTACATGTTATGTATACTAACATAATAGGTTATGATAAGATGTAAGTTATGAAATCTAAGATGAAATGTTAAGGTAATTAGAAATTTCATGATGTAGGCATTTAAGTTATGAATTATGATATGCATGTATGGAATAGATGCTACCAAATTATTGTGTGATGATAATAGAAAAAGGGGGCTGTTTTAGTATGATGGCGGAATGATACTTATTTGTAGGTGAAAATGGTATTTTGTTTAAGTTGTGATATGTAGAAGGAAATTAAGTGAGTGATGTTACTAGTGGTAGTATGACAAGATACCCGTATTTGACCGAGTCCCACGTTGCATGTAAACAAGATTTGCAGAGTTATGTTGTCACATCTCATGTTTTTAAAAGTTCATATGCATAGGAATAATAAACACGAGACGAATGATTCCGATGAGACACGATATGTTATGTTATGTTCATGATCATGATTATGTTATGTTATGTTGAAGCGCTGTCCTGACATCGGGACCAGAGTGGTAGGTGTCAGGGGCCCATATTTACGTTATGGCTGAGTGTAACACCGGGTCTGGGACACGGGATCTCAGTCATAATGCGTCACCGTTAGCACATGTGCATATGATTCATGATGTTATGTCGCACATGTACTATACGGGGAATCATTCGGTATGTCGTGCGTTATTATTCTTATGAAAAGTGCTATAGCTAATGATGTAAATGTTATGTCTTCATGTTATGAAAAAGTCATGTTATGCAAGTTATGAATATGTCATGTTATGCAAGTTATGAAAATCATGTCATGATTATGAAAAGTCATGTTTACGAAAAGTCATTTTATGAAAAGTCATGTTTTATGCATCACGTCATGACCATGTCACCTTAGGGTTATGATTAAGAATTCTTTAAGTATGTGATAGCACTACAGTGGACAATGTAGTGTTAAGCATTAGAATGTAGTACATGTAAGATATGCAAAGATGGTATAAGTTATGGATTAGAAGTTAAGTATGAATATAGTATGATGTTTTGGATTAAGCAGAATGATATGCTGTTATGCTATGTATGCTTTGAAATCTTCCTAATTTATCTGCTTTCAGTTTACAGCAGTTTGCAGATATGATATGATACTTTACTTGTTAGAAAGGAGACGTGCTTATTATATTCAAAATATATGGTTATTATGATTTGTCACCTCGTCTCCCCATGTATGATCCACATGTCGTATCTGGTAAGACTACTTGCTGAGCGATTAAAAGTCGGTGGCTATCGCTCATACTTGCCTCATTTATAATTTTCCAGATAATAGGTATCAATATACAAGCTCGTTGAAGACATGCTAGATAGACCATTGATAACGAAGAGCATACTGAGAGATTATTTCGAAGGCATTAAGTTTCGGATTATGATGTATGATATATGATTTCAGTATTCTGTATATGATGATTGTATAGTTTATGATGTAGTACATTGCATGTCGATTATGATTTGTTTATGTTATGTTGCTTCCGCTTATCGATTCATTATTCATGTCGACATGTACATGTATAGTATCGACGCTTTGTACTCTATGGAGTAGAGTACGGCTGGTGCACTGAGCCGGAACCCTGGTTTCGGGCGGGGCGCTACAGATGGTATCAGAGCAATGACTCTAGATCCACTGCGGACACATATGATAAACAACGACATGTTTTAGGTTATGATAGTAGAACCTAAGTTAAGATTTTAGAGTCTAAGAAGAAGATTTTAGAATGAGAGCAATAACCTTAGAATAGTTCCCTTAGAATGGTTTAGCGAAAATGTCCGGAATGATCCTGTGTCTTTAAAATTAAGTAAGTTAATCAAGAGTCGTAATAATTAGACTATTCTCCTTAGGATATGCATCACAAAAAAAGGGCTTAAAATTTACCGCGGGCACATAAGTAAACAACGTCATGAACTTAAGAAGTGATCTTAGAATTTAAGAGATGATCATAGATGTAAGAAACAATCTTAGATAAAGGCGGAGTAAGTTCAATACCGTAAGCATAAATGAATAGGAGTTGATATGATATAAGATTTAATCAGATAAGAATTAGCGACTGAAGTTGGTAAGTATAAATCTTACTGTAACGCGTAGGGATATGAGGTTATATAATACTTAGGCGGATTAATAGGAGGTACACGGAGATAGTAAATTAAGAAAACTTTATAAGTCAGGAAATACTAAGTTGAATCATAGAGGATTAAGAGATAACACTAGAACTTAAGTATAAATCATTAAGGGTAAAATCAACACAACTCTAAGTTTCGAGGACGAAACTTTTTATAAGGGGGGAAGAATGTTACGACCCGAGATTCCGGGCTAGTGGAAATGAAATAAAATGATGGAAAATAGAACGCGAATGCGATGTCAATAAGATTTTCGGTGGAAATTTAAAATTTTATTTATAGTTAATAAAGACATCGACATTAAATATCGGGGTTAGAAACACACTTAAAAATAACCTTAAGGTAAGTTAACGGATATAACGAAACTGGTTGGGACTAGACAATGACTGTATCGGACATACAAGGTATTTAAATAAATTAGTCGGTAGCAACATAAGTCGATAGAGATAAATCAAACCGAAGAAAATACCCAATATGATAAATTCAATACACACTTTTATCACATTTTCTACCACTTATCCTGCATAGCAACAAAAGTTAAAAACCTCCCTCATATCTACCTTAGGGCGCCCCCTTTAGTCAAATAATACAATTATTTCTCCTACACACTTCTTTTCTCCTTTATAACACTACACCTAATACATCCAAATCCTTATCCTACCTTTATAATAAGAAAATATAAACACTCATCCTTTTTCACCATACTTTCGTCAGGCTATAGGAAAAGAGGACCACCTCTCTTTTAATTATTTTAACCATCACTTCATCATTATTCTCTTTATTTCTTTATCCTTAAATTTTTTTTGGTCTAAATTTTAACCCTTAGCCGAAAGTTGTACTCCAAATCAACTCATTTTCTTACACTTTCTTCTCAACTTTACTCCATTTCCCCCACAAGAAAACCTCTCTTCTTCCCCTACTTTCACTCTCGGCCGAACATCACAAGAAGGCAAGAAGATTTCTTCTTCACCTCAACACACATAACAACTTCTACACTAAGTTTAGACAACTCTCCATCATCCAAATAAGGATTCAAGAGGTGAAGCACTTGGAATAGAAGGAAAACTAAGGTAAGAAAACTCCATGAACTTGGACTATGTTCTTCTAGTTTTCTCCATTCCTATAAGTTACATACTAACTCTATCTACTCACTCCTAAGTAAAACGTGAATCAAGAAAGGAAGGAAGAAGGGTTTTCTTTCAAACCAAGTGAAGGAATCACCATCCGAAGTGTAAGAAAAGTGAACCAAGACAAGTATTCTTCCTAGATCCTACATGGTTTTACAAATATTAAGTATTTATGTTCATATCAAAGTTGGATCATCATGTAGTATGTTCAAGATTTCTTCTCAAGAAAGTATAGATCTATGTTTGAGTAATAAGTATACACATATATACACTATATACACACGCACACTATATACATATATATACAATACATATAAACACGCACATATATATACATATTATAAAATATGTATGTTGATATATATATATATGTATAAGTGTATAGATCTACATATGTATATATACGGATCTACATATATATATATATATATATATATATATATATATATATATATATATATATATATATGCAGGTAAAAATGTGTAGATGCATATAAATAAATATAGTGTTTTGTATGAAAAGATACATATTCGGCCATGAATAAAATTGTTAGCCTAATTGACTTTAATTTTATGAATAGTATATTTCAATAGTTAAGATATACTATGTAATGAAATATGAGTAAGTTTGAATGTATATAATATATTATAAGACAAATATATATAAATATATATATATATATATACATGATTTATTTTCGGCCTTAAGCTTTTCATGAGAAAATAAACTTATTTTGTTGTACACGTATGTATGTATAATATATATGTTAAGATATGAAAATGAATAAGTTTTGGATATTACACAATATATCATAAAATGATTTATATATGTATACACCATGTATATATATTCGGCCTTTAGGCCTTAGTGACAAAAATGATTTCATTATATTTTTATACAAGTATATATGTATATATGATGAATATGTTAAGTTATGAAAGTAGGCTAAGTATGTAATTTATGTATTATGTTATGAAAAGTAGGAAACATAAATAGTTCATATTTATGTGTGCGTAAGTATAAGATTACTAACTTTTATAGTGTATGTATATGATATGTTACATGTTATGTATACTAACAGAATAGGTTATGATAAGATGTAAGTTATGAAATCCAAGATGAAATGTTAAGGTAATTAGAAATTTCATGATGTAGGCATTTAAGTTATGAATTATGATATGCATGTATGGAATAGATGCTACCAAATTATTGTGTGATGATAATAGAAAAAGGGGGCTGTTTTAGTATGATGGCGGAATGATACTTATTTGTAGGTGAAAATGGTATTTGTTTAACTTGTGATATGTAGAAGGAAATTAAGTGAGTGATGTTACTAGTGGTAGTATGACAAGATACCCGTATTTGACCGAGTCCCACGTTGCATGTAAACAAGATTTGCAAAGTTATGTTGTCACATCTCATGTTTTTAAAAGTTCATATGCATAGGAATAATAAACACGAGACGAATGATTCCGATGAGACACGATATGTTATGTTATGTTCATGATCATGATCATGATTATGTTATGTTATGTTGAAGCGCTGTCCTGACATCGGGACCGGAGTGGTAGGTGTCAGGGGCCCATGTTTACGTTATGGCTGAGTGTAACACCGGGTCTGGGACACGGGATCTCAGTCATAATGCGTCACCGTTAGCACATGTGCATATGATTCATGATGTTATGTCGCACATGTACTATACGGGGAATCATTCGGTATGTCGTGCGTTATTATTCTTATGAAAAGTGCTATAGCCAATGATGTAAATGTTATGTCTTCATGTTATGAAAAAGTCATGTTATGCAAGTTATGAATATGTCATGTTATGCAAGTTATGAAAATCATGTCATGATTATGAAAAGTCATGTTTACGAAAAGTCATTTTATGAAAAGTCATGTTTTATGCATCACGTCATGACCATGTCACCTTAGGGTTATGATTAAGAATTCTTTAAGTATATGATAGCACTACAGTGGACAATGTAGTGTTAAGCATGAGAATATAGTACATGTAAGATATGCAAAGATGGTATAAGTTATGGATTAGAAGTTAAGTATGGATATAGTATGATGTTTTGGATTAAGCAGAATGAGATGCTGTTATGCTATGTATGCTTTGAAATCTTCCTAATTTATATGCTTTCAGTTTACAGCAGTTTACAGATATGATATGATACTTTACTTGTTAGAAAGGAGACGTGCTTATTATATTCAAAATTTATGGTTATTATGATTTGTCACCTCGTCTCCCCATGTATGATCCACATGTCGTATCTGGTAAGACTACTTGCTGAGCGATTAAAAGTCGGTGGCTATCGCTCATACTTGCCTCATTTATAATTTTTCAGATAACAGGTATCAATATACAAGCTCGTTGAAGACATGCTAGATAGACCATTGATAACGAAGAGCATACTGAGAGATTATTTCGAAGGCATTAAGTTTCAGATTATGATGTATGATATATGATTTCAGTATTCTGTATATGATGATTGTATAGTTTATGATGTAGTACATTGCATGTCGATTATGATTTGTTTATGTTATGTTGCTTCCGCTTATCGATTCATTATTCATGTCGACATGTACATGTATAGTATCGACGCTTTGTACTCTATGGAGTAGAGTACGGCGGGTGCACTGAACCAGAACCCTGGTTTTGGACGGGGCGCTACAATTTAACTATTTTTGTTCGTAATGCATAATGATAAAAGCATACTGCCAAGGTCTTTCTGTTTCATTTTTCTTTAATAGGAATATGAATTGTTATTTTAATGGGGTGAATAAATAAATACATACATACATATACACATACACACACGCACACACACGTACATACATACATATATACACACATAGATACATATATATATATATGTATATATATACCGTACATGCATATGCATATACATACATATATACATACATACATACATGTATACATACGTACATACATATATACATACACACACATATATACACACACCCGCATATGATGAGTTAATGGGGTTGAAGCCTCCAGGGCATAGCTCAGTTGGTAGTCAGGTCGGGATTTGTTTCAAGAGGTCAAGAGTTCGATTCTAGGGTACTCAGATTGGAATTTGCTCCAAGAGGTCAATAGTTCGATTCTAGGGACACGCGCAATGGGTTTTTTGCTGCTGCGCTAGGTAGAATGTCTGGTTTACTGGAGGACACCTTGTGTAGGTCACTGCATAAGTCATCAACCAACCTAAGAGACCGCTAGACTTTTAATTTACATCATACACAATGTTCGTTGGGGTTATACGGTGTGGATCCCAGAACCATAATATGTCCTTTTTGCTCTAAGTTAATGAGGTTGTATGTCAACAGACTGGCTTTGTGCGATTCTCAACACATCCCCGCTTTGTGGTTCATGTATAAGTTGAATTCCACACACGTTGACAGTATTTTGCCGACTTTTTGATAGACTTTATTACGTCACAATTGACTATGTATCATGTTTTTCTCTTGGAAGTCGGCTATATATCAAGTTAACGTTACGTTAGCAAAACGGTTAAAGTGAAAGCTCCAAAATTATAATATCTTGAGTTTAATTCTTTTCAAAAAGTAAAAAACAAACTGTCATGTAGTTTCTCCCTAGTTTCTTTCTTTTTTTTTTCTCTCTCTCAATTCTATCTAATTGGTAAGGTGTTCAATGATTCAATATTTGTATGCTACATTATCGCTATTTTCAATTTACAACAACGTAATAATTTTATACTGCTATATCTCCAAAAAGGGAAGAAAAAGAAAAAAAGCCAACGTGGTAGTTTCTCTTTAGTTGTTTGTTTTTCTTGGTTAACTAATAACATAATAAGTGATTAATAATGTTTCAGGTAAATTTTTTTTATCTATTTGTGGCTGAGAAAAGACAAAAATATATTAGTTTTATTCAGAAAACCGATTTTATCATAAGTTTGGAAGAAAACCCAAAAGGTTTTGTCGAAACCGCGATGTGACAAGAAATATGATTTTGACAGAATCAGAGTGTACCAAGTTGACTTTTGACGCACTGCAGTTTTGTCAAAATCGTGATGCACACTGCAATTTTAACAGAACCCTAGTGTGTCACCCTGTTATTCCTATAAAACTATCTCAATTTTTCCAACCTAAAACAAACACATCATATTATTATCAAAAAAATATTTTTGCGTCCTATCCAATCAGACAAAATGACAACTCCACTTATTCACGCTTTGTAGTATTTCAGAGGTAAAGTTTTGCCACTAAGCAATGGAGTTAGTTATGATATGAATCCAACCAAAATGATAAGGGTTTCTCAATAACATACCATAATTAGAGTTTCTCTAACGATTAAAACATGGATCAGATTGCATGTGGATGTGAAAGCGATTGATCTTATTGCATCCTTCATCAGCATCTGCTGCCAGATACTTTTACAGTGCTACTTGTATTTCAGACAATGAAGATCTCGAGTATGTCTTAGAAATCCCGATCCTTTGTTTAAATATTCTGGCTGTGGAGATTTACGTGAGCGTTTATGATATCCCAGCAATAAATCCATCAAACATGAGCAATAACACAGGTAACAATGCTGATATTATTGGGACGTCTGGGAGTAACGATGTAAGAGCGTGCAGATTGTCATAGCTGCTGGTGGAAATTCTAGTGAATGTAGAAAACGACAATTACAATGTTGACGATGATTATGACAAAAAAAAGGAGGGCGAGGACGATGAAAAAGAGCGTTTAGAGGACCTTGAAGAGGAGGAAGACATTCAAAAGGAGAATGAGGTAGCAATACCTCATCTGGACGCAAACGTTCTATTTTTTGAAGATTGTGGCTAGCTAGAAGACACTTTAATTCATGTATGGGATGAGATTAGAGAACGCCAATGGAAGGAGAGTGGATCAAAAAAATTAGGCTTGAATATGCGGTTCAAAACCAAAGATACAACAAAACATGTCGTACAATTATGGCTCATGAGGCACTGGTTGTACAAAGTGGTGTCTGTTTTGCCAGAATTTTAGAATGTTACGGTAGCAAACTCTAAGGCTAAGCATTGTCAATGGTGTCTTCGAGCAATTTTGAGACAAGCACAGTTACTGGGAGATTGGCATATACGAGGGCTGTCATAGCCGTACGAATGCAAACATCACAACAGATCATAAGAACACCTATTCAAATATGGTTGAGAGAATTATTAGAGAATACATTAGTTAGAATGTGAACTTCGAAAAACAAGATTTTTGAGAAACTGCAAAGGAAAACTTGAATGTGGATATCAACTACAAAAAAGAATTGAGGAAAAAAAGAAAACAATGACAATGGTGTATGGTGATTGGCTCAAATCTTTCTGTGAGTTTTCTGGTTATCTGACTTCCCTTGAAGCATTAAAAGAAGAAACTATTGTCCATTAGAGACACGATCTAGAATTGAGCACTATTGAGATGAAGGTGTTTGGCTCAATTTTCTGGGCAATCAATCAGTCAATTCTTTGGTTTTAGCATTGTCGTTCGTTGATATCAATTGACGGTACGCATTTGTATGGCAAGCATGATGAGAAATTATTGATTGCTATTGTGGTTGATGTGGCTGACCATATATTTCTACTTGATTATGATAGTGTTGATGAGAAGAATAAACAAAATTGGAGATGTATGCTTAGAAGCATTTGTCAGTATGTAATCAGCAACACAAAAAATTTATATTTGATTTTGGATCGATCTTTCGGCCTTGAAGTAGCGATTCGATCATAATCCATGAAGAAAACACTATATGCATATGATAGATTCCGTCTCTGTCATATCAGACTGAATTTTTCATGTAACTCTTAGACAATGAATTTATGTATCTTATAGACAATGTATGATCATATTGTTGAGTTCATATACAACCAATTTCTACAGATGAGTTTTCTGGTAAGGTGTTAGCAACGATTATATGGCCTACTGCATCAGAACACAAATTGCACATGTTCACAGAGTATATGGACAAGATGAAGGCTCTGAATAAAGATGCATACGAATATCTTATGCAAATTTTGCTTAATACATCCACATTGTCGCACGGGGATGGCAGGAGGTATTATATTATGCAAACCAATTATTCAGATTCATGGAATAGTATCTTCAAGGGAGTTAGATGTCTACCGATGATTGTTTATGTTCAAGTAGTTTTCAGAAGAACGGTGAATATACATGACAAGAACATCAAAAGGCACTTGGTCGTATAAATGCCGGAGATAGATGGGCACTGAAAGTGCAACAATGATTTATTCACAACGAGTGAAATGGTAGAAACTCAGGGTTCAGGCTGACGACGTGCGAGCATATGTTTATGAAGTTACAACTCAATTGATGCCAGGTAGTGGTATTTCACATACTATCAATCTACTTGAAAAAACTTGCAATTATGATAAATTTTAGCTTTACCACATGTCTTGTTCACATGTGTGCAAATATTCAAGAATATGCACATTGTAGCAGTGGAGTTGATTGCTCCTTTCTACTCATGTCAAGTGATGATAAGTGTTTCATCCGTTAAAACACTCTACATATTGTCAGGCACTACCATTCTGGATTGAAGCTAAATCAGATTGTCATTATCATCACCCGGACCCAGTTTATCCCAGCGACAACAAAAGCTATCGTTAGGGTCTGGGGAGGATAAGTGGTAGGCAGACAATACCTCTATCCCAAGGGATAGAGAGTCTGCTTCCAGTGAGACCCCCAGCTCTATATGTACCTACATAAATGACATAATAATAGAGATATGTTGTGCTAGTGTGTTAGTGAGGAAATTCAAGAAGTACAACAAAGAGACTTTCGATACTAAAATACCCATCACGTGTATATGTACATGTAATGTAAAACAACGGTATAACATACACAACCAAGTGGAAAGTCAACCTAAAGCGTAGAGAGTGTCTACGCCTATCTATGTCCCTAAATATATACTCTAAAGTGTCCCTATATATGACCTATACCTCGTTAACCTTAATCTTATGTCTCCATGAACTCCTATCCTGGACCATGTCCTCAGAGAGGTGCAAATCTAGTAGGTCGTGTCTAATCTGCTCATCCTATATCAGTTTGGGACCGTCTTTACTCCTGTCCCCCTCTACAATGAGGCTTTCAATTGCTCTGATCGATGCCTTGGTCTGTCTCCGCTTGACATGCCCAAACCATCTCATTCTTTCCTCCCTTATCTTATCTGCTATACTAGCCACGCCTAACCTTTCTAGAAACACCTCGTTTCTGATCCGGTCTAGCCTTGTATGCCCACACATCTACCTCAACATCTTCATCTCTGCCACTTCCATCTTCTGTAATTGTGACCTCTTGATGGCCCAACAGTCTGTCCCATATAGCATTGCTGGTCACACTGCCGCCCTATAAAATTTTCCCTTTAATTTAGTTGGGAAATTCTTGTCACACAGCACCCCTAAGGCTGCCCTCCATCTACACCAGCCTGCTTGGACTCGATGTGCTACATCATTATCTATGTCGCCATTCTGCTGCACAAATGATCGTAGGTACTTAAACTTACTTACATGTGGTACCACTTGACCATCGATGGTGAGCTGGCTATCCTCATTGTCCGACAAGCCGCTGAAGTCACAGTGCAGATACTTGGTCTTAGAACGACTAATCTTTAAGCCTTTTTTCTCTAAAACACCTCTCCACTGCTCTAGTCTCATACTCAGGGTATGTTTACTTTCTGCGACTAATACAATATCGTCAGCAAAAAGCATACACCATGGAACTGCCTCCTGTATCGGCTTTGACAACTCATGAAGGACAACTGCAAAAAGAAATGGGCTCAACGCAGACCCTTGATGGAGACCTACCTCCACCGGAAAGAAATCCGTATTCCCCACAGGCGTACGAACGGATGTTTTCGTCCTAGCATACATATCTGTAATTATGTCTATATACTTCATAGGCTACATGGTACACTATCATACGTTTTTTCAAGATCGATGAAAACCATATGAAAATCGCACTTCTTCTCCCTATACTTCTCCATTTATCTTCTGAGAATGTGTATTGCTTCCGTAGTTGACCTTCCTAGCATAAAACCAAATTGGTTCACCGTAACCTGAGTTTCTTTCCTAATTCGAGTGTCGATTACTCTCTCCCATAATTTCATGGCATGGCTTAGCAACTTAATCCCTCTATAGTTCCCACGACATTGTGCATCTCCTTTGTTCTTATATAGGGGGACCACAACACTCTTTCTCCACTTATCTGGCATCTTCCCTGTTTTGTAAATACGGTTAAACAGAGTAGTTAGCCATTGGATCCCTTCCTCTCCTAAATACTTCCACGCCTCAATGGGTATGTTATCTAGACCAACCGCTTTAGCTCTTCTCATCTTCTTCAGTGCTCTCAGCACCTCTCCTTGTGTGATGTTCTGACAGTCGAAGTTATTATGTTGTCGTTGTTGGTTAGTGGTGCTTTCTCGTTCTTCATAGTCGGCACTATTGCCGTTGAAAAGATTGTGAAAACATAAATGTAGGGAGCCTACATCAACTCAGATTCATGGTAAAATGGACCACAACTATACGCAAACATGTGGTGTATGCCACTAAGCAGGTCATGACCGTAACACTTGTCCTATTGCAGTGCTTTTTTGGAATGATGAATAGCGTCATTATGTTTCTATGTAATGTTTTAGTGTCTTCTATATTATTGTTACAGAGAGTATTTCTATGTAACATTTATTATCATTAATGTCGTTTCTATTTTAGCCTTGCAATGGCTATTTATATTGTTGTCATGTTTTTTTTAATTTTGGTATCTATTTTTTTGAATGACTAAATCCATAACTTAGGGTTAGGGTTAATATTGGGGTTATAGTTAGGGCTAGGGCTAGAGCTAGGGTTATACTAAGAAAATAATAAATAATACACTTAACGAGACGACATACAAAGCATAACAATTGTAAAACAATACAATACTTATACCGCAAATGTTACTATTGATGAGAAAACACAATAAGCATAGACTAAACCCTTCTAGTTATAATTATACTTCAGCTAGCGGGTCCATGGCTAGAGCATGTTGTCTTTCCACATCCATTTTGGCCTTTCTTTGTTAAACAGATTTGTGTGCGATTAATTCATAGGCTGTGTACAATGATTTCAGGGTTATATTAGGGATATCTTTTGAGCTCCATGTAAGTACATCTTTGTACTATTGGAGGAGTGCAACAACCTTTTCTTTCAATAGTTGAGGTATTCTCACACCAATTTGGATGCCTTTAGACGAATCTGAGTCATCAATTATGACTCTTTCAAACCCTTTTGACTCTGAAGAGTAAGAAGCCTTGTTTGCGTGCACTTTCTTCATAACTTTCTCTAGAAGACCCTTCTCTATTGTCATGGTTTCAAACGGCAACTTCCCTCTCAATGCGGCATATTAGCATTTTCTAGCGATCCCCTAACCTTAACGTACAAAACTGATTTCACCATTTGGAGTTAGAAATTTTATGGACAAATGGTAGGTGGACACTACTGCTTAGAACTTGTTAAGTGTTGGTCTACCAATAACTATGTTATAAGCTAAAGGAATTTCAACAATCAAAACTTATATCCTATTGTCTTTTGGTTTAGTTCATTTCCCAAGGATGTCGGAAGGGTTACAATGCCTTCAGGCTTGACCATATCTGTTATAGTTGTAAAAAAATATGAAAGATAATCATTAGTTTTTCTAATTAAAAGGGAAGATAGAGATAAATACAAATCCTAAATAGAATTTGATATTAGTTAAAGTTCTAGACCTACTCTACTTAGGAAAACCCTATACTCCTCTACAAATACACCTAACCCCCTCCCCTTTTTTTTCACACAACTCGGCTCTGCTTCCATCTCCCCCATACTCCCCTTCTATAGGGAAAACAATAATAAAACCCTAGCCCCTTGAAGACCATTCGCCCACCCTAAGAAAAAAGAAAAAAAATATTATTCAACATCCAAGTACATAGGCAGCCGAAGGTAGGAGGAAGAGGTAGGAGAAAAGTGCATAGAAAATTATTCGCCCGAAAAGGTATGTTACCTTCCCCTCTTCTCGGATGGCCCGCACTTTGTGTGTGAATCATGCTCGCTTTAAATTATTATGTGTCATTTGTATATGATTTCGTACAAATGCCTTTTATGATGTTCGCATGTACATGTATATTTGTGTATCCAATGGTGTTGTTCGTGGATGTGAAAATAATTAAAAAGAATGAACTTTTATGCAATTAAATGAAAAATTGTATGAATAGCTTTAGAAATAGGACACGTAGCCCAGAAATTAGGTTGAAATTAATCTGGAAATTGAAAAAGAGACTGAACGGCGGCGCGTGTTGCACACGCCGTGTTTCAAGGAGGTGCATGTGTCCCATGCTTGCAGTGTGTGCGTGGCGTTAATCGGGGTTATATGAAATTTTTAGGGTCAATTTGAAGTTAAATTGGAGATTTTATTGAAGTTGGAGGAAAAATAATATTTAAGAAAATAAAGAAAAATAAATAAATTAAAAAATCCAGGTCAGCCGAGTCAGAGCTGACCTGGTGCAGCTGACCTAACCTATAACAATCTGGGCCAGGCTATGTAAAATATATTTAAATAAATAATGGGGAAAAATATGTAAAATATATTTAAATAAATAAAAATAACATTAAAAAAATGGGGATATACTTACAAGTATATATGCACGTGTATGGGCGCGAGTATATATATCAGTAGAGATACACCGTAATAAAATAAGGGTATACATACGAGTATATATGCACGTGTATGGGCGCGGGTATATATAGTAGTATGGCCGAATAATGTGTTGGACATCCATGGCATGTGCATTGCATTGCATCCCTTCCGGGCGCTGACTCCACGTCACAGAGAGATGAGGGCTGACTCCACGTTATGGGACGACGACCGTTGACTCCACGTTACAAGGCGACTGTTGAGAAAAAATGTTTGAATGATTTACAAATGTATTATTTAAATAGTACGAGTTTACGAAATGCATGACAAAATTATTACTTGACACATTTTTGTGATATACATGTCTCATATGCTTTATGTATATTGTTGCCGTACTAACAAGCCATGAAGCGTTAAATATTGCATAATATGGCAAACATTTGTTGTCTTTGAACTATTTTCAGGTGCCACAATTAATGGACTAAACTAGTTCATTAAGTGAAGTACTTAAGTTAATGAACTAACTAGTTCATTAAATGAAGACATATTTGGAGAAAGTTTGATGGCAACAAATTGAAAATGGAAAGTCTACTCATTCTCTCAATATACACGCCTAATATATATTATATATATATATATCCATATTTTTGTTAAAAAAGCACAATACACATATATTCCGACGTACTACCGACAAGTTACATATATTACAAACTTACGTCAACGTCACACCACTATATACACCTCATATTTATGAGTATATTCAGGTCTTATATCATATGATATAAGTCATGGTGATGACAAAATTATAACGACACATTACAAGGTCATAAACCGAAAATTGTCGTATCGGGTGACTACCGAAACTTCACCGACGTATCACGTACTTGCCATATAAAGATGGCCAGCCCATATAGTTCACAAATAGCCAAATATTTCGTGGATCACATGTTAAATTCAGCCACTAAATAATTCCCTGTTGGCACACACAAATCACCCACAATTTAGGCTTAATTGTGGAGATTTCAAATTCAAACTTTTAAAGCACATGGGGCACCTCTCAATCAGCCAGTAGATCTGAATATCTACTTTATTTTGTTTACATTATGTGTGATATAATATATATGACATGTGAAAAAAGTTTGAATTTAATCGGAGAAAAATCGCGTAATCGACGAAAGTCGAAAATTCGATTTTCTACGAACACAACACATGGAACGTTTTTTTGGCATGAGTTGTAACATGTATCTAGATACTTTTTACACATTCAAGACATGTTAAAGTGTTATAGAAAATTCAAATTAGGGCTGATTGGAATTTACCATATATGTGTAATTATTGTGCATTATTTGACAAAGCTTACTGAAGTGAAATTTTAGCACATGCACATTCAGCTTACAAGCCATTCTCAGCCATGATGGATCCTATGTGGAGCTTATTTGGCATCTCAATTAGTGGAGAATATGACACACAAGGTTAGTGACATAAAAGAGGACACTACACAAGGTGAAAATTCAAAAGATTTCAAATTACAACACATGCTGAAAATTTTCAGCACATGTACTATAGCTAGCCGATTTTTAGGCTATTTATGGTGTTTAATTTGCATTCCAAAATTGAAGGGATTAAATGGTGATTATTTGTTAGTATTTGAATTCTTTTTGGTACATGTTTTGCAAGTTGTTTTCAGATTTTACAGCTCATTAAATTGATGACAAGTTGGACCAATCATCAAGTGCCAAGTAAGCAAGGTCAAGCCATTCTTCCAATCATAGTGTGTCAAGTAAGCAAGATGGTGTCATATCTACACAAGTCAATCTTCCATGGGCATTAAAGAGAATTCTCAAGAAGGAAGAACACCCTAAGGGGGGCAGCCACTTATCATTAAAAAGAAGAGAAGTAGAGCAAACAAGGCCAAGACAACTCTTACATTTCTCTCTAGTGGAAAAGGATCTTCTACTCTCTTCTTTTACCTTTCTTTCTTCTTCTCTCAAGCCTATTGTTCATATATTCTAAATATAGTATAGGATTTGAATATAGCACCCAAACTCATTAATTGTTGTAAAAGGTTGATCAAGGTGTGATCAAACCTTCATTCGTTCGATGGTGGTGTGTCCGTGATCCGTTTGCTTGATTGTATTGTTTGTAAAAGGGTAGAGTTAGTGTGTAACTCCAGTCATCCTTGTGGTAAGGTGTTTTTCGTGTTTAGTGATAATCGAGGAAGGTGTCATCGTAGACTTGAGTATGTTGTTTTAATCGAACCAGTATAAAATTCTTGGTGTTCTTACTTTCAGCATTTTACTTTCAGCTTTCAGCATTTTGCATCAATTTCATTGCAAAAGTAAAAACCGCAAACGAATTTCAAAAATCGTAAAATTTTGCATAAACATAGCCACACCTCCTAGTTTTCATTTGGCGTAAGTTTTAACTCATTTGGATAAGTAATCGAATTTGAATAGTATTGAGACTAGTGCAATCTGATTCTAAGAGTTGCTAATGTTGAGAACATCAACGTGATTGATATACTTCCCAAAGGAATTTTTGAAAACTGTTTCATCTCATTAAAATAAATATATTGAGGGTCTTGTCATTAAATTTTCAGACCATTTGGAGTCACCAATTAATCGTAATAAAATTTTCAAATCGGAGTACTGTTTCTGGAAGATTTGTGCAATCTGACCAAAAATGTATTTTCAAAGGTTTAGGAGTTGAATTTTAATTTGAAATTTTTATGAGATACTTAAAACATCTGAGAATAGAATCTCACCAAATTTCATAATTTTTGGAGGTCTGTAACTAGGTCTTTAAATCGTTTCAAATCAGAATCTGAAAACAGAAACTATTTTCAGAAGTGAGGTTTTTTGTTCAAAAGTTTTTAAAAACCAAATTTCCGCATCCACTATTCAACCCCCTTTCTAGTGGTGCTATATAGGTCCTACAGTGACAACTGCCACGTTACGGAGTGATCATCGCTGACTCCACGTTACGGAGCGAGGTATGCTGACTCCACGCTATGGAGCAAGGATTGCTGACTCCACGTTACGAAGCGAGGTATGTTGACTCCACGATACAGAGTGTGACCCTTCGAGGCATTTACTCTACGAATTAGAGCGATGAATAAGACCCAAGACATGCATAGCATATCATAGATAGAAAGAAGCATGTTGTGTGAAATAATAATGTTGTTGCGTGTGACACAGTAGTGAGAAGAAGCATGCATTATGAAGTTACGCATTGCATTTGATTGGTGAGTGTGTTTATCTTACGCTTTAATTATTGCCGTTCTTTATGTGTTTATATTTATTGTTGTTGCTTTTCTTTCTGTGTTTGTGTATTTTGTGAGAATGATTCGTTTCTAGGAAAAGACGGGTAACCTACGTGTGATTTCTTAATCACTCACCCCTACTACGCCTCCTTCACAGGTGAGCCAGATTTTGAGTACATCTTCGTTGAAGACGGGGTCAGACCAGGCTAGTTGGAGAGAGTGAAGATACGAGATTTACTTGGGAGGCATTTGATGGATTATCAGATTTATTTCTTTTGTGTTAAATTTTTAGAATTCTGTTTTGATGTATTGGGTTTTGTCAGCCCTAAACAATTATTTATTTTTTTATTGAGGTTATTTATAAATTGAATTTGAATTTTTAATTATTGTATCAGCAAAAATTTTCTACGTTATTTCTGACGTGTAAGAAGCTTGAACGACGCCTTGTAGTTCTTGTAGTAGACTAAGACGGGTTCACTATTCCCAAAGTTAGGGTTTGGGAGCGGGGCACTACATGTGGTATGAGAGCCGAGGCTCCATATCCGCCTCGAAAACGCAGGATGAACTAGATTACTTAGACATAAGCTATGATCTTTTTCGTAAAATGACGATTTTACCCCTAAGAAACAAAGTAGACTTAAGAGATGATCTTAGACTCAAGTTGTGATCGGGTTAAGGGGTGTGAGAGTGTTCCTTCATTTTCTTTTATTTATTTATCATTTTACCCCTGAACTTTTGCATTCACCCTATAAGTGGTTAGAAATTCCCAAAATATCCCTCAACTTAGCATGAAACATACTTTGAGCTTAATTGTGATTAGTTTTCATTAATGACAAGTGGAGACTAATGAATCTTTAATTATCTATATAATGATTAGATAATTTTAGGCTTTTGAATCACTCAATTACGACACCAAGTGAATGAGAAAGTAATACTCAAAATAGGAGTAAACTAGGCAGAAATTGGCTTAGCTCGGCCCGTCCTCAGGGTCGGGCTCATGCTCGAGCTCGGGTTACAAGCTACGGGTTAGATCTTATCTGGAGAAGTTTTATTTAAATTTAAATATTTCCCAGGTGGTTGTGATCAGCTAATTCGGCGTTTCAAAAACGGTTAAGGCAAACCATATTGGCAGACCTGAACTGGCTATCTGATCTAAGGGATCAGGACAAGCAGTTATCTGATCCAACGCTATGGGCAGACCTGGCGCGGTTATCTGATCTGAGGGTTCAGGCTGAGCAGGTATATGATCCAACGACTGTGGTTGAATTGGCATTAACCACCTGACCTCGGTTTTCCCTATAAATACTAGGCCGAGGTGACCTCTGTGGTCATCCAGAAATCGATCAAACAATCAATTTTTTCCTTTTTTCTCTGCATACAATCTCCCTCTCTGCAAATCATTTCTTCCCTGCATACAATCTTCTTCTATGCATTTTTCCTAGTCATCCAAGAAGTCAGAAATGCCTTACAGGTTTGTTGAGTTCATACACTGTAGTGCCGCTTGTCTGAACTGATTCTATTGTATCCTGGGAGACGGTTGCTACTTCTGGTTGGGCACAGTATACCAGAGCAATACGTCTTAAGGACAGAGTCTTGGACTCACCTTGGTTTGTCTGCTTGACTGAACTGCTGAGCTGCTGCTAACGCAGCATTGCTGATTTGTAGTGCTGCCGTGCTAAGCTCAACTGATTTACTGAGCTGCTGCAGTGCTGAGCTCGGCTGATTTGCTGTTAGCACATCACTGCTATTCTGTAGTAATGCTGTGCTGAGCTCGGCTTTTGTGCTGAGGTTGGCCGGTCGGTAGTCTGTCTTGGACACAAGTTGACTTTTGCTGCTTGGATCGATCTGACCTGAAGACCCGACCTGCCTTGAGCTTAGCAGGTCGTCTATTGCCTTATTTCGCACAAACACTGTACAGAATTGTTTTGTTTAACAATCTCAAACAAGCTTAAGACGTATTTGCATATTGATTATGTACTGTCTGCTTCTACTCCTTCTGTTTTATTATTTGAAACATATCGTTTCTAAGTTTTTTTGTTTCTGTGCCTTACAGAAAAGGAAATGAAGGATGAAAGCAGAAGCTCAGTTCATGGACACAACAGTGCTGTTCTTGCGGCACCTAATGCTGGGGTGCCTCTGAATGCTCCTGCACCAGGTCCTACTGTGGCCCAAGTGAAGAAACCAGAAAAGTTCGCTGGAAGTTTCTTCAAGAGGTAGCAGTAGAAGATGATTTTTTTCCTGGCTGCATCGGGATTGGCCAAGTTCTTCATCGAGGACCCTCCTATGGTGGATCCAGTTGATGACCAGAACCAGAATATGCAAAACTATCTTTTTATTGAAGCATGGAACTTTAATAATTACGTTTGTTTGAGTCATATCCTGAGTTGTTTAGACAATTCTTTGTATGGATTGTATTATACTTATAAAACTTCAAAGTCATTGTGGTAGGATTTGGATAGAAAATATCGCACAGAAGATGTTGGTACAAAGAAATTTATTGTCGGCAAATGCCTTGATTTTAAAATGTCAGATTCCTGAAATACTGTTTCTCAGATTGAGTAGCTACAGATGTTGGTAGACGAAATAGAAGAGGAGGGCATGTCGCTCAGTGAATCTTTCGTAGTGGCGGCAATGATTGAGAAGCTACCTCTTTCGTGGAGAGAATTCAGAAGCTATCTCAAACACGAGCAAAAGAAAATGATATTGGAAGATCTGATTGTCCGACTCTGCATAAAGGAGGATAATCAAACATTTGAGAAAAAGTCACATGTGAGTTCATGTCATGCCAAAGCCCATGTTGCTGAGGCGAAAAAAAAAGAAAGGCCATCTCGAAGTGAACAATAAAGGCAAACAGATCGCCAAGAAATTCACAAGAAAATACTACTGTGGCATTCGGGGACATGTCAGCAGTGAATGCCGCAAGCCCAAGAAGAAGCAAACCAAGGCAAAAGCAAACCTCGTTAACGCCGTGGATGATCTGAACCTGTGTGCTGTGGTCTCAGAGTGCAATGCCGTGGAAAACATGCGTGAATGGTGACTGGATACTGGAGCCATAAGATATGTATGCTCCAACAGGGCAATGTTCTCAGAGTACCAACCTCGGAACAACAAACAACTTTACATGGAGAACTCTTCCTCGTCGAAGATAGAAGGCGAAGATAAATTTGTTCTGAAGCTGACCTCATGAAAGCACCTGACTCTACAAAATATGCTGCACGTTTCTGACATCCATAAGAATTTGGTTTCTGGGCCTCTACTAGTAATGCATGGATTTAGACTAGTGCTAGAGTCAAATAAAATTATTCTTTTGAAGAATGGGATGTATTTGGGGAAGGGATACTTGTCGGATAGGATGTTTAAATTAAACGCCATTACTATTGTACCTAAGAAAGAATTACCCGAAATGACCAATAATAATGCTTCCTCTTCTGCTTACATGCTTGAGTCTTCTTGTTTATAGCATTTTGGTTTGGAACACGTAAATTACAAGTCAATACAATGAATGATTAATCTTGACTTACTACTCAAATTGAATTTTGATAAGCGAAAATGCCAAATTCGTGTTGAAGCAAAAATGACAAAGACGTCATTTCCTTCAATAGAAAGAAACACTGAACCTTTGGATTTAATTCATATAGACATGTGTGATAAAAAGTTTGTGCAAACGAGAGGTGCTAAAAAGCACTTTGTCACTTTTTATCGACATTGCACTAGATACTGCTATTTTTATTTGCTAAGTAGCAAAGATTAGGCCGTTGATGCTTTTAAAGACCATAAAAATGAAGTTAAGAATCAACAGAGTAAATGAATTAAAGCAGTTCATAGTGATAGAGGTGGCGAATATGATACACTGTTTGATGAATTCTATTCAGAACATGGAAATATTCATCAAACGATTGCACCATATTCACCTTAATCGAATGGTATTACTGAACGCGAAAACCATACTCTAAAAGAGATGATGAATGTTATGTTGATAAGTTTGGGTTTACCTCAAAACTTGTGGGGGGAAGCAATTCTTTCTGCTAACGTCATTTTAAATAGAATTCCATCTAAAAGGATGAATGAAGCCCCATACGAACTTTGGAAAGGCTATAGGCCTAGCTACAAATACTTGAAAGCGTGGGGGTGTCTAATAAAAATTGTTGTACCTAAACCAGGACAAGTAAGAATCGAGCCTAAAACGATTGACTGCATATTCATAGGATATGCAACTAACAGTAGTACATATCAATTCTCGGTGCACAAATCGGACATTCTTGACATACTTGAAAAATTTTCATGGATAGGAATGCAGTGTTCTTTGAAGATATCATTCCAAAGAAAGACAAAAACAATGAAGGAACAAGTACTGGTAAGTGGATGCGTGAGACGACCCCTCAAGGAACTGAGGAATTTTGTTAAAGCAAGCGAGCTAGAATACCAACATTCTTAAGGACCAGATTTTCTAACATATATGGCAGAAAATGAGCCAAGGACTTTTTCTAAGAAAATGTCAACTCCATAAGCTCCTTTCTGGAAAGACACAATAAACAGCGACATAGATTCAATTCTTCAAAATCACACTCATGAGATGGTTAACCTTCCACCGGGAAGTACACCACTCGGGTGCATATAGATTTTCATGAAGAAATTGAAAGAGGATGGGTCTATCGACAAGTACAAAGCTCAGTTGGTACTAAAGGCTATCGATAGAAGGAAGGATTTGACTTTTCTGAAACCTACTCACCAGTAACTAGAATCACTTCTATAAGGGTGCTAGTTGCTATTGCTGCAGTCTACAACTTAGACATCCATCAGATGGATATGAAGACTGCCTTTCTAAATGGTGAGTTGGAGGAAGAAATCTATATGGAGCAACCTGAAGGGTTCTTTGTCCCAAGAAAAGAAAAGAAAGTCTGTAGACTTGTTAAGTCTTTGTATGGACTTAAGTAAGCACATAAACAGTGACACTTGAAATTTGATCAAGCGGCGTTAGCTAATGGTTTCAAGATCAACGAGTGTGACAAGTGTGTCTACATCAAGAACACACCAAATGCCTATGTTATAGTATGCCTCTATGTAGACGACATGGTAATCATGGGCAGTACTCATGATATCATCTTGAATACGAAGATGTTGACGCGAAACTTCGACATGAAGGATATGAGAGTTTCCAATGTTATTCTAGGAATTAAAATTTCTAGAGTAGCCGAAGAACTCGTTTTGTCACAAACTCACTATATTGAATATGTTCTAAAACGTTTCAATATGTTTAATATGAAACCAGTAAAGACTCCACTTGACTTAAGTATACACTTAAGGAAGAACCGAGACGAGACAATAGCTCAACTGGAGTTCTCACAAGTAATTGGAAGTCTGATATACATAACAAATTGTAAGAGACCATACTTAGCATGCTTAGTAAACAAATTGAGCAGGTTTACCAGTAATCCAAGTGATAATCATTGGAAAAATCTGAATAGAGTGATGAGATACCTGAAGTATACAATGAACCTCGGATTACATTACGCAAGATATCCAGTAGTGTTGGAAGGCTATTGTCACACCAACTGGATATCTAATAGTAAAGATTCTATGTCCACTAGTAGATATTTATTCACGGTTGGTGGAGGTGCTGTGGCATGGAAATCCACAAAGCAAACATGCATAGCTCGTGCCACTATAGAAGCTGAGTTTATAGAACTGAATAAAGCGGGGTAAGAGGATGAATGGCTTCGGAATTTCCTGGAAGATGTGCCATGCTGGCCTAAGCCAATCGCTCTTATCAGCATACACTGTGATAATCAGTCAGCCATAGGACGAGCTCAAAGAAGCATCTACAATGGTAAGTCTCGAAACATATGTCTGAGACACAACACCATTTAACAGTTATTTCTAATGGCGTGATTTTTATTGATTATATAAAATCAAAGGAGAATCTTGCGGATTTGCTTACAAAAAGTTTGCCTAGAGATCAGATGTCAAAGTTGACGAACAGAATGGGAATAAAGCCTACAATGCAAGTATCTTTATAACGGTAACCCAACCTTGTTGATTGGAGATCCCAGAATCTTAGTTTAATGAGACAACTTAATTATGAAGTTTCATGAAAGCACTTATTCATTCTGTTAAGTAAAAGTGCTGCTTGGATGGAGAGTTAGAGTAAGCTAATGCTTTTAATGTTTTCTATATCTTGGTACATCAAGTGGAGTATGGCAGAACACTCTCTATAGGAAACACCTATATAAGTGTGAAGTGAGACCGCTTCTATAAGAATTTTGTGAGGCAATAATTCTCTAAAACACTTTCTGAAACCAGGTTGTTCATGGCCAAAATAAACACAACCATGAGAATTAAAAGGGTGTTAAAGGAAATGTTATGTGAGTACAGTTGTCTAGGTTCACAATAAAGGCTGACTAGTTCAAGACATCAAGTCACTAATTAGCCGAGTGTATCCAATAGTATATCACTAGGGAAGGTTCAAAGCCAGAAGCTACCTCTTCTAATGAACCATTTTCTTGTCTGAATTCTTGTTAAAGTCTGCATATGCATTTTCTGCATTAATTTCCATTCATATGGGTGATTGTTGGAGAAAATTGAATTGTCAAGTTGCAAACCTTGGTTAGCAACATACTTTGACTTTAATTGTGATTAGTTTTTATTAATGACAAATGGAAAATAATGAATCCTTAATTATCTATGTAGGGAGTAAATAATTTTAGGCTTTTGATTCACTCAATTATGATATTGGGTGAATGAGAAATTAATGCACAAAGTAGAAGTAAACTAGGTCACAATCGGCTCAGGCTCAGGCTCATGCTCGAATCGGGTTGCGAGCTACGGGTCAGATCCAATTTGGAGAAGTTTTATTTAAATTTAAATTTCTCATTGGTGTTTGTGATCAGCTAAGGCTGCGATTTGAAAAACAGTTAAGGCTAACCGTACTGGGGAGACTTGAACTAGTTATCTGATCTAAGGGATCAGGACGAGCATTTTTCTGATCCAACGGCTTTGGGCATATTTGGTGTGGTTATCTGATCTGAGGGTTTAGGTCGAGCAGGTATCTGATCCAACGGCTGTGGTTGAACTAGCACTAACCACCTAACCTCCGGTTTTCCCTATAAATACCAGGTCGAGGTGACCTCTGTGGTCATCAAGAAATCGATCAAATAATCAGTTTTCTCCTCTTCTCTCTGCATACAATCACCCTCACTGCAAAGCATCTCCTCCCTGCATGCGATCTTCATCTCTGCATTTTCCTAGTCATCCAAAAAGTCAGAAATGCCTTACAGGTTTGTTGAGTTCATATGCTGTAGTGCCGCTCGTCTGAACTGATTCCGTTGTATCCTGGGAGACGGTTGCTTCTTCTAGTTGGACACAGTATACCAGAGTAACACGTCTTAAGGACATAGTCCTTGACTTACCTCGGTTTGTCTGCTTGGCTGAACTGCTGAGCTGCTAGTGAGCTCAGCTGATTTACCAGATGCTGTTGTGCTAACTCGGCTATTATGCTGAGCTTGTCTGATTGGCTGTTAGCACAACACTGCTATTTTGCAGTGCTCTGTGTTGAGCTCAGCTTTTGTGTGACGTCGGTAGGTCGGCAGTCTGTCCTGGACGCAAACTGACTTATGCTGTTTAGACCGATCTGACCTGACAACCCGACCTGCCCTGAGCTCGGTATGTCGGCTGTTGCTTTATTTAACACGAACAATGTACAGAATCGTTTTGCCTTATGTCAATTTGTGAACTTCTTTTCTCTTCTGGAATATTAACTAGTACCCTTCTCTTTCAAGCGTTCTTATCTTTTGCGCCGGCTGGACGCCCACGTTTTAGACATGATTTTCATTTACCATCATTATGTCTTTCAACGACATCAAGTCGAATCAACGTATTCATTTCTGGTGCGTGGGATTTGCTACCTTTTTATTATCAGTAAATGCATCAAGCAACTGATTTGCAATATTCTGTAAATGAATTATCCTTCTTACTTGCTCACATTGATTTGTTATTGGGTCAAGATGAGAAAGTGAAGAAACGTTCCGTGTAATTTTTTGTTGTTCTTCAGGAAAAGATACTTTCTCTCCTCCTAACAGCGGGAAGACTTGATCATTAAAATGGCAATCGGCATATCTTGCCTCAAATAAATCACCTGTCAGAGGCTCAATATATCTCACAATAGAAGGAGATTCAAAACCCACATATATTCTTAAACGTATCTGAGGACCCACTTTTGTCAGATGTGGTGGGGGCAATCGGAACATAAATCACACAACCAACAATCTTTAAATGTGAAATATCTGCCTGCTGGCCAAATACCATCTGCAATGGCGAGTATAGTTGAAACGAACTGGGTCTAAGCTGGACAAATGCAGATGCATGTAGAATTTCATGTCCCTAAGCCGATGAGGGTAAATTTGACCTCAAAATCATAGGACGAGCAATTAGTTGTAGAAGTTTGATAAATGATTCTGCCAGGCCATTTTGAGTGTGCACATATGCAACTGAATGCTTATCGTCAATCCCAATTGACATGCAATAATTATTAAAAGCTTATAAAGTAAATTCACCTGCATTGTCAGGATGAATAAATTTAATCGGATAATCCAGAAATTGTGCTATTAAGCGTATACTCTGAGCAAGAAGCTTGGCAAAAGCTACTATTCTCGTCCAGAGCAAACTTACATGAGACCATCTCGAGGAGGCATCCAACAAGACCATAAAATAACGAAATGGTCCACAAGGGGGTCAATGGATCCACAAATGTCCCCTTGTACGCATTGTAAAAATATAGAGGATTCAACATGAACATTCATTGAGAATGACCTCTTGATTAGTTTCCCTCCTGAACAAGCAACACACACATAATCGCAAGGTAAACGAATCTTCTGGTTCTCTATAGAGTGTCCATGTGAGGTTTGTACAATTCTACGCATCATTACCCTACTCAGTGTGACCAAACCAATCATGCCATTACATAAATAGCTTTCGATCATTGAACTTCTGGTTCATCACAATATTAGATTCTACTGGATGTATAGTCACATAATACAATCCAAATAAGAAAATTGGGAATTTTTTTAACAAGATTCTGGTCTGAATCACTGTATGTAATTCATAAAAAATCCATATTTCCCTCATTTGTGGTTTCCATTTGAAGACTATTGAGACGTATATCCTTGAAACTCAATACGTTCTTTTGACTTGGTAGAAAATAATGTCATATTAACTAAGATATTTGTACCACTCAGCAATATAATGGTTGCTCTTTCGGAGTCCTCAATTAATATTGTAGTACCAGAAAGTGTACTAACATTTGCTTTTGCCAATTGTAACGTCAAAAAATATTTTTGATCACGAAGAATTGTGTGTCGCTCCACTGTCAAGCAGACATATGTCTCCATCATTCATCTTGAATAAATGTCTAGCATAACATATACAATTTTCGTTATTAAATTTAATTCGAAATGATCAAGTCAAAAATAGTGAATTGTGTTTCTTCGTGAAAAACTCTTCACACGTCAATTAGAATTTCTGAAATTTATTTTTCAAGTCATACTGTAAATGTGGATTGAAATTATACAAAGAAATAGACAATACAATTCTAAACATTTTTATTTAGGGAAATATAGTAGTGCAAATTTTAACAAAAGTGCATGCTGTCATATAATAAACTAAATCAAAACTTAATATAGCAATTCTTATAAAACATGAAATTCATTGAAAATTTTTTGTTAATCATTCTTGATCATTCTCATTCACAAACTGGATCCCATTGATATCCATGTTTGGCTCTGTAAGAAAATCCTTAATACCGAGATGAGTAAAATCCATTGAACTCATTTGATCATCATCTGTTGTGTTATTGAAGTCTGCAAAATGAACTTTTTTTCTTGTTTTTATCCTTCTAGGATGCTTGACAAAGTTCAGCCAAATGCTTTGGAGTGCGGCAAGTACGAGACCAATGACCTTAGGCTCCATATTGATAACAAGTCTTTTTGTGGTTCTTAGCCGGTGCACCATTTTTCATAACCTTTGTATTTTCTTGAGACTTTTCCTTGCTTTCCTACTTTAGGTGATATGGTGCAAAATTTCTACCACAGCCACGATCTTTACGACGTCACGATCTCGACCACGACCCCGGCCACGTCAATTATTATAATAACTTACATTTGCTTCAGGGAATGGTTGTGAACCGGTCGGGTGAAAATTGTGGTTTTTCATCAAAAGTTCATTGTTCTGTTCAGTAATTAGAAGACATGAAATCAAATGAGAATACTTTTCATACTTTCTTTCCCTGTATTACTACTGCAGGAGCATAAAAGATGCATGGAAAGTGGTGAACTTTTTTTTTTAACATATCCGCATCGGTAACATTGTCTCCACACAATCTTAATTGTGACACTATGTAGAATATCGCAGAGTTATACTCATTTACCATGTTATTGTAGCGTCCCGGCCCGATATTGGACTTGGTACTAGTGCACCCGCCGTAGTCTACTACGAGAACTACGAAGCGTCAAAGCGGATCAAGCATACGTCATCCATGACGTAAGATAAATCAGCGGAAACGTCGTAAAATTTAAAACTTCAATAAACAACAGTGTAACCAAATGAAATACAGTGGAAATGAAACATGTTCCGGGAAATGTCTAATATATCCTCCAATAAAAAATATTAAACAGTAAGTCCTTCAACTAAAGAGATAATGAACATAAATCTATCCACTTTAGTGACCATCATCCCAATGAGTCCACCCATCATCGTCTGATCACCAACGGTTTTTGAAGGAGTTAAAGGTTGAATTTTAATTTGAAATTTTTAGGGGACCCTCATAACATCTGAGGCTAAGTTCTCTCAAAATTTCAGAAGTTTTGGAGACCTATAACCTGGTTTTAAAAACGTTTTAAAACTGGTCCTGAAAACAGAAACTGTTTTCAGAAGTTGGGTTTTGGTTCAAAATACAAAGATCATTTTGTATCCTGGCTCACCTGAAAAGAAGATGGAGTATCTATTCTTAGCGAAAACATCACCAGCAAGCTTACGGGACGAGACACGATGAGTCACCAGTACATAAATCAATGCCCAAAATAAGGTGCTCGGGTTAGCAAATAACATCTTTAGAACAACTCACCAAAGTTAAGTAAGTCACATAAATGATACACAAATATGGAATCAACACAGCATGTCAAATCTTATGCTTCGTGTTACATGATGCATTTACTTCTTTCAAACCACACACTCAACTAAACAAAATCCATACATATGCCTTCTTTCGTAAACATGTCATGCGTGTCATTTCACAAAACTTTTCATAATTCTTCTTATCTTATTATTCACGTAGCAAAACTTGATACCCTGTGGGTGATCAATCCACAGCAAACAAAACTTTATACCCCGTGCTGAAAGGTCCACAGCCCCATAACATATAAACTTTATACCCTACTATTGATTCACATGTCACACTTTTATTCCCTTCCACAGCAGACATGGCTTTTATATCATGCGATCAACCAGCAGCCATAATCTTGTCTTCTTTTAAATACATGTGTCTTCTCGCAAGCAAAACTCATGCCGGATTGCAAAATGCTTATGTTGTAATGCAAATGCTAATGTCACATCATATCAAACTTCTAAACACGTACACATACTCTACATATTGTGAACAGGGTCACAAACCTCAAACATACCTCAAGCACATCTCACTCGTATCATTTCACGCCCTCTCATATCACAAATTCACCTCTAGCTTCCACCTAGCCTACTCACTCACATTTAATGTTTACGACTCCCTCACACCTCAAAAGCACTTGTATTTTATGAGCAATGGAAGAGAATAAAGGTATCTCACATACATAGAGTGCTTAATGTGTCAAAAGGAACTTCAGAACACTTAGAACGCCTTCACGAGACGTCTAATGTGTCATAAAGCGCCTATATTAGGCGTTCGAAGTATTCTGGAATACACTGGTACACATTGAACGCCCACATAAGGCGCCTCAAGTGACATGGAGCGCCTTATGAGGTGTTCGAAGTATTCTGGAATATGTTGTGACACATCGAACGCCTACATAAGGCGCCTTATGTGACATGAAGCGCCTTATGAGGTGTTCAAAGTGTTCTGAAATGCACTGGGACACATCGAACGCCTACTTTAGGCGCCTAATGTGACATTGAGCGCCTAAATTGGGTGTTCAAAGTGTTTTGACGATTCCCAACACCTGCAATTCTGTAGTAACTTCTTCTCTTCATCTTCTCCCTTCACCCCTTTCATCTTAACACCCCAAATTCAACCGTACCACTAAATCCATCATGCATAACACAAAAAACACAATTTAATTCTTAAATCTATTAGTCTACATCAACCCTAGGCCTTCTACTATTCACACTTTCGGCTATGTCATCAACCTTCTAATCCAAACCAAATATTTTCATCATTCAACTCTTCCAACTTCCTCAAATCATTCCAAATCATCTAAGCACAATTATTAAACATAAGTAACTATTGCAAGGTAATGATTTCACCAAAGATAACACTTTAAGGGCACTTTTTAACAACAACCAAACAAAATATAGCTATTCTCAGAAATTGGCCCAAAAGATCATAGTTTTACTCAATCAACAATAATAGAAGTACATAATAGAGCAACTAACGTAAGCAGATCAAGAATTACAAATGTGTGATCGAATTTTCTCTTTATAAGAACATAGGGTCTGTTGAATCAAAATCTGCGTAAAGCGTATAGAAAGATTACTTGCCTTGTAATCTAGATAGTCTTACGAATGTTTGGTGGAATTTTGTGATGGATTGGACCTAGGTTGGCCGCCCTTTTTTCTTCTTCTTCTTCTTCCTTTCTTCCTCTTTTTCTTCTCTCCTTCTTTTCTCCCCTTTTATCCCTCCAGCCGTTTCCCCTGTTCTTTTTCTTTTAGTAACCGCCGGTTTAATGGTCTTAATGGAGAGTTGTACATGATCTGTGTAACTCCCTCAACATTTAATTGGGGGTGGGGCAATTTTGGTAATTTAGGCCTAATTTTCTTAATTCCAGCTTTTTGACTACTTATCCACCTACATTTTATTTAATTAAGCCTCATAAACCTATACAATTAATAAAATTGTATTTTTAAGTTGTGTTCTAATTATTTAATGTCGGACTTGAAAATTACGGGGTATGACATTCCATCCCCCTTACAAAAAGTTTCGTACTCGAAACTTACGTACCTTAGTTGAAGAGTTGAGGATACTTCTCCTGCATCTGTTCCTCAAGTTCTCACGTGGCTTCCCGTTCTATGTGATTCCTCCACTGAACCTTCACATAAGGAATCACCCGCTTCCTCAATAATTGTTCCTTCTGGTCCACTATTCTCACCTGTACCTCTTCATAGGTAACATCACTATTGAGTTCCAAAGGTTGTGCTTCGAGCATATGACTCGGATCCGTCACGTACTTCTTTAACTGTGATACGTGAAAGACGTTATTGACTTTCGCCAATACCGGAGGTAACGCTAACCTATATGCCAAGGCTCCCACCTTCTCAAGTATCTCCTAAGGACCAATAAAACGGGGGCTTAGCTTGCCTTTCACTCTGAATCTCATAATATCCTTTGTAGATGATACTCTTAAATAAACCTTTTCACCTACATTAAACTATTAAGGCCGTCACTTAGAATCCGCCCAACTTTTCTTGCGGTCCTGAGCCGTCTTGAGTCTATCTTGTATGATTTTCACATTTTCTAACGTCTTCTCGAGTAACTCAGGTCCGGTGATGGTCCTCACTCTGACTTCGCCCCAATAAACAGGTGACCTGCACTTTTGTCCATACAACGCTTCGAAAGGAGCCATATCAATTGCACTGTGGTGACTGTTTATATAAGAGAACTCCATTAATTTCACCATTCCATCCCAACTCCCTTTAAAATCTAGGACACAAGCCCTTAACATATGTTCAAGGGTCTGAATAGTCCACTCAGACTGTCCATCTGTCTGAGGGTGATACGTTGTACTCAACCTTAATTCTGTGCCCATGGTTCTCTGGAAGGCTGTCCAGAAGTTAGACGTAAACCGTGGATCTCGGCCAGACACTATGCTCACTGGAATACCATGCAAACTGACTATATTGTCCATATATATATTTACCAACTTGTCAAGAGACGCTTCACTCGAGACGGGTAGAAAATGTACATACTTGGTTAATCGATCCACAATGACCCAAATCATGTCATAACCACTTCATGTCTTTGGTAAACCAGCTATGAAATCCATCGTGATGTGCTCCCATTTTCATTCTGGAATCTCCAATGGCATCAACAATCCACCAGGTCATTAGTGTTCATCCTTAACTTTCTTCCATACCAAACATCTCTCAATGAACTCCGCGATATGCCTTTTCATTCTGACCACCAGTAGTACTGTTTGAGTCTCTGTACATCTTGGTGCTACTAGGATGTATCGATAATCTTGAACTGTGAGCCTCTTGTAGAATTTCTTTCCTTAACTCGTCTACATCAGGGACACACAGTCTTCCTCTAAACCATAAGCTCCCGTCCTCATTGGTCTGAAATCCCTCAACCTAACTATGCTTCAGCTTCTCAAAAATCTCACCTAGAGCCTTATCATTCTTCTGAGCCTCTTTCACCCGATCATTCAAACTCGGGGTGATGGACATTTCTGCCAAGACATTCACTGTGGAGTCAATCAAATCTAGACCAAATTCTTCCATTTCTCTTTCAAGCAGTGATTGTCGTGCATGGCTAGATTTCCTTCTTAACGCGCCAGCCACCTTGTTAGCCTTTCCCAGGTGGTAATGAATGGTCAAGTCGTAGTCTTTCAGCAGTTCCAACCATCTCCGCTGTCTCATGTTTAACTCCTTCTGGGAGAACAGGTACTTTAGGCTCTTATGGTCGGTGAATACCGCGCACTTTTCCTCATACAAATAATGGCACCAGATCTTCAAGGCGAACACAACTGCTGCAAGCTCAAGATCATGCGTCAGGTAATTCTGCTCGTAAGGTTTTAGCTGTCTCAAGGCATATGCGATAACTTGTTTGTGTTGAATCAAAACACAACTTATAGGTAAGGTATTAGACTAAACTTAATTGGTATATAAAATCATAACCTTATACTACAGTTTACGTACCTAAACCATTCTTCGACGCATCTCTATAGATCAGAAACTCATCAGTTCCGGAGGGTTGAGCCAGTTTGGAGCTGTGGTTAACCTCTTCTTAAGCTCCGCGAAGCTTTTTTTGCATTCCACCGTCCACTCAAACTTGGACTTCTTTTGAGTAATGCGACTAAGGGTTACTGCTATTGTGGAGATTCCCTCGACAAACTTCCTATAATAGCCAGCTAGACCCAAGAAACTTTGCACTTTAGTGACATTAGTGGGTCTAGACCACTCAGTGATAGCTTCCACCTTCTTCGGATCCACATCAATCCCTTTTTCTGATATCACGTGACGAAGGAAGGTGACGCTCCTCAGCCAAAACCACATTTGCTAAATTTGGTGTATGGTTGCTTCTGTCTCAGAATGCCTAGGACGATTCTCGAATGTTTAACGTGAGTTTGCTCATCAGGAGAATACACTAGAATATCGTCTATGAATACTACCACAAACCTATCCAATTGTTCTTGAAAGATGGTATTCATAAGGTCCATAAAGGCTTCAGGGGCATTCGTCAATCCAAATGGCATCACTAAGAACTCATAGTGGTCATATCTCGTGCGGAAAGCTGTCTTTACGATGTCTTTAGCCCTCACTCGTAACTGATGGTACCCTGATCGGAGGTCAATTTTTGAGAAGATCTTGGCACCCTGACAGATGTAGGAAATCCTTCCATTAGAACCACAAAAGCTTTAACGAAGGGTCAAGCTTAACAAAACTTACCTTGAGCTGGTAAAAACAGATCCTCAATTCATGGAAGGGGGTACTTATTCTTGATAGTAATTGTATTTAGCTCTCGATGGTCGATACAGAGTCTCATGCTACCGTCTTTCTTCTTCACGAATAAAACAGGTGCTCCCTAAGGTGACACACTGGGGCGAATAAACTTCTTGTCCAATAACTCCTGAAGTTGTCCTTTTAGCTCTCTCAACTCTGCTGGAGCCATTCTGTAAGGAGTTTTAGAAATAGGTTCGGCTCCTGGAATCAGATTTATCACGAATTTGACTTCCCTCAGAGGTGGCACTCCCGGCAGTTCTTCTGGAAACACATCTAGAAACTCGTTGACCACCGGAATCTGTTCAATAAGCGGTGTTGTTGAGAAAAAGAGTTTGAGTGATTCACAAATACATGATTTAAATACTACGTGTTTAAGAAATGCATGACAAAATTATTATGTGACACGTTTTGTGATATACATGCCTTATATGCTTTATATATAATGTGCCGTACTAACAAGCCATGAATCGTTAAAGCTTACATCAAATGACAAAGATTTGTTATGTTTGAACTATTTTCAGGTGCCACCATTAATGAACTAAACTAGTTCATTAAGTGAAGTAATTAAGTTAATGAACTAACTAGTTCATTAAATGGAGATATATTTGGAGAATACATGATGACAACAAATTAAAACATGGAAAGTCTCCTCTCCATTTGATATACACGTTTATATATATATATTATATATATTCAGAATTTTTATAAAAAGGCAAGATACACATATATTCCGACGTACTACTGACACGTTACATATATTACAAACGTACGTCCACGTCACACCACTATACTTACCTCATATTTATAAGTACATTCAAGTCTTATATCATATGACATAAGTCATGGTAATGACAAAACTATAACGACACGTTACAAGGTCATAAACCTAAAATTGTCGTATTAGGTGACTGCCAAAACTTCGCCAATGTGTCACGTACTTGCCATATAAAGATGGCCAGCCCTTATACTTCAAAAATGGCCAAAAATTTCGTGTCCAACATGCTCAATTTAGCCATAAAATCATTCCATGTTGGCACACACAAATCACCCACAAATTAGGCTAAATTTGTGGAGATTCCAAATGCAACTTTTTAAGCACATGGGTTGCCATTTTCAAACAGCTTATGAGCTGAATATCTACTTTATTTTATGTATATTATGTGTGACATAATATATTTAGCATGTGAAAAAAGTTTGAATTTAATCGGAGAAAAATCGTGTAATCGGCGAAAGTCGAAAATTCAGTTTTCTACGACATAACACATCGAACGTTTTTGGCATGACTTTTGACATGTATCTAGACACTTTTTACATATTCAAGACATGTTAAAGTGTACTAGAATATTCAAATAAGGGCTGATTACAATTTACCATATGTGTATAATTATTGTGCATTATTTTACAAAGTTTACCAAAATGAAATTCAGCACATGTGCAAGACTTGTCACACGCCATTCTCAACCTAAATGGAGCCTATGTGGAGCTTAGTTGACATCTTAATTGGTGGAGAATATACCACACAAGTTTAATGATACAAAAGAAGGAGCTACAAAAGGTAACAATTCAAACATTATGCAAATGTAACACATGCTGGAAATTCAGCATGAGACACACAGTGCTGGCCAAATTGTATGTCTTGAAGGTGGCAAATTTGCTTCCCAAAGTTGAGGGGATTAATTGTTGATTATTTGGCAACATTTTAAACTCTTTTGGCACATGTTTTTCATTTTATTCTCAGATTGTACAGCCACTAAATGGTGACAAGATTGGACCAATCATAGAGTGCCAAGTAAGCAAAGCCAAGTCATTCATCCAATCAAAATGTGCCAAGTGAGCAAGGTGGTGTCATATCTACACAAGGCAATCTACCAAGGGCATTAAAGAGAAATCTCAAGATGGTAGAAACCCTATAGGGGGCGGCCACATCAAGTTAAAAAGGAGAGAAGTAGTGCAAACAAAGTTAAGGCTACAACTCTCATTCTTTCAAGTTCAAGAAGCTTAACCATTTTCTTCTTCTTTTTTTCTTTCTTCTTTTTCTTCTCTCAAGCCTATAATTCTTATATTCAACATATTGAATAGGCTTTGATTAGACCACCATACACGTTTCATTTGTTGTAAAAGGACTGATCAAGGTGTGATCAAACCTTCATCCGTTCGGTGGTGGTGTTTGTGATCAGTGTGATTGATTGTATTGTTTGTGAAAGGGTGGAGTTGGTGTGTAACTTCAAAAACCCTTGTGGTAAGGTGTTTTTGGTGTTTAGTGATAACCGAGGAAGGTGTCCTCAAAGACTGGACTACGTTTATTTAACCGAACCAGTATACAATCCTTTGTGTCTTTACTTTCAGCACTTTACTTTCAGTTTTCAGTTTCTGCATTGATTTCGTTGCAATCGTAAAAATAGTAAACGACTTTTAAAAATTGCAAAGATTTGCAGAAACATATCTACATATCCTAGCTTTCATTTGGCGTAAGTTTCAACCCATTTGGATAAGTATAAGTCCATCAAACATCAATAGTTCTGAGACTAGTGCAATCTGATTTTTAGACTTGAAAGGTTGAGAACATCAAAGTATTTGACATACTTACCAAAGAAGTTTTGAAAAACTATTTAAACCCATTACAATACATATCCTAAAGGGTTTGTCATTAAAATTTCAGACCATTTGATGTCACGAATTAATCAGAATAAAATTTTCAAATCAGAGTACTGTTTCTGGCAGATTTGCGCAATCTGACCACAAACGTATTTTCAATGGGTTAGGAGTGGTATTTTAATCCGAAATTTTTAGGAGGTGCCCAAAACATCTGAGAGTAGATTCTCACCGAATTTCATAATTTTTTGAGCTCTCTAACTAGGTCATTTAAATTGTTTCAAATCAGAGTCTGAAAACAGAAACTGTTTTCAGAAGTAGGGTTTTCGGGCCAAACGTTTTTAAAAAACCAAGAATTACCACACACACTATTCAACCCCCCTCTAGTGGTGCTATACAGGTCCTACATGTGTCTCTTGAGTAGCATCCATCGCATACATTAGGAACCCCTCAGCACCTTTCCTTAGTGCTCTGCAAGCTTGAGCAACCGACATATACACCTTCTTGGGGACTTTCTTTCGTTTTGCATCGCCTTGGAACATTACTTCTTTCATCTCAGCATTCTTGACTGTCACTTTCTTCAATCCACAGTCAATATTGGCATGATGCTTGGCCAACCAATCCATTCCTTATATAACATCAAAGTCATACATCTGGATAGGAATCTGCATGGCGGAGAACATTTGCTCTCCAAACTCCAACTCACAGTCTCGGTATTGCTGGTGCGAGACCATAATTTGATATCCAGCTACTTGGACACAGTACAGAGTTTCTAACCACTCAGGTAAATTACCAAGGTGCTTAGTGAATCTCTTTGCCACAAAAGAGTGGCTTGCGCCGCTATCAAAAAGTACGTTAGCAGGTATCTTATTTACTAAAATAGCACCTAAGACCATATCAAGTTTCACACAGGGAGTTAAACACGTAGACACTCATTTCAATCAGAATTTAAACTTAATTAAATGGTACCTGCTACCACATCAGTGGCTTCTTGGACGTCAGTGTCCATCATAAGATGTAAGCGGGCATTCGCTCTCGGCTTAGCCCTCGGCTGCTGCGCCGCCTCTCCAGGAGCATTTTTCTTCATCTTGGGGATATCTCTAATTAGATGGCCCATCTATCCACATCGGTAACACGATCCAACCAATTTCCTAAATTCGTCGATGGGCTCTTGTTGCAGTGTGGGCAAACTCCCACAGCCTGCTGGATGACTGGATTATGTGGTGGAGGTTTCTGAAAATGCCTGACCGGGCTTCTCCTTAGAATCTTGACCCAATGTCTGGGTCTATCGCCAGCTCTCACCTCTTCCCTTGGCCTTTTGCCTCTGCCAGAAGACCCTGCACTTGCTTCTCTTGCCGCTACTCTGCAGAAGTCACTCTCGATGCGGAAGCACGCATCCAGCATGTCCTCGTAAGTTCTCATCCCTACGTTTGCAATGGCTGATTGAATTCTGGAGTCCAAACTCCCCTCAAACTTTGTCATTTTTAGATGGTTATCAGACATAATCGCCGGAGCAAATTTACGCAAAGCATAGAATCGATCGGCATATTCTGACACTGTCATCCGACCCTGTTCAAGTCTATCGAATGCTCTTATCTTATCCAGATTTGCTGTCTCTGGCGCGTAATACTTCAGAAATGCATCACAAAACTGCGCCCATGAGGTAGGTGGGTTCATCCTTAATACCATTCCAGCCCATTCACTCGCTTTGCCACACAAAAAGGTTGTGGCCACATCAACCTTTATCTCCTCAGGCACTTGCACTAGCCTGAAACATTTCTCTACCTTAGCCAACCAATGCTGAGCCTCCTTGAGGTCAGTACATCTCCCAAACTCCGGAACTCTGATCTTCCTCATCTCTCCATAGAAAAACCAGATATTATGCCGCGGTGGTAGAGGAGGCGGAGCTTGCTACTGCTGGGCATACCCTTATGCAATCACCATCAGTGCATCCATGAGCACCTGAGGTAGAACAACCTGTGGGGGTTGATTCTCTTGTCTGTTACCAGAGTTTCCTACGCTATCTCTTCGTGGAGGCATTTTCTGAGAGGTCAGCACTTTCATTAGCATTCAGTAAACCCAAAATAATACGGAAAGTTTGAATGCATGACAATGGATGGGGTATGAAATTAAAATTAATACAGAAAGTTGAATGATATACGCGCTCGCACACACTCAGTCCAGATCGTACTTAGACTCTAGATAATCAGTACTTATACATAAGGATCAAACTTAAGGGGAAATCACATCTTAAATTGTTAAAAGACCATGAACCTAAGTTTCTGAGATATATCTGAAGCCTAGTCTCTGATACCACCTGTAGCGCCCTAGCCCGATACTGGACATCGCTACCAGTGCACCCGCCGTAGTCTGCTACGCGAACTACGAAGCATCAAAGAGGATCAAACACACGTCATCCATGATGTAAGATAAATCAGCGGAAACATCATAAAATTTAAAACTTCAATAAACAACAATGTAACCAAATAAAATACAGCGGAAATGAAACGTGTTCCGAAAAATGTCTAATATATCCTCCAATACAAAATATTAAGCAGTAAGTCCTTCAGCTAAAGAGATAATGAACATAAATCTATCCACTTTGGTGATCATCATCTCAATGAGCCCACTCGTCATCGTCCTCTACAAAGATCATTTCGTATCTTGGCTTACCTGAAAAAAAGATGGAGTATCTATTCTTAGCGAAAACATCGCTAGCAAGATTACGGGACCACACACAACGAGTCACTAGTACATCAATCAATGCCCAAAATAAAGTGCTCGTGGTTAGCAAATAACATCTTTATAACAACTCACCAAAGTGAATTAAGTCACATAAATGATACAAAAATACGGAACCAACACAGCATGTCAAATCTTATGCTTCGTATTACATGATGCATGTACTTCTTTCAAACCATACACTCAACTAAACAAAACCCATACATATGCCTTCTTTCGTAAAAATGTCATGCGTGTCATTTCACAAAACTTTTCATAATTATTCTTATTTTATTATTCATGTAGCAAAACTTTATACCATGTGGGTGATCAATTCGCAGCAAACAGAACTTTATACCCCGTGCTGAAAGGTCCACGGCCTTATAACATATAAACTTTATACCATGCTGTTGATTCACAGGTCATGCTTTTATACCCTGCCACAACAGACGTGGCTTTTATACCCTGCGATCAACTAGCAGCCATAATCTTGTCTTCTTTTAAATACATGTGTCTTCTCGCAAAGCAAAACTCATATCAGATTGCAAAATGCTTATGTTGTAATGCAAATGCTCATGTCACATCATATCAAACTTCTAAACATGTACACTACTCTACATATTGAGAACAGGGTCACAAACCTAAAACGTACCTCAAGCACATCTCTCTCGTATCATTTCATGCCCTTTTGTATCACAAATTCACCTCTAGCTTCCACCTAGCCTTACTCGCTCATATTTAATGTTTACAACTCACTCACACCTCAAAAGCACTTGTATTTTATGAGCAATGGAAGATAATAAAGGTATCTCACATACATGGAGCGCTTAATGCGTCAAAAGGAACTTCCAGAACACTTGGAACGCTTTCAAGAGGCGCCTAAGGTGCCATAAAGCGCCTATACTAGGCGTTTGAAGTATTCTGGAATACACTGGTACACATCGAACGCCTACGTAAGGTGCCTCAAGTGACATGGAGTGCCTTATGAGGTGTTCAGAGTATTCTGGAATGTGTTGTGACACATCAAACGTCTACATAAGTCGCCTTATGTGAGATGAAGCGCCTTATGAGGTGTTCAAAGTGTTCTGGAATGCACTGGGACACATCGAACGCCTACTTTAGGCACCTAATGTGACATTGAGCGCCTAAAGTGGGTGTTCGAAGTGTTCTGAAGATTCCCAACACTTGTAATTCTGCAGTAACTTCTTTTCTTCATCTTCTCCCTTCACCCCTTTCATCTTAACACCCCAAATTCAACCTTACCACCTAAATCCATCATGCATAACACACAAAACACAGTTTGATTCTTAAATCTATCAGTCCGCATCAACCCTAGGCCTTTTACTATTCACACTTCTGGCCATGTCATCAACCTTCTGACCCAAACCAAATATTGTAGTAAACTTCATCATTCAACTCTTCCAACTTCCTCAAATCATTCCAAATCATCTAAGCACAATTATTAAGCATAAGAAACTATTGCAAGGCAATGATTTCACCAAAAATAACACTTTAAGGCACTTTTTAACAACAACCAAACGAAACATAGCTATTTTCAGAAATTGGCCCAAACGATGATAGTTTTACTCAATCGACAACAATAGAAGCACATAATAGAGCAACTAACGTGAATAGATCAAGAATTACAAATGTATGATCCAATTTTCTCTTTATAAGAACATAGGGCTTGTTGAATCAAAATCTACGTAAAGCGTATAGAAAGATTACTTGCATTGGAGTCTAGACAGTCTTACGAATGTTTAGTGGAATTTCGTGATGGATTGGACCTAGGCTTGCAGCTCTTTCTTCTTCTTCTTTTTCTTCTTCTTCTTCTTTCGTTCTTCTTCTTCTTCCTCCTCTCTTTCTTTTCTCTCCTTCCTTTCTCCCTTTTTCTCCCTCCAGCCGTTTCCCCTGTTCTTTTTCTTTTGGTAACCGCCGGTTTAATGGTCTTAATGGGGAGTTGTACATGATTTGTGTAACTCCCTCAACATTTAATTGGGGGAGGGGCAATTTTGGTAATTTAGGCCTAATTTTCTTAATTCCAGCTTATTGACTATTTATCCACCTACATTTTATTTAACTAAGCCTCATAAACCTATAGAATTAATAAAACTATATTTTAAGTTGTTTTCTAATTATTTACTGTCGGACTTGAAAATTACGGGGTATGACAGCTATAATCTTGCAACCTCAGGTGCAACCAATCATATTGAGTCTTTGGGAGGATAACACTTTTCTGATGATCATATCTTTCCTCCAAATGTTTCCATATGCTTATGGATGTTTCACTCCAAGATACTCAGTTTTCAACCCATCATGGAGGTGATGGCGAATGAATATTATGGCCTTTGCCTTATCTTGTTCGCTTACCTCAACTCCATCCTTGAAAGTATGCTAAGATTCATAGCTTTCAAATGAATCTCGGCATTAGGGACCCATGCCATATAATTTCTTCTAGAAATGTCAAGGATAGTGAATTCCCGACTTGTGATTTTAACCATGAATCTTAGTATGCATAAATAATATCTCAAAAAATTATATGCTCTCAAAACTACAAGTTTGAGTCTATATTATATGTTTTTGCGCATTTTGACTATACATGCTTCATGCATGTCAACTATTCATGCTTTGGGCATGTCAACTGTTCATGCTTTGGGCATGTCCACTATTCATTCTTGGGGCATGTCAACTATTTATGCTTTGGGCATATCAACTGTTTATGCTTAGGGCTTCAAGCCTCATATTATTTTTTTCTAGCTTCAAACTGAATCTAGACTTTAGGCTAGATTATTTTTTATGATTATTTTTAATACAAGATAGAAGTATGTAATGATAGAAATACAAAAGAGGAACAAAACACAAATCTGGATAAAAAATTTCCTCTGTGAAAAACTGTTTCAGAAACACACTGATTAGACCAACCTAGAGCTAACAAAAACACATTTCCATCGTTCAAAATGTACATCTAGGTGTTAGAAACAATATGTCAAGATTTGGTGATGATCCAACGGTGGACGACTTGTCAATGCAATTCTTCCGGACCTACACAGAACTGTCCAGCACCTGCAAAAATTCAATATTGTTCTTCTTCTCTCTTGTGGCTCTAAAACTTTTCTTGATTTCTTGTATTTGTTTCTTAGAACAATTGTGCTGATAACATATTATAAATTTAAGTAACGAAGTATAGAAAATATGAAAGACAAGAGAGGACAAGAAGTAGAGAATAAGAATATATTCTTTACTATTCAAAGGTATGTTCAACATGTCCAACATAGTGTCCTATTTATAAGACTTTGGACGTGAGGGTAAATTAAATTGGTTACACCTCTTGTAAGTTCTCTAAGACATTTTTGATTGTTATAACCTTTATTGTTCTGAAGAATACCTTATACATTTATAATTTCATAATATTCATAACAGATTAGAGTTTATTTATCATTCTTTAATACTAAATAATCTTTTTCCCCCCTCTCTCATCTTACTCGTCGGGCAATCTTGTGCTTTCTCGACCTTGGAAAGGGCAAACTTTGACTTTCAAAGCTTTAAATTTCCATTATTGATTTCATTTCAGTTTCCGGCTATAGTTTGTTAAGTGCTACTAAATTCGAGGCCGTCGCTCTTAATGGTAGGAAACTTCAATATTTCCAAATCGTAGATCTAAAAAAACGATTCACTTAATTGAAAACTTCAGCTTAGATAATCCAAACACTAGTGGGCAATATTAATGTATCCTTTGTTTTCATACCTCTTGTCTTACTTTAAAAAAAAAAAAGGACAACTTGCTAAAAAGAAAAGGCCAAAAGCTTAAGCTTGTCTTTTGTTGATGGGCGTTACAATCAACTGAAAGTAGTTGAGAATCGTCCCGCCTGGATTGATGTAGATATCAATAAATGACTTATATGCCAATGATATATCATCCACATTAAGGTTCTATATCTATATGAGTCATACTTTCTTTGTCCTAAATTGATAGTCTATTATTCTATTTTAGGACGTCTCAAAATGTTGTTCACTTTCCATAATAAATTCATTAATTTATTTGTGATTCTAATATTAGTTTTAAAGATAACCAGTCAATACAATGCATTAATAACATAAACACATGGGTAAAAGAAAATAAGGGGAAAGTTTTAATTGCATGACAAAGCATTGAATGAGGCCTTCTTAGTAACTTATATTTTTCAAACTAGACTACCATTTTGGGACGGAGGGAGTGTAAACATTGTTCTCTCTTTCTACATGTAAGTCACTATTCAAAATTTAAGCATTGTATCAGTGCTAGTTTTATTCGTTCAAGCTCACACATTGCCTGGTTTTGTTTATGCGAGGTCATGCATTGCTTGATCCATTGTTACCATTTAATATCGGTCTTGCCTCGCTTGAGTACGAATATGTCCAGCTCGAAGTTTGTCAATTGAATACGGGTTCCAAGAGTACAAATGTCCATGCCGGCTTGAATTTTGTCATTCAGAACAGGTTTTAGTCTGTGAGTATGTGCTTCAAATCACATTACCATATGAGAACATGTGTTTACAATTGTCCAAAATCGATCGATTTAGAAAAAAGAATAGATGAATATAGATGAATTAGGTAAAGGTAAACACCGCCTAATGTTTTAGAATTTCAAATAAGGATATCACCTTATATAATTCTATTATCAAAATTTCATCTACCCCGTGTGACAGTTGTTGATCAAAGTAAATTGCTTGTGGAGGCAATTCTTAAAAGAAAAGGATGAAAGGGAGGAGAAAAAATGAACTGCCTATAATAGTTACACTTTGGTCAAAGTGATGAAGGTATTCATTCAACAAAAACAGTAATCCACACCCGCTAGTTATTGGGCACGTGCAAGAAACTTGAGATTTTACGTACCTTCTAAATTTTGAATATTGATTATCTAGTAATCCACTAAGATCCGTACGATTAAAAAGACAAACAATCAGACGAATTTATCCAAGTCCAATTTAGTTTAAAGCAACGATGACATCCACGATTGCTTCTCTAGAAACATCTAAGAGTTGGTTTTATCTATTAGTTTTATTTTCACCTTTTACAAATTTATATACTTTTGAGTTCATTTTTCGCCATTTAAAGCACTGCTTCCTACGAGATATTTATTTAAAGGTAGGAACTTGAAATATATGTCCGGGAAATGTCACTGGAATAGGAAAAACGAGTACAGTTCCCCAAGCACCTCTCCTTTTTGTTTTTGAAATTGGAGAGAGAAACGAACTCAAAACCTGAAAATGAAATAAATGTTACTCAACTGAACTTAAAAGTTTTTCGTAAGCACCTTTCCTTGGTCAAAGAAATTATGACGAGTTTTCTAGCTATTGTATAGGACCAACAAACAGTAGAAAAATTTACATGTATTATATATGCATGTGGATATGTACACACATATATATATATGTATATATGTATATATATATATACACACATATATATACACACACACATATCCGTTCATATGCTCACGCACACACATACACGGACACATCCACACATACAAACATACATACAAACATACATATATACATATGCAGACATATATATACACATGCATATATACATATACACACACAAGCATATACACAGAGAAGATATACATATATATACATACATAAAAATTAATTAAGAATATATACATATGTGTGTATGCATATATACATACACATATACACACGTATGTTAATATATATATATATATATATATATATATATATATATATATATATATATATGTGTGTGTGTGTGTGTGTGTGTGTGTGAGAATATACATACATAAATACATGCACATATATGTGTGTTTATGTGTGTATAATATGTATATGATAGTTCCATAGTACAATCTGTTCTGGGTCTAGTTTTGAGTCATAAAATTATTTAGTTTGTGTCATTTTGGGTCTTTATAGTGCATTTTGTACATATGTGCGTTTTGCCTTTGTTTTATGTCTTTTGAATACTTTTGCTTTGCTATGGGCGTTCTGATATTGTAGGTATAAAGAATGAAGGCCTTGATTGAGGCGAAGCAGCTAAAATGATTTCGATGCAGAGGAAATTCCGCGCTGCGGATCGAGCGGAGTTTTAAAACTTAGTTGTGCTTGTCTGGTATTTTGATGAGCTTTGATTTGGAGAGCAAAAGGTCATACGCAGATTTTGGAAGTTTCAGTATCTCAGTCTCAAGAAGCTTTATGTAAAATGCAAATAATAAAACTCAGCGGGCTTCTAGATAGGGTGGTCATATACAGAGGTATGTTGGAAAATAATTCAAGTCAGACAAATTGACTTCTGTACAGTAATGGCCGACCTGCCAAGCTCAGGATAGACTGGATAAATCTGCTAAGTCAAGACAGTTCAGACAGCACAATTGAGTTTACGTTCTGAACAGTCAGCCGACCTGAACTGAGCAACACTTCAGAACCACTGTTCTGTGCTGTCAACATTCCAGCCGAGCTGAACTAGATTCAGTCTGATCAGATAGATCAAATCAGTCCAATTGGCGCAATTATATTTGCATTCTGGGCTGATCACCAACCTGCCGACCTCGGCACCTCAGCACAACAAACGAGAGTTGTGCTCTCAGCTGCTTCAGCCGAGTAGAGCTTAGCACGGCGGAGCTGTAGAACAACGAATGTCCTCAGCCAAACAGAAGCTAAGCAGAAAGCAGAACTCAGCTTAGCAACACTGTATAACAACAATGTTGCACTATCCCAAGGCAGCTGAACTCAGCTCGGCAATAACTTTCACAGCTCTACTGAGAAGAGATCCGAGGTGAGTCTAGAACTTTGTCCTTAAGACATTATTGCGTCGGTACACTGTGTCCAACCAGAGGAGCAAACGTCTCCCAGGATACAACGGAGGTTAGTTCAGACGAACGACACTGCAGCGTTGAACTCTACAAACCTTTTAGATGTCCTGAACTTCTCGGTATACTGATGCAGAGAGGGTATATGAGGGAGAATGTATGCAGAAGGAGATTGCTGAAAGGGGAGAAGTAATTCAGATTTCTGAGTGAGTTTTCAGAGGTCAAATAGGTCACTATTTATATGGAAATTCTGAGGTCAGCAGTTGTAGTCAGTCCAATCTTAAGGGTAGGATCAGATACCATCTCGGCCTGAACCATTGGATCAGATAACCGTGTCAGGTCTGCGCTCAGCCGTCAGATCAACTAGCTGTTCAATATGAGCCGTCAGATCAAAACAAATTTTAAGTCAGTTCGGCAGGTTAAGGTTCAACAATTTTTCAAATTTCAACCTTATCCTATCTTAGCAACCTGGAGAATTTGAACAGAACAAACTCCTCCTTGGCTGATAAGATCCGACCAGTGTTACAGGACCCGGTCTGCAGTCCGCAGTCCGCAGTCCGGCCTGTAGCCCAGTCCACAACCTGAACCCATCAGGTACACCGCTCAATCTGCTACCTAAGCCCACGCCCAGGTACGGGCCGAGCTGAGCTGACTTTTCCCTTTACTTTGAGCATTAATTTCTCATTCACCCGGTATCAAAATCGAGTAATTCAAAAGCCTACAATTATCTAATAGCCATGTAGATAATTAAGGACTCATTAGTTTCTACTTATTGTTAGTGAATTTAATCGTAATCATAGCTCAAAATACATTGCTAACCATAATTTGCAACTTGGCCCAATTTTAATTTATTTCCAATTTCTCCAACAATCCTCCACATGAATGGAAATTAATGCATAGTGTTTATGCAGACTCTACCTAGAAGTCAGATAGGAAAATGTTGCATCAGGCAAGGTAACTTTTGGCCTTGAACCTTTCTTAGTGAAATACTATCAGATCCACTTGGCTAATTAGTGAACTTAATGTCTTGAACTAACCGGCCTTTAATGTGAACCTGAACAACAGCACTCACGCAATATTTCCTTTAACATCTTTTGTTTCTCATGATTGTGTTTGTTTTGGCCATGAACCGCCTGGTTTCAAAAACTGTGCTAGAGAACTTTGGCCTTACAAAATCCTCATAGAAGCGGCCACACTTCACACATACATAGGTATTTCCCTTCCGGAGTATTCTGCCATACCCCACTTGACATATCAAGATATATGAACCATTAAAAGCCTTAGGTTATCCTCATTTCTCTGCATACAACACTTTTATTTGCCAGAATGAGTAAGTGCTTACTGATCTCCATAACTTAGTTGTCCCATTGAACCAAGATTCTGGGATCTCCAGTCAATAAGGTTAGGTTACCGTTACAAAGAATCATGCATTATAGGCTTTAGTCCCATTCCATCTGTAAAAACTGACATCCGATCTCTAGGTAAGCCTTTTGTAAGCAGATCCGCAAGATTCTCCTTTGATTTTACATAATCAATGGAAATCACGCCATTAGAGATCATTTGCTTAATGGTATTGTGTCTCTGATGCATGTGTCCAGACTTACCATTATAGATGCTTCTTTGTGCTCATCCTAAAGCCGACTGACTATCACAGTATATGCTGATAGGAGCGATTGACTTAGGTCAGCAAGGCACATCTTCCAGAAAATTCCGAAGTCATTCAGCTTCTTCTCCAGCCTTATCAAGTGCTTTAAACTCCGCTTCCATCGTGGAACGAGCTATGCACGTTTCCTTCGTGGATTTCCATGACATAGCACCTGCACCAACAGTGAATAAATATCCACTAGTGGATTTAGAATCCTTACTGTCAGATATCCAATTGGCGTCACAATAGCCTTCCAATACTACCGGATACCTCGAATAATGCAATCCAAGATTCATTATATACTTTAAGTATCTCATTACTCTATTTAGAGAATTCCAATGTTCATCACTTAGATTAACGGTAAACCTACTCAATTTGTTTACTGAACACGCTAGGTCTGGTCTTGTACAATTTGTTATGTACATCAGACTTCCAATCACTTGTGAGTACTCCAACTGAGCCACTAGCTCGCCTCAGTTTTTCCTTAAGTGAGTACTTAAATCAAGTGGAGTCTTCATTGATTTCGCATCAAGCATATTGAAACGTTGTAGAACAGATTCAATATAGTGAGTTTGTGACAACACAAGTCCTTCGATTATCCTAGAAACTTTAATTCCTAGAATAACGTTAGCAACTCCCATATCATTCAAGTCAAAGTTCCTCGTAAACATCTTCTTTGTATTTAAGATGATATCCCGAGTACTTCCCACAATTATGATGTCATCCACATAGATACGTATTATCACATACGCATTTTGTGTGTTCTTAATGTACACACATTTGTCACACTCATTGATCTTGAAACGATTAGCTAACATAGCTTGATCAAATTTCAAGTGCCACTGTTTGGGCACTTGCTTAAGTTCATACAGGGACTTAACGAGTCTACAGACTTTAGACTCTTGTCCTAAAACTACAAACCCATCTGATTGTTCCATATAAATTTCTTCATCTAACTCACCATTCAGAAAAGCATTCTTCACATCCATATGGTGGATTTCTAGACTATGGACTGCAGCAATAGCAACTAGGATCCTTATAGATGTGATTTTAGTTACTGGTGAGTAGGTGTCAAAAAAATCAAAGCCTTCCTTTTGTCGATAGCCTTTAGCTACCAACCTGGCTTTGTATTTTTTGATAGACCCATCCTCTTTTAATTTCTTCTTGAAAATCCACTTGCACCCAAGTGGTTTACTTCCTTGTGGAAGATCAACTAACTCCCAAGTGTGATTCTGAAGAATCAAGTCTATCTCACTGTTAATTGCTTCTTTCCAGAATGGAGCTTCTGGAGTTGCCATTGCCTCGAAAAAGTTCCTTAGATCATTTTCTACCATATAGGTTAGAAATCCAGGACCAAACGAAGTTGGTATTCTGGCACGCTTCCTTTGACGAATTTCCTCATCACCTTGAGGAGTCGTCTCACGCATTCGCTTACTAGCTCTTGTTTCTTCTTCTTGTTTCATGTCTTTCCTCGGAAAGGCATCCTCGAAGAACACTGCGTTTCTCGACTCCATGACAACATTTTCATATATGTCATGAACATCTGATTTGTGCATGAAAAAAACGATATGCACTACTGTTCGTTGCACATCCAATGAATATGCAGTCCACCATTTTAGGCCCAATTTTAAATTGTCTTGGTTTAGGTATAACAACTTTAGCCAGACACCCCCACACTTTCAAGTATTTGTAGCTAGGCTTGTAACCTTTCCAAAACTCATACGGGGTTTCATCCATCTGCTTGGATGGAATTCTATTCAAAATGATGTTAGCTGAGAGAATAGATCCCCCTCACAAGTTTTGAGGTAAGCCTGGACTTATCAACATGGCATTCATCATCTCTTTTAGAGTTTGGTTTTTGTGTTCAGCAATAACATTCGATTGAGGTGTATATGATGCAGTCGTTTGATGAATAATGCCATGTTCCAAACAGAATTCATTAAACGGTGTATCATATTCGCCACCTCTATCACTACGAATTGCTTTAATTCGTTTGCTAAGTTGATTCTCAACTTCATTTTTATATTCCTTAAAAGCATCAAGTGCCTCTTCTTTGCTACTTAGCAAATAGACATAACAGTATCGTGTGCAATCGTCGATAAAAGTTACGAGATACTTTTTACCACCTCTCATTTGCACAATCTTTAAATCACAAACGTCAGTATGAATCAAATCCAAAGGTTCAGTGTTCCTTTCTATTGAATGAAACGGTGCTCTTGCCATTTTCACTTCAACACATATTTGGTATTTCTCATTATCAAATTTTAATTTGGGCAACAAGTCAAGATTAACCATACATTGTAATGACTTATCATTCACATGTCACAAACGAAAATGCTATAAACAAGAAGATTCAAGCATGTAAACAGAAGAGGAAGCATTCTCATTAGCCTCTGCGGGAAAATCTCTTTTGGGGTACAATAGTGACGACATTCAATTTAAACATATTATTCGACAAGTACCCCTTCTCCAAGTACATGTCATTTTTCAAAAGAATAAGTTTATTGGATTTTAACACTAGTTTAAAGCCGTGCATGACTAGAAGATATCCAGATACTAAGTTCTTCCGAATGTCGGGGAACGTGTAGCACATTATGCAGAGTCAGATGCTTCCCTGAGGTTAGCTTCAGAACAACTTTGCCCGCGCCTTTAATCTTCAAAGAGCCGAAGTTTCCCATGTAAAGCTGTTCATTGTTCCCAGGCTGGTACTCCGTGAACATCTCTCTGCTTGAGCAGACATGTCTTTTGGCGCCAGTATCAAGCCATCATTCGCGTATGTTCCCTACAGCGTTGCATTCTGAGACCACCGCACAAAGGTTCATGTCATCCTTGGCATCGACTATGTTGGCCTTTGCCTTGGTCTGCTTCTTTTTGGGCTTTTTGCAATCATTGCTGACATGCCTCTGAATGCCATAGTTGTAGCATTTCCCGATGAACTCTTTGGCAATCTGCTTGCCTTTCTTGTTCACCCCGAGTTGGCCTTTCTTTTTCTTGGCCTCTGCAACGTGGGCCTTGGCCTGACCAGCACTCGTTTGTGGCTTACATTCAGATCTACGATTGTCTTTCTTTATGCGGAGTCAGACAATCAGATCTTCCAATTCATCTCCTTTCTCTTGTGTTTGAAATAGCTTCTGAATTTCCTCCACGAAAGAGGTAGCTTCTCAATCACTGTAGCCACCACGAAAGATTCACTGAGCAACATGCCCTGCTCTTCCATCTCAGCTACAAACTTCTGAAGTTCCTCAACTTGAGAAACAACAGTGCGAGAGTCAGACATTTTGAAATCCAGGAATTTTCCGATAATAAATTTCTTAGTGCAGGCATCTTCTATATAGTATTTCTTTTCCAAGGCCTGCCATAAAGACTTTACGGTTTTGTACGTGCAGTACAAACCATATAAGGAGTTGTTCAAGCACCCCAAAATATGGCTCAGGCAAACATAATTGTTGAAGTTCCATGCCCCAACAAAGAGTTTGTGTTCCATAATTTGGGTCTGGTCCTCCTTAGAACCCCCCCACAGGCAGGTCCTCGGTCAGGAAATAAGCCAACCTCATGGCAGTCAAGAAGAACATCTTCTGCTGTCAATGTTTGAAGAAGCTCCCGCTGAACTTCTCTGGTTTCTTCACCTGGGCCACTATAAGATCCTGTGCAGGAACATTCTTCGGCACCGAGCTTTTGGTGCCATTGGAGCAGAGCTATGCACGTCTGTGCCTTAAACTGAGTTTAAAATCGTGTTATCTGTTTAGTCTCTGTTAGACAGAAACGCACAAGAATTAGTACAGAATCAAACAATAACGTCTTAAGAATAGTTGGAAAATAATTCAAGTCAGACAAATTGACTACTGTTCAATAATGGCTGACCTGCCAAGATCAGGGTAGACTGAATAGATCTGCTAAGTCAAGATAGTTCAGACAGCGCAATCGAGTTTGCTGAACAGTCAGCCGACCTGAACTGAGCAAAATTTGAGGACCACTATTCTGTACTGTCAGCCTTCCACCAAGCTGAACTAGAGTCAATCTGATCAAACAGATCAGATCAGTGAAGTTGGCACAATTGTATTTGCGTTCTGGGCTGATCACCGACTTGCCGACCTCGGCACCTCAGCACAACAAACGAGAGTTGTGCTCTCAGCCGCTTCAGCCGAGCAGAGCTTAGCACGGCGGAGCGGCAAAACAATGAATGTCCTCAGCCAAACAACAGAGCTCAGCACAAAGCAGAGCTCAGCACAAAGCAGAGCTCAGCATAGCAACACTGTATAACAACAATGCTGCGCTATCCCACATGCAGCTCAGCTCGGCAATAACCTTCATAGCTCTACTGAGGAAAGATCTAAGGTGAGTCCAGGATTCTATCCTTAAGACATTATTGCTTTAATACACTGTGCCCAATCAGAGGAGCAACCGTGTCCCAGGATATAACAGAGGTCAGCTCAGACGAGCAGCACTGTAGCATTGAACTCTACGAGCCTATTAGATGTCCTGAACTTCTTGGTATACTGATGCAGAAAGGGTATATGAGGGAGAATTTATGCAGAAGGAGATTGCTGAGAGAGGAGAAGTAATTCGGATTTCTGAGTGAGTTTTCGTAGGTTAAATAGGCCACTATTTATAGGAAAATTCTGAGGTCAGCAGTTATAGACAATCCAATCTCAGCCGTAGGATCGGATACCAGCTCGGCCTGAACCATTGGATCAGATAACCGCTCTAAGTCTGCCCTCAGCCGTGAGATCAACTAACTATTCAATATGAGCCATCACATCAAAACAAATTTCAGCTCAGCTCGGCCGATTAAGGTTCAACAATTTTTCAAATTTTAACCTTATTTTATCTTAACAACCTGAAGAGTTTGAATAGAACAAACTCCTCCTTGGCTGATAAGATCCGACCAGTGCTACAGGACCTGACCTGCAGTCTGCGGCTCGCAGTTCGGCCTGTAGCCCAGTCCACAGCCTGAACCCATCAGGTACACCGCTCAGTCCGCTACCTTAGCCACACCAATATACGGGCCGAGCTGAGCTAACTCTTTCCTTTATTTTGAGCATTAATTTCTTATTCATCCGGTATCAAAATCGAGTGATTCAAAAGCCTACAATTATCTGCTAGTCATGTAGATAATTAAGGACTCATTAGTTTCCACTTATTATTAGTGAAACTAATCGTAATCGTAGCTCAAAGTACATTACTAACCATAATTTGCAACTTGACCCAATTTCAATTTATTTCCAATTTCTCCAACAAGGTATACACGAGGTATACATTGCAAATTTGGACAACATTCCTATTCTTATCCGGTGAGAAATCTCTGGCCCAAACAGCAGTAAATATCTATACTGCAACTGTCTTTAGTTTCGAACCCTGTATCACTTAGCAATTTATTATCCAAATATCAATTAAGCTATGCCTTGAGAGCTTTGACGAACTTCAATTGTCTGCGACCATAAGAACTCCAAAGTCCATAGGGTAGAAAAGAGATGTTGGAATGAGAACTAGAGCTATCTAATTACTTTTGTTGTTGCTATCCTTTTTATTTTCTAGTTTTAGAGGGCAAATTGCCTTGTGCTCTCCTTTTTCTCCAGATTTCTTTTACTCTTTGCAAGACATTTCACAATTTCAATACAATTTTCACTCCTTTCTATTTCTGCATTTGCTTCCATCTTGATTCTTTACATTTGGAGTATTGTTGACTGGTTGTCTGATTTGGTGATTGGATTGGTAAAAGTTCTTCCTCAATTAGTTTAATTCTTTCAGTGTTCTCTTATGAAGTAGGAAAATTCACTTAATCTACTATAATTATGGCTTTTGCATGACCAATTTAGTGTTGATAACGTTTAGAAAGTGATAAAGGAGGAAACGAACGAACTTAATCATTTCAGTTGTTGTTTTCTTCATTTTTAAATGCATAGGACGAAGTAATTCCCTATGCAAGCAGCAGTAAATTGCCAAATTATGTCTAATTGATAGTGGTGACACTTAGTATAGATTGCATTCAAGGATTAATACTCTTTAATTCTTGTTTTAGGACTCATTCTTTTTCCACTAAGCCCAGGAAGAGTGTTAAGATGATTACTGAAATGGACACTTCTTCCCCGCACATGGATATGCCAAACCCATTGTGTTTGAAACAACGGACAAAATCACTGTGTGTTCTTTCAGCTTGAACCCTTGAAAGAGGTTACTGAATCGAGAGAGTCCCAAAAAATAGGCCAACGGGTAAAAACCAACATGATGTTACAGATCATGCTAGTCAGCTGCCCATCAACATCCAAACTGTCCCCCACCATGTGACTTCCCCACCTTCTCTCTCATCCACTTCCAACAACTTACTGCCACATGGCACTGCCAAAAAGCCATCAGGTTAATCCCCCCTCCTCACCAGTCACATCACCCAAAGTTAAAATACCCCAAACTTCCTCCCAACCACCAGCCTAGCCATCTCATCACTCAACTCAGCCAGCCCAGGGCAGAGCATGAAACTTATTATTTGTGAATAATAGGAAACATGAGCATGGCCTCAGGCTTAAGATAGTTGAATTGTGCACCCCAGGCAAGGTACACATCAATATAGACAAACTGTGCATTGATGAAGAGATCGATCGCTGTCTTGTGGGATGTTTCGTAAGAAGATTTTCAGGTCGGCAATCAGTACATAACCTCTCCAAGGCATGAAAGGTTAAACACAAGGTGGAATTCCACGCATCTAGATGGATAATATTCAAGTTTGAGTCATTTAAGGAAATGGATGAGGTGTCATGCGCTGGTCCTTACTTCGTATATAGCAGATCGTTCACCCTGAAGAAAATGCCTAGGTTCTTTATGTTTGGCGCAATGGAGATGGCACAGGTTCCTATATGGTGAAGTTCTCTAATCTCTTCGTTACACCTTGGGTTGAACAGGTTCTTTGTGGCATTTGTTCTCAGCTCGGCATGCCCCTATATGTTGACCAACTCACTGCTAGCAGGAATTCCTAGAATTATGCTCGCGCTCTGGTCAAAGTTGATCTAAGCAAAGAGCTCATGACTTCAATGGAGCTAGTGCTGTCAAATGACACAACAATCGTGCAGAAAGTGGCGTGCGAATGACTCACGATGTTCTGCAAAGAGTGCATGCAACTGGACTATAATGCAGTAAACCACAGAGAAACTGCTTAGCAAACCTTGCCTACTATTGCTAAGGTCAAGCTGCAATAAGCTCAACTCAGCTCGGCCTAGACCAGGTCAGCTCAGCAAAAATCTGTGACATTCGTACCTGCAATCCACCCATAAAAAAAGTAGCAGACGACTTGGGAACTACTCAGTTCAGCCCCTACCAACTCAGCGCAAGCCCTCGCCAGCTCAACTCAGCCCTTGGTCAGGCATGCTCTGCCTCTGGCTTACTCAGCTCAGCCACTTGTCACTACTTAACCAAATTCAGCTAGGTCACATGTCACCACATCTCGGCCATCCACCTCAGCTCTAGATGACAATCTGCCTCATGAGCTTGTTGTTGACATTCCTCTGCTGGAGACTATAGAGATCATGGAAACTTGCTCAGCTCAGCTCATCAACCCTGACATCGGCCAGGCCACCAAAAACACAGAAACGTCTACATAGAGCATCATGTGGAACGAATCAACTCTCTTCTTCAAGACAGTTGAAGTAGTATCTAGAACAAAAGCCTTAGCCATAAAGAAAAAGCTTAAACTCCTCATGGTAAGGCCAAGGCACGAGACTCCACCTAATCTTTGTGATCATCAGTTTTTGGAATATTATGGGCTACAACAAGCCTCTAAAGCAGAATGGTGTGTATAATTTTGTCAAAAAACATAAAATAGATGTCTTCGGTATTTTAGAAACTAAGCTGAACAATAAGATTTTTTGTTCCTCCAGAAAAAGCTTGTAAATTGGGAATTTGTAAATAATTTTGACTCTCATTTGGGTAAGAAAATTTTGATATACTGGAATTCAGCCTCAGTTGACTTACAGCCCATTGCCACTGATCCCCTAGCCGTCTAATGTAAAATCACCTCCCTAGTGATAGGGCTGAGCTTAACGGTGACTTTTGTATATTGTTTTAACCAAATTGTTGACAGGGTTCCCTTGTGGAACCTACTCTTTAACCAAAGTCAGGTGCAAGATGACCCTTGGGTTGTTCTTGGCAAATTTAATTGCATCCTCAGAGAAGAAGAGGGAATAGGGGCAGGCCGGTGCCTATTATGAATTGCAGGATCAACTCAGTTGTATTCTCCAGAGCGGCTTGATGGAAATCCCCTTATCAGGTTGCTTCCACACTTGGGATAATGGTACTGTTAGGTCTAGGCTTGACAGTCTTATGGTAAACAACCAATTCATGGAGAACTACCCATTAGCAAAGGCTCATCTCTTCCCAAATGGTTGTCTTTCTAACCACTCACCATGTGTGCTCAACCTTGGCTATACCAAGCCCTCAAGCAGAAGCTCTTTTAAGTTCTTAAACATGTGGGCTGACCATGAGGACTTCCTCCCCCTGGTCGGCTACACTAGAGTCATAGAGTTCTTAGCTCATCTATGTTTATGATATGTAAAAAGCTTAAAACATTAAAGATCCCCTTAGGGAGCTGAATAGGAGAGCCTTCTCACACATTTCCAGCAGAGCTGACCTGGCAGTGCAAGAGCTAGAGCGCATGCAGGAGCATCCAGACAGTCAACCACGTCACCATCGCTCTAATTCCTAAGGTAGCCTATGTTCACAAAGTAGAGGACTATATACCAATCTCATTTTGCAATTTTATCAACAAGATCGTATCTAAGATTTTAACAACTAGACTGGCGGCAATTATGGATGACCTCATGGACCATGCTCAAGCAAGCTTCTTCAAGGTCAGATCCATAATGGAAATTGTCTTCTTGGTCTAAGAACTGATCAGGGAGTCTGGAAGAAAGCATACGACTCCTAAATGCATGCTCAATGGTGACATTAGGAAAGCTTTTGACTCCATTTGCTACACTTTTCTTAAGGATATCCTTTTAGACCTTGGATTTCCTGCTATCTTCACAGTCTGGATCATGGAGTGTGTGACAACTACCTCCTACTTTATCACCATCAATGGCAAACCCTATGGTTTCTTTTAGGGTAGCTAAGGGCTCAGACAGAGAGATCATGTATCCCCTTTTGTGTTTGTCATTGGTATGGAATACCTATCAAAACTCCTTAGACAACTACAACACCACAAGTAGTTTCACTTCCATACTGACTGCACAGCACATGCACCTCTACTTTGCTGATGACCTCATCTTATTTTCCTGAGGTGATGCCAGCTCAGTGCAAAAAATTATGAAAACTCTAGCAACCTTTGGTGACTGTTCAGGACTTAGAGATAACCTGACTAAATCTCTTTTCTTCCATGACGGCCTTGGCAGGACAGCTGATTGTGTAGCGCTCCGCTCCCGAACCCTATCATCGGAAACAGTGCACCCACCGTATCTCGTTAAGGAGAATACAAGGCATTGAATCAACTTCTCAAATGTCGAGAATGACGTAGAAATGTTTTTCGCAGAAATGTAATTTATAACTTAAGTTAAACTCAAATAACATCGTTACAAAACTAAATAAAATTCTGGAAATAAAAGTACTAAAGAAGCCTGTGAATATCCCCAAAACATAAATAAGAAACAATCAGCTGCAGAGTCCCCTCATGTCCAGAATGCAGCTATGAACCATCCCACTCAGCTATGTCTGTCCCGTCCTCAACAAAGATATGCTCGTGGTCCTCATCCGGCTCTCTTGAGAAAGTATGGGTGAGTGACAAAAATCACCCAGTAGATGTCCGCATCAGACCAATACGAAACATGCATACCGAAATGATATAACCACATAGCACATAAATAAGATATAACATGAGCATAATATAAAATAAATACGTTAAGTAAAACACTCCACATAAAAATGCGCAACTACGTGATGCATGCCTTTATCCACGCGTCACACACAACAAGAATCATGTCACGCAATATGTCCTTAGACCTATGTGCAATGCATGATCCCGAGATTGACTGGATGCCTGTAGCCCGTACACTACAATCCACCCTGACCGATGCCCGTGGCCTGTACACCACGACCCACCATAATCAAGTGCTCATGGCCCGTACACCATAATCCACTCCACTCGAACGTCTGAGACCCGTACATCTTAACCCACTCCAAATGTAATGCACGTGTCATGAATGCAACAACAAAGTCGCATGGGGCCTGTACGCCAATTCTCACCATCTCTGTCACTCACTATTTGGTTTCGTAAATTTTCCGAATATTAGAAAGTTATTATTTATCACCACCTGTATTTTTTTCCTTAGCTTGTATTAATTTTCTAGAATTTTTTCTACTATTTTTCGCTTATTTAATTCCCTTCATTACAATTTATTTTTAATTAATTAAATTTACTAAAATTTAGAAATTAAGTGAGAATAATTGAATTTTAACCTTTTATATTTTCTGGAATTTATTTGGAATTTTTTTGGTAATTTAATAAATTTATCTTGAATTTCAACTAATTTTTAATTAATTATTTGAGTCATGACGATTCACTGAGACCATGTCTAGGGAGGAGGTATGTAGGAAAGGGGAAGGAAGCGGCGGATAGTTTACGAGTAGCCTCTTAGAATATAGAAAATCTAAGTGGTAAATTGTTGGAGGTCGTAGATGTACTTAACAGGCGTAGGGTAGATGTAGCATGCCTTCAAGAGACCAGGTGGAAGGGACACAAAGGTAAAGAGTGTAATGGGTATAAGTTGTCGTTTTTGGGGTCCGATGGGACCAAGAATGGGTAGGATTTCTAGTAAAGTTACAATTGTGTACGAACGTGATCGATGTGATAAGATATAATGATAGAATTCTGGTGCTGAAGCTAGTATTAAATAAGGAGGTGATGGTAGTGGTTTGTGCCTACGCGCTACAAGTGGGACTAAGAGAACAAGAGAAGAAAGAGTTCTGGGTTTGCTTAGATATAGTGTTGAGGAAAATACCTACGGAGGAGCGAATTCGTATAGGCAGTGATTTTAATGGCTACATTGGAGAGGATACTGATGGTTTTCAGTCGGCACATGGCGGGTTTGGATATGGAGATAGAAACGAGCAGGATAGAGATCTGTTAGACCTTGTGGTGGCCCACGACCTAAGTATTATAAACTCGTTCTTTAAGAAAAAAGAATCACATTTGATCACTTTTAGCAGCGGGGGACGTAACACACAAATCGACTATTTTCTGATGAGACGTGAAGACCGGCAGTTGTGGAGGGACTACAAGGTTATACCAGAGGAGACAACAGTGACGCAACACCGTTTACTAGTCGTAGTTATAGCTTTGAGCCAAAAGCTGAGCACAAGGGTTAGAAAATTACCACCTAAGATTTGATGGAGAAGTTTGAAGGACGAAAAAATTAACATAGTTAGAGACAAGGTCATCTTGGCGACATCAGATCCACTATTTGAGGACATAAACCAGATGTGGGAGGCTATTGCGACTACTATTACTCATGCGGCAAGGGAAACTCTTGGGGTAACAATAGGAAAGACAACCGTAAATAAAGAGTCGTGGTGGTGGAACGAGGATATGCAGCAAAAAAAATAAGGAATAAGCAAAAGAGTTTCAGAGAGGTGTTAAGCTGCACAGACGAGGAGGAGAAAGAGAGAGTGAGGGAGAACTACAAAATCGCCAGGAAGTATGTGAAAAAGGCAGTGACGGAGGCAAAGAATGCAGCTTATAAAAGGATGTATGAAAGATTAGAAACAAAAGATGGAGACCCTGATATGTTCAAGATTGCAAAAGCTAGAGATCGAAAGAGGCAAGATCTAAGAGTCGTGAAGTTTATAAAGGGAGAATATGGACATGTTTTAGACAAAGAACAGGACATCGAGGGGCAATGGAAAACATACTTTCACAATCTTTTCAACAGCGGAAGGGTCGACCACGAAGAAAGAGAAAGCATTACTACCCAAAAACGACAACATAACAACTGCAATTGTCGTAGTATCACAGAAGGAGAGGTGAAGAGAGCACTTAAGAAGATGGTAAGAGCCAAGGTAGTTGGCTTGGATAACATACCCATTGAGGCGCAGTAGTGTTTGGAAGAGGAGGGGGTTCAGTGGCTAACTACTCTATTCAACCTTATTTTCAAAACAGGAAAAATGCCAGATGAGTGGAGGAGTGTAGTGGTACCTCTATATAAGAAAAAAAGGATACGCACAGTATTGTGGGAATTACAGGGGGATTAAATTGCTAAGTCATACTATGAAATTATGGGAGAGAGTAATCAACACTAGAATTGGGGGAGAAACTCAAGTTACAGTAAACCAATTTGGTTTTATGCAAGGACGGTCAACTACGGAGGCAATACACATTTTAAGGAGATTGATGTACGGAGGCAATACACATTTTAAGGAGATTGATGGAGAAGTATAGGGAGAAGAAACACGATCTGCATATGGTTTTCATCGATCTTGAAAACGTGTATGATAGTGTGCCACGTAGACTGATATGAGATAGTCTGGATGCAAGAGGGGTTCATGTAAAGTATATAGACATAATTAGGGATATGTATCCGTGCAGATGCCGGTAGGGAATACAAACTTCTTTCCAGTGGAAGTAGGCCTCCATCAAAGGTCCGCTTTGAGTCTATTTCTTTTTGCAGTTATCCTAGACGAGTTGTCAAAGCCGATCCAAGAGACAGTCCCATGTTGTATGCTTTTTGCTGACGATATTGTATTAGTCGCCGAAAGTAGACATAACCTGAGTATGAGACTAGAGGAGTGGCGAGTTGTTTTAGAGAGAAAAGGCTTAAGGATTAATCGTTCTAAGACTGAGTATCTGCACTACGACTTCAGCGACGTAGCCGGCGATGAGAATAGCCAATTCACCATCGTGGGTTAAGTGGTCCCAAAGGTAAGTAAGTTTAAGTACCTAGGATCATTTGTACAGAAAGTTGGGGGCATAAAGAGTGACGTAGCACACCAAGTTCAGGCAGGTTGGTGTAGGTGGAGGGCGGCCTCAGGGGTGCTGTGTGACAAGAAATTTCCAACTAAATTAAAAGGAAAATTTTATACAATGGCAGTGCGGCCGGCAATGTTATATGGAACAGACTGCTAGGTCATCAAGAGATGGAAGTAGTAGAGAGGAGGATGCTGAGGTGGATGTGTGGGCATATAAGGCTAGACAAGATAAGAAATGAGGTATATAGAGAAAGGTTAGGGGTGGCTAGTGTAGCAGATAAAATAAGAGAGGGAAGACTGAGATGGCTTAGACATGTCAAGAGGAGACAGATAACGGCATCTGTCAGAGCAATTGAAAGCCTCACTGTAGAAGGGAAGAGAAGTAAAGGCAGGCCCAAACTGACGTGTGATGAGCAGATTAGGCATGACTTACTAGAGTTGCACCTCTCTTAGGACATGATCCAAGATAGGAGTTTATAAAGGCAGAGGATTAAGGTTAATGAGGGGTAGACAGGATATAGAGGCACCTTAGAGCATACTTAGAGGATTAGATAGTAGTTACACTATAGGTTGACTTTGCATTTTTTTTTGTTTCAGTATTTTTCTTTTAACTATTTGTGCATATCCACTGCTATGGCTATTTTAATATCATAAGATTTCCGTTTATGTTTAATAAAATCCTTTCACTAGTACATATTCCTACTATTGTGATATTTATGCAGGTACGTATAGTGACGGTGGTCTCATTGGAAGCAAACTCTCTATTTCTTGGGATGAAGGTATTGTTTGCCTGTCGCTCACCCTCTCCAGACCCTAGCGATAGCTTTAGCTGTCGTTGGGATATACTGGCATAATTATTGTTGTTGTTTAATTAATTATTTATTATTTGTTCATTTTAGAAATTAATTTCTAGAATGTTTTTTAAAGTTAAATTCGGTTTGGGCCGGCCTGCTGCCATGGTCCGCTGGTCTGTCAGTCTGGCCGGTCCAATAGCCTTTTCCTCTTTTTTTAAAAAATCTTTGGCCCGGCCCATTAATGGCCAGACCAGCACCCATGCTAACCGGGTCAGCCGGGTCAACCGGCCTACTGACCTGAATTTTTTATTTTTTTCTTTTTTTTATTAAATTCTATTTCCTTCTAACCTGAATAAAATCTTCGTTTTAACTCCGATTGACCTAAAGCCAGTTGCATTGACTCCATATAACGCGACACATCTTTTGAAAGTGGACACGTCAGCGCGTGTCTGGGAGCGCCGTCAGGGGCCGCTCGTGGGCCTCGCGCGTCACCCCCTGAAACACGTCCGTCAGACCCATTTTTCGATTTTCATTCCAATTTCAACCTAACTTCTGGACTACGTGACCTATTTCTAAGGCTGTTCATGTAATTTTCAATTCTTAAAGCTTAAAATTCATTCTTTCAAATTCCTTTTCGGGTTACACAAACATCAACATAACATACACACATACATATACAAACAAACGAGTGAAAGTCATGCCTTTTGAATTAAAACACATGAATTTATCAATTAAAACCATAATTTCACATAAAGCACATAAGATACCGATTGGACATGCTTTATTTAAAACGAATATAAAGACAACATATTAAACACATAGGAACAACAAAAGACATTAATATACATAACGACATGCATGATTCATACCCGTTTGAAGGGGAAAAAGAGGCATCTACCTTAATTGACGCTACAAACTAACATAATAGAGGGTTTACGATTTGAATTCGTCGCCAACTTGTTATTCTTTCTTCTCCTTTTTTCTTCCTCCTTCTCCTTTGGACTTAAATTTTTTTCTTCCTTGACGTGTTTTGGCTGATTGGGGAGAGTGAAGGAGGAGAAGGAGAAAGTGTCGTGTAAATGGAGAATGGGAGAGAAGTTAGGGGATTAGGGTAAATTTAAAAGATTTGATAAGTTGGTTTTCTTCCTTTTTTAAATTCACATCCCCTTAATTATCCCCTTTTCATTTCAACAAACTTATCCTCCCACACCCCTTATCTCCTTAAAATCATGGCACACACACTCACCATTATTATTTTATTTTTATTTTATTTCATTTTTCCAGGCATCACATCCTACCTACATTACAAAAAGTTTCGTCTTCGAAACTTGACGTATCTTAATCGAAGAGGTAGGGGTAGCGCTCTCGCATATGTTCCTCCAATTCCCATGTTGCTTCGTTTCCTCTGTGATTGCTCCACTACACCTTCACATATGGAATTATTCTCCTTCGCAGTTCCTGATACTTACGATCTATGATGCGGATAGGGATCTCCTTATACGATGTGTCTGGAATCTTCAAGGACTGTGCATCAAGAACATGACTCGGATCCGAGACATACCTCTGTAGCTAAGACACATGGAACACGTTATGCACTTGAGCTAATGCTAGGGGTAACGCCAGCCTGTATGCCAACATGCCAACTCTCTCAAGCACCTCGTACGGACCAATATAAGCTCCAAAGCGAGCCACACCCTTCATGGGTGACACTTTTAGATATACCTTTTCCCCAACCTCAAACTCCAGGGGGCGTCTCCTTGCATCCGCACAACTCTTGCTTTCATCCTGAGCAACCTTGAGCCTGTCTCGAATCATTTTTACTTTCTCTTTGGTTTGCTCAACCAACTGAGGACCAGTAATAACATTATGGTGACTATTGTTATAGGAGAATTCAATTAACCTGATCATGACATCTCAGTTCCCCTTGAAGTCTTGGGCGCACGCCTGTACGTGTCCTCCAATGTCTGAATGGTCCTCTCAGACTGCCCATCTACCTGAGGATGAAAGGTAATGTTCAACCGTAGCTCCGTTCCCAGCCTTCTCTGACAAGCTGACCATAATCTAGAGGTGAATCTTGGATCACTGCCTGAGACGATACTGACTGGGACCCCATGAAGACTGACAATATCATCAATGTACAGCGTCGCCAATCTTTCTAAGGTCACGTCACTTAGCACAGGTAGAAAGTGAGCAGGCTTCGTCAATCGGTCAACAATCACCCATATCATATTATTGTTGTTTCTTGTTTTAGGGAGCCCTACAACAAAATCCATCGTCACATAGTCCCACTTCCACTCCGGTATCTCCAATGGCAATATCAAACCTCTCGGCCTCTGATTTCTGCCTTAATCTGCTGACAAACGAGGCACCTCCCAATGAACTCTGCAATGTGTCTCTTCATACCACTCCACCAATAATGCTTCTTTAGATCATTATATATCTTCGTAGCACCTGGATGAATCGAAAACTTCGAATTACGTGCCTCCTTCAACAGCTCCTTTCTTAGATCCTCAATGTCAGGCACACACAACCTTCCTTGGCCCCAGATACTGCCTCATCACGAATCTAAAAGCCCTCAACCAGATTGGTCAACATCCTCTCTCGGATATCCCTAAGTGTCACATCCTCCTTCTACGCTTGCTTAATCCGCTCAATTAGAGATGGTGTAATAGTCAATGATGCCAGCACATTAGCAGTGGAATCAACAATATCAAGATTAAACTCTGCCATCTCTTTCTCCAATGGCGTCTGTCTGGCGTGATTAGACTTTCTACTTAGAGCATCTGCAACTCAGTTTGCCTTCCCCGGATGATAACTGATGGTCAGGTCACAGTCCTTCAGTAATTCAAGCCATCTCCTCTGACGCATGTTCAACTCCTTCTGTGTGAATAGATACTTCAACCTCTTATGATCGGTGAAAACTTCACACTTCACACCGTATAAGTAATGGTGCCAAATCTTTAACACAAATACCACCGCTGCTAACTCCAGATCATAAGTAGGATAATTTTTCTTATATTGCTTCAACTGTCTCGAAGCATATACAATAACCCTGTCTCCCTGCATCAACACGCACCCTGCAACAAAAGTGTTAGGCTAGAGTCTATATGTACACAAAGTAAACTGAAATTTATATACATATACCTAGCCCATTCTTCGAGGGGTCGTTGTAGATGACAAACCCCTCAGTGCCGGAGGGTTGTGCTAATACTGGCCCAGTGGTCAGCCTCAGCTTTAACTCCACAAAGCTCTTCTCACACTCGGAGGTCCATACAAACTTGGTCTTTTCTAAGTCAATCGACTCAGAGGTGCTGCGATACTCGAAAATCCCTCTACAAACTTGCGATAATAACTCGTAAGACCAAGAAAACTGCGTACCTCGGTGACATTAGTGGGTCGGGTCCATTCTGTAATCGCCTCTATCTTCTTCGGGTCAACAGAAATGCCCTCCTCAGAAATCACGTGGCTCAGGAAAGTCACAGTCTTTAACCAGAACTCACACTTACTGAACTTTGAGTACAACTTCTTCTCCTCATCGGGTGAATACACCAAGATGTCGTCGATGAACACTACCACGAATCGATCCAACTGCTCCCTGAATATGGTGTTCATCAAATCCATGAAGGCCGCAGGTGCATTTGTCAGTCCCAAGGGCATTACAAGAAACTTGTAGTGCCCATATCGAGTGCGGAATGCCGTCTTTGCTATACCTCCACCTTGACCCTCAACTGGTGATAGCCTGATCGGAGGTCAATCTTTGAGAACACTCTGACACCCTTCAACTGATCAAATAGATCGTCGATCCTCGGCAGTGGATATTTATTCTTTATCGTGATCTTATTAAGCTCACGATAGTCGATGCATAGCCTCATACTACCGTCCTTCTTCTTCCCAAATAATATTGGTGCTCCCGAGGGGGAAACACTACGCTTGATGAACTTCCTGTCCAGCAACTCCAACAACGCTCCTTAAGCTCCTTTAACTCTGCTGGTGCCATCCTGTATGGCGCCTTTGAGACCGGTTTGGCTCCGGGTATAAGATCAATCTCGAACTCTACTTCCCTGCTCGGGGGTAAACCTGGTAGCTCATCATGGAAGAATCCTTAAATTCTCATACCACCGGAACGTCCTTAATTGATGGAGTCTCAACACTGGCATTTGAAGCATAAACAAGAAAACCCTCAACTTTTTTCTTCAGTACTCAAGAAGCCTATGCTGCGGTCATGTAAATCTTCCTGGACAACTTTTTCAACTTGATATCACCTCAGAAAATAGTTTCTTGTTTATCCTGTGTCTGCATGCTGACCTGCCTCTGACGGTAGTCGATGGTGGCATGATATCTCGCCAAGAAATCCATGCCCAGGATAACATCAAAGTCAGACATCTGTATCAGGATTAGAGTCGCGGAGAACTCCAACTCATTAATTTCCAATTGGCACTCCTTGTACTGATAATGGGATACTAGCACCTGTTTGCCAGTGGCTTGAGCACGATAAGGGATCTCAAGCCGTTTTGGTAGAATACTCAACTTCTTGACGAATCTCTTTGCAACAAATGAGTGGCTGGCACCACTATCGAAAGGATGTAGGCTGGGACTTGGTTAATTAATATCTCACCTAACAAATTCATGGTTATATATACCGCACAAATCATCAAAACAAAAAAATACTTAATTAAAATTTTAAAATTGAAATCACTTAAATTAAAGATACATGTAACTACGTCTCCGACCTCCTCTAGTTTTGCGTCCGTCATGACATGCACCCGAGCGTTGGTCCTCCCCTTTTCTTTCTATTGCGTCTGACCCTGTGGTGGAGGGGCTTATGCCGGTGTAGGGCACTCTCTAGCGTAATGTCCCTATTTTCCACACTTGTAGCAAACTTCTGAGCCCTCTAACACGGACCTGTATGAGGATGCCCACAATGTGAACATACCGGGGGTGGCAGTCTAGCTATTCTGAGTGGTTGCGGCCGTCGCAGTTGGTCGAGTCGCCGATCCATGTCCCTGCTGTGGTGACCCAAAAGATCACCCGACTGGTGGCAGCGTGGAATCTTCAGCCATCTCCCGGATCTCCCAGAATGGAACTTGTCTCACGGTCTCTTTGCCCTGTCAACCACCGCTGCACTCTCTAGATCACCCTCGTCGCGGCATACATCAAGAAAATCCTCAAACGTAGTATGTCAGGCACATATGATCAACGACTAAATCCTAGAGTTCAAGTCGGTCTTGAACTTCATCATTTTTGCCTTTTCATTATCCATAACGGAAGGCATGTATATACCCAAAGCGTGGAACCTCTCAGAGTACTGATCCACTGTCATAGACCCCTGAGTAAGTAGCTGAAACTTTGTCATCCTTCTCTGAATGGCACTCTCAGGAACATAGTGCTTCTGGTACTCCTCCCTGAACTGCGTCCGTGTCGGCGGTGGAGTCAGTCTGCGTGCCACATCATGACACCATTGCTCGGCATCACCCTCTAAGAACAGTACAACCACATCTACCTTCAGGTCATCCGGGACCTGCATCAACCTCAACAGCTCTGTCACGTTTTTAAGCAAGATCTCAGCCTCCTCTGGCTGGGTGGTAGCACTGAACATAGATATCTGAAAGTTCTTCATCTCTAGGTAGAAAAATTGGAGCCCCTGGGTGGTGGTGGTGGCTGCTGCTGCTGCTCCTGCTGCTGCAGGTGAGCCATCTGCACCTGCTGTTGGGCCACTAATGTGGTCAAAGTGGCTAGAGTATTTGCAAGTACCTGGGGGATGGCACCCTGACCCTGCTGATCATCGCCATTACGCCCTCCATTTCCAGCTGGCTCACATCGTGGAGGCATTTTTCGGTAATTCAAGTTCATGAAAAGAAATCAGTTTAGTCAGGGGCAAATAGAAAAAGTTGGACGCGGGGTAAAATGGTAATTAGGTAGAGAAAGCTGACCATCGACACACACCTCCCATACTTAAGTCTAAAATCATTACTTAAGTCTACTTTATTCATTAGTGGTAAAATTGACATTTACAAAAGATCATAACTTATGTCTAGGTGATCTAATTAATCTTACGTTTCCGAGGCAGATCTGAAGCCTAGGCTCTGATACTACCTGTAGCACCCCGCTCCCGAGCCCTAGTAGCGGGAACAGTGCACCCACCGTATCTCGCCAAGGAGAATACAAGGCATTGAATCAACTTCTTAAATGTCGAGAATGATGTAGAAATGTTTTTCACGGAAACGTAAATTATAACTTAAATTAAACTCAAATAACATCGTTACAAAACTAAATAAAATGATGGTAATAAAAGTACAAAAGAAGTCTGTGAAAATCCCCAAAAGATAAATAAGAAACAATCAGCTGGAGAGTCCCCTCATGTCCTAGATGCAGCTATGAACCAGCCCACTCAGCTGTGTCCGTCCCGTGCTCGACAAAGATATGCTCGTAGTCCTCATTCGGCTCTCTTGGGAAAGAAGGAGTGAGTGACAAAAATCACCCAGTAGATGTCTGCCTCAAACCAATACAAAACATGCATACCGAAATGATATAACTACATAACACATAAATAAGATATAACATGAGCATAATATAAAATAAATACGGTAAGTAAAACACTCCACATAAAAATGCGCAACTACGTGATGCATGCCTTCATCCACGTGTCACACACAACAAGAATCATGTCGCACAATATGTCCCTAGACCTATATGCAATGCATGATCCTGGGATTGACTGGATGCCTGTAGCCCGTACACTACAATCCACCCTAACCGATGCATATGGCTCGTACACCACGACCCACCATAACCAAGTGCTCATGGTTTGTACACCACAATCCACTCCACTCGAGCGTCTGAGACCCGTACATCTCAACCCACTCCAAATGCAATGCACGTGTCATGAATGTAACAAAAAAGTCGTCTGAGGTCCGTACGCCGATCTTCACCATCTCCGACACTCACTATTTGGTTTTGTAAATTTTTCGAATATTGAAAAGTTATTATTTATCACCATCCGTATTTTTCCTTAGCTTTTACTAATTTTCTAGAATTTTTTTACTATTTTTCGCTTATTTAATTCCTTTCATTACAATTTATTTTTAATTACTTAAATTTACTAAAATTTAGAAATTAGGTGAAAATAATTTAATTTTAACCTTTTATATTTTCTGGCAATTAAATATATTTTTCTGGAATTTAAACTAATTTTTAATTAATTATTTATTATTTATTCATTTTAGAAATTAATTTCCAGAATTTCTTTTTTTAAATTAAATTCGGTTTGGACCAGCCTGCTGCCATGGTCCGGTCCACTGGCCATCCGGTCCGATTCGGCAACCTGGCCGGTCCAATAGCATTTCCCTTTTTTTTAAAAAAATCTTCGGCCTGGCCCATTAATGGCCAGACCAGCACTCATGATAAGCGGGTCAGCCGGGTCAACCTGCACTGACCTGGATTTTTTATTATTATGTTCTTTTTTAATTAAATTCTATTTCCTTCTAACCTTAATAAAATCTTCGTTTTAACTCCGATTGACCTCAAACCAGTTGCATTGGACTCTATATAACGCGCCACATCTTTTGAAAATGGACAAGTCAGCGCGTGTCCGGACGCACCGTCAGGGGCCGCTTGTGGGCCCCATGCGCCACCCCCTGAAACGCGTCTGTCAGACCCATTTTTCGATGTTCATTCCAATTTCAACTTAATTTCCAGGCTACGTGACCTATTTTTAAGGCTTTTCATGCAATTTTCTATTCTCAAAGCTTAAAATTCATTCTTTCAAATTCTTTTTCGGGTCACACAAACATCAACGTAGCACGCACACATTCATATGCGAACAAACGAGTAAAAGTCACGCCTTTTGAATTAAAACACATGAATTTATCAATTAAAACCATAATTTCACATAAAGCACATAAATACAGATTGGGCATGCTTTTCCTATGTAAAACAAATATAAAGACAACATATTAAACACATCCAAACAACAAAACACATTAATATATATCACGGCATGCATGATCTATGCCTGTTTGAGGACCGAATAGGGTCCTACCTTAATTGACGCTACAAACGAACACAATAGAAGGAGAACAATTTGAACTCGTCGCCAACTTGTTATTGCTTCTTCTCCTTTTTTCTTCCTCCTTCTCCTTAGGAATTAACATTTTTTTTCTTTGTTGACGTGTTTTGGCCGATTCGGGAGAATGAGGGAGGGGAAGGAGAAAGTGTCGTGTAAATAAAGAATGGGAGAGCAGTTAGGGCATTAGGGTAATTTTAAAAGATTTGATAAGTTAGTTTTCTTCCTTTTTTAAATTCAATTCCCCTTAATTATCCCCCTTTCTTTTCAACAAACTTATGCTCCCCACCCCTTATCCCCTTAAATCACGGCACACACACTCACCATTATTATTTTATTTTTATTTTATTTCATTTTTTTCAGGCATCACATCCTACCCACTATGCAAAAAATTTCGTCCTCAAAACTTGACGTACCTTAATCGAAGAGGTAGGGGTAGTGCTCTCGTATCTGCTCCTCACATTCCCATGTTGCTTCGTTTCCTCTGTGATTGCTCCACTGCACCTTCACATAGGGAATTATTCTCCTTCGCAGTTCTTGATCCTTACGATCTATGATGCAGATAGGAATCTCCTCATACGATGTGTCTGGCCCAATGTTCAAGGACTGTGCATCCAAAACATGACTCGGGTCTGGGACATACCTCCGCCACTAAGACACATAGAACACGTTATGCACTTGAGCTAACGCTGGGGATAACGCCAGCCTGTATGCCAACGTGCCAACTTTCTCAAGCACCTCGTACGGACCAATATAACGAGACCTTAACTTACCCTTAACTCCAAAGAGAGCCACACCCTTCATTGGTGACACCTTTAGATACACCTTTTCTCCAACCTCAAACTCCAGGGGGCGTCTCCTTGCATCTGCACAATTCTTGCTTCTGTCTTGAGAAACCTTGAGCCTGTCTTGAATCATTTTTACTTTCTCTTTGGTTTGCTCAACCAACTCTGGACCAGTAATAACACGCTCACCAACCTCGTTCTAATGCACAGGGGACCTAAACTTACGTCTATAAAGCGCCTCAAAGGGTGCCATGCCTATGGCACTGTGGTGACTGTTGTTGTAGGAGAATTCAATCAACCTGATCATGGCATCCCTGTTCCCTTTGAAGTCTAGGGCGCACGCCCTTAACATGTCCTCCAATGTGTGAATGGTCCTTTCAGACTACCCATCCGCTGAGGATGAAAGGTAGTGCTCAACCGTAGCTCTGTTCCTAGCCTTCTCTGACAAGCTGACTAGAATCTGGATGTGAATCTTTGATCACGGCCTGAGATGATACTGACTGGGACCTTATGAAGACTGACAATATCATCGATGTACAGCGTCACAAATCTCTCTACGGCCACATCACTCGGCACATGTAGAAAGTGAGCAGGCTTCGTCAATCAGTCAACAATCACCCAGATCATGTCGTTGATGTTTCTTGTTTTAGAGAGCCCGACAACAAAATCCATCGTCACATGCTTCCACTTCCACTCCGATATCTCCAGTGGCAACATCAAACCTCCCGACCTCTGATGTTCTGCCTTAACTTGCTGACAAACGAGGCACCTCTCAATGAACTTGACGATGTGTCTCTTCATACCACTCCACCAATAATGCTTCTTTAGATCATTATACATCTTCGTAGCACCTGGATGAATCGACAACTTCGAATTGTGTGCCTCCTTCAACAGCTCCTTTCTTGGATCCTCAACGTCAGGCACACACAACCTTCCTTGGTACCAGATACTGCCATCATCGCGAATCTGAAAGCCCTCAACCAGACTAGTCAACATCCTCTCTCGGATATCCCTAAGCGTCATATCCTCCTTCTACGCTTCCTTAATCCGCTTAATCGGACATGGTGTAATAGTCAATGCTGCTAGCACATTACCAGTGGAATCAACAATGTCAAGATCAAACTCTGCCATATCTTTCTCTAATGGCATCTGTATGTCGTGATTAGACTTTCTACTTAAAGCATCTGCAACTCAGTTTGCCTTCCCCAGATGATAACTAATGGCCAGGTCATAGTCCTTCAGTAATTCAAGCCATCTCCTCTGACGCATGTTCAACTCCTTCTATGTGAATAGATACTTCAAGCTCTTATGATCGGTGAAAACTTCGCACTTCGCACCGTATAAGTAATGGCGCCAAATCTTTAATGCAAACACCACCGTTGCTAACTCCAGCTCATGAGTAGGATAATTTTGCTCATATTGCTTCAACTGTCTCGGAGCATATGCAATAGCCCTACCTCCCTACATCAACACTTACCCTACAACGAAAGTGTTAGGCTAGAGTCTATATGTACACAAAGTAAATTGAAATTTATATACATATACCTAGCCCATTCTTCGAGGTGTCGCTGTAGATGACAAACCCCTCAATGTAATAGGGTTGTGCCAATACTGGCGCAGTCGTCAGCCTCCGCTTTAACTCGCAAAGCTCTTCTCACACTCGGAGGTCCATACAAACTTGGTCTTTTTCTGAGCCAATCGACTCAGAGGTGTTGTGATACTCGAAAATCCCTCCACAAACTTGCAATAGTAACCAGCAAAGCATAGAAAACTGCGTACCTCGGTGACATTAGTGGGTCGTGTCTATTCTGTAATCGCCTTTATCTTCTTTAGGTCAACAGAAATGCCCTCCTCAAAAATCACGTGGCCCAGGAAAGTCACACTCTTTAACCAGAACTGGCACTTACTGAACTTTGCGTACAACTTCTTCTTCCTAAGGATCTCGAATACCTCTCACAACTGTTCAGCATGTATCTCCTCATCGGGTGAATACACCAAGATGTTGTCGATGAACACTACCACGAATCGATCTAACTGCTCCCTGAATACGGTGTTCATCAAATCCATGAAGGCCACAGGTGCATTCGTCAGTCCAAAGGGCATTACAAGAAACTCGTAGTGCCATATCGAGTGCGGAACACCGTCTTTGCTATATCCTCCACCTTGATCCTCAACTGGTGATAACCTGATCGGAGGTCAATCTTCGAGAACACTCTGGCACACTTCAACTGATAAAATAGATCGTCAATCCTCGGTAGTGGCTATTTATTCTTTATCGTGATCCTATTAAGCTCACGATAGTCAATGCATAGCCTCATACTGCCGTCCTTCTTCACAAATAATATTGGTGCTCCAGGGGACGAAATACTAGGCTTGATGAACTTTCTGTCCAGCAACTCCTGCAACTGCTCCTTAAGCTCCTTTAACTCTGTTGGTGCCATCATGTATGGCGCCTTCGAGATCGGTTCGGCTCTGGGTATAAGATCGATCTTGAACTCTACTTCCCTGCTCGGTGGTAAACTTGGTAGCTCATCAGGGAAGACATCCTTAAATTATCATACCATCGGAATGTCCAATCGATGGAGTCTCAGCGCTGGCATTTGAAGCATAAACAAGAAAACCCTCAGCTCCTTTCTTCAGTGCTCGAGAAGTCTGTGATGCGGTCATATAAATCTTCCTGGACAACTTTTTCAACTTGATATCACCTTGGAAAATAGTGTCTTGTTTATCCTGTGTCTGCATGCTGACCTGCCTATGATGGCAGTCAATGGTGCATGATATCTTGCCAATAAATCCATGCCCAGGATAACGTCAAAGTCTAGCATCTGTATCGGGATTAGAGTCACAGAGAACTCCAACTCATTAATTTCCAACTGTCACTCCTTGTATTGATAATGGGATACTAGCAACTGATTGCCGGCGACTTGAACACGATAAGGGATCTCAAACCGTTCTGGTAGAATACTCAGGTTCTTGACGAATCTCCTTGCAACGCTGGCACCACTATCGAATAGGACATAGGTTGGGACTTAGTTAATTAATATCTCATCTAACAAGTTCATGGTTATACATACTGCACAAATCATCAAAACAGAAGAAATACTTAATTAAAATTTTAAAATTGAAATTGCTTAAATTCAAGGTAGCTGTAACTACATCTCTGACCTCCTCTAGCTCAGCGTCCATCATGACATGCACCCGAGCGTTGGTCCTCTCCTTTGCTTTCTGCTGTGTCTGACCCTGTAGCGGAGGGGCTTGTGCCGGTGTAGGGCAGGCACTCTCTAGCGTAATGTCTCTGTTTGCCACAGTTGTAGAAAACCTTATGAGCTCTCTAACACGGACCTGTATGAGGACGCCCACACTGTACACATACCGGGGTGGCGGTCCAGCTATTCTGAGTGGATGCGTCGCCGTCGCAGAGGAACCCTTGATCGTCAGTGGTTGAGTTGCCGATCCCTGTCCCTACTGTGGTGGCCTAAAAGATCACCCAGTCTGGTGGCGGTGTGGAATCTTCAGCCATCTCCCGGATCTCCCAGAACGGAACTCGTCTCGCGGCCTCTTTGCCCTGTCAACCGCCGCTACCCTCTCTAGATCACCCTCGACCTTGCGGCATACCTCAAGCAACTTCTCAAACGTAGTAGGTCGGGCACATATGATCATCGACTAAATCCGAGAGTTCAAGCCAGTTTTGAACTTCAGCATCTTCGCCTTTTCATTATCCATGACGCAGGACATGTATCTACCCAAAGCGTGGAACCTCTCAGAGTATTGATCCACTGTCATAGACCCCTTAGTAAGTAGCTGAAACTCTGTCATCCTTCCCTGAATGGTAATCTCATGAACATAGTGCTTCTGGTACTCCTCCCTCAATTGGGTCCATGTCGTCGGTGGAGTCAGTCTGCGTGCCACATCCTGCCACTATTGCTCAGCATCACCCTCTAGGAATGGTACAACCACATCTACATTTAGGCCATCTGGGACCTGCAGCAACCTCAACTGCTCCATCACGTTTTTAAGCCAGATCTTAACCTCCTCTGGCCGGTGGTACCCCTGAACATAGGTATCCGGAAGTTCTTCATCTCTCGGTAGAAAAATCGGAGCCCCTGTGGTGGTGGTGGTGGTGGCTGCTGTTGCTGCAGGTGAGCCATCTGCACCTGCTGTTGGGCCACTAATGTAGTTAAAGTGGCTAGAGTATCTGCAAGTACCTGGGGAATGGTCCCCTGACCCTGCTGATCATCGCCATTACGCCCTCCATTTCCAGCTGGCTCATGTCATGGAGGCATTTTCTTTGTAATTCAAGTTCATGAATAGAAATTATATTAGTCATGGGCAAGTAGGGCTGTAAATGAACCAAGCCATTCGGTTGTTCGGTTCGTTTGACTCGAGCTCGAGCTCGAGCTTGGCTCAGATAAAAGGTTAATGAACAGAGCTTGAACACTTTTTTTTGTTCGAACTCGGTAAGTGTCACAGTTCGTTTAAAGTGTTCGACTCGTTAATGTTGTTCGTGAGTTAAATAAACTAAGCTTGAACACCTAAATATGTTCATTTAAATAAATGAACAAGCTCGGCTCGTTTGCTAAGTTAAATGAACTGGGCTTGAACAATGCAATACTCGGCTCGTTCGGCTTATTTACATCCCTATGGGCAAGTAGAAAAAGTTGGATGCGGGATAAAACGGTAATTAGGCAAAGAAAGCTCACCATTGACACACACCTCCCATAACCCGATCAGAACTTAAGTCTAAATCATTACTTAAGTCTACTTTGTTTATTAGGGGTAAAGTCGTCATTTTACAAAAAAGATCATAAATTATGTCTTGGTGATCTAATTAATCCTGTGTTTCCGAGGCGGATCTGAAGCTTGGGCCCTGATACCACCTATAGCGTCCCACTCTCGAGCCCTAGTATCGGGAACAGTGCACTCACCATATCTCGCTAAGGGGAATATAAGGCGTCGATCAACTTCTTAAATCTCGAGAATGACTTAGAAATGTTTTTCGCAGAAACATAAATTATAACTTAAATTAAACTCAAACAACATCGTTACAAAACTAAATAACATTCTGGTAATAAAAGTACTAAAAAAGTGTGAAAATCCCCAAAAGATAAATAAGAAACAATCAGCTGCAGAGTCCCCTCATGTCCTAGATGCAGCTATGAACCAGCCCACTCAGCTGTGTCCGTCCCATCCTCGACAAAGATAATCTAGTAGTCATCATCCGGCTCTCCAAGAAAAGTGGGGGTGAGTGACAAAAATCACCCAGTAGATGTCTGCCTCAAACCAATACAAAACGTGCATACCAAAATGATATAACTACATAGCACATAAATAAGATATAACATGAGCATAATATAAAATAAATACGGTAAGTAAAACATTCCACATAAAAATGCGCAACTACGTGATGCATGCCTTCATCCACGTGTCACACGCAACAAGAATCATGTCATGCAATATCTCCATATACCTATATGCAATGCATGATCCCGGGATTGACTAGATGCCTGTAGCCTGTACATTACAATCCACCCTGATCGATGCTCGTGGCCTGTACACCACGATCCACCATAATCGAGTGCTCATAGCCTGTACACCACAATCTACTCCACTAGAGCGTCTGAGGCACATACATCTCGACCCACTCCAAATGCAATGTACGTGTCATAAATACAACAACAAAGTCGCATGTGGCCCGTACGCACATCCTCACCATCTCCGACACTCACTATTTGGTTTCGTAAATTTTCTGAATATTGAAAAGTTATTATTTGTCACCACCCGTATTTTTCCTTAGCTTGTATTAATTTTCTAGAATTTTTTACTATTTTTTCCTATTTTTCCCTTATTTAATTCCATTCGTTACAATTTATTTTTAATTACATAAATTTACTAAAATTTAGAAATTAGGTGAAAATAATTAATTTTAACCTTTTATATTTTCTAGAATTTATTTGGAATTTTCTGGTAATTAAATATATTTTTCTGGAATTTAAACTAATTTTTAATTAATTATTTATTATTTATTCATTTCAGAAATTAATTTCTAGAATTTCTCTTTTTTAAATTAAATTCGGTTTGAGCCCTCCTGCTGCCATGGTCCGGTCCGTTGGCCATTCGGTCCGGTCCGACAGTCTGGCCGGTCCAATAGCCTTTTCTCCTCTTTTTTTTTAAAAAAATCTTCGTCTCGGCCCATTGATGGCCAGACCAGCACCCATGCTAACCTGGTCAGCCGGGCCAACTGGCGCTGACCTAGATTTTTTATTATTATTTTATTTTTTTATTAAATTCTATTTCCTTCTAACCTTCATAAAATCTTCGTTTTAACTCTGATTGACCTCAAACCAGTTGCATTGGACTCCATATAACGCGACGCATCTTTTAGAAGCGGAAACGTCAGCACGTGTCAGGACGCGCAGCCAAGGGCCACTCATGGGCCCCACGCGTCACCCCCTAAAACGCGTCCGTCAGACCCATTTTTTGATGTTCATTCCAATTTCGACCTAATATCCGGGTTACGTGACCTATTTCTAAGGCTTTTCATGCAATTTTCTATTCTCAAAGCCTAAAATTCATTCTTTCAAATTCCATTTCGGGTCACACAAACATCAACATAGCACGCACACATACATATATGAACAAACGAGTGAAAGTCATGCCTTTTGAATTAAAACACATGAATTTATCAATTAAAACCATAATTTCACATAAAGCACATAAATACCGATTGCGCATGTTTTTTTAATGTAAAACAAATATAAATACAACATATTGAACACATACGAACAACAAAACACATTAATATATATCACAACATGCATGATTCATGCCTATTTGAGGGGCGAAGAGGCTCCTACCTTAATTGACGCTACAAACGAATAAAATAGAAGGAGAACGATTTGAACTCGTCGCCAACTTGCTATTCCTTCTTCTCCCTTTTTCTTCCTCCTTCTCCTTTGGACTTAACTTTTTTTTTTCTTCCTTGACGTGTTTTGGCTAATTGGGGAGAATGAGGGAGGGGAAGGAGAAAGTGTCGTGTAAATGGAGAATGGAAGAGAAGTTAGGGGATTAGGGTAAATTTAAAAGATTTGATAAGTTGGTTTCCTTCCTTTTTTAAATTCAATTCCCCTTCATTCTTTTTTCTTTTCAACAAACTTATCCTCCCCCACACCTTATCCCCTTAAATCACGGCACACACACTCACTATTATTATTTTATTATTATTTTATTTTTTTCCAGGCATCACAGATTGGTTGCAAGCCAGCACAGGCTTCTCAGCAAGCATCATGCCCTTCAGATATCTTGGAATTCCCATAGCAGGACGCAAGTTGCAGAGGTCGCACTATGCACCTTTCATACAAAAGCTGATGGACAAGGTGGGGCTTTGGAATGCAGCTAGCCGGTCGTATGCTGGTAGATTGGAGCTGATAAAATCAGTACTCCAAGGGGTGAACTGCTTTTAGTTAAGTGCTCTACCTTTGCATGCATCAGTAAGGTACTTAGTGAATAGAATTCGCATAAACTTCTTATGGCGCTAGTTTCCAAAAAGGCTTGGGTACCCTGGTCTCAGGTCAGCATGCCTAAAGAGGAGGATGATCTGGGAATTTTATTATTGAAGGCATGGAATCTGGTTTTGTTAACCAAACACGTATGAGACCTGCATCATAAGAATGACATGTTGTGGGTGCAATGGATGAATCACAAGTATAAGTTGTACACCGCGCTATGGACAAGAGTGGGACGCAGCTCAAACTCCCCGCTTCTAAAAAAACTTATGGAGATCACAGATGAGTTGCTGGTCAGAGCAGGTTCTCATAGCTCGGTTGTAGAAATAATCACCTCATGGACATGAGACGGAACACTCAAACCTCGACTTGCATATGATTTTTCCGGGATAGGTGTAGCAAAGTCAATTGGGCCAAAATTGTTTAGGACTCAGCCATCAGCCTCAAGAACTCCTTCACACTTTGTCTTGTCGTGCTAAACAAACTCCCAACCAGGGCAAGACTTGGATATTCCTGCCAGCTGTTGAGAAATATGTTTGGATAATTTTCAAAGTCATGATTTTAAGTCGTGAATGCATAAAAATGTCACACATGGTGTTATATGTGATTAAAAAGTTGAAAAAGTTGACATCGGTCTCTCAGGTTGTTACACTTCAATCGATCGATGTACTTCGATCCCTCACATCGATCGATCTATGTAAGGCAGTGAAATTCAAGACCTTACTGTGAGACATCGATCTCTAAACCTGAGACACATCGATCGATCGATGTATACATCAAAACCTCACTTCAATCGATCGATGTAGGTCAGAGACAAACTCTGAAACTCACTGTGAGACATCGATCTCTGAAGCTGAGGCACTTCGATCGATCGATGTCTAAGGTTTTTAGAAATATTTTTCTAAAATGTGATAAATTGGTTGTTTCCATTTGTACACGTTTTATATATGTTCTTTATGTGATTATTATGTGATTTTGAAAAATATAAATGTTTTGTGACTAATGTGCCTTGGAAGTTTCTACAACTTACCAAAAAGGACCAAATTGGTATTTTGAGTTTTGTAGGAACATGATATGGTGGAAATACTTCAAGGACTTATTCTTATCATATTTATCAAGACAAAGGTGGTATTATATTTATTTCTAGCCATCGTGGTCATTTCTCGAGTTTCTCTCATCAGGAACATTTTGGTCATTTTACCCCTGAGAGTATTTTTGGTATTTTCACTCAAGGAATCTCTTGAGTATATTCTTATCTTTATTCTGGAGTTGAGTTATGATTATCTTGAAGATTATATGGTGGTTTTATATTATTTTTCTCACATGATGATATTATCGTCTATAGCGGGATATGTGATGAGTTGTGATGTTACATTCTATTTCTTTCTTGAAGACTCCCTTCTATATGTTATTGGAGTATATTTATCATCGTATTTTAGAGAATATAAAGGTGTTCAAGGTGTGAAAATGATCACAACATACAAGAAGAAATATTGAGAATTTTTGTGTTATATGTTGACATAATCTTATCAATTATTATTAGTTGATTTCTTCTTCAAAAATCTGAGTTGATATACATATATATGAGGTCAAGAATGTGCATATACAGGTTCCAAAGGTGGTTTATCTATTTTCTGAGGTTATGACAAGTGGACTAATAAAAAAGAAGCTAGTTGGCAAAATTGCCAACTTGAAATTCTCACTTTTGAAACCAACGGCTAGTATGCTATTCTTGGAGATGATTTTTGATTTGAATTTGTCAAATCTCACATGCCTATTCTCAAGCCAAGCAGTTGAGGGGATATTGGAGGAATATGTAATTCTATCTTCTTCTCATTATCTTCATTTTGCAAATGATAATTAAGATACTCCAAGGTGTAAAAATCGGCCAACAATGTGTGTCCAAGGTGGACCAATAATTTTGCTTGATGTTGCGAAGTTTACAAGGCCAACCAATAATGTGAAAGACACTTAACCTTGATGATGAAGATAGTGACACATGTACATTTTTATCTACAAGGCTCAACTCACACTATAAATAGGAGGCAATGGTGAGAAAAACACACTTGAAGCTCACTTGAAAGCATTAATTGATTTGTCTAGATATCTTCTTCTTCTTGTCATTATCGTTCCATTCTTTGTAGCCAAGGTGTTCTTGTTGTATTTATTGAAAAGCTACAAGCCTCTTGAGCTTCATTTGTAAGATTGATTAGTCAATTCTATAAGGCTACATTAATAGGTGGTAGAGGTGTTGCAACTAAGTGTTGCATAGAGGTGTTCATCCAAGTCTTGAATAGGGTTGGTGTTTAACCCAAGGATCAAGCTTGGTTCTTGTTGTAAGTTGATTCATACCATAGTAAAATCCAAGGAAAGGTGTTCCTTGGGACTGGAGTAGGCCACATTGACCGAAGCATGATAAATTCTTGGTGTTCTTATCTTGTTTCTATCTTTCTGTTTTCTGCCCCTTTTTCACTACAGTTTCCACACAATTTCTCAGGTTTTTAAAAAATATCTAAACACTTTCAATTTTCGTGATTTTTGGTGGAGTTATACTTCAGAAAGTGAGATTTCATGTGCAACAAGAATTACTTGATTTGAGCAAGAGAAAGTTAATCTTTAAGTCTTTGCAAGATAACTGCTCCATTCTGGCGACAATCTGACCAGTTTCGAGAAAACTTGAATTATGCTTTAACAAAGAGTTGTTTAAGGTCAGATCCTTTTAGAATCATAAACTAGATATCCTAAGGAATGTTTTGACATAAATTTCGACCTTTTTGGTTAAGTATTCAAAGAGAAACACGTTTTCCAATTTCAGCAACATTCTGTCCAATTCTGTCCAGATTGACCATCTAAATCTGATTATTTGTTTGAAGAGTCAAACGATCTTATTTTTGTCTAAGTTTTGGACAGAGTCTTTTCAATACATTGAAGTTAAGTTCTGGAAATTTTCATAATTTTTGGAGTTGTGTACAAGGATTTTTGAATTTTTCAAGAACAGGTTCTGAATTTGAGGTAGTCTCATATTCTGTTTTCAAAGGGGATTTTTATCAAGGTTAGTAGTGTAATTTCCGCTAACCACTATTCACCCTCCCTCTAGTGGTGTTTATTGCAGGTGCACAGTACAATAATTGGTATCAGAGCGAGGTCTATACCACTTAAAGGAGCAAGATTCAATACCGTACGAACAACACAAGGCTAAGAAACAATATTCCAAAGTAGCCTGCTAGTCTCAAATCAAAGGTACTTACAATGGCAATAGTTTCTCACAAAGGTGTGTTGGAAGGTATGTCCACACAACGTCCTCCTCTTTTCGATGGTAATAATTTTGTTCATTGAAAACTAAGAATGAGGCTATTCTTGATGGCTATAGACATCAATTTATGGTCTATAGTTGAAGATGGGCCATACATTCCAATGAAAATTGTACAAGGTAGTGGAGTGACTCAAGAGGTTGAAAAATATAAAAGTGAACGGTCATCGGAAGATAAAAAGAAAATGTCCATGAATGCTAAGGCTATGCAATTACTGTTAAACGGACTAACGATTTCTGAAACAGGATATGTGTCAAATTGCACAAGTGCACACGATATGTGGAAATCACTTGTATTAAAGCATGAAGGTACAAGCGGTGTAAAAGAATCAAAAATAAACATGCTTATGACTGAGATCTTTCAAAATGTTGCCAAACGAATCCATAACATCTATGGATTTGAGGATTACTAACATTTTCAATGCCCTTGAAGCTTTAGGAAAATCATTCACGAACAATGAAAAGGTTCAAAAGGTACTGCGAAGCCTTCCTGCTGAATGGGATCCAAAGATCACATCGATTGAAGAAACAAAATCGATCACAAAAATGGACGAATTGATAGGCTCACTAAGAGTATACGAGGTAAACTAAACCAACGGAAGTCCGAGTCATCTAAGTCATCTGGTAAGTCTATAGCTTTCAAAAAAATTGAATCACATGCAAATAATGATGATAGTAATAGTGACAATGAATTACACGATGACTTAATATTAATAGCTAGAAAATTTAAAAAGTTTTTCAAACGTCCTAATAAGAATAGACAACGATCTTCTTCTTCTTCTTTTTCTTAACCTAAGAAAAATAACTCTAACAACAACAAATGGTATAATAAAGAGTTAAAGTGTTATGAATGTGGTCAAAAAAGACATATCTCTTATGATTGTCCGACAAAGAAAAACGTCATCAATAATAGCAATAATAACAATAAACAAGAAAAGGAGATGCAAAAATCAATGGCAAAGTTGACCAAGCCAAGAAAAGGCAAACGAGCAATGAAGGTGAGCACATGGAGAGACTCGTCCGACTCAGAATCTGACACTAAGGAAGCTCAAGTCTGCTTCGTATCCAACGAGGTAAGTTCTTCATCTGATGAAGATTCTGATAATGAAATGTCATTCGATGAAATGTATGAAGAATTTTTAAGAATGCATGCTCACTGTAAAAGGCTCTCTAAAGAAAAGAAGAAACTAATTGAAGAAAACGACAAGTTGAAGACATCCAACTTGGAGTTTTCCAATCAATTAGAATCTTTTAAACAAGAGTCTACTAATACTCTTGATTCTTTAGAGATTAAAATTGAATCATATAGGAAAAATAAACAAAAATTAAAAACTGAAAATAGTATGTTTAACTCTAAGTTAGCAAGTTGTAAAAATGAGATAATACAACTTAAATCTACTAAACTAAACTTAGAAAAAATGGTAGAACAATTTAAATCTAGTATAAACATGTTAGATACACTTATATCATCTTCAAAAATATGGAAACGATAAAATTGGATTAGGATATAAAAAATAAAATGCCAAAGTAGATAAAAAGACTAAGTTTGTTTCATCTAGTACGAAACTGCCATACAATACAACGAAATCAACTTTGCCTGCTAAATCTTCTTCTACTCCTTCTTCTGTTTATTCTAAGGCAAAAATACAACATGCACCCAAAAAAACACACACATATCAACATGCTACTAGGCAAAATTGCATCATCTTTTAAATAGAATGGACAATTACATGAAAATCCTTTGTATTATTCAACTTATAATAATGTCAAATATGTACCTAGAAGGTATGTCTGAGTGTGGATACCTAAGGGATATCTAAACAAGGGTGGTGCTCCTAACATTCAAGGACCCAAAATAAAAGACACCTAAAACTTTGTCTCGATTGTAGGAAAATCGCAAGGAATGCAAGAAAGAGGCAAAATCAAAGAATCTAAAAACTAAATGGTTTTTAGATAGTGAATGTTCAAGGCATATGACGGGCAACCCTAAACTATTCACCGAATTGGAACATATCAAGAATGGATGAAAGATGACATTAGGTGACAACAACAAAGGACAAGTTGTTGGAAAAGGAACAATTGGGAACCCTAACACATTTCAAATACGAAATGTGTTGTCAGTAAGTAATCTTTCTTATAATTTATTAAGTATTTCTCAACTTATAGATTGCGGATATAATGTTTCTTTTCTTACCAATTCTTGTGATATAATAAATGAAAAAGGAGAAATTGTATTAGCAGGAAATAGAGATGGTAACATTTACACTCTTACCTTAGATAACATGTTAGATACTAAGGTTAAGTGTTTAATATCACATGACTTAGATGTGAATTTAGGGCATAGAAGATTATGCCATATAGGAATTTCAACCATTAAGAAATTATCTAAGAAGAATTTAATTAGAGGAATGCCTAAGTTAGACTTAGATAAATTTCAAATGTGTGAAACATGTGTTAAAGGAAAACACATTAAAGAAACATTAAAACCGAAATATGAAGTGAGTACTAGTCATGTACTAGAATTGCTTCACTTATTTGGTCCAAGTAGGACAAGAAGTCTAGGTGGACACTACTATGTGTGTGTCATAGTAGATGAGTACTCACGCTACACATGTACATTGTTCTTAACACACAAAGACGATGCTCCATCAGCAATCGAAACTCTTATCAAGTAACTCAAATATTTATGAAGAAAATGTTAAAAGAATTAGAAGTGATAGAGGTGGAGAATTTAAAAACAAAAATGTAATCAAGTTTTGTGAATTACATGGAATTAAACATGAATTCTCACCACCTAGAAACACCACAACTCAATGGAGTTGTAGAACGCAAAAATAGAACAATTCAAGAAGTTGCTAGAACAATGTTATGTGAAAATAAAGTACCAAAACATTTATGGGCTGAAGCTGTAAGTTGTGCTTGTTATATAATAAATAGACTTTCTATTAGAAAGAAATTAAATAAGACACCTTATGAATTGTTAACTAATAGATAACCTAAGGTAGATTATCTTAGAGGTTTTGGTTGTAAGTGCTTTGTGTTGAACACTAAGGATAATCTAGACAAGTTTGAACAAAAGTCTATTGAATGCATATTTGGTGGTTATTCAACTAATTCGAGAGCATATAGGTGTTATATTCCTGCATCTGAAAAATAATTGAATCTATACATGTGAAATTCAATGAAAATGCATGCTTTGAAGTTACTGCTAAAATTCAACATAAACAAGAAAATAATGTTGAAAATATATTTGATGATGATGATATATTACTTGAGCCTGTACTTGATCATTTAGAACCAACTCCCCCACTGAACAAGACATGCATGAACCCTTAGATGAAATAAATGAAGAGATTTTGCAATTGAAAGATAATACAACTGATAATCCAATTACTTACGATAATGTTCATACAAATGAAACATTTGAACAAGATGAGGGTGAACCTAGTCAAACTAGGAATTGGTGGCGCCCTAAAGAATTAATCATTGGGGATCCAAGTGTTGGGGTTAGAACACGAAAAAATATAAGTCAACTTGAAGGACATAGCTTAATCTCACACTTAGAACCTAAGAATGTAAAGGAAGCCTTAGGTGATATATCATGGATAGACGTCATGCATGAGGAATTGAATCAATTTACAAGGAACAACGTGTGGGACTTAGTACCTAAACCTGAAAACAAGTCTATAATAGGAACCAAATGGGTCTGTAGAAATAAAATGGATGAACAAGGAAACATCACACGAAATAAGGCTAGGCTAGTTGCACAAGGTTATAATCAACAAGAAGGAATAGATTATGAAGAAACCTTTGCACCCGTTGCACGACTAGAAGCAATTAGATTGTTACTTGCGATTGCAAGTCTAAGCAATATTAAACTCTTCCAAATGGATGTCAAGAGTACGTTCTTGAATGGATACATCCAAGAAGAAGTTTTTGTGAAACAACCCCCCGGATTCGAAGATCCAAAGAATCCTAACCATTTTTACAAGCTTAAGAAAGCTTTATATGATTTGAAACAAGCTCCAAGAGCTTGGTATGATAGATTTGAAAACTTTCTTATTGCAAATAATTATCAAAGGGGAACCATAGACCACATTATTCCTAAGAAGAAAATATAATGACTTATTAATAGTTTAAATATATATAGATGATATTATTTTTGGTTCAACTAACCCTATCTTAGTGAAAGACTTCCAAGAGTGTATGAAGCCAGAGTTTGAAATGTCAATGGTAGGAGAGTTGAATTACTTCTTAGGGCTTCAAGTCAAACAAACCCCTCAAGGAATCCACATTAGCCAACTTAAGTATATCAATGATATGATTAAGAAGTTTGGATTTGAAGAGTTGAAACCAACACTTACCCCATGAGTGTTAGCACTAAGTTAGACATAGATGAAAATGGTAAATCTTTTGATGACACACTTTATAGGTCTATGATTGGATCATTGTTATATTTAACCGCATCAAGACCTGATATCATGTTTAATGTGTGTATGTGTGCTAGGTTTCAATCTTGTCCTAATGTATCTCATTACAATGCAGTGAAAAAGATCTTTAGATATCTTAAATACACACTTCACTTAGGACTTTGGTATGATAGAAATGCTAAGTTGGAACTGTATGCTTATAGTGATGCTGATTATGGTGGTTGCAAGGTAAATAGAAAATTTACTAGTGGTACATGTCAATTCGTAGGAACCAACTTGATCTCTTGGTTTTCTAAGAAGCAAGCTAGTGTAGCTCTCTCTACCACCGAAGCCGAGTATATAGCCTTAAGCTTATGCACTACCCAAATACTTTGGCTTAAACAACAACTTAGTGATTTTGGCATTAAAATGAATAAGATTCCAATTTACTGCGATAGCACAAGTGTGATCAATCTTTCTCGGAATCCGGTGCTTCATTCGAATGCCAAACACATTAAGGTAAGATATCATTTCCTTCGAGATCATGTTCAAAATGGGGACATAATCATAGATCATATAAGAACTGATCTGCAAGTAGCTGACATCTTCACCAAACCCCTTAATCAAGCCACTTTTGAAAACTTACGAGCCAAGTTAGGTATGATGACTTACGATACCATTGCATAGTTCTGTCTTTTGCATGATTTGCAAAATAAAGGGAGAGATAGAATAAGAACATGATTTTAGTGGGTAAGTCATGATTTGGTTGGTTGAATAAATATGCTAAGTTTCAATTGATATAAGTTCTGAAGCATAGGTTAAGGGGAGAGTATAAATTGAGGGGGAGCAACATAAGAATTGAGAGTTTCAATTCAATTGTTTTAAAATTGGTAGATTTATGATAAACAATTGGTAAAAAGTTTTGACATCAAAATCATGTTAGGTTATTTTAAAAATCATCCAAAAGGGGGAGAATGTTGAGAAATATGTTTGGATAATTTTCAAAGTCTTGATTTTAAGTGATGAATGCATAAAAATGTTACACACGGTGTTATATATGATTAAAAGTTGAAAAAGTTGACATCGATCTTTCAGGTTGTTACACTTCGATCGATCGATGTACTTCGATCCCTCACATCGATCGATCTATGTAAGGCAGTGAAAATTCAAGACCTTACTGTGAGACATCGATCTCTAAATCTGAGACACATCATTCGATCGATGTATACATCAAACCATCACTTCGATCGATCGATGTAGGTCAGAGACAAACTCTGAAACTCACTGTGAGACATCGATCTCTGAAGCTGAGGCACTTCGATCGATCGATGTCTAGGGTTTTTAGAAATATTTTTATAAAATATGATAAAGTGGTTGTTTCCATTTGTACATGTTTTATATATATTCTTTATGTGATTATTATGTGATTTTGATAAATATAAATGTCCTGTGACTAATGTGCCTTAGAAGTTTCTACAACTTACCAAAAAGGGCAAAATTGGTATTTTGAGTTTTGTAGGAACATGATATAGTGGAAATACTTCAAGGACTTGTTTTTATCATATTTATCAAGACAAACGTGGTATTATATTTATTTCTGACCATCGGGGTCATTTCTCGAGTTTCTCTCATCAAGGGCATTTTGGTCATTTTACCCCTGAGAGTATTTTTGGTATTTTCATTCAAGGAATCTCTTGAGTATATTCTTATCTTCATTCTGGAGTTGAGTTATGATTATCTTGAAGATTATATGGTGGTTTTATATTATTTCTCTCACATGATGATATTATCAACTATATTGGGATATGTGACGAGTTGTGATGTCACATTCTATTTCTTTCTTGAAGACTCCCTTCTATATTTTGTTGGAGTATATTTATCATCGTATTTCAAAGAATATAAAGGTGTTCAAGGTGTGAAAATGATCACAACATACAAGACGAAATATTGGGGAATTTGGTGTTACATGTTGACATAATCTTGTCAATTATTATTTGTTGATTTCTTCTTCAAAAATCTGAGTTGATATACATATATATGAGGTCAAGAACGTGCATATACAGGTTCCAAAGGTGGTTTATCTATTTTATGAGGTTATGGCAAGTGGACCAGTCAAAAAGAAGCTAGTTGGCAAAATTGTCAACTTGGAATTCTCACTTTTGAAACCAACGGTTAGTATGCTATTCTTGGAGATGATTTTTGGTTTGAATTTGTCAAATCCCATATGCCTATTCTCAAGACAAGGAGTTGAGGGGATATTGGAGGAATATGACATTCTATCTTCTTCTCATTATCTTCATTTTGGAAAGGATAATTAAGATATTCCAAGGTGTAAAAATCGGCCAACAATGTGTGTCTAAGGTGGACCAATCATTTTTCTTGATGTTGCCAAGTGTACAAGGCCAACCAATGATGTCAAGACACTTAAGCTTGATGATGAAGATGGTGGCATATGTGCATTCTTATCTACAAGGCTCAACTCACACTATAAATAGGAGGCAATGATGAATAAGAAGAACACACTTGAAGCTCACTTGAAAGCATTAATTGATTTGTCTAGATATCTTCTTCTTCTTGTCATTCTCGTTCCATTCTTTGTAGCCAAGGTGTTCTTGTTGTATTTGTTGAAGAGCTACAAGCCTCTTAAGCTTCATTTGTAAGATTGATTAGCCCATTCTATAAGGCTACATCAATAGGTGGTAGAGGTGTTGCAACTAAGTGTTGCATAGAGGTGTTCATCCAAGTCTTGAATAGGGTTAGTGTTTAACCCAAGGATCAAGCTTGGTTCTTGTTGTAAGTTGATTTATGCCAATTGAAATCCAAGGAAAGGTGTTCCTTGGGACTGGAGTAGGTCACATTGACCGAAGTAGGATAAATTCCCGGTGTTCTTATCTTGTTTCTACCTTTCTGTTTTTTGCCCGTTTTTCACTGCAGTTTTCACACAACTTCTCATATTTTGAAAAAAATAGCTAAACACTTTCCAATTTTGTGATTTTTGGTGGAGTTATGCTTCAGAATGTTAGCTTTCATTTTCAATAAGAATCACTTGATTTGAGCAAGGGAAAGTTAATCTTTAAGTCTTTGCAAGATAACTGCTCTATTCTGGCTACAATCTGACCAGTTTTGAGAAAACTTGAATTCTGTTTTAACCTAGAGTTGTTTAAGGTCGGAGACTTTTGGAATCATAAACTAGATATCCTAAGGAGTGTTTTGACATAAAGTTCAACCTTTTTGGTTAAGTATTCAAAGAGAAACACGTTTTCCAATTTCAGCAACATTCTGTCCAATTCTGTCCAGATTGACCATCTAAATCTGTTTATTTGTTTGAAGGGTCAAACGATCTTATTTTTGTCTAATTTTTGGACAAAATCTTTTCAACACATTGAAGTTAAGTTCTGAAAATTTTTATAATTTCTGGAGTTGTGTACAAGGATTTTTGAATTTTTCAAAAACGGATTCTGAATCTGAGGTAGTCTCAGATTCTGTTTTCAAAGGGGATTTTTATCAAGGTTAGTAGTGTAATTTCTGCTAACCACTATTCATCCCTCCCTCTAGTGGTGTTTATTGCAGGTGCACGGTCTAACACCAACTCTGCTCGGTAGGACAAGAGACATTGTAGCACCTCTTCTTTTCCTGCTCAGCTTCCAAACATGTTTGGCTAACCATCTCGGCGTGGCTAGCTCTGCCACAGGACTTCATTCACTCAGTAAATTACTGGCTTGGAAATCGCGCAGGCTCAATGGGAAAGCTCTAAGAGGCAAGGCAGCTAAGCGATAGCTTTTGCTGTCATTGGGAAATACTGGGTACGATTGATTGATTGATTGATTGAAACGAGCACCATTTGTATTTAAGGATGTAACACATAGAGTATGCACCCATGTGTACATAGTTGTGTATAAGCTCTACCCATAACTTTTAGACGTAGACGACATGTAATATATTGTTTAAGAACGCTTTACGATACCGATTAGTACACCTAGGCCAGCCTATCGATCTATGAGTAGAGCTATTGTATGGGTTGCATCTCCGCTGATGCTTTGATCGTTTTGGTTAATATATTAGCATTTTAACCAAAGAAAAAACAACTCATAATGTGTTTACCTAAAATTTCTAAACTAAAACTGTTATGGTCGTGCCCGTTAGGGAAAAGGAAAAAAAGGAAAAGAAGAAGAAAAATAAATTAAATAAACAATAAGTATGACATAAATCCTAAATTAAATAAGATTTGAAAAATAGGATATACTTTACATGGAATCTAAATCCTATTTTTAATTAGAATATACCTAGGTTATCTAAACTTATACCTATCTACTTATTATCCTAACTAATATACACATACATACCTCCAATCAGCCGCCCCTCCCCTGCAGAAGGAAAAAAATATAGCAGCTTTTCATCTCAATCTCCAACCCTGCTACAACCAAACAATACGAAATGTGTTGTTAGTATTATCTTTCTTTCTTCAAGTGAGCAGATTCTTTTCTCCAGCAATTGACAACCCCACCGCACCTATTTTCTTTCTTCTTTCATTCAGCCGACAACAATTGTTTGGTTTTCTCCATATCTTCGGTCGCTTTAAGTGAAGGACAAATTAACTTTGGTCTCCGAGAAGTCATAATCCAATAGTACGGTATAGTATAACAATCGAAGTAAGTAATCTCCCTATACTTGTTATGTTTTGCGAAAACCGATCGTTATTTTGGTATAAATTTCGGATCATGCATGAGTATTCTTGAATGCATAGTTGTATGGATATTTTGTATATATGTATATGTGGATGTTTTACCGTAGTATATATGTATGGCATGTAAATTTGAATGGTTGCATTTCAAAGAAAAGGCCAACGGCCAGTAGTGTATTTGTGTGCGTGTGTTTACAAGTATGAAATGGATATGTATATATTATTTTGGTTCATACATATGTGAATATATTATTCATGTATAATTAAGTATACATAAAATGGTGTAATATGTGACATGGTTATTTTATGTGTGGGCCGATTCATTTTTGGGTGTTGGAGGGTAAGAGAGTTGGCATGAACAGCCTCTGATTTACAATTAAACAAAGGAAGTATATTTCTTACACACATATATATATATGTAGTTTATGAAGTAATATTGAGTTTTGGAAATTGAAGTTGCACTGGCCGAGGGGTCCAAAAAGGAAAAAGGGGAATTTGATTTTAAAACTATATTTTATGATTATAATATATAGATATGCTATGTATGTTATATATATATCTATATATATATATATGTATACATATGTATATATGACTTTGTTTCGTAATTGTTGCGTTAATGGCCGAAGAAAAATAACTTGGATTTGGGGGAATAGTGGACCGAGGGAGTCGTGTGTACGTATACACGTGTATATGTGCATGTATGGGCATGGACATATATACGTGTATGCTTACACGGCTGAGATGGTGATGTTTTGGTATTTTGTACTTCTTGGTTTATTGGGATTATTTGTTTGGAAATTATGTGCTATTTCGAGGGAAATTTGGTAATTTTGGCAAAGTTTGACATCTTGACCTAATTTTGGTAATTTGGACTAACTTTGGTACTTAGAAAATGATTTTGAAATTTGCATTGCATATTTTTGGGAATTCATCCCTACACTTGAAATATATCGGTAAGCCGGATTGATTCCTATTTTGGTTATCGAGTGCTGCAGATGTAACTACCTCGTCAGGGATAGGGTTTCTGTATGCCTATTTGGATTACTGCAGATCTAACTACCTTGTCAGGGACAGGGCTTCTGTATGCATATTTGGGCCTGAGCGTAACTACCTAGTCTGGGATATGGTGCAAAGGTATATATTTGGTGCTATAGACGTAACTACCTAGTCTGGGACAGGGTGTCTATAGTATATTTGGATTTTGAGGGAATCAATTCGCAAGCTAAGTCATTTGTAGGGAAAGTGTTATAGCCATTGCATTATTTTGGACCGTTTTAGCCGGGTTTTGGATATTTTGGATTTTGGACACTTTGATATTTAGATTTGGACCAAGTGGTACTCGGATTTGGATTTTGGACATTGGACCGACTAAATTAGATTTGGAAACTTTGGACTTTTGGACTTTGGAATTTGGGCCTTTGACTTTGGACATTTTGGCATTGCATATTTCGGAAATTGCCTTATCGATTTCGGACTTGGACTAACCATAATTGGACTTTGTTACATACTTGATTGGACTTTGTTTTGTACTTTGTTGGGTCTATTTGCTCTGTTTGTTTTTGGATGTTAGGGACAGAATTGTAAATCTACTTGCGAAAAGAAGCATGCTATTATTATATATTTTTATCACACTTGCTTCTTCGTGTATGATCCCATAGTAAGTATAGTGGGATTACTTGCTGAGCGACTTGTCGCTCAAACCACGCTTTAACATTTTTTGCAGATAGACAGGTAATTGAGTTGGTACACCCAAGGATGACCAAGAACGGAGGTTTCGAGATTGAGGATATTCCGATGAGACTCGTTGAGGATTTAGTTGAGACAGTTATTTTCGCTACTTGAGGTTTCTGTAATCTTGGAGATTTAGTATTTATCTATGTTTGACCATTGTATCGGATTTAGATTTCCCTAGACATTGATATTAATGATTATGATTATTTCGAGGTTTTAAATTTTAACTTCCGATGACGTGTATTTGTTTCGATTTCGACGCCTTGTATCTTCCTTAGCGAAATACGGCGGGTGAGTCGTTTCGAGTACTAAGGCTCGGGACGGACCGCTACAAAAACATATTTCACATAATACTGCATATGACTTTCTTTTTTCCTTTTGAAGCCTCTTTGAAGATTTGTTTGTTCATGCATGTTTTTATGTGAAAAGATCAAAATTGATTTTACAGTAAATAGTAACTTTCCCTGCCAAGTTGCCAATATAAATGAAGATGGAGTTATCAAACTCCACGCCAAGGTCCCTGTCGCTAACACAATCCTAATATCTATTGATATAATACAATTCAGACTTTTTTTATCATTACATTCTGATCTTTTTTCGTCGGCATTTTTTTTATTAACGTATATGTCATTGATACAAAGGAAATCTTCTCAAAAATGATTTTAACTTTTTATGTAATATGATGCCATCACAATCGTATCCAACAAAATGCTGAAGAAAAATCTCTTCTAATTGCCACTTCAAATTCCATTGTTGCTGCTAGACGACATGATATGTACAGAAGCACATAATTGCACTTTTTACTCATTCAATATTGTGTGTATATGTGTGTGTCCGAAAATCTGTGTGTCTGTATATATTCCACTATTGTATAATAAAAATTACCGTAAAAGCATTTGCAGAAAAATAAATTTAACATTATTCCATGCTAGGAGTCAATTTAGAAGTATTTTACAAACTGGTTATGATTTCACATTTGCAGTAAAGATGCTACAACTTGGAAATGCCGCGGCCTGGGTGGCGAGAATCGGGCTTCCAAGTACGAGTGGTGGTCGGAGGCGTTGCATGGCGTTTCTAACGTTGGACATTGGGTAAATATAGCCACATACATATGCATATATGCACATATACACACATATATGCACATACATATATACATATACATATATCCATACATATATACACACACATATATATACACATATACATATACATATACATACATACATATAGAGATACATATATATATATATATATATATATATATATATATATATATATATATATACATACACATATATATATACAGATACATACATACATGTATGTGTGTGTATATATATATATATATATATATGTATGTGTATATATATATGTATATGCATATATATATGTGTGTGTCTATATATATATATATATATATATATATATATATATATATATATATATATATATATATATATATATATATATATATATATGCGTGTGTATATGTAATATGTATACAAACACACGCACACGAAGAACTGTGGACATTAATCCGGTAACAATCCAAAACTGTTATAACTCTTTTTTAGAAAAATATACAAAACATAGTGTCACTTTCGTTCATATCATTTCTTGATGGTACTGTTTCAATTATTCTAAAAACTTTAGGTGCTTATTTCATACAGACTAAAATACTGGCTCGTATTGGAAATTTTGGTGGTGTTGGTCAAAGCCTTGGTTAGGTGGGAGTTTTTTAGTCCACAACAATTATTAACAATTATTTTAGAGGAGGTGAATAAAACGTTAGACAATTTTTGGTTTTTTCTCGATTTAGTTTACACCAACTTAATGCTTACTAATATAAAAAAGAAGTTGAGAAACAGTGACTTGTAGTCACACAATTTAGAGTAGTTCGAATCTCCTTTATTCGAGTTGACTACCACTTTGTTTCCAAAGTAAATTTTCAACAACTTTCTTATTACATTCAACAAGGAACAAGAATAGCAATAACGACTGCTACAACAATTATTCCAACATCAACTACTTCAATAGTTGCAAGCAAGAGCCTTTGAGTTTTTGTACTTGAATGTAAAAGATCATAACCTGATCCGAGGGCCCTCACCGTTCTAGCCATAAGGAGCTTCGTGAAGGATGTAAATCACGTCACTCACTGCCTCTTAAGTGAGTAGCCCAAGACTTGGTGCACATAAGGTGTCTAAGCCCAAGCCCACACAGTTAAAGGAGCAGACAATAGGGCTCAAACACTCACACTGCTGCTACTAAGATTAGAACTGGCAACCTCGCATGCAATCTATCACCCGAGTACCAACTAATCTACGCCTTGGGTCTTTGAGCTTTTCTACGTGCTTCTTTACAACTTCAACCAAGTTTCACCTAAGAACTTTCAGCAAATAGATTTTAGGAGATGAGGTGAATGATACTTTCAAAAAAGTCAAAATCACACGCAAGAGATGAAAATATGTATTGTTCCTCTTATGTTCTGCTATAATATTCTCACAATACAACAACGAAAACAATCACCTGTAGCTAATTGAGTTTTAAACACTTTCACATTTTGATAGCTTTTGATATTAATGGGGATGTGGCTTGAAGAGATTGAAAGCGTGTAATTGCCTCATCCGAGCTTCTTCAATATATAGAAGATGAAGCTCGTTTTGTAGCCAACATAGAAGTGTCGCACTTCATTAATTGCTTCAGGAAAGTCCAACTTTTCTTCAACCACCCGCTTCAGTTTGTCGACTCATATCATCATAGAAGAACTTAGATAGGTGTACAACAGTCGAAAAGGCATATAGACGTTAATAATAAAGAAACAATCAATTTGGAAAAGATTTGAGAGAGAAAACACTCTAAATCTGTCGTAGATTTGTTTGCAAAGGCTTAAAATTTTGAATTCAAGATGACGTCTATCGATCAAAGTCTACACTTTAGAGGTCAACAAATACATCGATTGGTCGATATATCCAGTTTAAAGATCGAAGTCCATTTTTCTATTTTGTGACATTTTACTATTAATGACGTCGATCACTTTACGTTAGAGATCGGTGTTGAACAGTGTACTTCCGATTTCATACGTTTTACACAGAGATCGATCAATGTCCATTTTTAGAGAGCGATGTATTTGTCGATCGATGGATATCACTATTTAGAGTCGATGTTCTATTTTCACTTGGAACATTGATTGATTGACGTAGAGATCGACGTTGGACAGTGTGCTTCCAATTAGGCACGCTTCACGCATAGATTAATCGATGATTTTTATACATCAATGTATACGTAGATCGGTTGACGTAGAGATCAACATATACATTGATCTCTGTTTAGAGATCTGCATAGAGATTGACATCACTTTCTTCATTATATAACCTTTGTCATTTCCCAAGTATAGATGAATCTTTTCTATTCTTTTCCAAGTATCTTTTAAACTCATTAAAACATTCATATTCCAACAGTTTTTCCCTAACAAATGAAAAATGCGAGAAAAACAGAACAAAAAGGAGAAAAACAGAAGAAAAGGAGAAAGGTGAGCAAGTAATTGTTACGAATTACAATCATAACAATATCAAGTGATATTGTCGTTACAAATTTATACTTCATCCGTCAAGTGGCATTGTCACTTTATACTTCCAACTTTCTTAACAAAAAAATAAATAAAAATAAAATTCCGCCGATAAATACTTTAAAAGTTTTTCTTTTACTTGCTTCCTAGCATTTTATACTTAATATTGAACTTTTTTTTATCATATTACAGTATGAAAAGGTAAAAGTATTCTGTTTATTATTTGGTCATTTTAGTTTGTATTTGACCGACATTACTCAAAGAAATATGTACCTAACTAATATTACGGACGTTACTATTTTATGGCAATTGATAAAAACGTATTCTTTTACTTATTTTATTATGAACGAACGAACTTATACAATGAACATGAATTATGATTACCCTTAGATTGTGTGATAGTCAACACCTTTCAATTCTTCAAATAATTAAAATTAAATTTCCATACTATACTTATACATAGGAAAAATATGTGTACGTTTCACTTATAGCAACTCAACTCATCATGAGAGGATCCATGAATATTATTTACTATCAAATATAATTCATGATTGTCGGACGTGTTCTTTATAAATGCAGGATAGTAAAATTTGAAATTTTAAGCTAATGTCAAACATTCATGTCCAAAATCCTTTTTAATATTTTTGTCAAGCCAATTACGAAGAACTACTAGTTTCAGGAAATACAACTATAAAAACACTAATCGCGTACTTTGCCAGGTACATAGCAATGTGGCATGTATACTCTATTTTATTTTTATTTGTTTGCTGTGTAGGAATGAATTAAACCAGGTTGTAGATTATATCCAGTTGAATTTAACTCGATGTAAGAGTTGTGATACTTACGTTGTATTATGATAATATATTAAAATAGAAAACAATAGGCACCATGTAATTCATGCGCGCATGGCTTTAAAGGGCAATTCGAACTATATATCTGGAAGTTGAAAGAAATTTAATGGGTAAATTGAGTTCAACCACGTTTTGTCAGGACAAATTTACTCTGACTCAAGGTGTTATAATGTATTTTTATGATGTACTGCGGACCTCTTTTTTTGTTATGTTTTTTTTAAAAAAAAATTACCCATAATCACAAAGGAGTTTTATTTTTTTCTGTATTTGCAGTTTTATTAATCGTTACGTTGCATATACACCTTAATACAGTGTTGCATACATCATGATCACGTTGTCATGCATATTATAATACGGTGTATATCTGAAATTCTAATTTTTAATTGGTTGAGAATTTTACACCAAAGGTTAATTTTTGTCACCGTTTTACGGCAGAGCGCACTCTTTATTACGGTGTATCAATCAAATCCTTGCTTTAAATTTACAGAGAGTTTTACACCTTATGAATATGTACTCGTCACCATGATTACAATATTATGTATATCGTTTTATTTTTGATAACATGTATATTGTTTTATGGTAAAGTATACAACATTATCAGGGTGTATGACTAAAATCTCAACTCTGTTTTTTTAAAAAAATTTACACGACTAAATGATGATTTCATCACCGTTGTGGTGTTCCATACTCCGTCTTCACGGTCTAGTAATAAAATTCTAACGTTATTGCTGAGATATTTCATCATAGCTCCGTGATTTTCGGACGCCGACTTCCGAAGATTACGCAAAACCTCGAGAAATCCCATGATTTCGCTTCCCCGGTGATCTTCGCCGGCCATCTCTTCCCTGGGCAGGGTCTATTGCACCCGGAGCATGGAGGAGGAACAGGTTGAACAAAGTGCAGAAGAAATCGACCAAGTCCATCGAAGTGTCAAAAAATATAAACGACATGCACAATGCGAACCTCCATCGTCGGACCAAGCACGCACGTATGATCATCAAGCATGGGCGAATCTGCTGAAGCGCGATCAACCCCATTTACTGGCATCAGAGATCTACACTGGGGAAGGGGAGGAAGACGACGCAGAACCGATTTTCCCTGCACCGGCCAATCCTCCCCCCGATGTTCTTCTCACGAATGATACTGGCAAGGTAGTAGTTGAACTCCAACAAGATGAATGGCAGAATCTTTGGCGACTTTAGAGGCGAGCCCTAGTGATCAAGACTCCATGGCGTAATATCTCATACAAGGTACTATCCCAACGTCTCAGTGACTTATGGCCGGTACAAGGTCGATTGGAGATCATCAACATGGAGGATGGATTTTACATTGTCTGATTCTATAAATCTGATGACTATTGGCATGCTCTTGACAATGGGCCCTGGATCGTGCAGGGACACTATCTTACCGTCAAGAAACTTCGGCCGGGGTTTTGAACTTCTTCGACCCAACTCACGTCTACACTAGTTTGGGTACGAATACCTCGACTGCCCATTGAGTTCTTCAGTGATCAGATCTTAATGAGAATCGGAAACAAATTGGGAAAAGCAGCTAAGATTGAAATTCATACAACACAAGTGTCTAGGGCAAAATATGCATGAGTTTGTGTTGAAGTTGACCTGGAGAAACCTTTGGTATCAACTGTCATGATTGGAGACTACCAGCTCAATGTTGAATATGAAAACCTACACCTCATTTGCTTTACATGTGGTCGTTATGGACACCGAAGCGAAGATTGCGCATGTGGACCTGAAGGGGATCGACAAAAAGCACGTATGACACCAAACCCTGCAGCATCCGAGACACCGGCAGATCCATTTGGCCCTTGGATGATAATCCGTAGCAACAACCATCGACGTACTATCACAAGTAAGCAAATTAATGAACAAATACGAATGCAGGAGAACAAGGAACATCACGTACAAGATTCAGCTGCTCGTAACGATCACATTACTGCGCCACAACCGAAGGAGCTGTTGAATGTGAGCTCTCGGTTTTCTGTGATTGCAGAGATTTCTGAAGAAGCTACTGACCTTCAGGCGGATCAGATGGTAAATGACATACGAAGCATCAAAGACCTAGGACCTCCTGTGCACTTTAAGGCAACAACCAAGGAGCAGCTAATTAAGACAAAAGAAAAACGGAGAAAGGGCGTACCCGTCAGAGACCCTCCAAAGGCCAAGGTACAGTTTCCTAGAGGCACAAGCCACAGTAACCAAAGGCAAGAACTAGCAAGAGCCTTTTCCTCAACTGCCACTAAAAGTGACCCTATTACTTGGCAACCACAAGACTGGCCAGGGCTGCCTCATTCCCGTCCAACGGCCAAATCGACCCACAAACCACTCAAGAATATAACAAATAACAAGTCATACCCTCAAAAAGCGACCCTGCAGGAAAATGGCAAGAAAGACATTGTAATGGATGCAAATATAGCAGACGAGCGGCAAGTGCAGATTGGGGAGCAAACAAAATACAAACCTCCCGATAGCACCAACGCAGACATGGTGGCAGATGACCCTATTGAATGTATGGAGATTAATGAATCTATGGATGCTGATGCCCTTAAGTTACAGGGTCCGAGTATGGACCTAACTTTGACTTAATAAACCAGTTATCTATGTTGCGGCTTCTATCATGGAATTGCCACGGGGCGGGATCGCCCGAAACAGTGCGTGTTATCAAAGGACTCCCACGTGATTACAAACCAAATATCTTGTTCCTCATGGAAACTAGAGTGCCTTCATCTCGAGCAAAAAGAATAATCCAAGGTACTAATTTTACACACTTCATGGCAGTAGAGGCTAGAGGTTTCTCCGGTGGTCTGTGGTGCTTTTGGGACGACATAAATATCAAGGTTCGATTACTAAGCTACACAGCACACGTGATCAATATTCGGTTATCATTCTCAAATGCAGCTTCGGCCATTATCTCCCTTATATATGCATCTCCTACTGTGGCAGGTAGGGAACCATTATATGAATATATGGAAAAAATGAATAACTATGTTCACGTTCCCTGGCTGCTAATTGGGGATTTTAATCAAGTGGTCCGTCAAGAAGACGAAAGCGGTTGGCGCCCATCACGTGGATATGGCTTATCTCGTATGTGTCGAATGGTTGATGCATGCCAACTTTTGGAAATAGAATTCTTAGGACCACGATTCACATAGAGCAATGGGAACCATGCCGTTTCCTAATTAAACAGCGTCTAGATCAAGCCTGGTGCAATGATTTATGGCAAAACCAGTTTGGATCTACAACTCTTCAGCACCTTCCCCGTCTCCAATTCGACCACCATTTCTTGTTTCTCACAACGACGGGCACACAACATTCACACTCGGATTCTACACCATTTAAATTTTTGGCATGTTGGATGTTACATAAGGAATTCCAAAGCTTCATGACAACCGCATGGCACCATCAACCGGGAAATCTTCAAGCAACAATACAGAATGTTACTACCACGATGATTGAATGGAGGAATGGTGTCTTTGGTAGCTTGTCTGGCCGTCGCAGGAGGTGTTTGGCTCGACTAGAGGGTGTCCAACGAGAACTCTCAAACCATCCATCAAACTATCTCTCTCAGCTAGAAGGGGATTTGATTGAGGAGCTAAATGATATAATGCTTCAGGAGGAGATACATTGGCAACAGAAAAATAACCTACAGTGGCTATACGAAGGTGAACAAAATACTCGGTTTTTCATCAAACAATGGCCAATCGCCAACGGAATAAGTATGTTATGCGACTCAAAAACAGTGCTGGAGCATGGTTCAACTCGCCTAATGAAATCCGAAAAGTGCTGCAAGAATACTATCAAGACCTATTCCAAGCTCGGACGGTGCAAGTATGTGACGAAGTTGACTTAATTATCACTACATTGTGTGAGACAGATAGGGAATGGATTAGTCGCGATATCTTGCCAAGAGAGGTGGAGGAAGCAGTTTTTCAAATGGGTGCTTACAAGGCACCGGCTCCGGACGGATTACCACCAATTTTCTTCCAACGAAACTAGAATCAGGTGGGCCCGGCTATAACTGAATTTGTTCTGAGTGCCTTCAGAACAGGTAGTTTTCCATCCGAATTCAACAAGATCTTAATCGCCCTTATACCCAAAAAGTCACCACCGGAGAAAGCTTCCCATTTCAGGCCAATTGCTTTGATCAATGTGGTAGTGAAAATCATCACTAAAATTGTTGCTAACCGTCTTAAATCAGTGATCGGAAAAATTATCTCTCCTCTCCAGTGTGCTTTTGTGCCGGGACGACAACCCTCGGACAACATTGTCATTGCTCAAGAAATCATACATTCGATGATATTAAAAAGGGGACGCACAGGATATATGGCTTTGAAAATTGATCTTGAAAAAGCCTACGACAAGGTGGACTAGAATTTTTTGCGCCGTATTTTACTGAAGATCGGATTGAGCACCTCTCTGGTAAGCCTAATTATGTACATCATTTCTTCAGCGCAACTACAAGTGATCTGGAACCGGGTAAGCAGTCCACCCTTCTGTCCTCAAACGGGTATACGGAAAGGTGATCCCCTAGCGCCATACCTCTTTTTACTATGCATGGAAGTCTTAAGTGGTCGTATAAATCGTGCTGTCCTGGAGAAAAGTTGGACTCCCTTTCGAACATCATGAGCTGGCCCGTCAATCTGGCACTTATTCTTCGCTGATGACTTGCCACTCTTTGGAATCGGGACCGATAACCAAACATGCATTATAGAGAGTATTCTTAACTTCTTCTGTCAAATTTCTGGACAAACCATAAGTATGAAGAAGTCAGAAGCTTTCATTTCCAAAAATATAGCTGCAAACTTTCAGTCGGCCGCTCTTACCAAATTGGGCATAACTATCACCAGTGACCTAGGTGCTTATCTAGGTATGCCGTTAATCAATGGGAGATCTAGCAAGACAGAATACAGCTATATCGTGGACAAAGTACGTGACCGACTCGCTATGTGGCAAACAAAACTCTTGTCTCAAGCTGCCAGAATTATACTCATAAGAAGTGTGTTATCCGCCATGCCCTACTATGCTATGCGCACGGTTCGATTACCAGCTGCAATAATCGATGACATTGAAAAGATTATCAGACGATTTTTCTGGGGGGGAGTCTCACGGAATGAAGAAGCTGCATTGGTTATCTTGGTCGCAAATTTGTCTACCGAAGGACAGAGGAGGCCTGTGCATTAAAAATCTGCGGGATATGAACACTGCGATGTTGGCAAAACTAGGATGGCTAATACTGACACGCCCCGATGAATTATGGGTACATGTCCTTCGACATAAATATGGAGATCTCCTCTCAAATGCACCTTGCTGCAGTACCTCAGCACTATGCGACATATTAAATCCACTGTACCACTGATCATGTCCTGCATTGAAACAACAACCTCAACCAGAGTCCCGCCGGATATACCCGTCATCCGCTGGAAAGCAACAACATCCGGCACGTTCACCTTGGCGAGTGCATATGAGGTGCTGACAACCTCGGATGATTTCCCATATGATCAAAATTGGTCTCGTCTTTGGAGCTTGAAAGGGCCAGGCCGATTAAATCTCTTACTTTGGTAGGGATACCGAAATTTGCTATCGACAGCGTGGTTCTCATACGACCGACATATTCAACAAGATGGAAAATGCAGCATATGTAATCATCCAATGGAAGATACAATGCATGCACTAGGAGACTGCCATTGGGCACGGGAAGTCTGGAAGCAGTTGACTCGAGGGGTACTGGGGGATGCAAACTGGCAGAATTTCTTTACACCACGAGAACCACAACATTGGATCATGGACAATATACGCATACACAGGAGTTCTGAGACTCTGGCGGATTGGAAGTGAAGCGCCCCGACCCGGACAGCGGAATCCGAACCGGTGCACCCGTCGTAGCTTACTGAGAAGACTACAAGACGTCTCATCTCTCGAATACACATCATCAATGACGTCAGAGAAATAAGTGCGGGAACACGTATCTCACAAATCTAAACCATCAAATTTGAACCTCAACGTATAAAGTAATTACGAAGAGTATCATGAAAGCCAACTAAATCCTCAAACGAAGGAAAGAAACTGGAACAAATGGCAACAACCTCAACTATCTCCCAATATGTCTCTAAGTATCCCATTCAGCCCACTCGCCATCGTCTTCTATGAAAATCATATCGTAGCTAGGCTCATCTTCAATGACAAAGGCAGTACCCTTAGCGAAAAACGCTAGCAAGTAACCCGCTTATAAAACATACGGGATCAACATATAGCAAGACATGAGTAATACATAATTCAAGGGGAATGGGGCACATGTCTTGTATACTTTCAAGAGCATAGATTTAACAATACAAGAACATAAAACAGTAATTCATAACCATTAGCAACTAACGATCATTCAAGCCACATAGCAATCAACCCAACTGACTCACGTGATGCATGGCAAAATATGCACTACACTACACAGTCACAAATGCATGAGCAATTTCTTTTCAAAACAGTGCAATGCATGTCACAATGTCCGGTCACATAACTTTATACCCTGTAATGCACCTCGGCTTATATTTCCATCTCGATTAACATTACAGACAACTTTATACCCTGTAACACACCACGGCTTATATTTCCATCCCGTGTAACATTATAGACAACTTTATACCCTGTAATGCACCTCGGCTTATATTTCCATCCTGATTAACATTACAGACAACTTTATACCCTGTAACGCACCACGGCTTATATTTCTATCCCGTGTAACGTTACAGCCAATTTCGCAAACCTGTGCCGAAGCACAGCTCTTTTCAAAACAATATGCAAATGCAAGTGCCATGACGCAAGACTCCTCATTTCAATCACATTCTTCGTTCACATAAATTCAATTCACATTCGGTATCAATCAATCACACAAGATTCCCCTCACTTACACATTCGAGCTTATGCTTCAAGCTAGGTCATCGACACTTAACATTGGTACTAAAACTCAAAAACTAATATGAGAACTCTCACATTCCTCCATTGAACTCTGTAAAACCTCATACGTTCATTTCCTAACCCTCTTAGGTCATTCACGTTGAAATCAGATTCGAATACCCTTCAAATTCTCCAAATTTGATTCACCAACTTAAATCATGTTCCCAAGACTTAGACTAACCTCAATCAGGTCCTAAGAAGTCTCTAAGGTCACCCAAAGGGTCCCCTAGCTTCCCTCTTTCTTTCCTTATTTTTCCACAAAACTGAAGGACATCATACCCTCACATCGATCGATCGATGTGACTTCATACCCTCACATCGATCGATCGATGTCCATCAGAGAACATCGATCTCTCAACCCTCTTCCACATCGATCGATCGAAGTCTGACTGAGACACATCGATTTCTCTCTCTCTATATACATCGATCGATCGATGTCTGTCTGAGACACATCGATCTCTCAACTCCCTATACATCGATCGATCGATGTACTACGAACTCTGACATCAATCGATCGATGTCAGCGTTTCTCCAGCACTTCATCTGCGAATTTCTACAGGTCTCAACCAACGTTTCCAATCTTCATCCAACCAATCCAAGCCTAAACTTCACTAACAATCCATCCTTAATTCATCAAATCAAGAACCTTCCCACTCACATCAAGGATTCCAGCCTAAGCACGGATCATTCGCCCACGAAACCCCAAAACTCTCACCTTTTCACCCCCAAACCCTATATCACAAAGAAGTCACATCAAAAGGGGTTTACGGGGTAGGGATTCGCAGGATCTCAAGTAACCAACAACCACAAAAGGATTTTCAACATATAATGGACAAATCATCAACACCAAAACACATAAATCACATATAGCATTCACGGAAAGAAAACTACTGCATGGTGATCTAATTTGATATCAAAAGTAAGCCTTTTCTTTCGCAAAACATAGGAACTTATAAGAAAGTTACTTGCCTTTGATTACTCGAAAACGGATTAGAAAACGAACGAAGACTGGATGGTAGATCTTGAGAAAGTCCTCGCATATGGTTCCAAGAGGTGAAGTCGCCTACGGGATGGAGAGAGCGTCGGTTTTCTCTGCGTGATGAGAAAACTAACGTTCTGTCAGTTTTTATATGGACAGGGAAAAATTTGGAGTTTCTAAATTATATCCTATTTTCTTATTTATCCTAAAGGATAAATTTCTGATATTCAATTCTAAAATTAAATACAAATTAATTCTAATATTTAATCCTTCATTAAATGCCAATTAATCCTAATACTTAATTCGTAATTCATTACCGTCGACCGTCATTAATCTCATTTAGTTCCTTCTTTATCTTTGCATTATTCTACGGAGGGTGCGGGGCATAACATTCCATCCCCCTTACAAAAAGTTCGTCCTCGAAACTGGCATACCTTATCGGAAGAGGTGTGGATATAGCTCCTTCATTTGCTCCTCAAGCTCCCACGTGGCTTCACGCTCCGTATGGTTACTCCACTGAACTTTGACATACGGAATGACGCGTCTGCGTAGGACTTGCTCTTTTCTATCCACAATTTTCATCGGATGTTCTTCATATGAGACATCTTCTTTAACATCCAATGGTTGAGCTTCAAGGACATGGCTCGGGTCCGATACATATTTTCTTAGTTGAGATACATGGAATACGTTATGGACTTGTGACAAATTCGGAGGTAAGGCTAACCGATATGCCCTTTCTCCAACCTTGCTAAGCACTTCGTATGGGCCAATATATCTAGGGCTTAACTTGCCCTTCATTCCGAACCTTGCAACTCTCTTGGTGGGTGAAACTCGTAGATAAACCTTTTCACATTCCTCAAACTCCAAGGGTCGTCTTTTAGTATCGGCCCAACTCTTATTGCGATCTTGAGCCACCCTTAGCCTCTCTCTTATCACTTTCACCTTCTCAATTGTTTGCTCCACCAATTCTAGTGCAGTGATTGTCCTTCCCCAACTTCATTCCAACAAACTGGAGACCTGCACTTACGTCCGTATAAGGCTTCAAATGGCGCCATGCCAATTGCACTGTGATAGCTGTTATTATATGAGAATTCCATCAACTTCAGCATGCTATCCCAGTTTCCTTTGAAGTCCAAGGCGCATGCCCTCAACATATCCTCCAAAGTTTGGATGGTTCTCTCGGATTGTCCATCCGTTTGAGGGCGGTATGCGGTACTCATTCTCAGCTCGGTACCCATCGCCTTCTGAAAGGCCCTCCAAAACTTAGAAGTGAACTTGGGATCATGGTCCGACACAATGCTGACGGGGACTCCATGCAAGCTCACAATGTTATCCACATATATGTTGGATGATTTCTCATATGAGGTACCATGTGGCATGGCTATGAAATGGGCTGTCTTCGTCAATCGGTCGACAATCACCCAAATCATCTCATTCCCATTTCTGGTTTTGGGTAATCCCATCACGAAGTCCATAGTCACGTGCTCCCACTTCCATTCTGGAATCTCTAGTGGCTTCATTAAACCACCAGGTCGTTGATGTTTAGCTTTGACTTGTTGACATACCAAACACCTCTCAACGTACTCCGCGATGCTTCTTTTCATCCCCATCCACCAATAATTCCTTTTGAGGTCCTTATACATCTTTGTGCTGCCGGGGTGGATAGATAACTTTGAGTTATGAGCTTCGTTTAGCAACTCTTTTCGAAGCTCATCATTATTAGGTACGCACAACCTATTTTGAAACCATAAACTTACATCTCCTCGCAATTGGAAATCCTTTACTGGTTCCTTAGTCAGTTTGTCGTGGATTTCTCTTAGTGCTGTGTTGCCATACTGCGCTTCTTTGATTCTGTCTATCAAATCTGGGCTGATAGACAAAGCTGTAAGAACATTCGCCACTGAATCCACTACTTCGATGTCAAACTCCTCGATCTCTCTTTCCAACGGAGACTGTCTCGCATGGCTGGACTTCCTGCTTAATGCGTCCGCCACTCTGTTGGCCTTACTCGGATGTAGTTGATGGTTAGGTCGTAATCCTTGAGTAACTCCAACCATCTTCTCTGTCTCATATTTAGCTCTTTCTGCGAGAATAGGTATTTCAAACTCTTATGATCAGTGAAGACGGCACATTTCTCTCCATATAGGTAGTGCCTCCAGATCTTAAGAGCAAATACCACAGTTGCGAGCTCCAAGTCGTGTGTTGGGTAGTTCTGTTCATATGGTTTCAATTGTCTCGACGCGTACGAAATGACACGTTCATTTTGCATCAAGACGCAACCTATAAACAGAAAGTTAGTTTAAGACTAGCGTAAGTATATACAATGCATTAATTGTATTGATGTACATACCTAGTCCTTTCTTGGAAGCGTCACTATAGATTAAAAAATCGTCGGTGCCAGAGGGTTGTGCCAACACTGGGGCTGTGGTCAATCTCTTCTTGAGCTAAGTAAAGCTCTGCTTGCATTCAGCAGTCCATTCGAACTTAGTCTTCTTCTGCGTAAGTCAACTTAATGAAACTGCTATGGTGGAGAATCCCTCGACAAACTTCCTATAGTAGCCTGCCAAGCCTAGGAAGCTTCTGACTTTGGTCACATTTGTGGGTCTTGGCCATTCCGTGATGGCTTCTATCTTTTTAGGATCCATAGAAATCCCATCCTTCGAAATTACGTGACTGAGAAAGGCTACACTCCTTAGCCAAAACTCACACTTGCTGAATTTGTCATATAGCTTTTGTTGCCTCAGAATTTGCAACACCACCCTTAAATGTTCAGCATGTGCTTGCTCATCGGGGGAGTAAACTAGAATGTCATCGATGAACACCACTACGAATTGGTCCAACTGCTCTCGAAATACAGTGTTCATCAAGTCCATGAAGGCCGCTGGGGCATTAGTTAATCCAAAAGGCATCACCAAAAATTCATAATGCCCGTATCGAGTCCGGAAGGCGGTCTTGGGTACGTCTCCTGCTTTCACGAGTAACTGATGATACCCCTGACGAAGGTCAATCTTTGAGAACCATCGGGCTCCCTTTAGTTGATCAAATAAATCCTCAATCCTTGGCAGAGGATACTTGTTCTTGATGGTGATTTTGGTAAACTCTCGATAATCAATGCACAACCTCATGCTGCCATCTTTCTTCTTCACAAATAATACTGGAGCTCCCCAAGGATATACACTGGGGCGAATTAACTTCTTATCTAACAACTCTTGAAGTTGTCCTTTAAGCTCCTTAAGTTCAGCTGGGGCCATTCTGTAGGGTGCCTTGGATATAGGCTCGGCTTCTGGTATCAGATTAATTTCAAACTCCACTTCTCTCGATGGCGGAACTCCCGGTAAGTCATCTGGAAATACGTCCTTGAATTCATTGATCACCGGTATCTGATCTATAGAGGGAACTTCCTGCTTCGCATCTACTGCATACACCATAAATCCCTCTGCTCCTTTCTGTAAAGCTTTAAAGGCCTTAATCGCCGTCAAGTATATCTTCTTTGGGGCTTTTGTTAACTTGACGTTTCCTTGAACCGTTATTTCATTCATCTCAGGGTCCTTAACAGTTACTTGTTTAAGTTTGCAATCGATATTGGCATGATTCTTGGTCAGCCAATCCATGCCCAATATTACATCAAAGTCCTTCATCGGAATTGGAACTAAGGTCATCGAAAACAACTTTCCATCCAACTCCAACTCACAATCTTTGTACTGGTGGTGGGATACCAGCACTTGTTCGCCGGCTACCTGCACCCTGAAGGGGTTCTCAAGCCATTCGGGTAAGTAGTCGAGTCCTTTGGCGAATCGCTTAGAAATGAAGGAGTGACTGGCTCCGCTATCAAATAATACATTCGCAGGTACTTTGTTAACTAGATCACACCTAAACACGAAAGTGTAACACATAAAGGTTTTCTCGTAAGGCACATTTAATCTCCAATGTAAGTAACTAAAATTCAACTTAAGCAACTATTATTTAACTTAAGTCGTACCTGTCACAACGTCAGTGTCCTCCTGGACTTCAGCATCCGTCATCGCTTGGACTCTCGCGTTGGGCCTGCCTCTCTACTGCTGTGCCGGCCCTGCTCCTACTTAAGGCTTTGGGTTACACTCGGGGCAATCTTTGATCCTATGGCCCGCCTTCCCACACTTGAAGCACGCTCCAGTCACTTTCCAACATTCACCCACATGTCTCTTCTGGCAGTTTGGGCATACTGCGGGTGCCTGACGATCAGGCTGATTCCGTTGCGGTGCCCTCTGAGCTGGCCCCGCCTGTCCTTTCCTGGGAATCTTGACCCAACGTCCGGGTCTACCACCACTTCCCTCTTCCCTTGGCCTCTTGCTTGATTCGTCACGAGCCTCTCTTGGCTGTGACCTGCGTATGTCACTCTCCACGCGGTAACATGCATCCAACATTTCTTCAAAAGTTTTCAAACTAGACCCCACTATAGCCGTCCGTATGCGGGGGTTCAATCCTTCTTCAAATTTTAACATTTTCATCCTGTTGTTTTCCAATACCATGGGCGTAAATTTGCCCAAGGCATGGAACCTATCGGCGTAATCAGAAACAGACATCCTCCCTTGTTCAAATTTGTCAAACTGCCTCATCTTCTCCAAAATAGCAGTTTCAGGCACATAGTAATCCTTGTAGGCCTGTACAAACTGTCTCCACTGAATAGGGGGCGTCATCTTTGGCAGAATCCCATTCCACCAGGCATTAGCTCTGCCGATCAGTAATGGTGTGGCTACATCCACCTTGAGTTCCTCAGACACTTGCACAAGCCTGAAGCACTTCTCCACTTCATCCAGCCAAAATCCGGCCACTTCAGGGTCGGTGGTCCCTTCAAAGTTGGGGGCATGCATCTTCCGCATCTCCCCAATGTAGTATCTGATTCCTTGCTGAGGGGGCGGAGGAGGAGGAGGTTGCTGTTGTTGCTGGGCAACTCCTTGCGCTATCACTATGATAGTGTCTATCAGTGCATGTGGTACTAGCACGGGTGGTGGTGGAGGGTTCTCATTCCCATTACCACCGTTTCCTTGGTTATCTCTTCTGGGAGGCATTTTCTGCAAAATCAACGCTTATTAGCATTCAGCAATTCCAAAAGTAAATACTGAAGGCCCATATGCGTTGTACAAGGTGGAATTCGTACACTAAAATAAAATAACATTTGTAGATTAACTTTTATCGCGCTCGCACACACCCATCCCCATCAAACTTACATATAGGATCACATACTTAAACCTAAAGATCAACTTAGGGTCAGGATCGTAACTTAAGACTCTACATGATATAACCTAGGTCTCCGAGGTAGATCTGAAGCCTGGCTCTGATACCACCTGAAGCGCCCTGACCCGGACAGCAGAATCCGAACCGGTGCACCCGTCGTAGCTTACTGAGAAGACTACAAGACGTCTCATCTCTCGAATACACATCATAAAGTTGTCTGTAACGTTACACGTATCTCACAAATCTAAACCATCAAATTTGAACCTCAATGTATAAAGTAATTACAAAGAGTATCATGAAAGCCAACTAAATCCTCAAACGAAGGAAAGAAACTGGAACAAATGGCAACAGCCTCAACTATCTCCCAATATGTCTCTAAGTATCCCATCCAGCCCACTCGCCATCGTCTTCTATGAAATCATATCGTAGCTAGGCTCATCTACAATGACAAAGGCAGTACCCTTAGCGAAAAATGCTAGCAAGTAACCCGCTTATAAGACATACGGGATCAACACATGGCAAGACATGAGTAATACATAATTCAAGGGGAATGGGGCACATGTCTTGTATACTTTCAAGAGCATAGATTTAACAATACAAGAACATAAAACAGTAATTCATAACCATTAGCAATTAACGATCATTCAAGCCATATAGCAATCAACCCAACTGACTCACGTGATGCATGACAAAATATGCACTACACTACACAGTCACAAATGCATGAGCAATTTCTTTTCAAAACAGTGCAATGCATGTCACAATGTCCGGTCACATAACTTTATACCCTGTAATGCACCTCGGCTTATATTTCCATCCCGATTAACATTACAGACAACTTTATACCCTGTAACACACCAAGGCTTATATTTCCATCCCGTGTAACGTTACAGACAACTTTATACCTTGTAATGCACCTCGGCTTATATTTCCATCCCGATTAACATTACAGACAACTTTATATCCTGTAACGCACCACGGCTTATATTTTCATCCCGTGTAACGTTACAGCCAATTTCGCAAACCTGTGCCGAAGCACAGCTCTTTTCAAAACAATATGCAAATGCAAGTGCCATGATGCAAGACTCCTCATTTCAATCACATCCTTCGTTCACATAAATTCAATTCACATTCGGTATCAATCAATCACACAAGATTCCCCTCACTTACACATTCGAGCTTATGCTTCAAGCTAGGTCATCGACATTTAACATTGGTTCTAAAACTCAAAAACTAATGTGAGAACCCTCACATTCCTCCATTGAACTCTGTAAAACCTCATACGTTCTTTCCTAACCCTCTTAGGTCATTCACGTTGAAATCAGATTCGAATACCCTTCAAATTCTCCAAATTTGATTCACCAACTTAATCATGTTCCCAAGACTTAGACTAACCTCAATCAGGTCCTAAGAAGTCTCTAAGGTCACCCAAAGGGTCCCCTAGCTTCCCTCTTTCTTTCCTTATTTTTCCACAAAACTGAAGGACATCATACCCTCACATCGATCGATCGATGTCCATCAGAGAACATCGATCTCTCAATCCTCTTCCACATCGATCGATCGAAGTCTGACTGAGACACATCGATCTCTCCCTCTCTATACATCGATCGATCAATGTCTGTCTGAGACACATCGATCTCTCAGCTCCCTATGCATCGATCGATCGATGTACTACGAACTCTGACATCGATCGACCGATGTCAGCGTTTCTCCAGCACTTCATCTGCGAATTTCTGCAGGTCTCAACCAACGTTTCCAATCTTCATCCAACCAATCCAAGCCTAAACTTCACTAACAATCAATCCTTAATTCATCAAATCAAGAACCTTCCCACTCACATCAAGGATTCCAGCCTAAGCACGGATCATTCGCCCACGAAACCCCAAAACTCTCACCTTTTCACCCCAAACCCTATATCACAAAGAAGTCACATCAAAAGGGGTTTACGGGGTAGGGATTCGCAGGATCTCAAGTAACCAACAACCACAAAAGGATTTTCAACATATAATGGCCAAATCATCAACACCAAAACACATAAATCACATATAGCATTCACGGAAAGAAAACTACTGCATGGTGATCCAATTTGATATCAAAAGTAGGCCTTTTCTTTCGCAAAACGTAGAAACTTATAAGAAAGTTACTTGCCTTTGATTGCTCGAAAACGGATTAGAAAACAAAATGAAGGCTGGATGGTAGATCTTGAGAAAGTCCTCGCCTAGGGTTCCAAGAGATGAAGTCGCCTACGGGATGGAGAGAGCGTCGGTTTTCTCTGCGTGATGAGAAAACTGACGTTCTGTTAGTTTTTATATGGACAGGGGAAAATTTGGAGTTTCTAAATTATATCTCATTTTCTTATTTATCCTAAAGGATAAATTTCTGATATTCAATTCTAAAATTAAATACAAATTAATTCTAATATTTAATCCTTCATTAAATGCCAATTAATCCTAATACTTAATTCGTAATTCATTACCGTCGACCGTCATTAATCTCATTTAGTTCCTTCTTTAACTTTGCATTATTCTACGGAGGGTGCGAGGCATAACAGGCAGTATGTATTTCGAGAGGCATTGTCAACTATCTGGTATTGGAGGAACCAACTGGTTCATGGGAATATGATGTGCCTCCCCCCTTTTCGAACAGTATCAAAGGAAATCATAAGTCGTAGCTAGAATTATCTCTTTTGAGCCTTCTATCTTCTGATGTAACTGATGATGTAGATAGTTGATACAGTATTCGGGACCAACGGTATAAATATGTACGCTTTTTCCTTCGACCAAGGTTTTGTCTACAAGGGTGGTTTTCTTTGGCAATGTTTTAATGCGCCATATCATATACGCTTGGTTCTAGCCCCACCCCGTTTGTATAAATCTTTCAAGTTAATGAAATAAAGTTCCTTTCCTTCAAAAAAAAATAAAATTCTAACGTTGAATTTTTTTTAAAATTTAGTTGAAATTGTTCTTTTACTAATATTCTAAGCTTGTGTTTATTAAAAAAAGAATTGTGAGTCGTGACAAATGAAAGCCGGTGTTGTACTAACATATTTAAATAAAAAATAGACAAGTAATTACAAAAATTACAAGACGTGGCCTGTATTTTAAAGATATTATCGTTCTCATTCAGAAAAATGAGACGGATGCTTAGGAAATAGATTAAATAGCGCTCTTCCCATTCCTATGGTCTTTGTGGAGCTCCCGTGTAGGGGTGTTAAATAGGTCGTGTCTCATATTTTTTGTTTTGTATTTCTTTGAGTTTCGGGTTTCAAAGTACCAGACTCATATCTTACCCGTTTGCTTCCCGTGTATGGTAGTATATACTCAAACATGTACATGTCAGGTTTCCTGTCATGTATCAGGTATACCCACGAACTTCACAAATACAAATATATCAGGTCGTGTACGGGTCATTTCATGTATTTTCAGGTTTCGTGTATTTTTCAGGTTTCATGTATTTAAATGACTGGGACTGGTTGGCACTATTGCTATAACAAGAATACTCATCAGGTAATAGTAGCAAGTCAACAGGATGATGAGTTATGACTTATGGGGGGTAGCGGCAGCAGAGGTCACAACATTGCAATATTTGCATTTTGCCGGGATAGGAGAATGGAAGAGGGGAGGGGAGGGGAGGGGAGGGGAGGGGCAGCAAGGGAGGAAATAGGGAATGGAATGAGAGGGATTAAGTTATGTTTTTACTATTTAGGTAGGAGCTTTTTTTACTTTATTAATTTATAATTTATATTTAAAATATATTTTAAAAAAATCGGGTATGGCGGGTATAAATGGGTAACCCGTGGATATACCCGGACACGATCCGCTCTTAGCGGGTAACTTTCAGGTCTTATCCGATTTGTACATGAAACCCGCCAAGGCCATACCTATACCCGTGAAGAGCGTGTCAGGTTCGAGTCGTGTTTTTGTGTCGTGTATGCGATTGCCACCCCTACCCGCACCGTTGTCAACCAAAGGATTACTCAAAACATACGACCTATTACCTCTCTGACCTTTGTTCCTTTATGCGTATTGTAATTGTTTCAATTAAATCATATTTAGGAGAAAAGAAATATTTACGTATAGCGACTGAATAGTACGTTTTCCATCTTAGTATTTGGGTTTAAATCTTCTTTAAAACAAAGGTCGAGACAATCGTCATTTCACTTATGCTGCACTTTGGGGAAAACGATGTGAAGAAAAGATAAGAAGGTAAATCGTATATTGTGGCAATTTTGTTTATTTATTTGAAGTGTTAAAATATGTTGACTTTTACACCTTTCAATGGTAATCATCTCTAACAATGGATAATTTTGTCCATTTATATCCAAGAAGTTGAACTGTGTGTCTTTAGCGACGACCTATTTTATTTTACTTTCGTATAACCTAAAAATACTGATACCACATGAATGAATTGATACTCCCTATTGTTGGAATATGAATTCTGATGAAGTTAAAAGATATTTGAAAAAAAAAAAGTTAAAATGGTATTTTATACTTTGGAATTGAAACAAAATGAGAAAAACACATGGTAAGACATAGATAGATCGATGTGTACATCAGTCTCTCAAAGAAGAAACATCGATCGATCTATGTAGGGACTGTCCTAATTGAAATCTCATTGTCCAACATTGACCTATCAGGTTAGAGCACATCGATCAATCGATGTCTACATCAGTCTCTCACAAAAGACACATTGATCGATCGATGTAGTTAAGGTTCAAAATTGAAACATCACTGTTCAACATCGATCTCTCAGGGTAAAGACGTCGATCGATCGATGTGTACAACAGTCTCTCAAAGAAGACACATCAATTGTTTGATGTTAGTAAGGTACAAAACAAAAACCGCACTAGAAGACATGATCTATCAACCTGAAGACATCGATCGATCGATGTAGACATCGGTCTCTAAATCATGAGACATAGATCAATCACGTCATCTAGAATTCAATTTTTTTAACCACTAGGACAAAATCTGAAATCCAAGGAAGCTTTAAAGTGTTTTTTCTCTCCAATCTTACTCAAATCTCCTGTGGACTTTCTCCCAAAATCTATAATGATTTCTTGACTATTGCAAACATGTCTAGGATATTTGAGGGTAGCTATGAAGCATCAAATACAACTATAGGGTGGCTAAAGACTATTTGGACACCTTGAATACATTTGATTAGGTTGAAGACTTGAGGGAGAATGCAAAACCGTGGCTCACACCCTTTATATATTGAAGAATCTCATATGAGGCATTTACACACTTTCATCATCTTCAAGCTTCACCCCGCGTTGTTCTAACCTCAAATGTGCAAAAGTGCTTAAGGCTCATTAAGCTCTTGTTGCTTGTTTTCATTATTGTAATTGTGAGAGTATAAGTCTAACACAAGAGGAAATACACATATTTGATCTTTTGTTTATATTTAGACTTATAAGAAGTGTAATTTCACTTCTTCTCAAAAACCCATTTGGTGAATGTTCTTTGGAAGAACTTTGTTAAAGTTGTGAAGAAGTAAGAAGTAGTTCTTGCGCGTAGCTGTTGTTGACATTGCACAAAGTATTCGTGTAACAAGCTTTTGTTGTTGTTGATGATGTTGTATAAAGTGTTTGTGCAATAAGTTGTTGCTGTTGTAGTTGTTTCTTGTACTGAGTGTTAGTGTAAGTGTTGCTGTTGTTACAAGAGGTATCTCTTTCAACTTCCTTCTTTGATAAATTACAAGATGAATATATTACTTTACATGAGGAATTTGAAAAACTTGCACTAAAGTACAAGCATGATAAAAAGGAACTTAGTTTATGCAAATTAGAAAATGAAAATTTACATCTTGCTTTGCTTTATCTAGAGCATGATGTCACCTTAGAGACAAATAAATCTTTAACGCTAGAAAACATAGAAATTAAATGTGTTAAACTTAAAGAACTGCATAAGATGACATGTGAGAAAGTTATCCACGAAAAACCTGTTGGTAAACGAAAATTAGTAAACAGAAAATCTAACTTAGGATTTAAAGATTCTACTATTTCAACCAAGATAAAATTGTCTAAGATAAAAGAGCCATCTTCATGTGATACACCTAAGGCTAAATTTATACTTCCAAAGGAAATGCTTAAAAAAGTTAACAAGATTTCCAAGCCTATGATGGTAACTAAACCTTCCAAGCCTAAAAGCACACAGTCACATCATGCACCTACTTGTTTCTTTTGTAACAAAAAGGGTCATGTGGTAAGTATTTGTACAACTAAGAAAAACTCTAAGTGTTATTGATACCTAAAGGCATGAGAACTAACCAAAATGGACCCACCAACAAAAAGGTACATATGGAAGGACATTTATCTTGTGTAGGAGCTTGGAATCCATGGAGAAGACAAAGTGGAATAAATCAAATAGCTCATTAAATTGAAATGTTCAATCCATATAATCGACAAATAGCAATTTCCTGTCAAGTTCAAGACCAAAGATGGTGCGGAAGCCCATTTTGGCAATGGAAAAAGCTAAACTCTTGGAGTTGGAAGATTTGGTACACTTTCTAACTTTTCTTTTAGTCCTATAATATGTATAGAAAGGGCATGAGCTAAATTTGATAAGTGTTATCTATTGTGGTGATGATAATAATTAAACATTTTTCTTTTAAAATGATAAGATATTTGTAAAAAGAAAGATCATGTTTTGATTTTTCATTAAAAGAAAACAAATGTTTAGCTTACAAGGTTTTGTTGACAAAACTCTCATGTCAAGTTTTTAGAGTTTGTCTATAACATATAATAGATGACTTAGATATGTTGGTTATAAAGTTTGTAGGAACTTTTGAAAGTACCAGCTTATCAAAATATTTACGAACCATGATGGCACATATGATGCTTATCAATTGTCTGAAGCATTGATACGTAAAAGTTTAAGTGCTATATTAGAAGTACATTTTAAAGACATTGTAAGTGCTACATTTTTTTAGGATATTATGAAAACTTATGGTAGTAAAGGTTCCTCTACAACTTGATTGACTTATGTGGCTTCCTTGAGTCTTTGAAACTAGTTAATTCTATTTACTTGGAGTGTTTCATGGTAGGACTATAATGCATGATTATGAGTCTCTAAAAAGGATTTGAGAATGAAAGTTCTCATAAGATTAATCTATCAAGAGAAATAGAATTGGAAGTTTGAAGGAAATATCAAGATATTTGTCAAATGAGATGATGTTTTTTTTACCGTGTCTTGGTATCTAAACTTCTAAACGAAATTGTATAGAGAAAAGTAAACTTAGAATATGTCAAGAGATAAGTTCATCTTGAAGTTTCTTTGGCTAAACACTTTTAAGAGGAAAACTTAAGTGTTGGTTGATCATTAGTAGAGTGTATTAAAGGAATTGTCTTAATATGACTTCTAAAAGCTTTGAAATGACATAATTCCTGCTCTAAAATATTTTATGCTATTTAGATGTAAGGTTTTCAAAATTAGAACTGTTGGAATACTTGCCTCTCATGGTGGACAAATAGACCAGACAACCAAGGATGGACCTGGTGTGCCAAGCCCCAAATCTGACGTGCCAAGCTTCTGCCAGTCTCATTGAGGCATTAGGTCGAACAGTTTTATTCGAACGTCGAATACTTGTTCTTCCATATAATTTTCTATGCATTTCTGTTTATTTCTATCAAGTTAGTGTATATAATTATAGGTTAATCATAGGACAATCGATACATTATCATCTTGATGATTTTGCATTATTTTATCCAATGTTTTTTATCCGGCAAAGTAGCCGTTGGGCAGTCTCGTTTACATACTAGCCATTGGAGCTTCCTCTTGTATATATAAGGCTTTAAGGTCGTTGTAAATGATATTGAAGTGTTTTTTCTTCTTCATCCTGAGTGTTTATTCTACATTTGAGCTTTGTTTTTTCTATATGGTATCAGAGCCAAGGTGCTACATATGAGCTCACAATTCAAATTTTCTGTTTACTGTTCATCTTCTTCCTTATCATCTTCAGTTTAAACTGTCTGTGCCTGAAGATAGAGATATAGAATCAGTCGGAAGTGAAGCTCCACCTAATCCTAGTCCTGCTATTATTCCCACTAATTCCACAGGAGTAAACTCAAGCCATAACACGGTTGATTCAACTCATATTACCATAACCAGTCACAAACTAAACAGAAACAATTATCTGGCCTGATCTAGAGCAGTCAAGATGTTTATCACGGGTAAAAGTAAGGAAGATTACCTTAAACCTGAAATCGAAACTCCCAATGAGAGTGATGCTCATTTTAAAATATAGAATGCTGAAAATTCCATGATCATGTTATGGTTGGTTAGGACAAGATCATTGATATAAGTGATAATTTCATCTTATATGACTCTGCTGCTGAGATTTGGAAGGCTGCCCGAGATATGTATTCTAAAATAATGTCTCTGAGTTCTACGAGTAAGCATGACATCAAGCAAGGAGAATCTCCTGTAAATGTGTATTTTGGACAGTTGAAATGGATTTGGCGACAAATTGATGTATATGATTCTTTTAAATAGCCAAGTCAAGAGGCAGATAAGATATATAAAAGCATCACTAAAACCAGAAGAATCTTTAGATTCTTAGCTGGTTTGAACAAAGAATTTGATGTTGTTAGAGGACGGATCCTTGTCACTAAACCTCTGCCTTCTATGAATAATGTGTTTTCTGAAATAAGACAAGAAGAAAGTAGAATAAAACTCATAATGAGTTCATCTTCTACTACTGAAGGAACATCAATGGATATGTCTGTACCTAAGGTTCCTAAAAGTGATCAAGCTACTGCTAACATAGCTACCAGGAGATATGTCCCTTCATCTCACGTTGATCACAGGAGAAGTAATGACTCTAGACCCTTCTATAAATTTTGCAAGAAAACCGGTCACACAGAGGAAAGATGGTTTGCAAAATATGGTAGTCCCCCATCTAGATTTAATGAGCAGTGGAGGAACCCTAAGCCTTGGATGTCTCAAGCTTCTACCAAAAATACTTAGAGAGGATCCAACCCAAATGTTTTCAGCAATTGTGTTACTAGGCCTTATGATATTCCAATCCAAAGTCAACTTGATGCTATTTTCCAGTTTATGAAGAAGTATCAAACCCAACAACAACCTCTGGATACGAATCAGGAAGCTATTCAGGACACTATGGCTGGCTATGTAAAAATTCTAAGCTCCTGTTTACTTGGATTGTTAATTCTGGTGGCACACACCATATGACTTGAAATAAGAAAAAATCAACTGATTTCGTATCATTTAATACCCCTGCAAGAGTTAAGGTTGCTAATGGTGCTAGAATCAGTATAATTGGATGTGGAAACATTAAGTTAACAGAGGATTTGAAACTAAAAAAATGTGTTGTTTATACATGAGTTAAGTTTTAATTTGATATGTGTAGGAAAAATTGTTGAAGATAATATATGTGAAGTAAGGTTCTTATCCTCTAGATGTTATTTTCAGGAGATCTTCTCCAAGAAAATGATTAGCAGTGCTAACAAGGTCAATGGACTCTTCATTCTTCAAGTTGAAGAGTCAAGTCCTTTCAGTAATCAAACTAGTATAGGAACTTGTATGATTGCTAGTAGGAAAATTGAGAGTATTTTGTTATGGCATAAGAGATTAGGACATCCTAACTTCTTGTACCTCAGATGGCTCATGCCAGCCTTGTTCACTAATATCAAACAATCTGATTTATTTTGTGAAGAGTGCCTGTTTGCAAAAATCTGTAAAACCAGTTATCGAAAGAAAGACTATAAGAGCAGTGCTCCATTCAATTTAATCCATTCTGATATATGGGGACCTTCAAGAGTAGCAAACATTAATGGTGCAAAATGGTTTATCATATTTGTTGATGACCATACTAGAATTACCTGGCTTTATTTAATGAAACACAAGTATGAAGTTGGTGACATTCTTAAGAAATTCATATGCAAGATACAAAACCAGTTTAATAACACAACAACAAAACATTAAGAACTGATAATGATCTTAAATATTTGGAATCATCTCTAAAGAATATCTCAACACTAAGGGAATTCACCACCAGACTTCATACACCAACACTCTACAACAAAATGGAGTTACAGAAAGGAAGAATGGACATCTCCTTGAAGTGACAAGGGCAATTATGATGTCCATGAAAGTCCCTAAACACTGTTGCAGAGAGGATGTACTCACTGCTACACATCTTATTAGAATGCCATCTAAAGTCCTAAACTATGTGACTCCTAAAACTGCTATGTCTCATTGCTATCCTAATTCTAAAATGTTGTCTAAACTGCCTATGGAAGTGTTTGGATGCATTGTTTATATACACATTCCAGAGCAATTTAGAAGTAAGCTGGATATGGGTCTGAGAAGTGCATCTTTCTTGGGTATTCTCATACATGGAAAGGATATTAATGTTATTCTCCTATGTCAAGGAAAATGTATGTTTCACTTGATGTAGTCTTCGATGAACCATTAAGAAATCACTGATTCTGAACATGAAAAAGAATACAATACCTAGAGTATTATTGATATGCTTAACAATGAGCATGCAAGAGGATTAAGTGATTCAGTAGAGTGGGAGAACCAGAACTCACCTCAGAGAAATTAAGTTACTTCTGATCATCAGGAGGACATGGATAGAAGTAATGAAGAAACTGAGGGTGAATCTTCCTCATTTAATGAAATTTTTCCAGTTGATAATAGACCCATTGCCATCACGAAGGGAATTAGAACATGTGCGAAGAAAATGTATCCTGTTAGAAATTATATCTCATATGACTAGCTGGATGATAACTTTAAAGTTTTGTTTCCTCACTTGACAGTATAAAAATTCCAAGGAATATTCAAGAAGCCTTAGCAGACCCTGAGTGGAAGAAAGCAGTTGCTGAGGAAACAAATGCCTTGATCAAAAATAGGACTTGGGAGATCATACCTACTGTAGATGGGATCAATCATGTGGGATGCAAATGGATCTTCTCAGTCAAGTACAACTCTGATGGATCTATCAATATGTACAAAGCCAGTTTGGTTGCAAAAGATTTTATTCAAACATTTGTGGTAGAGTATGAAGAAACCTTTGCACCTGTAGCAAAGCTAAATACTATAAGAATACTCTTTTCTCTTGATGTCAACCTTGACTGACCACTCTTCCAACTTGACATTAAGAATGCATTTCTTAATGGTAACTTGGAAGAGGAAGTTCATTTGCACATCTCACCTGGATTAAGTTCTAAATCTAATAAAAAATGGTATGTAAACTAAATAAGTCCCTTTATGGTCTGAAACAGTCTCCTAGGTCATAGTTCAAAAGATTCAATTCAACAGTAGCATCTATTGGTTTTTCTCAGTGTCTGAGTGATTATACCTTGTTCATAAAATTTGTTGACAGCATGCGTTATGTTATTATCCTTGTATATATAGATGATATAATTCTTACTAGGAATCACTATAATGGCATCACAGAAACGAAAAAACTGTTAGCTAAGTCCTTTGAGGTAAAGTATTTAGGACAATTAGCGTACTTTTTAGGCATGGAATTTTCAAGATCAGCCAATGGTATATGCATTTCCCACAGAAAGTATAGTTTAGATTTGTTGCAGGACACTGGCATGACCAACTGAAACCTACAAGTACACCAGTTGAACCTGGGTACAAACCAAAGAAGTTTTATGGCTCAAGTTATACTGGCAGGCAAAGATATCAAAGAGTAACAGGTAAGTTGATCTTCCTGTCTCATACTAGACCAGACATCTGTTATGGGGTAAGTTTTATTAGTCAATTATGCATAATCCTACTACAGAACATTATAATTGTGCCCTTAGAATTTTGAGATATCTAAATTCTAACCTGGTCAGGGGTTGTTTTTTAAAAGAACTCAGATCAGGGATATTCAAGTGTTCACTGATGCAAATTGGACAGGGCCCACAGCCGATATGAGATCAACATCTGGATATGCCTTATACCTATGGGGAAACTTGGTGACATGGAGGAGCAAGAAGCATCATGTTGTATCTAGAAGCATTGTTGAAGCTGAACTAAGGACCCTGTCCTTTGGTGTATACGAAGGCTTATAGATCAACAGGGTGATGAAAGTTTGAAAATTACTATACAACTTCCTATCCATGTGTATTGTGACAACATATCTATAATCCATATGACAGAAAAACCCTGTGCAATAGGACAAGTCCAAGCATATTGAGATTGACAGGCATTTCTTAAGGGAAAAAATTGAGGAAAAAGAGCTAAAACTCTACTTCATCAGGTCCAAAGAACAGATTGCAGATATACTCACCAAGCCAGTAAGCATTCAAGTCTTCAAGACACTGCTTGACAAGCTAGGGTGTTATAATATCTACACCACTAGCTTGAGGGGAAGTGTTGGAATACTTGCCTCTTATGATAGACAAACAGACCATATAACCAAGGATGGACCTAGCGTGCCAAGCCCCAAACTTGTCGTGCGAAGCTTCTGCCAGTCTCATTGAGGCATTAGGTCGAACAGTTTTATTCAAGCATCAAACACTTGTTCTTCATATAATTTTCTACGTATTGCTGTTTATTCCTATCAAGTTAGTGTATATAATTATAGGTTAATCATAGGACAGTTTATGATGACCTTGATGATTTTGCATTATTTAATCAGATGGCTTTTATCCGGCAAAGTAGCTGTTGGGCAGTCTCGTCGACAGACTAGCCGTTGGAGCTTCCTCTTGTATATGTAAGGCTTTAAGGCCATTGTAAATGATATTGAAGTGTTTTTTTCTTCTTCATCCTAAGTGTTTATTCTACATTTGAGCTCTGTTTTCTCTATAAGAACCGAAGATGATTTAGAAAGACTTGAACTTTAATTAGTGATGAACATGTGAAATAAGAGCATGGAGTTGAACAAGTCTCGTAATAACTTGAATATTTCACTTTAGGAGGAATTCTATGTCAAACTTAAGGATTCAAATGTTTAGATGATAAAGGTTATTTGAACATTCATGAGGATCAAAAAAGGTTATTTGAACATTCATGAGGATCAAAAGCAAAGAGAAAACCCCTAAGCTATATGAGTCCTTGAAAGCTTATAAAATGTAAAACACATGGAATTTGGTGGATCATCCACTTTTTAGCTTAAAGAATGAGGAGTAATGAAATTAAATGAAGGAAAAATGTTGAACTATAGATCTAGACTATTATAAAGATATAGAAGTTATCTCTTACCTTGTAAGATTAAAAGAAGCATTCTAGGCTACATTTGGCATAGAAAATCAGCAATACGTGAAATTGGCCGTCTTGGATAAATATATGCAAAATGAATTTATGGAGCTTAATATTTTAATATTGAAGACCTTGATGAGTCAAATCATGCTTCAAGTTTGGAAAATTCCTTGTTTGACTTGAACCAAACTCCTATAGTTTGGTATGAGAGGTTAAGATATCTTTTTAAAGAGAAAATGAGTCATCACATTCTTCATCCAAAAATACTATAATCGTATTCTTGTTAATATCCATGTTGGTGATATATTTTGGTCCAATATATAAATGTTTGTGAAAAATTTGCATAAGCCACTACATGATAACTTTGATGAAAGTATAATGAGAAAACTCAACTATTTTCTTGAGTTTCATACTACGAAAACCATGAAATGCATTTGACCTAAACTAAATGCAAAAACACTTGCCTCCATGGGAAGTTAGGGAATGGTTGAATATGACTATAAGGAGTAATGATAAACTTGGAAAATATGATATCAAATGACTATAAAAGAATTTGTTGGCTCAACCACCGGGTTTTAAACATTATGGTTATCTAAATCATCTCTTTAAAAGGTCCTTTATGGACTTAAACACCTGGAGCTTAGTATGAGAAATTGAGAAATTTTCTTTTTAAAAATGGCCTTTAAGAGGAAAAGTTGATACTGACTTGTTTATTAAAGAACAAAGAAGAAGTCATTCACTTGCTCAAATATATGCTGATAACATTATATTTAGTGCTACTAATGATTGTCATTGTAAGCACTTTGCTAAGCTAATGGAAGAAGAATTTGAGATGAGTATGATGAATTAGCTCAGTTACTTCCTTGGGCTTCAAATCAAGCAGACCAAGGATGGAGTGTTATCTCCCAAACAAAGTACGCCAAAGATTCTCTCAAAAAATACAAACTTGAGAATGGAAGGACTGTAAGCACATAAATGAGCGCAAATACAAATCTTGATAAAAATGAAAAAAGCAAGCTGGTCAAGGTAACAAAGTATAAGAGTATGATTGACAATTTACTTTGTTTGATGGCTAGCCGGCTGGATATGTTACATGTTATATGCCTGTGTGCTAGATTTTAAGATATGCTTAAGAAATCGCATCTAGTTGCCTTAGAACGTATTTTAGGTATTTGAAATGTACATTGAACTTTGGGCTATTTTATCCTAAGAATGAGTGTTTTGACTTAAGAGGGTATAGTGACTCAGATTATGATGGAAATCTGGTTAATAGGAAAAATACCTCTGAAACATGTCAATTTCTTGGAGATTGCTTGGTTTCTTGGTTTTCCAAGAAACAAAATAGTGTGTCAATTTTTGTGGCAGCATCTAATATGTAAGGCCCGTCATGTTGTGCATAATGGCTTTGGACGATACACATCTTGAATTGATCACACGGTTAAGCTTGACAAAATATCTATCTTATGTGATAATACCTCAGCTATAAGTGATTTATCATAATCAGAACAAAGCATAATGAGGTTAGACATCACTTTAGAGGAGATTGTTTGTGATAAGGTTTGTTTTTGAATTTGTTCCAACTAATGGTAAATTGTAGACATATTGAAAATATTACTTCCTACGGAGGCACTTCGATAAATTAGAGCAAGATTAGGGATGATTAACAATGTATAAAAGGTCAAAACTACAAACTTTAGAAAACAGTATACATGGATCGATCCATGCATTGAACTAGGAAATCCACATATACATGGATCTCTAACATCGATCGATCTATGTACATGGATCGATTGACATCGATCCATCGACGTGATTGATTAAAGCAGATAAAAACCTGACAAAACTTGATTTCTCCTATTTCTACTCATCTCACCTTAATTGGACGAACCCTACTCTCAGTGCCCCCTTCTCCAAAAAAAACCCCACCCTTAAATTTCAAGAAATAATCCAAATTTTATCCTCGCCCAACTTGATTCTTGCTTCATATTCCACAATTTCTTCATCCTCCTCAAGATAAATTTCCTTTTTAAGACCTAACTCTATTCAAAATGTCTAGAAGGAGTAAAGCACATACAAGAAGGCAAGAACCTTTCAAAGTAAAGAAGGAGGGTCAAGCAACCCTTCCCAGGATAGGGTTCATAGCCTCATGTAAGAACCCACCAAAGGAGAAAAAAGCAAGGAATTTCAGTTAGGGCAACGAATTAGTTACGCTCCGACAGGGATGAACGCTCACAAACTTCCTTTGGGATAATATCTGGAGAAGCTAAGGGTGCACTTGATGAACTTATACCTCCAGGTAACCTTAGGCATATCACTCATCAAGCCCAAAAATTGTATGATAAGTGGGAGAGAGATGATAGGGCTACCATTCCTTTTAAATTACTTAAGATTAAGGATATTGTGAGTAATAATGAGTTGAGACCAATCACTGACTGGTTAGATGTCTATAGATGGAGACCTATTTGGACAGAAAAGGATATGACCAAAATGTCCACTAAGGATACCATACTTTTCTATACAAACTTATGGGTAGAATACAGAAACGATCTTTCATTAGCATTGCATAGTATGATAGATGATACACATCTTGAATGGGATGATGGCACCATCTGTGATTTAATTGGAGTGTCAAATGAAGGTTTCTATGAATTTGATGTGTGGAAGTGGAATATGGCCAGATGGAAGGACATTGAGGACAAAGTCAAAACTTTCTTGGGCTTCCATCCAAAGAAGAATGCAAATAATAAGCCCTTAGTGTACCAGGTGTTACTTTCTATAGTAACCTTTGGTATAAATGGAAAATCTGCTAAAGGGCTAAGTAATCCAGACTTCTATATGGCCTTCCGTCTTGCTAACCGAGAACAAATCAATTTTGGCAAGCTCTTCATAATAAATGTGATAGATACAGCAACAAAGAAGAATAAGACCCCCCCATATAGCAATATTATCTATCACATGCTACTAAAATCGAGATTGGATATGGATGCTATAGATGAAGATCAAACCACTCATAAGGACTTTTACGACAAATTCAATATCCAGCGAGTTTTAAAAGCAAGAAAGGAAGCTAGAAAGGAAAAGGACATACAGAGGAAATGGCTAAAGACAAGGCAATTCCGAAAAATAAGGAAGTTCACACGGCCGAAAACCAAGAAGGCTCAAGTGGTTTGAGTACAAACATCTCCTAGTTACAAGCTCAAGTCATTACACTTCAACAAGAAGTGGGTGACCTAAAGGCAAAAGTAACGATGCACGAGTCTCGATTCACAAAACTTAAGATGAAGATGAAGGCATGCATGTCGAGCCTCACCTTCTCTTCCGATGAAGATTAGGACTAGTATCTATCCTTCCTATTTCATAGCCATAATTTAGCTACGTCATAGCTTCGGATATACTAAAACTTCTCCTAGCCATAATTTAGCTACGTCATAGCTTCGGATATACTAAAACTTCTCCTGTTATATTTGAATGAATTGAAGGTGTTTTGTTTTCCATTACTTCAAGTTGTTGTTTCGATGATTGTAAAAAAGAGAGAGAAAATGAATAGACTATATGTTGAGTCTAAAAATGATATATGTGATGAGCTTGATTGAATTTGAAAATGATATATGTTGAATTTAAAAATGCTATATATGATGATCTTGATTGGATTTGAAAATGATATATGTGATATTTGTGATGAGATTGAAGATGGTATGTGTGAGTAGCATGGATGTTGATATATGTCAGGGAGATATATGGATATTTGTGATGAGATTGAAAATGGCATGTGTGAGTAGAATGGATGTGAATATATGTTCGGGAATATGTGATGATATATGTGTTGCTAATATAACCTTTGAATATAATAGATGTATAAAGAGTGCTTGTGTTAAGAGGGAGTTTAAAATGAATACAAAGAACTTCATATACATCATGCCTATCGGTCATGTCTATTGGTTTTGGGATGCTCATATATTAAGGCGGAGTTTTGAAGTTTTGAAGTAAACTTGAGTATGTCTTCACGATCATATATTAAGGGGGAACACAAATGCATTGACTAACAAAATTTTGCATAGAACCTGAGTTTTGAAACCTTTGGCTACCTCAAATATTGTTTTTCAAAAAAAAATATCTTTTAAAAGCATGTGGTTTTGGAATCATCAAAAAGGGATAGATTGTTGAAAATATGAATTGTTTTTGATGAAGTTAAAAGATGCTTGATAAAGAGTTAAAAAGGTATTTCATACTTTGGAATTGGAACAAAATGAAAAACACATACTATGAGGCATAGATCTCTCATATAGATCGATTGATGTGTACATCAATCTCTCAAAAAAGAGACATCGATCAATCTATATAGGGATTGTTCAAAATTGAAACCTCACTGTCCAACATCGGTCTCTCAGGTTGGAGCACATCGATTGATCGATGTGTACATCAGTCTCTCACAAAAGAGACATCGATCGATTGATGTAGGTAAGTTTCAAAATTGAATCCACACTGTCCAACATCGATCTCTCAGTGTAAAGATATCAATCCATCGATGTGTACATCAGTGTCTTAAAGAAGAGACATCTATCGATCGATGTAAGTAAGGTGCAAAACTGAAACCACATTGGAAGACATCAACCTCTCAACCTAAAGACATCGATCGATGTAGACATCAGTCTCTAAAGCATGAGACAAAGATCGATCGATGTCATCTGGAATTCAAATTTTTATGACCGTTGGGACAAAATCCAATGAAGATTTAAAGTGTTTTCCCGTTCAATCTTACTCAAATCTCTTGTGGACTTTCCTCTAACATCTATAATGCTTTCTTGACATTTGCAAACATGTTTAAGATATTCTAGGGTGGCTATGAGACATTATATCCAACTATAGGGTGGTTAAAGACTATTTTGACATCTTCAAGACATTTGATTGAGCTGAAGACTTATGGAACGCTACAAAAAAGTGGCTCACACCCTCTATATATTGAAGAAGCTCAGATGAGGCTTTTGCACACTTCCACACTCTTAAGGCTTCATCCTCCATTGTCGTAAAAAGCTCTCAAATGTGCAAAAGTGCTTAAAGCTCATTAAGCTCTTGCTGCTTGTTTTCATTGTTGTAATTGTGAGAGTAGAAGTCTAACACAAGAGGAACTATATATATTTGATCTCTTGCTTGTGATTTAGACTTATTAGAAAGTGTAATTTCACTTCTTTTCCAAAACTCATTTGGTGAAAGTTATTTGGAAGAATTTAATTGAAATTGTAAAGAAGCAAAAGTAGTTCTTATTTGTAGCTATTGTTGTGAATGTTGCACAAATTATCAGCTTAACAAGCTGTTGTTGTTGTTAATGATGTTGCACAAAGTATTTATGTTATAAGTCGTTGCTGTTTTAGTTTTCGCTTTCATCGAATGTCAGTTTAAGTGTTGCTGTTGTTGTCCTTGTTCCTTATCAAAGGTAATAAAAAAGTTGATGTTGAAAATTTATTTTGAAAGCAAAGAGGTAGTGGAGCAGAATCAAAGATATTCGAACCATTGTGTGTCACAAACTCATTATCTCTCATCTTCTTCTTTCTTATTTTGAAGAGTATTTGAGTTGGAGTGGGCTAAACAGAGAAAATTCCGCAAATTGTCAAACACTCTATTCACATCTTCTCCTCTAGAGTGATTGTTACGAACATAACACCTATCACATTTAACAATACCAAATTTTGAAATCGTTCATAATTGACTGATAAAAAAATCATTAGTTGCTCATTATCTATGCTATCTATAATAAGTAGGGCATAATTTTATTTTCATCACATATACTCCAACAGTATAATAATTCTTCCAGTTTTGTAGATCAAATTGGTTAATTAGCACTATGTTTCTATCTGGGTAAGGAGCAACTAGTAGCATACAAGAGATTCAGATTTTTTTGTTCCAATTTCATATCCTATTATGTTGTCTCATGTATAAAAGCAAAAGGTCCAAATAAACAAATTACTAATTATATTGCAACTTTTGGGTAAGGAAATGAGATAGAGAATTTTGACATAAAATCTCAACCTGCATATAGCATGATAAAATACAAGTATTTACCATGCCAACATGAAGGGTCATGATTGGTTATTATAAAAGACACACATATATTTAGAAATTTGATTGGTTAACGATTAACCAGTCATAATTGTTTTGTGAGCACTTTAAAAGTTTTCCTCTTGACTACAAATTTCTACACGACTTTTCGCTCAACTTTTTTTTTCATATGTTTTTATCATACAATAAAATAAATTTTCTTCAAAATGATGACATGTAAAGACACAAAACATCCCGCATAAGAAAAAGGAAGGATGCTGGCAAGATGTAAAAGTATGTCCCAAGTTCTAAATGTCAACAAGTATTTATGTTAATACCAAATTAAAATAGCTAGTTATTAATGTTATGATGCATATTTTGTGCAGTAAACATTGCCGTAGGAGATCCATCTACTAAGGTAATGGTAATAATAAGCTAATGAGCTCTTATAGAATAACTCAGTTGGTAGGGGTGAGACATTGCAATAGAATGAATATAGTTCAAACATCGGTCACGCGTAGTCTATATGTTTTATTGCTGTCTGAGCCAGTACTGTCTTAGGTCATAGTATCTGGTTCAATTGAGAGTAAAGAGTTGCTAACCTAGTTTGTAATTGACCCCTTTTTTGAGATCAGTTCGAAAAGTCTTACCCTAAAAAATCATTAGCTGAGACGATGGAACTTAATTCTGAGGATTTGTCCTTTATTCCACTTGTAATAACAAGCTAATTCTAATAATACTTTGATAGTAGTGGTGAAAACGTGCATCCTGCCAATATTACCCCAACCCCACACGTAGCTTTCTTGCTGCCATCCTCACATGCCGTACTTTTATACTATTTCTAGAGCTTCAGACAAACACATAAATGGTAAAAAAAAAATCTGGAATCCTTTCCTCCATCATATCCCCTGAAGAAAAGTCCCTTTTTTTCTCAGACCATAAATCCCTGTCTCCGATTTATGGGATGCGGTACTAGGTGAAAAACTTGCTCTCCAAACTTTCCTTTCCTTCTTAAGCTTTATCACTCATATAACTTTGATTTTTTGCTAGAGTCTGGATTGAGGGTTCTTGATTTTTTTTTCCCTAGTATGTACAGTCAAGAGCCAAGTTCCAGGAATTTAAGCAGCAATCTCATGTATTCAGCCAATGATAGTGGTTTCAAGCATGGATTGACTGATGGGGTTTTGTCCAAGAACAAAGAAATTCTGAATTCAAGTTCAGATCTTTTTCAGAAAAATCATCAGCATCAAAGCGGGGGCCTAATGAGGTATCGTTCAGCTCCAAGTTCATATTTTGCTAGCTTATTGGAAGGAAATGGTGGCGGTAATAACAGCAACAACAATAGCAACGGGGATAGCTCTGAATCTGAGTCTATGTTTTCTGCTTTAATGACTTGCCATGAGCCCGCCAGTAATAATCTGAAGAATCATGGTGGTTTTGGAGGCTGTGGAGCTGGGAAAATGGAGATCAGTGAGGTGGAATCTAACCCACAGAATGGGAATGGTTTTGTTAGTGGTGAAAATGGAATGGTGCAGATGGGGGGGTATTTGGCTGCTGTAAATGCTGGTGGGGGTGCTGTGGTGGGATCATATAGTTTGCCTATTGATGGTAGTGGGATGGAGAATCAAGTTCGAGTTAGGAATTGCTCCAATCTTGTCAGGCAAAGCAGCTCTCCTGCTGGATTCTTTTCTGGTACTTAATTCAGTTCTTCAACCATTGTTTTATTTGATTTCTTGGAAGTTTTCTTGAAGTATTTTGGATGATTTCAACTTCTTGTGCACTTAAAGAGTTAATGTGTGTATAAGATCCAGGAAAAGGGCTTTAATCTGCTGAGATCCGATTAAGTTTGCTCGTTTGTTTTTTCGCTTATGGGGTTGACTTTTTTTTTTTTTTTTTTTTTTTTT
>AP025073.1:16356107-16378247 GCA_036186865.1 Eustoma russellianum | reverse complement strand
TTTTTTTTTTTTTTTTTTTTTGTCTTGATTGGATCTTTAGCAAAGTTAGTAAAAAGAGTTGCAAAAGGAGAGTATATTTTGATTTTGTTTGTGAATTTGTTTTTCTTTTTCTTTATATTTGGATTCAGTGAGTCAAGAAGCTGAATCAACTCAAATTTCCTTTTCCACGAATGAAGAAGATGAAGCAACTTATGGTTTCATTTTCTTGGATCTTTCAACAAAGAGTTGCTGTTATTTCTGTGATAAGATGCTCTATACCAAGGAAGAAAATGAAAATTACTATGCTGGGGTTGAAATGTTCTTATATGATCCCTTCAAGAAAAGCTTTTGAATCATGTTTTTATGCCATCTAAGGTTCATATTTTCTAAAGGATTTCACATGTGAACTCAGGATTTGATATGATGCAAGAAGTGGGAAATCTTAGAGGAGGTGCAAATGGAGATGCCAGCCCATCAACAAGTGGATTAAATAGCGTCATAAACTTCATGTCTGGGCCATCTTCTAACTCAAGGTTCATGCCTAGCATAGCGGAAAATGTAACCGAAAGCGCTAGGACTGATAGTCCAATTGGGACTGGTAATGGTACTAGAGGTTATAACTCACATTTTCCTGGCGAACCTTGGGCTGATGCACCCTTCACTAACTTAAAGAGAAATAGAGATGGTGACATGAATTTGCTCTCTAGTTTTAGTGGAGTGGAGAATCAGGTAGTTGCTGTGTGATTTCTTGATCTTCAGTTTCCGGTTTATGATCTCTTAACTCTGTTCTTCCTCCTGCCAGGGTATCGAACCTAGGAATCGTCCTTCTGGTCTTACTCACCACTTGAGCTTGCCTAAAACTGCTGTAGAGATGGCTGCTGTGGAGACATATCTGCGATTTCAACCAGATTCGGTCCCATGCAAGATACGAGCCAAGAGAGGCTGCGCCACGCATCCTCGCAGCATTGCTGAGAGGGTAACTATTGGGCTTTCATTCCCTCGTGACTGCAATTGATTCTTTCTGTCAGACTTTAGTTCTTGCCCTGTAGCTCATCCTTTGTAGTGGACTAAAGTTGCCTATTTTGATCTTTAATTTAGATGAGGCGAACCCGTATTAGTGAAAGAATGAAGAAGCTCCAAGAACTTTTCCCAAACATGGATAAGGTTGGATTTGCGCCTTTTTCTACTGGAGTTGTCAGTACTTCTGTAATACCCGTCCCATTTCAAATTTCAGAAAGAAGGGAAAGAAAGCGTTGATATACAAGTGGGGGTTTAAGTATTTAAAGTCAACTATTGACAGGGCTCAAAAGATTGACATTTAGTGATGTCAAATTATAATGTCGATTGGCTCAAGTTCTGAGGCCTTGGCACATGTAGTTACTAAATTTCCTGTATCTATCATTTGACAGCACGCAAACACAGCTGATATGCTAGATTTGGCAGTTGATCATATCAAAAACCTTCAGAAGCAGGTCAAGGTAATAAAAGTTAACAAAGTCACTGTCTTAGAATCACATGAATCTCTCCTATTTTATCATCCCTGATCATGTTCCTGTTTCATTTCTATTTAGACACTGAAGGAAACCCGGGAAAAGTGCACATGTTCGAGTAAACAGCAGCAAGCTTCATGCCCCTCTGCTTGAGTTTGCTTGTGTACAGATCGTGAATGGCAAGAAGATGGCTCGTACGAATTTTTTTTCTTCTTTTGTTTGTGCATTTAAGGTTCAAGAACAGATGTGGGATCAGATACTGGGAAGCCAGGTGTGATCTTCGGTTAGCTTAAATAGTTTCCAATAGCTAACTTCCTTAGAAGTTGGAAGGGAAGTATAAAGTTTTAGAGTTGAATAAGGTTGCAATTCCAAATTCCAATCCTGTCAAAATGATGAGCAAAACTTGTCAATGAGGTACAAAATTAATGTGCTTGAAATTAGATGATCCCTGCTGAATTGATGAGTTCTCGTGGAACAAAACTCTTGAGTAGCCAAGCATTCTTTGTTCTGCTAATCAGTATCTTCCAGAGTTTGTTTGTTCATACAATTTCAAATAATTCTACTTTGTTATATACGTTTTTGACAAAACCTTAGAGCTAATTCTTAAATGGTTTTGACAAAAGTGTGGTGGACACCTCATTACAAAGGTCTTGTACGATTGTGTGAAACACAAGGTTTTGGACAGTTTTTTGAAAACCGGTGGTCGCAAGAACTTGGGCACATATTCAAGTAGGAAACCCAATTTTCTCTAAAAACTGGATCTTTTTTGCAAGGCTTATAGAACCTAAAAGAAGCATGATACTTCCTCAGAACTCCGCCACATTTTTCATCCACACTCAGAATATTTCTTAAATACTCTTTTGAAGGCTTAATTTGTATCTCAGGACTTCTATTAAGAAAGAACTTACCTTCAATAAAAATCTTGACGAGATCGTTACATGACAGCCCAATTTTATTCCGGGCATGCAATTTCGGTTGAAGGGTTTGTTGGAAATAATTCAAGTCAGACAAATTGACTTATGTACAGTAATGATCGACCTGCCGAGCTCAGGGTACACTGGATAGATCTGCTAAGTCAAGACAGTCCAGATAGCGTATTTGAGTTTGCGTCTGGAACAGTCAGCCGACCTGCCGACCTGAACTGAGCAACACTTCAAAACCACTGTTCTGTGCTGTCAGCCTTCTAGCCGAGATGAACTAGAATCAGTCTGATCAGACAGATCAGATTAGTCTAGTTAGCACAATTGTATTTGCGTTCTGAGCTGATCACCGACCTGCTAACCTCGGCACCTCAACACAACAAACGAGAGTTATGCTCTCGGTCGCTTCAGCCGAGCAGAGCTCAGCACGGCAGAGCTGCAGAACAACAAATGTCCTCAGCCAGACAGCAGAGAGCTCAGCACAAAGCAGAGCTCAGCACAGCAACAATGTATAACAACAATGCTGCACGATCCCACAGGCAGCTGAGCTCAGCATAAAGCAGAGCTCAGCTCGGCAATAACTTTCACAGCTCAACTGAGTAGAGATCCGAGGTGAGTCCAAGACTCTGTTCTTAAGACGTTATTGCTCCTATATACTGTGCCCAACTAGAGGAGCAACCGTCTCCTAGGATACAACAGAGATCAGTTCAGACAAGCGGCACTGTAACCTTGAACTCTACGAACCTGTTAGACGTCCTGGACTTCTCGGTATACTAATGCAGAAGTGTATATGAGGGAGAATGTATGCAGAAGGAGATTGCAGAGAAAGAAAGGAAATTTGAATTTCGAGCGTGTCCACAGAGGTCATCTTCGGGCACTATTTATAGAGAAATTCTAAGGTCAGCGCGGTTACAGTCAGTCCAATCTCAGCCGCAGAATCAGATACCAGCTCGGCCTGAACTATTGTTTCAGATAACCACACCAGGTATGCTTTGATCCATCAGATAAACTAACTGTTCAATCTGAGCCGTCAGATCAAAACAAATTCAGGTTAGCTCGGCCGGTTAAAGTTTAACAACTTTTTAAAATTTAACCTTAGCCTAATCTTAACAACCCGGAGAGTTTGAACGGAACAAACTGTTCCCTGGCTGATAAGATCCGACCTGGTGCTACAGGACCCGGCTTGCAGTCTGCAGCCCGCAGTCTGGCCTGTAGCCTATTCCACAACCTGAACCCATTAGGTACACAGCTCAGTCCGCTACCTGAGCCCATGCCCAGGTATGGGCCGAGCTGAGCTGACTCTTCCCTTTACTTTGAGCATTAATTTCTCATTCGCTCGGTATCGCAATCGAGTGATTCAAAAGCATACAATTATCTACTCATCAAGTAGATAATTAAGGACTCATTAGTTTTCACTTATCACTAGTGAAACTAATTATAATATTAGTTCAAAGTACGTTGCTAACCACAGTTTGCGCCCAATTTCAATATCTTTCCATTTTCTCCAACAATCCCCCACATGAATGAGAATTAATGCATAGTGTTTGTGCATACCGAGAAGTCAGACAAGAAAATGTTGCATCAGACAAGGTATCTTTTGGCATTGAACCTTTCTTAGTGAAATACTATCGGATCCACTCGGCTAATTAGTGAACTTAATGTCTTGAACTAATTGGCCTTTAGTGTGAACCTAGACAACAGTACTCACACAACATTTCGTTTAACACCTTTTGGTTCTCATGATTATGTTCGTTTCGGCCATGAACCGCCTGGTTCAGAAAGTGTGTTAGAGAACTTTGGCCTTACAAAATCCTCATTGAAACGGGCACACTTCACACTTACATAGGTATTTCCTATCAAGAGTATTTTGCCATACTCCACTTGATATCTCAAGATAGGAACCATTAAAAGCCTCAGCTTACCCTCATTCCTCTGCAGACAACACTTCTATTTGACAGAATGGGTAAGTGCTTACTGATCTTCAAAACTTAGTTGTCCCATTGAACCAAGATTCTGGGATCTCCAGTCAACAAGGTTGGGTTGCCATTACAAAGAATCATGCATTATAGGTTTTAGTCCCATTCTGTTTGTCAAAATTGATATCCGATCTCTAGGCAAGCCTTTTGTAAGCGGATCCACAAGATTCTCCTTTGATTTTACATAATCAATGGAAATCACGCCATTCGAGATCAACTGCTTAATGGTATTGTGTCTCCGACGCATGTGTCGAGACTTACCATTATAAATGCTGCTTTGTGCTCGTCCTATAGTCAACTGGCTATCACAATGTATGCTAATAGGAGCGATTTATGCCAGCAGAGCATATCTTCCAGGAAATTCCGAAGCCATTCAACCTCTTCCCCAGCTTTATCTAGTGCTATAAACTCGGCTTCCATAGTGGACCGATCTATGCACGTTTGCTTTGTGGACTTCCATGACACAGCACCACCACCAACAACGAATAGGTATCCACTGGTGGACTTAGAGTCCTTGCTATCTGATATCCAATTTGCATCATAGTATCATTCCAATACTGCTGGATATCTCGAGTAATGTAATCCAAGATTCATTCTATACTTTAAGTATCTCATTACTCTATTCAAAGCATTCCAATGTTCCTCACTTGGATTACTGGCAAACCTACTCGATTTGTTTACCGAACACGCTAAGTCTGGGCTTGTACAATTCGTTATGTACATCGGACTACCGATCACTTGTGAGTACTCCAGTTGAGCCACTGGCTCGCCTCGATTCTTCCTCAAGTGAGTACTTAAGTCAAGTAGAGTCTTTACTGGTTTCACATCAAGCATATTGAAACGTTTTAGAACAGATTCAATATAGTGAGCTTGCGACAACCCAAGTCCTTCGATTATCCTAGAAATTTTAATTCCTAGAATAACGTTAGAAACTCCCATATCCTTCATGTCAAAGTTCCTCGTTAACATCTTATTTGTATTTAAAATGATATCCCGAGTACTTCCCATGATTAACATGTCATCCACATAGAGACATACTATCACATATGCACTTTGTGTCTTCTTAATGTAGACACACTTGTCACACTCATTGATCCTGAAACCATTAGCTAACATAGCTTGATCAAATCTCAAGTGCCACTGTTTGGGCGCTTGCTTAAGTCCATACAAGAACTTAACGAGTCTACAGACTTTCGACTCTTGCCTTAGAACCACAATGCCTTCCGTTTGTTCCATATAAATTTCTTCATCTAACTCATCATTCAGAAAATCAGTCTTCACATCCATCTGGTGGAATTCTAGATTATAGACTGCAGCAATAGCAACTAGGATCCTTATAGACGTGATTCTAGTTACCAGTGAGTAAGTGTCAAAAAAATCAAAGCCTTCCTTTTGTCGATAGCCTTTAACTACCAACCTGACTTTGTATTTTTCGATAGACCCATCCTCTTTCAACTTCTTCTTAAAAATCCACTTGCACCCGAGTGGTTTACTTCCTGGTGGAAGATCAACCAACTCCAAAGTGTGATTTTGAAGAATCGAGTCTATCTTACTGTTGATTGCCTCATTCCAGAATGGAGCTTCTGGAGTTGACATTGCCTCGGAAAAGTTCCTTGGCTCATTTTCTACCATATAGGTTAGAAAATCAGGACCAAACGAAGTTGGTATTCTGGCACGCTTTCTTTGACGAATTATCTCATGACCATGAGGGGCCGTTTCACGCACTCGCTTACCAGCTCTTGTTTCTTCTTCCTGTTTCTTGCCTTTCCTCGGAAAGACATCCTCGAAGAACACTGCGTTCCTTGACTCCATGACAACATTTTCATGTATGTCAGGAACATCCTATTTGTGCACCAGGAAACGATATGCAATACTGTTCGTTGCATATCTGATGAATATGCAATCAACCGTTTTAGGCCCAATTCTTACTTGCCTTGGTTTAGGTACATCAACGTTAACCAGACACCCCCATACTTTCAAATATTTGTATCTAGGCTTGTAGCCTTTCCAAAGCTCATACAGGGTTTCATCCATCTGCTTGGATGAAATTCTATTCAAAATGACGTTAGTTGAGAGAACAGCTTTCCCCCACAAGTTTTGAGTTAAGCCTGAACTTATCAAGACAGTATTCATCATCTCTTTTATACCATTCGATTGAGGTGTATATGGTGCAGTAGTTTGATGAATAATGCCATATTCTGAGCATAATTCGTTAAACGGTGCATCATATTCGCCACCTTTACCACTACGAATTGCTTTAATTTGTTTGCTTGGTTGATTATCAACTTCATTTTTATAGTCCTTGAAAGCATCAAGTGCCTCATCTTTGCTACTTAGCAAATAAACATAACAATATCATGTGCAATCATCGATAAATGTTACGTAATACTTTTTACCACCTCTCGTTTGCACAATATTTAAATCACACACGTCGGTATGAATTAAATCCAAAGGTTCTGTGTTCCTTTCTATTGAAGGAAACGGCGCTCTTGCCATCGTCGCTTCAACACATATTTGACATTTCTCATTATCAAATTTTAATTTGGACAACAAGTCAAGATTAAACATACATTGTAATGAGTTATAATTCACATATCCCAAACGAAATTGCCATAAACAAGAAGATTCAAGCATGTAAGAAGAAGAGGAAGCATTCTCATTAGCCTCTGCGGGCAAATCTCTTTTGGGTACAATATCGATGACATTCAATTTAAACATCATATTCGACAAGTTACCCTTCCTCAAATACATGCCATTCTTCGAAAGAATAACCTTATTGGACTCTAACACTAGTCTAAAGCCATGCACGACTAGAAGAGATCCAGATACTAAATTCTTCCGAATATCGGGGACGTACAACACATTCTACAGAGTAAGATGCTTCCATGAGGTCAGCTTCAGAACAACTTTACCCTCGCCTTCAATCTTCGAAGAGGCCGAGTTTTCTATGTAAAGCTGTTCATTGTTCTCGGGCTAGTACTCCATGAACATCTCTCTGCTGGAGCAGACATGTCTTGTGGTGCCAGTATCAAGCCATCATTCGCGCATGTTCCCCACAGTGTTGCATTCTGAGACCACCGCACAGAGGTTCAGATCATCCATGGCATCAACTATGTTGGCCTTTGTCTTGGTCTGCTTCTTTTTGGGCTTTCTGCACTCATTGCTGACATGCCCCTAAATGCCACAGTTGTGGCATTTTCCGGCGATCTTTTTGGCGATCTGCTTGCCTTTCTTGTTTACCCCGAGTTGGCCCCTCTTTTTCTTAGCCTCTGCAACGTGGGCCTTGGCCTGACCAGCACTCGACTGTGGCTTATGTTTGTAGGACCTGAAAGGCGCTACCAGAAGGGGGGTTGAATAGTGGGTGCAGAAAATTTGGTTTTTAAAAATCTTTTAATCCAAAAACCCAACTTCTGAAAACAGTTTCTGTTTTCAGGAGCTATTTTGCGACATTTGAAAAACAAGGTTACATGCCTTCAAAAATTCTGAAATTTGGAGAGATTGTAGTCTCAGATGTTCTGAGTGTCTCCTAAAAAGTTCAGATCGAAATTCAACCTTTAACCCTTTGAAAAATTGTTTGTGGTCAGATTGAACAAATCTGCCAAAAACGGTAGTCTGACTTGAAAAATTTATTCTGATTAAACCCTGGCTCCAAATGGTCTGAAAATTAAGTGACAAACCCCTTACTATATGTATTTAATTGGGTTGAAACAGTTTTGAAAAATTATCTTGGGAAGTATGTCAAATGCGTTCAAGTTCTCAACCTTTGCAAGTCTGAAAATCAGACTGCACTAGTCTCAGAACTATTGACGTTTGAATGGCTTATAATTATCCAAAAGGGTTGAAACTTGCGCCAAATGAAACTTAACACATGTGGCTATGTTTCTGGAAAGGTTTGTGATTTTTGAAATTCGTTTGATATTCTTACTACTGCAATAAAAATGATGCACAGTGCTGGAAACTAAAAGTAAAATGCTGAAAGTAATAACACCGAGAATTTTATACTGGTTCGGTTAACACAACCTATTCCAGTCTTCGAGGACACCTTCCTCGGTTATCATTAATCACAAAAACAAAAACCTTACCATAAAGGGTTGATGGAGTTACACACCAACTCCAACCCTTTACAAACGATACAAGTAATCACCCCTTTCATGAACACCACCACCGAACGAATGAAGGATTGATCACACCTTGATCAATCTTTTTACAACAATGAGCGTGTATGGTGGCCTATACAAAGCCTACTCAATATATTTGAATATAAGAACAATAGGCTTGAAAGAGAAGAAAGAGAAAGAAATGTGGAAGAAGAAAGTGGAAGACTCCTTTTGCACTTGGAAATTATGAGAATTGTCTTGTCTTTGAATGACTCTTTTCTCTTCCTTATATTTGCTCTTGGCCGTCCCCCTTAGGGAAATTCTCCATCTTGAAAATTCTCTTTTAAGTCCTTGGAAGAATGCCTTGTATAATTGTGACATCAACTTGCTTACTTGGCAACACTTCATTGGATGATCAGCTTGGCCTTGCTTACTTGGCACTCTTTGATTGGATGAGACTTGTCATCATTTGATGACTGTACAAATATGAAAATTTCACTTAAAACATGTGCCAAATTAACCATAAAATCATTGCCAAAAATCACATAATCAATCCCATTTAATTTGCAAGATAAATTGTCTTCATTTACTTCAAGAAAATCGGCCACCTTGATTAACAGATGCTGAAATTTTCAGCATGTGTGATATTTCAAATATCTTCAAATTATTTCCATAATATCATCAAATAAATCCATTGAAATTGATGAGGCAAATATATCACCATTACTCTCAAAAAATCGGCCAACTTAATGTACACACGCTGAAATTTTCAGCATATGTCACATATGTGACATAGTTTGAACATTATCTTGTGTAGCTCTCTCCTTTATGTCAGTAACCTTGTATACTCCATTCTTGACCAATCAAGTTGCCAACTAGGCTCCACATAAAGCTTCTCCAAGCTGTAGTAGGCGTGTGAACCATCTCCAACATGTGCAGAATTTTATTTTTGTAAACTTTGTAAAATATTACACAATAATTATACACATATTTTATATTCCAATCATCCCTAAATTGATTTTTCTAGAACACTTTAGTATGTATTGAATATGTAAAAAGTGTCTAGATACATGTTATATGTCATGCCAAAAACGTTCCATGTGATGTGTTCGTAGAAAACTGAATTTCCGACTTTTGTCGATTATGCGATTCTTCTCCGATTAAATTCAAACTTTTTGCACATGTTGTATATATTATGTCACACATAATATACAAAGAATAACTTGAATATTCAGCTCTAAAGGCTGAAGTAAGTGGCGCCCCATGCGACAAAAATGTTGAATTTGAAATCTCCACAATTTGGCCTTAATTAGGGGTGTTTTGTGTGTGCCAACATAGAATGATTTTATGGCTGAATATACCATGTAAGCCACGAAATTTGTGGCCATTTTTGAATTGTAGAGGCTGGCCATCTATATATGGCAAGTACGTGACATGTTGATGAAGTTTCAGTTGTTACCCGATACGACAATTTCTGGTTTAGAACCTTGTAATCTGTCGTAATAATTTTTTCATCGCCATGACTTATATCATATGATATAAGACCTGAATATACTCATAAATATGAGGTAAGTATAGTGGTGTGACATTAACGTACGTTTGTAAAATATATAACGTGTCGGTAGTACGTTAGAATATATGTGTATAGTGCCTTTAAAAAAAATTTGAATATATATATATATATATATATGTGTGATATGATAAGGAGAGGAGACTTTCCATTCTTCAATTTGTTGCCTTTATGCCTTTTCCAAATATATCTCCATTTAATGAACTACTTAGTTTATTTAACTAAGTACTTCACTTAATGAACTAGTTTAGTTCATTAATGGAGGCACCTGAAAATAGTTCAAACACAACAAATGTTTGGCATTTGACGTAAGCTTTAAAGCTTCATGGCTTGTTAGTACGGCAACATTATATATAAACTATATAAGGCAGGTTTCTTGCAAAAACGTGTCAAGTCATAAAATATATCATGCATTTCTTTAGCATACGTTATTTAAATCATGCATTTTTGTGAATCACTCAAACTCCTTTTCTCAACAATCTCTCCCTTTTGATGATTTACAACATAACCTAAGTTCATGATTTATATTTAGTCGCTCCCCTCCAATCGTGCACAAATTCAAATTTTGAATTTTGAATTCTCTCCCCCTTGATTTGTGCAATCAATCACTCTCGCTCCCTCTTAAATCATGCACTCTCTCCCCCTTTATTTTGGAAATAAAATCAAAAGTGCATGTAAGAAATAAATAGAAATAAAAAAATCATGCATTTCAAGTGTATTGAACAAAAACGCGGTCTTAAGGGTTATTTACTCAACCCTTTGCAAATGTCCCTTTTGGTATCCAAATTTGGGTGACCTTTCTAGATCTTCCAAAAGGTGAGAAAGGAGATGAAGAAGCAATATAATAGACCTTTGGTGCAAATTCGTTTGGCCTTTGGCCGAGAATGCCATCATGCACATAGTATGATCTTTGTTTTTGATGAGCATTTTGGTTTGCATGGACGGGGCGTGATCTAGACGAATTTTTATGATGTGGATTTCTCATATGCGTCAATGGCTTCTTTTCATACTTGTACGGCGTAAAATTATATCTCATATGATATGAAGATGAAGCACGTTGAAATGACATAGGAGGGGATGTAGGCGTCTTCTTAGGCGCCACATATGTCTTAGACGCATCTATTTTCTTAGCTGGAATGAATTTGGTTGCCTTATTGTATCCTAATCCAGTTTTATCACTATCATGCTTTTGTGACAAAATGATGCGATCTAGCATGTTAGTTCCCGTGTCAAATTGTTTCATCATTTTCTCTAAATCTGTATTCTTTGATTTCAAATTTTGAAATCTTGGATTTCATTTCATTGTTTTGTTTCGTTAATGATGTGACCTCTGATTTTAATGCATTGATTATGCACGACGACTCTTCTTTTGAATCGTTTAATTGAGAAACAAGGTTCATGTTAGAAAATTCTAACAACTTCTTGTCTTCAATTAATCGTTTCTTTTCTTTTGCAAGAGTCTTTGAGAATTTATGCAACTCTAACTATTGACTAAATAAATCATCATAAGAACATTCAGAATCAGAATCAGAGTCGGAGGATACCTCATTCGATGCCTTAGATGTAAAGCATGCTTGTGTCTTTCGTTCTTTTGTATCAGTCTCAGAGTCGGATGTGTCACTCCAAGTGGAGGCTTTGAAGGCTCTTCTCCTTTATTTAGGTTCTGAGACGAGTCTAGTTTTGATCCGATCCTTGTCAAGGTATTTGTTCGTTTGTTTGTCCTTGTTCGGGCAGTCATATGACAAGTGTCCAAGTTTGCCGCATTCATAACACTTTACGTCTTCATTATTTTTATTTCTATGATCCTTAGATGAAGTAGGCTGATGTTTGTTTTTAATCGATTTTCTCAAGATCTTTCTTAATCTTTTAGCCATTGTGATTAAATCTTCGTTATCGGAATCTATGTCACTATCCTCTATGCGATCATAAGAAGTAGAGACGTATTCATTTGATTTAAAGGCAATAGCCTTATCATGTTTAGAACTAAATTCGGAATTTCTTAAAGTGAGTTTGTTTTCATATACCTTTAATGATCCGATCAATTTCTCCATTTTTATCGATTTAGTATCCTTAATTTCTTCGATTGCAGTGACTTTTGAATCCCATTCGGATAGGAGACTCCTTAACACCTTTTGAACCTTTTCCTATGTAGAAAAAGCTTTGCCAAGAGACTCAAGAGAATTATATATGTTAGTCAATCGTAAATCCATATCAACAATAGACTCACTTGGCAATAATTTGAAAGACTCAAGTGTGGACATAAGCATATTAATCTTAGACTCTTTTACTTGGCTAGTCCCTTCATGTTTCATCTCAAGAATTTTCCACATCTCTTGGGCACTAAAGCAATTAGATACGTAACTAGATTCACTTTTGCTTAGCCCATTTAAAAGTAGTTGCATGGCTTTAGCATTCATACTCAACTTCTTTTTATCATCACTAGTGTATTTTTGTTTCGTTTTTAAAACCTCTAGTGTAACACCATCAACAGTAGCTTAGATGGAACGAATGGACCGTCTTCTATAATAGACCATAAATCAATATCAATAGCCATAAGAAAGAGTTTCATTCTATGTTTCTATTGGATAAAGGACTCACCATCAAAAAGAGGAGGCCTTACGGTTGACATTCTTTCTTGCACGGTTTTGTAGCTAGTGGTTGCCATCTCACTAAGATCGTTGGATCTCCTTGTTGTGAGTGTGCCTGCTCTATGACACCACTTCTAGGACCTGCAAGGTTACAGGCCTACAAAAATTCTGAAATTTGTAGAGATTGTAGTGTCAGATGTTTTGAGTATCTCCTGAAAATTTCAGATCAAAATTCAACATTTAATCCTTTAAAAAATCGTTTGTGGTCAGATTGCGCAAATCTACTAGAAACGGTAGTCTGACTTGAAATTTTTATTTCGAATAAACCGTTGCTACAAATGGTCTGAAAATTTAATGAACAACCCCTTACTATATATATTTAATTGGGTTGAAACAGTTTTGAAAAATTCCTTTGGGAAGTATGCCAAATGCGTTCAATTTCTCAACATTTGCAAGTCTGAAAATCAGACTGCACTAGTCTCAGAACTATTGATGTTTGAATGACTTATAGTTGTCCAAAAGGGTTGAAACTTGCGTCAAATGAAACTTAACACATGTGGCTATGTTTCTAGAAAGTTCTGTGATTTTTAAAATTCGTTTGATATTTTTACTACTGCAATGAAAATGATGCACAGTGCTGAAAACTAAAAGTAAAATGCTGAAAGTAATAACACCGAGAATTTTATACTGGTTCGGTTAACACAACCTACTCCAGTCTTTGAGGACACCTTCTTCGGTTATCACTAATCACAAAAAAACACCTCATCACAAAGGGTTGATGGAGTTACACACCAACTCCAACCCTTTACAGACTATACAAGTAATCACACTTTTCACGAACACCACCACCGAACGAATGAAGGATTGATCACACCTTGATCAATATTTTACAACAATGAGCGTGTATGGTGGTCTATATAAAGCCTATTAAATATATTTGAATATAAGAACAATAGGCTTGAAAGAGAAGAAGCAGAAAGAAATGTGGAAGAAGAAAGTGAAAGATTCCTTTTGCACATAGAAATTATGAGAATTGTCTTGTCTTTGAATAGCTCTTTTCTCTTCCTTACATTTGCTCTTGGCCGCCCCCCCTTAGGGCAATTCTCCATCTCGAAAATTCTCTTTTAAGTCCTTGGAAGAATGCCTTGTATAATTGTGACATCAACTTGCTTACTTGACAACACATCATTGGATGATCAGCTTGGCCTTGCTTACTTGGCACTCCTTGATTGGATGCGACATGTCATCATTTGATGACTGTACAAATATGAAAATTTCACTTACAACATGTGCCAAATTAATCATAAAATCATTGCCAAAGATCACATAATCAATCCCATTTAATTTGCAAGACAAATTGTCTTCGTTTACTTCAAGAAAATCGGCCACCTTGATTAACAGATGCTGAAATTTTCTGCATGTGTGATATTTCGAATATCTTCAAATTATTTCCATAATATCATCAAATAAATCCATTGAAATTGATGAGGCAAATATATCACCATTACTCTCAAAAAATCGGCCAACTTAATGTACACATGCTGAAATTTTCAGCATATGTCACATATGTGACATAGTTTGAAACATTACCTTGTGTAGCTCCCTTCTTTATGTCACTAACCTTGTATACTCCATTCTTGACCAATCAAGTTGCCAACTAGGCTCCACATAAGCTTCTCCAAGCTGTAGTAGGCGTGTAAACCATCTCCAACATGTGTTGAATTTTATTTTTGTAAATTTTGTAAAATATTGCACAATAATTATACACATATTTTATATTCCAATCAGCCCTAAATTGATTTTTCTAGAAAACTTTAGTATGTATTGAATATGTACAAAGTGTCTAGATACATGTTATATGTCATGCCAAAAACGTTCCATGTGATGTGTTCGTAGAAAACTGAATTTCCGACTTTTGTCGATTATGCGATTCTTCTCCGATTAAATTCAAACTTTTTGCACATGTTGTATATATTATGTCACACATAATATACAAAGAATAACTTGAATATTCAGCTCTAAAGGCTGAAGTAAGTGGCGCCCCATGCGACAAAAATGTTGAATTTGAAATCTCCACAATTTGGCCTTAATTAGGGGTGTTTTGTGTGTGCCAACATAGAATGATTTTATGGCTGAATATACCATGTAAGCCACGAAATTTGTGGCCATTTTTGAATTGTAGAGGCTGGCCATCTATATATGGCAAGTACGTGACATGTTGATGAAGTTTCAGTTGTTACCCGATACGACAATTTCTGGTTTAGAACCTTGTAATCTATCGTAATAATTTTTTCATCGCCATGACTTATATCATATGATATAAGACCTAAATATACTCATAAATATGAGGTAAGTATAGTGGTGTGACATTAACGTACGTTTGTAAAATATATAACGTGTCGGTAGTACGTTAGAATATATGTGTATAGTGCCTTTAAAAAAAATTTGAATATATATATATGTGTGATATGATAAGGAGAGGAGACTTTTCATTCTTCAATTTGTTGCCTTTATGCCTTTTCCAAATATATCTCCATTTAATGAACTACTTAGTTTATTTAACTAAGTACTTCACTTAATGAACTAGCTTAGTTCATTAATGGAGGCACCTGAAAATAGTTCAAACACAACAAATGTTTGGCATTTGACGTAAGCTTTAAAGCTTCATGGCTTGTTAGTACGGCAACATTATATATAAACTATATAAGGCAGGTTTCTTGCAAAAACGTGTCAAATCATAAAATATATCATGCATTTCTTTAGCACACGTTATTTAAATCATGCATTTTTATGAATAACTCAAACCACTTTTCTCAACAACGTTCAGATCTGCGATTGTCTTCCTCTATGCGGAGTCAGACAATCAGATCGTCCAATGTAATCTCCTTTCGCTTGTGTTTGAGATAGCTTCTGAATTCTCTCCACGCAAGAGGTAGCTTCTCAATCACTGCAGCCACTACGAAAGATTCACTGAGCACCATGCCCTCCTCTTCCATCTCGGCTACCAAAGTCTGAAAATCTTCAACTTGAGAAACAACAGTGCGAGAGTCAGACATTTTGAAATCCAAGAATTTGCCGACAATAAACTTCTTAGTGCCGGCATCTTTCGTACGATATTTCTTTTCCAAAGCCTGCCACAAAGATTTTGCGGTTTTGTACGTGCAGTACAAACTGTACAAAGAGTTGTCCAAGAACCCAAAATATGGCTCTGACAAACATAATTGTTGAAGTTCCAGGCCTCAACAAAGAGTTTGTGTTCCATAGTTTGGGTCTGGTCCTCCTCAGAACCCCCCACAGGCTGGTCTTCGGTCAGGAAAGAAGCCAACCCTATGGTCGTCAAGAAGAACATTGTCTTCTGCTGCCAACGCTTGAAGAAGCTCCCACTGAACTTCTCTGGTTTCTCCACCTGGGCCACTGCAGGTGTTACAGCCGTGAAAAAAAAGAAATAAAGAAATAATAATAATAATAATAATAATATATGATGATGATGATCATAATAATAATAATAATAATAATAATAGAGGATAAAGATAAAAGAAAAAAGAAATGAATAGTAATAAAATGAAGGATAGAGATAAATACAATTAAATGGTAAGTAGAGTTACACTAGGAAACCTAAACCAAAATCTAATGGGAAACCTAAAATCTACCCTAACTCCCCCACCATATATATACAAATACACGCATAACAATACAAAAAAACCCTCACCCAGCCGCTCAACACACGCACACGCACAAGAAAAAGAACAAAAAGAAAAGAGAAAAAAAGAGAAGAAGAAGGCAAGCGAGGCTCCGAACCCAAGTTTTAATCCGTTGACTTTATTTGTGTTATCATCAATCAAAGTAGGTGCCTTTTCTCCCCTCAAATGGGTATAAACCATGCATGCTTTGATGGTATATTTATGTGTATCGTTGTTTTTATTTGTTTAAGATATTAATTTTGCATATGATTTATATGACAAAGCATGAGACGATTTGTTTATGCCTGTTACATGCGTGTATGTGTATGGATTTGGTGGTAGGATTGTGTTAGATTAAAAATACCCTCAAATTAATCCAAAAGATTAGAAATTTTCATAATTGTAGTTGTTTAAAATTGTGTTTTGGCCTTGTAATAGGTTAATCTAGCCCAGAATAGGTTGGGATTGGGTTGGAAGTCAAAAAACGGGTTTGACAGACGCGTTTCAGGGGGTGGCGTGTGGGGCCCACGTGCGGCCCTTGACGGCGCGTCTGGACACGCACTGACGTGTCCACTTCCAAAAGATGCATCGCATTATAACGAGTCCAACGCAACTGGATTGAGGTCAATCGGAGTTAAAACGAAGATTTTATTGAGGTTTGAAGGAAATAAAAACTAATTGAAAACAAATAAAAAAAAGTAATTTCTAGGTCAGTCGGGCCAGGCCGACCAGAATGTCTGGTCTGACCCGCCAGGCTGACCCAGTTTCTAGTCTGGGCTAAGAGGGAAGGAATGGACCGGACCTGGCTGCCGGACCGGAACGGATGACCAGCGGACCGGACCAGGACAGCAGGCCGGCCCAAAATCGAAATTAATAAAAAAAGAAATTCTGAAAATTAATTTCTGAAATGAATAAATAATAAATAATTAATTAAAATTAAGTTTAAAATTTCAGAAAAAATATATTTAATTATCATACAATTCTAAATAAATTCCAAAAAATATAAAATGTTAAAATTAAATTATTTCCAATTAATTTTTGAATTTTGATAAATATGAGTAATTAAAAATAATTAGTAATAAATAGAATTAAATAAGGAAAAATTAGGGAAAATTAGTAGAAAATTTTAGAAAATTAATACGACCTAAGGAAAAATAAGATGATGCTAAATAACAACTTTTCAATATTCATAAATTTACGAACCCAAATATTGAGTGCCGGAGATGGTGAGGATGGGCGTACAGGCTCCAGACGACTTTGTTGTTGCATTCATGGCACGTGCATTTGTATTTGGAGTGGGTTGAGATGTACGGGTCTCAGACGCTCGAGTGGAGTGGATCATGGTGTACGGGCTATGAGTATTCGGTTATGGTGGATCATGGTGTACGGGCCATGGGCATCGGTTATGGTGGATCGTGGTGTACGGGCCACGGGCATCTGTCAGGGTAGATTGTAGTGTACGGGCTACAGGCATCCAGTCAATCCCGGGATCATGCATTGCATATAGGTCTAGGGGCATATTGCATGACATGATTCTTGTTGCGTGTGACACGTTGATTGAGCATGCATCACGTACTTGCGCATTTTATATGGAGTGTTTTACTTACTGTGTTTACTTTATCTTATGCATATATCATAACTATGTGCTATGTGATTATATCATCTCGGTATGTACGTTTTGTATTTTTTTGAGGCGGGCATCTATTGGGTGATTTTCTGTCACTCACCCCTACTTCCCAGGTGAGCCGGATGAGGACTACGAGCACATCTTTGTTGAGGACAGGACGGACATAGCGGAGTGGACCGGTTGAGAACTGCAGCTAGGATAGGAGGGGACTCTGCAGCCGTTTTGTTCTTCGTTATCTTTTGGAGGTTTTCACAGACTTCTTTATTATTTTATTATCAGATTTCTTTTATTCAGTGATGTAATAACAATCAATACGACCTAAGGAAAAATAAAGATGATGCTAAATAACAACTTTTCAATATTCATAAAATTTACGAACCCAAATATTAAGTGCCGGAGATGGTGAGGATGGACGTACGGGCCCCAGGCGACTTTATTGTTGCATTCATGGCACGTGCATTTGCATTTAGAGTGGGTTGAGATATACGGGTCTCAGACACTCGAGTGGAGTGGATCATGGTGTACGGGCCATGAGTATTCAGTTATGGTGGATCATGGTGTATGTGTCATGGGTACTCGGTTATGGTGGATCATGGTGTACGGGCCATAGACATCGGTTATGGTGGATCGTGGTGTACGGGCCACAGGCATCGGTCAGGATGGATCGTGGTGTACAGGCCACGGGCATCCGTCAGGGTAGATTGTAGTGTATGGGCTACAGACATCCAATCAATCCCGGGATCATGCATTGCGTATAGGTCTAAGGGCATGTTGCATGACATGATTCTTGTTGCGTGTGACACGTGGATTGAGCATGCATCACGTACTTGCGCATTTTATATGGAGTGCTTTACTTACCGCGTTTACTTTATCTTATGCATGCTATATCATGTTTATGTGCTATGTGGTTATATCATTTCGGTATGTACGTTTTGTATTTGTTTGAGACGGGCATCTACTGGGTGATTTTCTGTCACTCACCCCTACTTCTTAGGTGAGCCGGATGAGGACTACGAGCACATCTTTGTTGAAGACGGGACAGACATAGCGGAGTAGGCCGGTTGAGAGCTGCAGCTAGGATAAGAGGGGACTCTACAGCTGTTTTGTTCTTAGTATCTTTTGGGGATTTCAGAAGGACCCTTCACGGTAGGAGTCGGAGATGTGCGACATGGCCACTAATAATCATAGGACCGCCCGTGACGAAAGTATAGCGTGGAGGAGAGCACGGCCACCGCCACCGTCATGTGCTCATTGTGGATGCCATACCCGAGTTAGTGTAGGGGAATTATGCAAGTATGAGTGCGACAACCAGGACATTTTACGAGAGAGAGCACTGAGCAGAGACCGGCGCCACCATCACAACAGAATCAGGAGCAACATAAAGGGAAGCAAGAGTCATCCCCATATCCACGTGATGACTGATGCGGACGTCGAGGAAGCTGGCGACGTCATAACAGAGTTCCATCACTGGCGACCAGATATCAATGAGTCATCATCAGCACATGGGATGTCCGTCAGAGATAAATGATCAGAGTTGAGCAGCGGAATCGTGACTTTCTTAAGTCGCGTAAGTTCAAAAGAGGTTGGATCCGAATAAGATTAAGACTATCGCTGAATAGCCCTGACCAACCAAGGTGACTGAAAGAAGGAGTTTTCTTGGTTTGGCCAGCTGCTATGGGAAATTTGTTGAAGGAGTCTCGTCGATACTGGTGCCCTGAGCAGACGGAAGTAGAAGAAGACGAAGTTCGAGTGGACCGTTGATCTCAGCAAAGTTTCGCTGAGCCAAAAAAAACAAACACAAGACCATAATACACAATTTTTCTAATTAACTATATATACACACTGATCAATACAACATACCTTAACGACATATTTCCACATATCAAACACGTACTAGAACATCAACCATACAAAATCCAACACAACTACACAAAGAAACATAACACAGTACAAAAAGAAAGAGATATCACATAACATAATGAACTATGAATATACAGCAACATAATTCAACAAATTATATATATATATATATACCACCTAAAAATCAGGTGCACAAACACAACATAATGCACGACACAAACAAATACATAACCTACCATAAAATATAAACAAAATAACTTAAGTCGTTAGTAGTAAAATCGCAGTCACATCTGCAAAAACCAATACCTTGCCCCACCATCACATACCACCATTCCATGCCTAATAAAATTTACTAATTCAAGTACAAAATGAACAATAAACACCACAAAAGTGCAAAAAAAATTAGTTGAAAAAAAATAAATTAAAATTAATTAAATTAACCACCATATATATATAAAAAAAGGAAAATTTATCAGCTTGTTGTAACATACTAACATAAAAATAATATGCACAAGACATACTAACTACTAAAATGTGTGCACCCTTACAGCAGTATGACTCTGTGAGCTGTAATGAACCAACCAACTTATTAAACCTTATAATGTTATCAACACATAAAACACAAATAGTATAAGTGAGAAAGACAAATAATAAATGTTTATATACATAGATACCTATGCATATAAGCAACAACATGAAAATACGAAGCAATAGATAAAAGCTCACAATATATATAGAATACAATAACAACGTAGGAGTAGCGAATATACAAAATATGTACGATAAGACCGGTGTATATGTGCTAAATGACTACTACACAAAAAAGAGAGAAACACTCAGTCTCTTACAACAATAAAGAGTCATATTGACAAACACAATTTGTTACAACATTAATAACGTAAATAAGTCGATTTAAGAAAACATACAAATAGATACACAAAACAAAAGTAACTAAACGACGTTAAGTAAATATGCACAAGTATACATACAACTATTTCAATGACACCGCAACGTAACCAATACAACAAAACAGTAATAAACGTCATAAAATATAACGACAACAAACAACACAATACAATAACACAAATACTTTTCATACAAGTCATGGGTTACGAAATAGGCATACATCTACCGGTTTTAAAACAAATCATTAACATACACAATTGAAGAGCATACTAATTACGAGTTAGGAACGACATAGTATTGCATGACAGCATAGTAATAGATTAAAATGTAAATAACTTAATAACAGAGAAAAACATTTTTATTACCAACTAGAACACCCAAATAAATTATTGTAAAATCTATGCATTTATGCATTTCCTTTGAAATTATATATACAACGATATTCATACAATAATAGGATAAGCTACATGAAAAAGACAGTGTACATGTAACAAAAAAATATAATTACTATTAATGACTAACATAAGTACAAAAAGAGAGATCACGATAAACAAAGGCTAAATTGAGCACGCCTAGCGTGTGTACCACTTAAAAACTCAACTAACAAACAATATAAACATAATACACGTGACAAACTGCAGATAACGATTATGAATTCATGAGCTACATATGATACATAAGTCATACATGCGTTTAACATAAGGATACACAACATATTATATGTCTATACTAAACATGTTTAACGACTTAACAATTAAAATGACAAAACATATTAAACTCGTGTATGTTGATATATGTAATGGACATAACTGCGTTCAAGCCTGCAATTCATCCCCAACCCAATAGGCAGTCGGAGAGGATAATTCAGACTCTCAATGACATGTTAAGGGCTTGCACACAGGACCTCAGAGGGAACCGAGATGGTGTGATCAAGCTAATTGAGTTCTCCTATAACAACAGCCACCATAGTGCCATTGGCATGGCACCCTTTGAGGCACTCTATGGACGTAAGTGTAGGTCCCCCTGTTCATTGGGACAAGGTTGGCGAGCGTACTATTACAGATCCTGAGTTGGTCAAACAGACTAGAGAGAAAGTAAAGTTGATACGTGATAGGCTCAAGGTTGCGCAAGACATAAGTAAGAGTTGGGCAGATTCAATGAGGCGTCCTTTAGAGTTTGCTATGGGCGAGAAGGTTATTTGAGAGTGTATCCTATGAAGGGGGTTTCACGATTTGGTTTGAAGGATAAGCTGAGGCCTCGCTACATTAGCCCATATGAGGTACTCGAGAGGGTCGGTACCTTGGCCTACCGATTAGCGTTACCCCTGTAGAAATAAGAAGGTTTGAGTGATTTCAAAATAAGAAATTTGAATATATATATATATATATATATAAACGTTGAGTATATATATATACACAAGTGTACATGTATGCATGATAACTTGCCT
>AP025073.1:16213156-16356097 GCA_036186865.1 Eustoma russellianum | reverse complement strand
AACTTGCCTTATTTAGCTTATATATTATGTTGCCGTACTAACGAGCCATGAAGCATTAAAGCTTACATCATATGGCGAACATTTGTTGAGTTTATACTATTTTCAGGTGCCACAATTAATGAACTAAAGTAGTTCATTAAGTGAAGTACTTAGTTTAATAAACTAAGTAGTTCATTAAAGGAAGATGCATTTGGAAAAGGCACAAAGGCAACATGGCTATGGAAGGAAAGTCTTCTCCTCGTCCCCACATTTAATTCCACACGTTTTTATACATATATATACTATATTTTCAGATTTTTTATAAAAGGCACATACACATGTATTCCAACGTACTACCAACACGTTATATATCTTACGTACGTACGTTAACGTCACACCACTATACTTAACTCATATTTATGAGTATATTCAGGTCTTATATCATATGATATAAGATATGGTGATGACAAATTAAAAACGACACGATAAAAGGTTCTAAACCGAAATTTGTCGTATCGGGCGAATACCGAAACTTCGCCAACGTGTCACGTACTTGCCATAAATAAATGGCCAGCACATATACATCAAAAAATGATGTAAATTTCGTGCACATCACTGAAAATTCAAGTAAAAAATACTTTCCATGTTGGCACACACAAATCACCCCACATTTAGGCCAAAATGTGAAGATTCCAATTTTAATTTTGTCACATGTTTATGGTACCACTTTAAATCAGCCAAGAGCTTAAATTTAAAGTATATATTATATATATTATGTATAACATGTGCAAAAGTTGGAATTTAAATTATAGAAAAATCGGGTAATCGATAAATATCGAAAATTCGGTTTTCTACGCACTTAACATGGAACGTTTTTCTTGAACATCATGTGACACGTATCTAGACACTTTTTACATATAATATACATCTTAAAGTGTTCTAGAAAATTAAATTAAGGGCTGATTGGAATATTACATGTGTGTATTATTAAATGTGCACTATTTTACAAAGTTAGCAAAAATAAATTTCAGCACATGCACAAACATATTCAAACGTCACTACAGCTGAGTTGGAGCACATGTGGAGCCTTGTTGGCATGTTGATTGGTCAAGGATCAACCATACAATGTTGATGAATCAAAGAGAGAAGCTACAAAAGGTAAGTATTCAACATATACCTCTCTTATGTCACATGCTGAAAATTTCAGCATGTCACACTTGTCTTGGCCGAATTCTTCACCATTAAGAAAGATATTTTGTCAATTTTTCATTAAAGGATAAATTAAAGGAGTTATGGAAATGATTTGAATTTTATGTAAGGTAATTAAGTGTGATATTTTACATATCACACATGCTGAAATTTTTCAGCATGTGTGAGGGGTGTGCTGGCCGAATGTTGCTTCTCTTTGTGTCCAAGTTCATTCTTCATTTGGTAGCAAGACTTACCTTATATAATTGATTTATTTTTATGACAAAAATTCAAAAAAAAATGGAAAAAATCTGAATTTATCTCATGTTGTAAATGCTGAAAATTTCAGCATTGAAAATTAGGGTGCTGGCCGATTTTTTGAGGATGGAAGGAAGGATTTTTTGTGTCTTGTACTTTATGACAAAATTTGAGATTTATGGAATGTATTATGTGATGATCTTTGGCACATTTTTAAAGTGTTTATTTCAGATTTTCCATGTCATCAAATGATGACAACATTGAGCCAATCAAAAGGTGCCAAGTAAGCAATGACTAAATGATGGTCCAATGAAGTGATGCCAAGTAAGCAAAGCATTGTCACCATGATGTCTTACACTCTCTCAAGCAATTAAAAGGAAATTTTCAAGAGAGGGAGGAGCACATAGGGGGATGGCTAGAAGGGCTATAAGGAGAAGAGAAGAACAAACAAAAACAATACCAAGATTTGCATTCTAAAGTGATCAAAGTGCCAAGCCTCTTTTCTCCTACACTTTCTTTCTCTCTTTTCTTGTAAAAAGCCTATTGTACTTTGCATCTTTCAATCTTGAATAGGCTTCATAGAAACCACCATTCATACATCTTTGTAAAAGATTGATCAAGGTGTGATCAATCTTCATTCTAGCGAGGTGGTGGTGTTCGTGCAAATTGTGTTTGTCATACAAGGTTTGTAAAGGGTTGGAGTTAGGTGTAACTCTATCAACCCTGCGGTAAGGTGTACTGGGTGTGTGAAATTAGTGTGAACCAAGGAAGGTGTTCCTTGAAGACTGGAGTAGATTGTTTATAACCGAACCAGTATAAAATTCTTGGTGCAATTTACTTTCAGCATTTACTTTTCAGTTTCTGCACTGGTTACTCATCTTGTTCACGTTCGTAAAAATAGTAAACGATTTTCAAAAATTGTAAAATTTTCAGAAACATACATAAACGTTCTAGGGTTAATTTGGCACAAGTTTCAACCCTTTTGGACAAGTATAGGTCAGTCAAACATCAAAAGTTCTGAGACTAGTGCAGTCTGATTTTCAGACTTGCAAAGGTTGAGACTTTGGTTGTATTTGACCTACTTCCCAAAAGAATTTTCAAACACTGTTTCAACCCATTTAAATATAGTGTGTGAGGAGTTATTGGTCAAATTTTCAGATCATTTGGACATTCACACAAATAGGAATTAATTTTTTCAAAACCATCTACCGTTTCTGGCAGATTTGCACAATCTGAGTGCCAACGGTTTTTGAAGGGGTTAAAGGTTGAATTTTGATTTGAAATTTTTAGGGGACCCTCATAACATCTGAGGCTAAGTTCTCTCAAAATTTCATAATTTTTGGAGACCTCTAACCTAGTTTTAAAAACGTTTTAAAACTGGTCCTGAAAACAGAATCTGTTTTCAGAACTTGAATTGGTTAGGTTTAAAGAAATTTTAAAAACCATATTTTCCGCACCATCTATTCAACCCCCCCTTCTAGTGGTGCCTTGCAGATCCTACAAGTGGTATCAGAGCGCAGGAATACTCACTACAAGGAATCCAACGATTCAGTGAGATGGCATCCACAAATCTCAAAACCGAACAAGAAGGTATGTCGAGCCAAAGGCCTCCACTTTTTGACGGTGAGTCCTTTATTCAATGGAAACTTAGGATGAAACTTTTTCTTATGGCTATAGATATAGATCTTTGGTCAATAATTGAAGATGGTCCATATGTCCCATCTAATGTATCCACTGTAGACGGAGTTACTTTAGAAGTTATTAAAACTAGACAAGAATATACGAGTGATGATAAAAAGAAACTTAGTATGAATGCTAGGCCTATGCAATTGCTCTTAAACGGATTAAGTAAAAGTGAGTCTAGTTATGTGTCAAATTGTTCGAGTGCACAAGAAATGTGGAGAATTCTAGAAATGAAACACGAAGGCACGAGTCAAGTAAAAGAGTCAAAAATTAATATGCTCATGTCTACTCTTGAGTCTTTTAAATTGTTGCCTAATGAGTCGATTGTAGATATGGATCTTCGTTTAACTAACATCTATAACTCTCTTGAGTCTCTTGGTAAGGCTTTTACTACGCAGGAAAAGGTACAGAAAGTCCTACGAAGCCTTCCTTCGGAATGGGACCCTAAAGTGAATGCTATAGAAGAAAGTAAGGAGACTAAATCAATAAAAATGGAAGAACTCATTGGCTCACTCAAAGTTTATGAAAACAAACTTACTATTCGGAAATCGGAATCATCCAAACAAGGTAAGACAATTGCTTTTAAATCAAATGAATACGTCTCCCCTCCCTCCGATCACGTAGATGATAGTGATTCCGAATCGGATAATGATGATTTAATTCTATTGGCTAAAGGACTAAGAAGATTCATGAGAAAGTCATTTAGAAATAAAAACAAGGGCACTACATCTAAGAGAAATAAAAACAAGACAAATGATAAGGACATTAAATGTTATGAATGCGGCAAACTCGGACACTTATCATATGACTGCCCAAACAAAGAAAAGCAAACTAATAAATACCCTGACAAGGAGCGGAACAAAAATAGACTCGTCTCAGATCCTAAACAAAGGAAACGTGCACTAAAGGCCTCCACATGGAGTGACTCATCAGACTCTGAAACTGAGACCGAAGAGGAGACCGCTCAAGTTTGCTTCGCTTCAAAGGCGTCTAATGAGGTATCATCCGATTCTGACTCTGACTCTGAACCTTCTTATGATGATCTTTTTAGTCAGTATCTTGAATTACATAAATTTACTAAGACTCTCGCAAAAGAAAAGAAACGTTTAATTGAAGACAAGAAACTGTTAGAATCTTCTAACGAGAATCTTGTCGCTCAATTAAGCGATTCAAAGAAAGAGTCTTCATGTGTCATCACTGCATTAAAAACCGAGATCTCATCATTGACTTCTCAAAATAATGAAATGAAATCCGAGATTTCAAATTTGAAATCAAGGAATACAAACTTAGAGAAAATGATGAAACAATTCGATACAGGGTCAAACATGCTGCATCGCATCATATTATCGCAAAAGCATGACAGTGACAAAACTGGATTGGGATACGTTGATACTAACGAAGTATCAACCAAACCAACCAAGTTTGTTGTGTCTAAGAAAGTAGACACCCCTAAACATCAAGTGGCGTCTAAGATGACGCAAAAAGCGTCCCCTTCCACACGCCCCACTCCCTCATATCATGTGAAATATAACGTTGTACCATATAGATATGAGAAGAAAAGAACAATGCATACACAAAATACATATCATCCACGCACTACGCACACGCACACAAGGACATATCAAAAGCGTCCTTCATTCAATGAGTATAGAGGAGTCCTTGGGCAAAGACCCAAAGTACATGCACCACATGTATATTATATCGCACCTTCATTCTTGCCATTTGATAGACCGAGAAGGATCACCCAAGTATGGGTACCGAAAGGTACCTTTACCAAAAGGTGATTAACTAACTCGAAAGGACCCAAAATTAAAAGGGTACCTAAATCACCTTTTCACATTGCAGGGAGACCACTCATCAAAAGACACATCAATAAAGTGGTTCCTTGACAGTGGTTGCTCGAGGCACATGACGGGTGACCCGAGCCTGTTCTCCAAATTAAAGAAGGTCACAAAAGGCGGATCCGTGACCTTTGGAGACAACAATGAAGGGAAGATCATTGGAAAAGGTACGATTGGCAATCCGAATACACTTCAAATCTCCAACGTATTTTTGGTAAGCAACTTATCTTACAATCTTCTTAGTATTTCTCAATTTGTTGACAATGGCTTCAATGTTTGTTTTACTCACCCTTATTGCAATATAATAAATAAAAATGGAGAAACCGTCTTAAAAGGAAAACGAGAAGGAAATATCTTTACACTATCTATGGATGATGTAGTAGACGCTAAAGTTAAATGTTTTATGTCAAATGAACCCAATGTGAATTTGTGGCATAGACGTTTAGGACACATAGGTATTTCTACACTAGAAAATTGCAACGAAAGAACCTAGTACGGGGATTGCCTACGCTTGATTTAGACAACTTTCAGTTGTGTGAATCTTGCATAAAAGGCAAACAAACACGTGAGTCACTTAAGCCTAAAAATGAGATAAGCATGACTAGAATACTAGAACTATTGCATATCGATTTGTTTGGTCCTAGTCGCACTACAAGCCTTGGTGGGCGTCACTATGCATGCGTGATTGTTGATGACTTTTCTCGTTATACTTGGACTTTATTTCTTGCACATAAAGATGATAGCGCCGTAGAAATTGCTAAATTAATTAAACAACTTGAAAATCAATACGGCGTAAATGTGAAAAGAATAAGAAGCGATAGAGGCGGTGAATTTAAAAATAAAGAGATGATTTCGTTTTGTGAAGAAAAAAGAATTAAACATGAGTTTTCGCCACCTAGAACTCCACAATTAAATGGAGTAGTAGAAAGAAAGAATCGCACACTACAAGAAATTGCTAGAACCATGCTTTGCGAAAATAAATTGCCTAGATTTCTGTGGGCGGAAGCCGTAAATTGTGCATGCTATATTGTAAATCGCATATCTATAAGAAAGAAAATAAATAAGACGCCTTACGAAATTTTGAATGATCGCATGCCTAAGATTGATTATTTTCGTGTGTTTGGATGCAAATGCTTTGTCTTGAATACAAAAGATAATTTAGATAAATTTGAATCCAAATCAATTGAGTGCATTTTTGTTGGGTATTCCATAAATTCAAAAGCATATAGATGTTATGATCCTCTCACTAGACAAATCATAGAATCTATTCATGTTAAATTCAATGAATTTGGAGAGATTGATAAAGATAAGGAATATGACGATGATTTTGAATTGAAACCCGTTTTGGATGAAGATAATGATTCTTTTGATATGCATGAGATGAATGAGACACTAGAAATGCATGATCATATAGAGATGCATGATAACTTAGAAAATAATCAACCAAGATGGCATAGAGATCACCCACAAGATCTCATCATAGGCGACATCACTCACGGTGTGCGACCACGTAGAAGAATCACTTCGGATGAAATAAATGAATTTCATGCTATGATTTCTGAAATTGAGCCCAAAAATGTGCATGATGCTTTGAGTGATTCATCATGGATTGATGCTATGCATGACGAACTTAATCAATTCGTTAGAAATGATGTATGGGATTTAGTGCCACGACCACAAGATAAGACAATAATAGGCACAAAGTGAGTATTTAGGAATAAAGTGAATGAAGAAGGAAAGGTCGTTAGAAATAAAGCAAGACTCGTAGCTCAAGGATATAATCAAGAAGAAGGAATAGACTACGATGAAACATTTGCACCCGTAGCACGTTTAGAAGCTATACGACTCTTACTTGCCGTTGCTTGCATGAAAGATTTTAAATTGTATCAAATGGACGTCAAAAGTGCTTTTCTAAACGGATTCATACAAGAAGAAGTATACGTGAAACAACCACCCGGTTTTAAAGATTTGAAACATCCAGATCACGTGTACAAACTAAAGAAGGCACTGTATGGCCTAAAGCAAGCGCCAAGAGCATGGTATGATCGTTTTGCTACTTTCCTTTTAGAAAATAATTTTAAACGTGGTACTATAGATAGTACACTATTTTTGAAACAAGAAAAATCAGATTTACTTATTATTCAAATCTACGTAGATGACATTATTTTTGGTTCTACCTCACATAGACTCGTTAAAGATTTTGAAAATTGTATGAAAGCTGAATTTGAAATGTCTATGGTTGGTGAACTTAATTATTTTCTTGGCTTGCAGATGAAGCAAACGAGTAAAGGAATTCATATAAGCCAAGCTAAGTACGTAAATGGCATGATCAAGAAGTTCAGTTTTGAAAATTTGAAACCATCCCCCACGCCTATGAGTGTTACTACTAAATTAGACAAAGACGAACATGGTAAAGACGTTGATAATGGATTATATCGATCTATGATAGGTTCTTTACTATATTTAACTGCTAGTAGGCCTGACATTATGTTTAGCGTATGCATGTGTGCTCGTTTTCAAAGTCAACCTAAGGTGTCACACTTAAATGCGGTAAAAAGAATATTCCGTTATATTAAGCACACGCCCACCTTACGTATTTGGTATGATAAGGACTCTACATTCGACTTACATGCTTACACTGATGCAGATTATGGTGGCTGCAAGATAGATAGAAAAAGCACGAGCAGAACTTGCCAATTTATAGGAAATTCCCTTATTTCATGGTTTTCCAAAAAGCAAGCAAGTGTTGCTTTGTCCACTACTGAGGCTGAGTATATGGCTCTTAGCCTTTGTTGCACACAGTTGTTGTGGATAAAACAACAACTTTCGGACTTTGGAATTACCGTAAATAAAATTCCTATATATTGTGATAGTATGAGTGTAATAAATTTGTCTAAGAACCCCGTATTACACTCTAAGGCTAAGCATATAGAAGTTCGCTATCATTTTCTTCGTGATCACGTTAACAATGGTAATATTGTCATAGATCACGTACGCACAGAATCACAAGTAGCGGATATATTTACAAAGGCCTTAAATCAAGCCACATTTGAATCTCTTCGTTCTAAATTAGGCATGATTCCTGTTGATATGATTTAATGCGATATTATTTGATTTACTTTCCTTTTTGACAGGAATCTTTTGATTAACTTTCCAAAATAAAGGGGGAGAGAGAAGCATGATTTAAGGGGGAGAGAGATTTAAGGGGGAGAGAGATCACTGATTGATCCTAATTGCATGAATCAAGGGGGAGCCGGATTTGAAATTCGAAATTCAAATTTCAAATCTGTGCATAATTCAAGGGGGAGAGATAACACTTAAATCATGTACACTAGTTATTTTGAAAATCATCAAAAGGGGGAGATTGTAGAAATAAGAGGGTTTGAGTGATTTCAAAATAAGAAATTTGAATATATATATATATATAAACGTTGAGTATATATATATATATACACAAGTGTACATGTATGCATGATAACTTGCCTTATTTAGCTTATATATTATGTTGCCGTACTAACGAGCCATGAAGCATTAAAGCTTACATCACATGGCGAACATTTGTTGAGTTTATACTATTTTCAGGTGCCACAATTAATGAACTAAAGTAGTTCATTAAGTGAAGTACTTAGTTTAATAAACTAAGTAGTTCATTAAAGGAAGATGCATTTGGAAAAGGCACAAAGGCAACATGGCTATGGAAGGAAAGTCTTCTCCTCCTCCCCACATTTAATTCCACACGTTTTTATACATATATATACTATATTTTCAGATTTTTTATAAAAGGCACATACACATGTATTCCAACGTACTACCGACACGTTATATATCTTACGTACGTACGTTAACGTCACACCACTATACTTAACTCATATTTATGAGTATATTCAGGTCTTATATCATATGATATAAGATATGGTGATGACAAATTAAAAACGACACGATAAAAGGTTCTAAACCGAAATTTGTCGTATCGGGCGAATACCGAAACTTCGCCAACGTGTCACGTACTTGCCATAAATAAATGGCCAGCCCATATACATCAAAAAATGATGTAAATTTCGTGCACATCACTGAAAATTCAAGTAAAAAATACTTTCCATGTTGGCACACACAAATCACCCCACATTTAGGCCAAAATGTGAAGATTCCAATTTTAATTTTGTCACATGTTTATGGTACCACTTTAAATCAGCCAAGAGCTGAAATTTAAAGTATATATTATATATATTATGTATAACATGTGCAAAAGTTGGAATTTAAATTAGAGAAAAATCGGGTAATCGATAAATATCGAAAATTCGGTTTTCTACGCACTTAACATGGAACGTTTTTCTTGAACATCATGTGACACGTATCTAGACACTTTTTACATATAATATACATCTTAAAGTGTTCTAGAAAATTAAATTAAGGGCTGATTGGAATATTACATGTGTGTATTATGAAATGTGCACTATTTTACAAAGTTAACAAAAATAAATTTCAGCACATGCACAAACATATTCAAACGTCACTACAGCTGAGTTGGAGCACATGTGGAGCCTTGTTGGCATGTTGATTGGTCAAGGATCAACCATACAATGTTGATGAATCAAAGAGAGAAGCTACAAAAAGTAAGTATTCAACATATACCTCTCTTATGTCACATGCTGAAAATTTCAGCATGTCACACTTGTCTTGGCCGAATTCTTCACCATTAAGAAAGATATTTTGTCAATTTTTCATTAAAGGATAAATTAAAGGAGTTATGGAAATGATTTGAATTTTATGTAAGGTAATTAAGTGTGATATTTTACATATCACACATGCTGAAATTTTTCAGCATGTGTGAGGGGTGTGCTGGCCGAATGTTGCTTCTCTTTGTGTCCAAGTTCATTCTTCATTTGGTAGCAAGACTTACCTTATATAATTGATTTATTTTTATGACAAAAATTCAAAGAAAAATGGAAAAAATCTGAATTTATCTCATGTTGTAAATGCTGAAAATTTCAGCATTGAAAATTAGGGTGCTGGCCGATTTTTTGAGGATGGAAGGAAGGATTTTTTATGTCTTGTACTTTATGACAAAATTTGAGATTTATGGAATGTATTATGTGATGATCTTTGACACATTTTTAAAGTGTTTATTTCAGATTTTCCATGTCATCAAATGATGACAACATTGAGCCAATCAAAAGGTGCCAAGTAAGCAATGACTAAATGATGGTCCAATGGAGTGATGCCAAGTAAGCAAAGCATTGTCACCATGATGTCTTACACTCTCTCAAGCAATTAAAAGGAAATTTTCAAGAGAGGGAGGAGCACATAGGGGGACGGCTAGAAGGGCTATAAGGAGAAGAGAAGAACAAACAAAAACAATACCAAGATTTGCATTCTAAAGTGATCAAAGTGCCAAGCCTCTTTTCTCCTACACTTTCTTTCTCTCTTTTCTTGTAAAAAGCCTATTGTACTTTGTATCTTTCAATCTTGAATTGGCTTCATAGAAACCACCATTCATACATCTTTGTAAATGATTGATCAAGGTGTGATCAATCTTCATTCTAGCGAGGTGGTGGTGTTCGTGTAAATTATGTTTGTCATACAAAGTTTTTAAAGGGTTGGAGTTAGGTGTAACTCTATCAACCCTGCGGTAAGGTGTACTGCGTGTGTGAAATTAGTATGAACCAAGGAAGGTGTTCCTTGAAGACTGGAGTAGGTTGTTTATAACCGAACCAGTATAAAATTCTTGGTGCAATTTACTTTCAGCATTTACTTTTCAGTTTCTGCACTGGTTACTCATCTTGTTCACGTTCGTAAAAATAGTAAACGATTTTCAAAAATTGTAAAAATTTCCAGAAACATACATAAACGTTCTAGGGTTAATTTGGCATAAGTTTCAACCCTTTTGGACAAGTATAGGTCAGTCAAACATCAAAAGTTCTGAGACTAGTGTAGTCTGATTTTCATACTTGCAAAGGTTGAGACTTTGGTTGTATTTGACCTACTTCCCAAAAGAATTTTCAAAAACTGTTTCAATCCATTTAAATATAGTGTGTGAGGAGTTATTGGTCAAATTTTCAGATCATTTGGACATTCACACAAATAGGAATTAATTTTTTCAAAACCATCTACCGTTTCTGGCAGATTTGCACAATCTGAGTGCCAACGGTTTTTGAAGGGGTTAAAGGTTGAATTTTGATTTGAAATTTTTAGGGGACCCTCATAACATCTGAGGCTAAGTTCTCTCAAAATTTCATAATTTTTGGAGACCTCTAACCTAGTTTTAAAAACGTTTTACAACTGGTCCTGAAAACAGAATCTGTATTCAGAACTTGAATTGGTTAGGTTTAAAGAAATTTTAAAAACCATATTTTCCGCACCATCTATTCAACCCCCCCTTCTAGTGGTGCCTTGCAGATCCTACAACCCCTGCCTTGGCTCAGGTTCACAACGTGTTTCATGTTTCTTAGTTGAGGACATATGTTCTGGATCGGAGCCATGTTTTAGATGAGCCACCGTTGAGAATTCGACCGGACACGACCTATAAGGAGATTCCTATCAGGATCGTGGATCACAAGGACCAAGTGTTGAGACACCAAGTCATCCCTTATGTTAAAGTCTAGCAGACAAATCACACCGAGCGCGAGGCGACTTGGGAGCTCGAGCAGCAGTTGCGAGAGAGATATCCACAGCTCTTCGAATAAGGTACGTCAAGTTTCAAGGACGAAACTTTTTGTAAGGGGGATAGGATGTTACAGCCGTGAAAAAAAGAAATAAAGAAATAATAATAATAATATATGATAATAATAATAATAATAGAGGATAAAGATAAAAGACAAAAAGAAAGGAATAGTAATAAAATGAAGGATAGAGATAAATACAATTAAATGGTAAGTAGAATTACACTAGGAAACCTAAACAAAAATCTAATGGGAAACCTAAAATCTACCCTAACTCCCCCACCATATATATACATATACACGCATAAAAATACCAAAAAAAACCCCACCCAGCCGCTCAACACACGCACACGCACAAGAAAAAGAAAAAAAAGGAGAAAAAAAGAGAGAAGAAGAAGGCAAGCGAGGCCCGAACCTAAGTTTTAATCCGTTGACTTTATTCGTGTTATCATCAATCGAGGTAGGTGCCTTTTCTCCCCTCAAATGGGTATAATCCATGCATGCTTTAATGGTATATTTATGTGAATCGTTGTTTTTATTTGTTTAAGATATTAATTTTGCATATGTTTTATATGACAAAGCATGAGATGATTTGTGTATGCTGCTACATGCGTGTATGTGTATGTATTTGATGATAGGATTTTTTAGGTTAAAAATACCCTCAAATTAATCCAAAAGATTAGAAATTTTCATAACTGTAGTTGTTTAAAATAATTGAGGTTTGTAGGAAATAGGAATTAATTAAAAAAATGAAAAAAAAAGTAATTTCCAGGTCAGCCGGGCCAGGCCGACCCGGATGTCTGGTCTGACCCGCTAGGCTGATCCGGTTTCTTGTCTAGGCTGGTTCGAAAATTTTTTTTTTAAAAAAAGAGGGAAGGAATGGACCAGACCGGGCCGGATGGCCAGCAGATGGACCAGGACAGCAGGCCGGCCCAAAATCGAAATTAATAAAAAAAGTAGAAATTCTGGAAATTAATTTCTGAAATGAATAAATAATAAATAATTAATTAAAATTAGTTTAAAATTCCAGAAAAATATATTTAATTATCAGAAAATTCTAAATAAATTCTAGAAAATATAAAATGTTAAAATTAAATTATTTCCACTTAATTTCTAAATTTTGATAAATATAAGTAATTAAAAATAATTAGTAACAAATAGAATTAAATAAGGGAAAATTTGGAAAAATTAGTAGAAAATTCTATAAAATTAATACGACCTAAGGAAAAATAAAGATGATGCTAAATAAAAACTTTTCAATATTCATAAAATTTACAAACCCAAATATTGAGTGTCGGAGATGGTGAGGATGTAGAGAAAAGGGGGCTTGAGTGATTACAATATGCATGATTTAAATAACGTGTTACAAAGAAATGCATGACATATTTTATGACATGACACGTTTGTGCATAAAACTTGCTTTATATAGTTCATATATAATGTTGTCGTACTAACGAGCCATGAAGCTTTAAAGCTTACATCAAATGGCAAGAATTTGTTGTGTTAGAACTATTTTCAGGTGCCATCATTAATGAATTAAAATAGTTCATTAAGTGAAGTACTTAGTTAAATAAACTAAGTAGTTCATTAAAGGAAGCTATATTTGGAAAAGGCACAAATGCAACAAATTGAAGAATGGAAAGTTCTCCTCGCCTTCGATACACGTTTTTATACATATATTTTTATATATACTCAGATTTTTTTAAAAGGAACATACACATATATTCCAACGTACTACCGACACGTTATATATTTTACGTACGTACGTTAACGTCACACCACTATATTTAACTCATATTTATGAGTATATTCAGGTCTTACATCATATGATATAAGTCATGGTGATGGCAAATTTATTACGACACGTTAAAAGGTTCTAAACCAAAAATTGTCGTATCGGGTGAATACCGAAACTTCGCCAACGTGTCACGTACTTGCCATAATAGATGGCCAACCCCTACACTTCAAAAATTACCACAAATTTCGTGGCTCACATGGTATATACAGCCATAAAATCATTCCATGTTGGCACACACAAATCACCCTAAATCAAGGCCAAATTGTGGAGATTCCAAATTCAATTTATGTCACATACTAGGCGCCACTTTAATCAGCCCTAAGTGCTGAACATTAAAGTTTAATTTATGTATATTATGTGTAACATAATATATATAACATGTGCAAAAAGTTGGAATTTAATCGAAGAAAAATCGGTAATCGACAAACGTCGAAAGTTCGGTTTTCTACAAACACGACACATGGAACATTTTTGGCATGGCATATAACATGTATCTAGACACTTTTTACAAACTTCATACATTCTAAAGTGTTCTAGAAAAATCAATTAAGGGCTGATTGGAATATACCATATGTGTATAATTATATATGCACTACTTTACAAAGTTTGCAAAAATAAAATTCAGCACATGTACACTCATCATACACGCCTAGCTCAGCATTGTTGGAGCATATGTGGAGCTTTGTTGGCATCTTGATTGGCCAAGAATGAAGTATACAAGGTTGGTGACACAAAGGAAGGAACTACAAAAGGTAACATTTCAAACTTTGTCACATTTGTGACACATGCTGAAAATTTCAGCATGTGTAATATGGCTGGCCGATTTTTGCTACAAAATTATGCCATATTTACCATTTTGAATTATGTGGATTAATTGAAAGATAGTATGGCAATGTTTTAAATATATTATGTAAATAATCAAGTGATATTTTCAAATATCACACATGTTGAAAATTTCAGCATGTGTGTAATGCATATGGCCGAATTTGTGGCCTTCTTGGTGACCAATTTTTATTCCAAAATTAGTAGAAATGTTATGTACTAAATGATGATTGATTTCTTCTTTATTTTCAAGGAATTAATCAAATGCAAACTTGGCAACAATTTGAATTAAGTGTGAATATCACATGCTGAAATTTCAGCATGCATATGGCCGATTTTTATGATAGAAATTGATGAAAATTTGTCTTGCTAATTATGTGGAATGATTATGTGATTTATGACAACACTTTTATGGCTAATTGGCACATGTTTTTAAGGTTTATTTTCAGATTTATCTAGTCATCAAATGATGACAACTTCCATCCAATCAATGAGTGCCAAGTAAGCAAGAGCTTAATGATCATCCAATAAGGAGTTGCCAAGTAAGCAAGAAAATGTCACAATGATGCAATATACTCTTCTAAGGACTTAGAAGATAATTTTCAAGAGGAAAAGAAGGCTAAGGGGGGCGGCCACCATTGATAAAAGGAAAGAGGAGAGCAAACAAAAATACAAGACAAGGCTTGCAATTTGAAGTGCTCAAAAACGTTTTATACACTCTTCTTCTATACTTCTTTCTTTCTTCTCTCTAAAAGCCTATTGTATTCATATTCATATATCTTGAATAGGCTTCTTACATACCACCATATACTCTTTATTGTTTTAAAAGATTGATGAATGTGTGATCAATCTTGCACTCGCAAGGTGGTGGTGTTCGTGATCATTGTAGTCACATACAAGGTTTGTAAAGGGTTGGAGTTGGTGTGTAACTCCATCAACCCTATGTGGTAAGGTGTTATTTGTGTTTTGTGATTAGTGCTAACCGAGGAAGGTGTCCTCGAAGACTGGAGTAGGTTGTTTTAACCGAACCAGTATAAAATTCCTTGTGTTCTCGACTTTTAGCACTTACTTTCAGTTTCCAGCACAGTGCATCACTTTCATCACATTATTAAAAATAGTAAACAAATTTCAAAAATCACAAAACTTTCAGAAAACATAGCCACACGTCTTAAGGTTCTTTTGGCGTAAGTTTCAACCCTTTTGGACAAGTATAAGTCATCCAAACGTCTAAAGTTATTAGAATTGTGCAGTCTGATTTTCACGCTTGCAAAGGTTAAGACTTTGAACGTATTTGACTAACTTCCCAAAAACATTTTTCAAAACGGTTTCAACCCAATTAAATAAACATAATAAAGAGTTAGTCATTAAATTTTCAGAGCATTTGGAGTCATGTTTAAATAGAAATAAAATTTTCAAATCAGACTACCGTTTCTGGCAGATTTGCGCAATCTGACCATCAACGATTTTTAAAGAGGTTAAAGGTTGAATTTTCATCTGAAATTTTTACGAGATACTCAGAACATCTGAGACTAAAATCTCTCCAAATTTCAGAATTTTGGAAGACCTGCAACCTAGTTTTAAAAACGTTTCAAAACAGGTCCTGAAAACAAAAACTGTTTTCAGAAGTTGTGTTTTTGGTTTAAAACAATTTTAAAAACCACATTTTCCGCACCCACTATTCAAACCCCCTTCTAGTGGTGCCTTGCAGATCCTACAAGTGGTATCAGAGCTCAGGAACACTCACAACTAAAGGATCCAACGATCTAAGTGAGATGGCAACCACAAACTTCAAAAACGAACAAGAAGGTATGTCCAGTCAAAGGCCTCCTCTCTTTAACGGTGAGTCTTATATTCAGTGGAGGTTAAGAATGAAACTTTTCCTTATGGATATTGATATTGATCTTTGGTCCATTATAGAAGATGATCCATTTGTTCCATCAAAATTATCCACTGTAGATGGAGTCACACTAGAGGTTGTTAAGCCTAAACAAGAGTATACTAGTGATGATAAAAAGAGACTGAGCACGAACGGTAGGGCTATGCAATTGCGTCTAAATGGACTAAGTAAAAGTGAATCTAGCTATGTTTCAAATTGTTCTAGTGCTCAAGAAATGTGGAGAATTCTTGAAATGAAACACGAAGGCACTAGTCAAGTAAAAGAGTCCAAAATCAACATGCTTATGTCCACACTTGAGTCATTTAAATTATTGCCAAATGAATCTATCGTTGATATGGATCTTCGCTTGACTAACATTTACAATTCTCTTGAGTCTCTTAGCAAAGCCTTCTCTATGCAGGAAAAGGTACAAAAGGTCTTACGAAGCTTTCCATCCGAGTGGGACCCTAAAGTAACGACCATAGAAGAAAGCAAAGAAACTAAATCAATTAAGATGGAGGAACTAATTGGATCACTTAAAGTATATGAAAAAAAACTCACCATAAGGAAATCGGAATCATCATCAAAACAAGGTAATACTATTGCATTTAAATCAAATGAATACGTCTCTACTTCTTCCGATCACGTAGATGATAGTGATTCTGAATCAGACAACGATGACTTAATTTTATTGGCTAAAGGCTTGAGAAAATTCATGACAAAGTCATTTAGAAACAAAACTAAGGCTACTTCAACTAAAAGAAATAAGAACAAAACAAATGACAAGGATGTTAAAGGTTACGAATGCGGTAAACTTGGACATCTATCATATAACTGCCCTAATAAGGACAAGCAAATAAACAAACACCCTGACAAGGATCGGACCAAAAATAGACTCGTCTAAGAACCTAAGCAAAGGAAAAGAGCTCTCAAAGCCTCCACTTGGAGTGATACATCTGCTTCCGAGACTGATACAGAAGAGGAGACTGCACAAGTATGCTTTGTGTCCAAAGCATCAAATGAGGGAACCCACACATCAAACATTTTTGGCATGGCATATAACATGTATCTGGACACTTTTTACATACTTCATACATTCTAAAGTGTTGTAGAAAAATCAATTAAGGGTTGATTGGAATATACCATATGTGTATAATTATATGTGCACTATTTTACAAAGTTTGCAAAAATAAAATTCAGCACATGTACACTCATCATACACGCCTAGCTCAGCATTGTTGGAGCATATGTGGAGCTTTGTTGGCATCTTGATTGGCCAAGAATGAAGTATACAAGGTTGGTGATACAAAGGAAGGAACTACAAAAGGTAACATTTCAAACTTTGTCACATTTGTGACACATGCTGAAAATTTCAGCATGTGTAATATGGCTGGCCGATTTTTGCTACAAAATTATGCCATATTTACCATTTTGAATTATGTGGATTAATTTAAAGATAGTATGTCAATGTTTTAAATATATTATGGAAATAATCAAGTGATATTTTCAAATATCACATATGCTGAAAATTTCAGCATGTGTGTAATGCATATGACCGAATTTGTGGCCTTCTTGGTGACCAATTTTTATTCCAAAATTAGTAGAAATGTTATATACTATATGATGATTGATTTCTTCTTTATTTTCAAGGAATTAATCAAATGCACACTTGGCAACAATTTGAATTAAGTGTGAATATCACATGCTGAAATTTCAGCATGCATATGGCCAATTTTTATGATGGAAATTGATGAAAATTTGTCTTGCTAATTATGTGGAATGATTATGTGATTTATGGCAACACTTTTATGACTAATTGACACATGTTTTTAAGGTTTATTTTCAGATTTATCTAGTCATCAAATGATGACAACTTCCATCCAATCAATGAGTGCCAAGTAAGCAAGAGCTTAATGATCATCCAATGAGGAGTTGCCAAGTAAGCAAGGAAATGTCACAATGATGCAATATACTCTTCCAAGGACTTAGAAGATAATTTTCAAGAGGAAGGCTAAGGGGGGGGGCAGCCACCATTGATAAAAGGAAAGAGGAGAGTAAACAAAAATACAAGACAAGGCTTGCAATTTGAAGTGCTCAAAAACGTTTTATACACTCTTCTTCTATACTTCTTTCTTTCTTCTCTCTAAAAGCCTATTGTATTCATATTCATACATCTTGAATAGGCTTCATACATACCACCATATACTCTTTGTTGTTGTAAAAGATTGATCAAGGTGTGATCAATCTTGCACTCGCAGGGTGGTGGTGTTCCATACAAGGTTTGTAAAGGGTTGGAGTTGGTGTGTAACTCCATCAACCCTGTGTGGTAAGGTGTTATTTGTATTTTTTGATTAGTGCTAACCGAGGAAGGTGTCCTCGAAGACTGGAGTAGGTTGTTTTAACCGAACCAGTATAAAATTCCTTGTGTTCTCTACTTTCAGCACTTACTTTCAGTTTCTAGCACAGTGCATCACTTTCATCACGTTTTAAAAATAGTAAACGAATTTCAAAAATCACGAAACTTTCAGGAAACATAGCCACACGTCTTAAGGTTCTTTTGGCATAAGTTTCAACCCTTTTGGACAAGTATAAGTCATCCAAACGTCTAAAGTTCTAAGAATAGTGCAGTCTGATTTTGAGGCTTGCAAAGGTTGAGACTTTGAACGTATTTGACTAACTTCCCAAAAACATTTTTCAAAACGGTTTCAACCCAATTAAATAAACCTAATAAGGAGTTACACATTAAATTTTCAGAGCATTTGGAGTCATGTTTAAATAGAAATAAAATTTTCAAATCAGACTACCGTTTCTGGCAGATTTGTGCAATCTGACCATCAATGATTTTTAAAGAGGTTAACGGTTGAATTTTAATATAAAATTTTTAGGAGATACTCAGAATATCTGAGACTAAAATCTCTCCAAATTTCAGAATTTTTGAAGACCTGCAACCTAGTTTTCAAAACGTTTCAAAACAGGTCCTGAAAACAGAAACTGTTTTCAGAAGTTGGGTTTTTGGTTTAAAATAATTTTAAAAACCACATTTTCTGCACCCACTATTCAACCCCCCCTTCTAGTGGTGCCTTGCAGATCCTACAGAGGATGGGCGTACGGGCCTCAGGCGACTTTGTTGTTCCATTCATGGCACGTGCATTTTGCATTTGGAGTGGGTTGAGATGTATGGGTCGCAGACGCTCGAGTGGAGTGGATCATGGTGTACGGGCCATGAGTATTCGGTTGTGGTGGATCATGGTGTACGGGCCATGTGTACTCGGTTATAGTGGATCATGGTGTACGGGCCATGGGCATCGGTTATGGTAGATCGTGGTGTACGGGCCACGGGCATCGGTCAGGGTGGATCGTGGTGTACCGGCCACAGGCATCCGTCAGGGTGGATTGTAGTGTACGGGCTACAGGCATCCTGTCAATCCCGGGATCATGCATTGCATATAGGTCTAGGGGCATATTGCATGACATGATTCTTGTTGCGTGTGACACGTGGATTGAGCATGCATCACGTACTTGCGCATTTTATATGGAGTGCTTTACTAACCACGTTTACTTTATCTTATGCATGTTATATCATATTTATGTGCTATGTGGTTATATCATTTTGGTATGTACGTTTTTTATTTGTTTGAGGCAGGCATCTACTGGGTGATTTTCTGTCACTCACCCCTACTTTTCAGGTGAGCCGGATGAGGACTATGAGCATATCTTTGTTGATGACGGGACGGACATAGCGGAGTGGGCCGGTTGAGAGCTGCAGCTAGGATAAGAGAGTACTCTGCAGCCGTTTTGTTCTTAGTTATCTTTTGGGGGTTTTCACAGACTTCTTTATTATTTTATTATCAGATTTCTATTATTCAGTGATGTAATAACAATTATTCGAGTTTAATTTAAGTTATGATTTATGTTTTCGTGAGAAAAATTTCTACGTCATTTCTGACATGTAAGAGATTGATTCGATGTCTTGTATTCTCCTTAGCGAGATACGGCGGACGCACTGTTCCTGATGTTAGGGCTCAGGAGCGAGGCGTTACAGCAGGACCCTGTGCAGGAACATTCTTCGGACCCCAGCATTCTGTGCCATTAGAGCAGAGCTGTGCACGTCTGCACCTTGAACTGAGTTTGAACTCGTGTTCTCCATTTAGTCTCTGTTAGATAGAAACACACAGGAATCAGTACAGAATCAAAACCAATAACGTCTTAAAAGTTGTTGGAAATAATTCAAGTCATATAAATTGACTTCTGTACAGTAATGGCCGACCTGTCGAGCTCAGGGTACACTGGACACATCTGCTAAGTTAAGACAGTTCAGATAGCGCATTTGAGTTTGCGTTCTGAACATTTAGACGAGCTGCCAACCTGAACAGAGCAACACTTCAGAACCACTGTTCTGTGCTATCAGCCTTCCAGCTGAGCTGAACTAGAGTCAGTCTGATCAGATAGATCAGATCGGTCCAGTCAATGCAATCGTATTTGCATTCTGGGCTGATCACCGACCTGCTGACCTCGGCACCTCAGCACAACAAACGAGAGTTGTGCTCTCAGTCGCTTCAGCCGAGCAAAGCTCAGCACGGCAGAGCTGCAGAACAATGAATGTCCTCAGCCAAACAGCAGAGAGCTCAGCACAACAACACTGTATAACAACAATGCTGTGCTATCCCACAGGCAGCTGAGCTCAGCATAAAACAGAGCTCAGCATAAAGCAGAGCTCAGCTCGACAAGAACCTTCACAACTCTACTGAGCAGAGATCCGAGGTGAGTCCAGGACTATGTCCTTAAGACGTTATTGCTCCTGTATACTTTGCCCAACCACAAGAGCAGCCGTCTCCCAAGATACAACAGAGATCAATTTAGACGAGCGGCACTGCAACGGTAAACTCTACGAACCTATTGGACTTCCTGAACTTCTCGGCATACTAATACAGAAGTGTATATGAGGGAGAATGTATGCAGAAGGAGATTGCAGAGAAAGAAAGGAACTTTGAATTCTGAGTGTGTCCACAGAGCTCACCTTCGGCCACTATTTATAGAGAAATTCTGAGGTCAGCGTAGTTATAGTCAGTCCAATCTCAGCCGTAGAATCAGATACCAGCTCGGCCTGAACCATTGGATCAGATAACCGAGCCAGGTCTGTTCTCAGCCGTTAGATCAACTAACTGTTCAATCTGAGCTATTAAAACAAAACAAATTCATGTCAGCTCGGCCAGTTAAAGTTTAACAACTTTTCAGAATTTAACCTTAGCCTAATCTTAACAACCCGGAGAGTTTGAACGGAACAAACTGTTTCCTGGCTGATAAGATCCGACCCGATGCTACAGGTCCCGGCCTGCAGTCTGTAGCCTGGCCTGTAGCCCAGTCCATAATTTGAACCCGTCATGTACACAGCTCAGTCCGCTACCTGAGCCCACGTCCAGGTACGGGCCAAGCTGAGCTGACTCTTCCTTTTACTTTGAACATTAATTTCTCATTCGACCGGTATCGCAATCGAGTGATTCAAAAGCCTACAATTATCTACTCATCAAGTAGATAATTAAGGACTCAACAGTATTAAATGAAAAAAAAAATTAAGGACTCATTAGTTTCCACTTATCACTAGTGAAACTAATCATAATATTAGCTCAAAGTACGTTGCTAACCACAGTTTGTAAGTTGGCTCAATTTCAATATCTTTTCATTTTCTCCAACAGGGTTTTGTCCACATGGAAAGAAAGCAAGCGGGGATTAACGGAAACAATGTTTTCGATCGGATTTGCTTAAACCCAATTTTTCAGAGTAGTTGATAACTAAATCTGGGTCATTTCTTTTTCTCTCTTTTTATCAGCGGAAAGAGCTTCATTTCTCGTGAAATCTAGTCGATTGACGAGACACGCTCAAAGAACGAGATTCGGATAGCGAGCTGCTCCAGCGTAGTGACGAAAGTAAAATTGCAATGACATGGGTTTTCTCACAACCGTTCAAGTCTCCTAGATTTTGTCCGAACCGTAAATAGACTATCGGTACATCTAGATTTACTATTGTTTTATTAGAACTGTATAAGCTTCAGCTATACAGTTTGTCAAAACCGTGTATAATATAAATAGAATTATGTAAAATTGTGTAACATTTGCAAGTTTTGTTCTTAAAACTAAAGTATTTTTAGTTTTTTTTCTATTGATGTGTGGAATGGTAATACTTGTCGGTGTTTTGATAAAATTGAACCTTTGTTATAAAAAAATGTGTAAGGATAAAATAACCTGCATTTGATTTGCTAGATGTGGGATTTTTGTTTCTATCTACAGAGTTGATTCACCAATAAGATTAAAGAATAATGCCAAAAATAAGCATTTTGTTACAAAATGTTGTTGGAATTTTAGGCTTGGAGGGCATAAAAGATCATAAATCATTGATGAACTCATAATATAATTAAGTTGAAGTACATAAAAAACGATGCATGCTTGGGACGCGCAAGTTATGATATTGCCTTTGTTCTAGAGATTACTCCTCAAAATTGTCATGCAGGGTTATCAAGAACGGTAAAACCACTCTTGAACCGTGTGCAATCTGATTTGTTTTGAGCGTTATCTCCAAATTGAGCTTCTAGTCTGTCAGAGAACGAATTTCTTCATCTTTGGGGCGTGTCTTCAATGTGAAAGAGTCGATTCCCCCACAATGTTTGCTCAAAACTTTCATATAGAATCTAACATCCATCGAAATGACCAAGAACGCAAGAATCCACATGCAAATTTGATTTTCAAAGATACTCAAACAAAATTTTGATGCTATTATTGTTTCTTTTAGCAAAAACTTTTAGCCATGGATGTTTAAATAGGCAAAACAAAAACCTAAGCAGAAAGAAAAAGAGTCCTACTTAAACTAGGACGCTGAAATTTACACCAATATTGGGACGTAGTTTTGTGCCTTCTATAAGCCGAATTTGATGTCGACATTTTCTTAAGAGTTTTAGGTACGAATGTTATTTTCTCATAGAATTTTAAATTGTGGCAATCCAATGCCTATAGCTCGAGATGTCATCCAAAAACCAACGACTAGTCAAATCTGTCGAAAACTTCTCGAAGCCTTATCTTATCCACGTGAGTTCCTTTATCCCAATGAATCCTAATTTGGTTTTAACAACCAAAAGATCTGAAAACAATTATAAAATATCTAAAACTGAATAGATTAAATTTATAAGCCACATGGACCAAAAATAAGGTCATGTAAAACAACATAGATGTGTTTTTTTCCCTCTCCATCATGGTGCATATCCTCTTTATACAATTTAGCTCCTTTGACTTCATCATCCCCTCCCCGCTTGAAAAGATTCGACCTCGAATCAAGATCTGCACTCAAGGAAGATAATTTACCCAGAAATATGTTGGAGAAATGAAATGGGAAAAGGTTGGATTGCAAGTGGGTTTGTCAAAAGTTGACAACCACCATACTTTGAGCTTAATTATGATTAGTGTTCGTTAATCAAAAATGAAAACTAAAAATTTCTAAATTATCTACGTAATGAGTAGATGATTTTTGGCTTTAGAATCACTCTATTCCGATACCGGGTGAATGAGAAATTAATGCTCAAAGTTGGAGTAAAATTGGTGAAAATTAGAAAAATTGGTGATGTGGCCTCTTGAGGAGTGAACACATCACCAATTTGCTTGTATACCACATTGCCCACTTGAGAGAGAAAGGCCACCATATAAGTTACAAGTTGGAGCTTTCTAAGATGTGCCCTTGGGCATGAGAAGTTTTCTGACGGAGTCAGGACGCAGCTCAGGCAAGGTTCACCACACACACGCGCGCCGCCGCAGCCCGCCCGTCCGGCCGGCCCGGCCCGGGCTTGTGGCTCATGGCTCGCCCGCCCGCTTCTTATCTTTTTGGATAAATTTTCTTTTAAATTTTTCCAAAAAAATAATTACTTGATCCTACGGTCTACGATTTATCTGCGGTGATCCAACGGTGCAGATCAAGTCTGATCCTATGGTGCGGTTGATCGCGTGATCCAACAGTGCAGATCAAGTCTGATCCTACGGTTATCTGCGGTTGATCGCGGTTTGCTGATCCTACGTCTCAGATTTGATCTTATCTTCGGTTTACTGATCCAACGGCTTACGTTTGTTCAGACAAGGATTATGATCTAACGGTGGATATCGTAACTGTTTTGATCCAACGGTCCAGATTTGTTCTTACCTTCAACCTCCTCAACCTCCTTCAACCACCCTACATCTATATATTCTGTAGCCATGCATGCATACGAAATCACTGTTTTACAGTACCGCATTTCTTCTACAAGCATTCTGCATTGCATTCCATTACGATACTCGAGATATCAGAACATCTGTAACAGGTTTGTCGATGTTCCTACGCTGTAGTGCCACTCATATGAACGAAAACCGTTGTATCCTGGGAGACGTTTGTTCCATCCGGTTGGGCACAGTATACCGGAGCAATTCGTCTTAAGGACAGAGTCCTTACGCTCGCCTCGGTTTTGCTTGTGTTTTTGTTTTCAGTTTATTCACATGCACACAGTGCACTTTTCTGATTACAGTACTAACATTCTTAAGACGAATTTGTGAAATATACTTTAATCTAGTTCGTTTCTGTTTGTACGATACTAATTGGCGTCGTGTTATGTTTTCTGTGTTGCGCTGTAACAGAAACTGAAATATGGAAGGCGAAAGTTCCAACTCGTTCAACGGTGTGCATCTGGGCATTTCTGAGGAACAGAACAATGCTGTTCCTGTTGCACCCGCTGTTCCAGTCACTGCTCCTGTTCCTGCTGTTGGACATGTTGAAAAGCCAGAGAAGTTTGGAGGAAGTTACTTCAAACGCTGGCAGCATAAGATGTTGTTCTTCTTGACCACGTTGGTTTTGGCTAAGATGCTGACTGAGGATCCTCCGGAGGTGGTGCCGGTGGAAGACCAGAATGTGAACATGCAAAACAATCTGATTGCTGAAGCGTGGAGTTACAGCAATTATGTTTGTTTGAGTCACATTAAGTTGTTTGGATAATTCATTGTATGGATTGTATTCTACTTATAAAACTGCGAAATCCTTATGGCAGGCGTTAGACAAAAAGTACCGGACTGAGGATGCCGGTACTAAGAAATTAATTATTGGAAAATTTCTTGAATTTCAGATGACAGATTCCAGGACTGTTGTTTCTCAGATTGAGGAACTTCAGATGCTTGTTGCTGAGATGAAAGAGGAGGGTATGACCCTCAGTGAATCTTTTCTTGTTGCTGCTGTGATTGAGAAGCTTCCTCTTTCGTGGAGGGAATTCCGAAGCTATCTCAAGCACAAGAGAAAGGAAATGTCTTTGGAAGACTTGATTGTCCGACTCCGTATAGAGGAAGACAATCGAAGGGCAGACAAGAAGCCGTCTTCCAGTTCTGGCCATGCAAAAGCTCATGTTGCAGAGGCGTCGAAAAAGAAGAGAGGAAATTCTGTCGGAGTGAACGCGAAGGGCAAGAAGATTGCCAAAAAGTTCACTGGAAAATGTTACAATTGTGGAATTCAGGGGCATCGTAGTGTTGACTGCAGGAAGCCCAAGAAAAGGCAAGAGAAAGCCAAAGCCAACCTTGTAAGTGCAATGGATGATTTGGACTTGTGTGCTGTTGTTTCTGAATGTAATGCTGTAGGTAATCCTAGCCAGTGGTGGGTGGACACTGGCGCCACTAGACACGTTTGTGCAAACAGGGGAATGTTCAAGGAATATTCTCCTGCGAAAGACAATGAAAGGCTGTACATGGGAAACAAAGATAGCTCGAAAATTGAAGGTTTGGGCAAAGTGATTCTGAAGATGACCTCCGGGAAAGAATTGACGTTGCAGGATGTGCTGCATGTTCCCGACATTCGCAAGAACTTAGTCTCTGGTGCTTTACTAGTCAGGCATGGATTTAGGCTAGTATTTGATTGTAACAAATGTATTCTGACTAAGAATGGTGTATTTCTAGGGAAGGGGTACCTGATGGACAATATGTTTAAACTTAGTGTTATAACTATTGTACCAACGAAGACTACGCCCGATGAGGCTAATAAGATGCTTCTACTTCCGCTTACATGCTTGAGTCTTCATGTTTATGGCATTTACGTTTGGGTCATGTTAATTATAAGTCATTACAAAGAATGATTAATCTCGACTTATTACCCAAACTAAGTTTCAATAATGAAAAATGCCAAGTTTGTGTTGAAGCAAAAATGGCTAAGTTACCATTTCCTTCAATCAAAAGAAACACTGAAGTGTTAGATTTAATTCACACAGATGTTTGTGATTTAAAGTTTGTGCAAACAAGAAGCGGTAAAAAGTACTTTGTGACTTTTATTGACGATTGCACTCGATACTGTTACATTTATTTGCTAAGTAGCAAAGATGAGGCCTTAGATGCTTTTAAAGATTATAAAAATGAAGTTGAGAATCAACTTAGCAAACGAATTAAGTCAATTCGTAGTGATAGAGGTGGCGAATATGATGCACCGTTCAATGAATTCTGTTCAGAACATGGCATTATTCATCAAACGACTGCACCATATTCACCTCAATCGAATGGTATTGCTGAACGCAAAAACCGTACTCTGAAAGAGATGATGAATGCTATGTTGATAAGTTCGGGCTTACCGCAGAACTTGTGGGGGGAAGCAATTCTCTCCGCCAACGTCATTTTAAATAGAATACCACCAAAGAAGATGGATGAGACCCCATACGAGCTTTGGAAAGGCCATAAGCCTAGTTACAAATACTTGAAAGTGTGGGGGTGTCTGGCAAAGGTTGCAGTACCCAAACCAAGACAAGTTAGAATTGGGCCTAAAACAATTGATTGCATATTCATAGGATATGCAACTAACAGTAGTGCATATCGATTCTTGGTGCACAAGTCCGACATTCCTGACATACATGAGAATGTTGTCATGGAATCAAGAAATGCAGTGTTCTTTGAAAATGTCTTTCCAAAGAAAGACGAAAACAGCGAAGAAGCAAGCACTAGTAAGCGAGTGCGTGAGACGACTCCTCAAGAAAGTGAGGAACTGCGTCAAAGCAAACGAACTAGAATACCTACATCTTTTGGACCAGATTTTCTAACATACTTGGTAGAAAATGATCCAAGAACGTTTTCAGAGGCGATGTCAACTCCAGAAGCTCCCTTCTGGAAGGAGGCAGTAAACAGTGAGATAGAATCAATTCTTCAAAATCACACGTGGGAGCTGGTAGATCTTCCTCAAGGGAGTAAACCACTTGGATGCAAGTGGATTTTTAAGAAAAAACTCAAAGAGGATGGATCCATTGATAAGTACAAGGCCTGGTTGGTAGCTAAGGGCTATCGACAAAAGGAAGGTTTTGACTTCTTTGACACTTATTCACCAGTAACTAGGATTACTTCCATAAGAATGCTAGTTGCTATTGCTGCAGTCTACGACCTAGAGATCCATCAAATGGATGTAAAGACTGCCTTCTTGAATGGCGAGCTGGAAGAAGAGATTTATATGGAACAGCCTGAAGGGTTTACTGTCCCAGGACAAGAAAAGAAAGTTTGTAGACTTGTTAAGTCTTTGTACGGACTTAAACAAGCACCAAAACAGTGGCATTTGAAGTTTGATCAAGCCATGATGTCAAACGGTTTCAGGATCAATGAATGTGACAAGTGTGTTTACATCAAAAACACACCAAACGCCTATGTGATAGTATGTCTCTATGTAGATGATATGCTAATCATGGGTAATACACACGACATCATCTTGAATACCAAGAAGATGTTAACAAGAAATTTTGACATGAAAGACATGGGGGTTGCCAATGTTATTCTAGGAATTAAAATTTCTAGGGTAGTTGAAGGATTGGTCATGTCTCAAAGTCACTACATTGAGTCTGTTCTTAAACGATTCAATATGCTTGATGTAAAACTGGTAAAGACCCCACTGGACTTAAGTATACACTTGAGGAAGAACCGGGGTGAACCTGTAGCTCAATTAAAGTATTCACAAGTCATTGGGAGTCTATGTACATAACAAACTGTACAAGACCTGACTTGGCTTGTTCAGTAAACAAATTGAGTAGGTTCACCAGTAATCCAAGTGACGAACATTGGAAAGCTCTAAATAGAGTGATGAGATATCTGAAATACACAATGAACCTTGGATTACAGTACACAAGATATCCAGCAGTATTGGAAGGATATTGCGACGCAAACTGGATATCAGATTGTAAGGATTCTAAATCCACCAGTGGATACTTATTCACTGTAGGTGGTGGTGCTGTGTCATGGAAGTCTACAAAGCAGACATGCATAGCTCGGTCAACTATGGAAGCTGAGTTTATAGCACTCGATAAAGCTGGGGAAGAAGCTGAATGGCTTCGAAATTTCCTAGAAGACATTCCATGCTGGCCTAAGCCAATCGCTCCTATCAGCATATATTGTGACAGTCAGTCAGCTATAGGACGAGCTCAAAGCAGCATCTATAATGGTAAGTCACGACACATACGTCGGAGACATAATACTATTAAGCAGTTGATCTCTAATGGCGTGATTTCCATTGATTACATAAAATCAAAGGAGAATCTTGCGGATCCGCTTACAAAAGCTTTGCCTAGAGATCAAATGTCAAAATTGACAAACGGAATGGGACTTAAGCCTATAAAGCATGAATCTTTGTAACGGTAACCCAACCTTGTTGACTGGAGATCCCAGAATCTTGGTTCAATGGGAAAACTAAGTTATGAGGATTCAGTTAGCACTTACTCATTCCGTTAAACAAAAGTGCTATCTGCAGAGAACCGTTAGGTTAAGCTAATGCTTTTAATGATGTCCTATATCTTGATAAATCAAGTGGGGTATGGCAGAATACTCTTGATAGGAATCACCTATGTAAGTGTGAAGTGGGGCCGCTTCTATGAGAATTCTGATAGGCAAGAATTCCCTAAAAACACTTTCTGAAACCAGGGTTGTTCATGGCCATAATGAACACAACCATGAGAACCAAAAGGGGTGTTAAAGGAAATGTTGTGTGAGTATCATTGTCTAGGTTCATAGTAAAGGCTGATAGTTCAAGACATCAGGTCACTACACAGCTGAATGGATCCGATGGTACATCACTAAGAAAGGTTCAAGGCCAGAAGCTACCTCTTCTGATGCAACATTTCTTTGTCTGATTTCTCGATAGAGTCTGCATTCACATTTGCATTAATTTTCATTCATGTGGGGGATTGTTGGAGAAATAAAATGGGAAAAGGTTGGATTGCAAGTGGGTTTGTCAAAAGTTGACAACCACCATACTTTGAGCTTAATTATGATTAGTGTTCGTTAATCAAAAATGAAAACTAAAAATTTCTAAATTATCTACGTAATGAGTAGATGATTTTTGGCTTTAGAATCACTCTATTCCGATACCGGGTGAATGAGAAATTAATGCTCAAAGTTGGAGTAAAATTGGTGAAAATTAGAAAAATTGGTGATGTGGCCTCTTGAGGAGTGAACACATCACCAATTTGCTTGTATACCACATTGCCCACTTGAGAGAGAAAGGCCACCATATAAGTTACAAGTTGGAGCTTTCTAAGATGTGCCCTTGGGCATGAGAAGTTTTTTGACGGAGTCAGGACGCAGCTCAAGCAAGGTTCACCACACACGCGCGCGCGCGCGCCGCCGCCGCCGCCCGCCCGTCCGGCCGGCCCGGCCCGGGCTTGTGGCTCGTGGCTCGCCCGCCCGGTTCTTATCTTTTTGGATAAATTTTCTTTTAAATTTTTCCAGAAAAATAATTACTTGATCCTACGGTCTACGATTTATCTGCGGTGATCCAACGGTGCAGATCAAGTCTGATCCTATGGTGCGGTTGATCGCGTGATCCAACGGTGCAGATCAAGTCTGATCCTACGGTTATCTGCGGTTGATCGCGGTTTGCTGATCCTACGTCTCAGATTTGATCTTATCTTCGGTTTACTGATCCAACGGCTTACGTTTGTTCAGACAAGGATTATGATCTAACGGTGGATATCGTAACTGTTTTGATCCAACGGTCCAGATTTGTTCTTACCTTCAACCTCCTCAACCTCCTTCAACCACCCTACATCTATATATTCTGTAGCCATGCATGCATACGAAATCACTGTTTTACAGTACCGCATTTCTTCTACAAGCATTCTGCATTGCATTCCATTACGATACTCGAGATATCAGAACATCTGTAACAGGTTCGTCGATGTTCCTACGCTGTAGTGCCACTCGTATGAACGAAAACCGTTGTATCCTGGGAGACGTTTGTTCCATCCGGTTGGGTACAGTATACCGGAGCAATTCGTCTTAAGGACAGAGTCCTTACGCTCGCCTCGGTTTTGCTTGCGTTTTTGTTTTCAGTTTATTCACATGCACACAGTGCACTTTTCTGATTACAGTACTAACAAAATATGCTTGTAACATAATAAGAAAAGTTCAGACGCTTATATGCAATGATGACTAGTTTGCTCCCAACCCCAGCCCATTCGAATATCAATATGATAAAAAAACATATAAGGTAAGGTTGAAAGAAACTTAAACTCAAATAATATACTTTCCTTTAACTCCATGCTTTTGATGAACTTTTTTTTGTCACTTTCGAACATGTTTTGGATGTAGTAACACGTGTACTACACTACACACAAGATATAGCAAAGAATATGGTAGTATGTTAAGTGATATAAGGTGTTCGATGCCATGCGGCATCCTGCCATATTTAGCTTCAAAATTCAGCACGTGTATATCATGGTTCCATGTTAGACAAATGCTTATAAAATTATTCTCTTCAGAATGGAAATATGAGTCCTAAAGAAACTACAACCTTAAGTATAACAACTAACAAATTCGAACACATACAACATTTAAACGGCTAATGACTAGCTCGTGACACAAAGACTTATGAGTGCATTTTCAAGCTCCCAGATCAAATACATGAATAATCAAAATAATCTCAAAGGGCATAGGAATGTTTAGACACACATGTATGCAAATCACAGCTTTTGGAAAGGTAATGCTTGCTGAATTTACACATTTTTCGACATCTAGACACTATCATACACTAGACACAATCTTTAGTGGTGGACCATTGTTGTTTAACATTTTCATTAAATCCTTTTGAACATGAAACGATGGACATTCGTATGCGAACAAAGATGATAAAACATTAGGCAATAATACTTTAAAACATTTCTATCATTCTTGTACCCTTCATTTTTACTCATAAATTCAGATTCCGTTTCATTTTCAAGTTCGGTTCTAGACATTTGATCATGCAAAATCTCAACAAATTCTTCACGCAACTATTCCACGGTTTCATGAATTTCATTCTTGTTATTTTTGGCAATTTCAATAGCATCCACATCATGATCACCACCTTTTTCATGCATTTCATTATAACGTTCTCTTGTACATTAGATTTAATCACATGCATATTTTTATATCTTCCTTGCATTTCAGGGGCAGCTTGCAATTCATGATTAGCCTCATGTACTTTATTATCATTCGAATCATGATTATGCATATAAGTATCATTAGAAATTTCATGCAAATTAGGAGCAACAACATGCATTTCGTTTTCATGCACATGTGAGGGACTTCTTTCTCAACATACAAAGCTTTATCATCATTCAAGTAAGAATTTAAAACATGCATTTGTCTCCTAAGTTTTTCTCGTTCAAGTTTTGATTCTTGTAAATCTTTATTTCTTTCACGTGCCAACTTCTTTTCATAATGATTTGCAAGATAAAACATATAATGAATATTCTGAATCCTTATCTTGTGCATTCATTTAGCAATTTTCTTATTCAAACCAGCAAAGAATTTTAGCATAATCAATTCCTCAGATTCTTCAATGTAAGTTTTATACAAACCATCTAACAACTTATGACAATATTTATGCGTAGTTAGACTAGCTTGAGAGTAAGAATGATACCTTGGAAATTTATTTCGCCAATCACTTACGCGTATATCATTGGATATGCCAAAGTGATGCATACGCTCTCATAGCTCTTCAAAGTCACGATGAAAGTACTTCACTGCCCAAATGGTGTTACCACTTTATCATCCATGTCAACCGAATCATACAAAATGAAACAAGACACAAAACAAAAAGAAAAGGAAAGCTAATTCAAAAACGAAAGAGACTTCATTACGTTAGTATATACAACATCAGATTTTTTTTGTCTTTCCATTCTCGTGTATGGATTCACTCAATTGGCTTTCTCCTCTTCTAATATCAGTAACACACAAGTCTTTTACCACTCTTTTTTTGTTTCTTTCTCAAGATCTTAAGTTAGAAACAATATCAAGTCGAGCAATAATGTGTAGTCTTCAATTTAGCCTGTGCAATCTTCTTCTCTTTAAATGGAGGTTATGACACCGCAATATAATCAAGAAAAGGCAGTATGTATGATTCAAACAACGACTCGAGCACAACTGGAGCAACTAGAATCAAAGAAACAAGAGACCAAAAGTGATGTAGTACAGCTGAGCCAAAGAATTACTAAGAGGTTGGTTCGGGCAATCCTTACCCAAACTTGATCAAGTATGCAATCAAAAAATGTAATACTAATGGTTTATTATGCACAAAAAATGTTCCAAAGAATATAGGGTATGTTTAGGACAATTTGAAGTTGAGCCATTTTTGGTGCTTTTTGTGTGCAGTTTTGGTTTTGAGGGAAAAACAAAATATTCAAGAATTTCTTTCTTCTAATCTTTTTATAAAACTAAATAGTAGACAAGTCAAGGATCAAAATGTCTTTTGAATGACGTAATTCCAATATATATGCACAAAGTTCTTGAATTTTTTCTTTTCATGTTTTGCTTTTGATTTTTCAAAAACTATATCCAAACTTGTTTTTCTTGACTTTCATGTTTCAAGAACAGAAAATAAATGTTGTCTCTTGAAGTTTCTTGATCAAATAATTCTTTGAAAATTTCACAAAAAGTTTTCTTGCACCAATGAATTCAGCCTAGTAAATATTATGTAAAGCCTAAAATATTTGGTTTGCCTTCGGTTTGGATTATGTTTGGGGGACGTTTGTATGGAGTGTATAGACTGAAATTTAGGGTTTTATTTGATGTATGGACTGCTGGAATTTGGGGTGGAAGTGAAATCATTGAAGAAATGTTGTGGTTTTTTAGACAATTGGAGTAAGCCGAAAATTAGGGTTCTTTTCTTGAAGGAGGCTAAATTAGTTTAGGGTTTTGTGTCGATTTCATTTGCTTTTTGGTGGTCAATTAGGTTGTCGGGCGTAAGAAATATATCAATGCAATTATCCCACAAAAACTACAATCATTCAATACAAAACACAACCAAATCAACTGAGAGCTTCAAGCAACAAGATTTCAATCAAGAACAACAACAACAATCATATCCAGTATATCCCAACGACAGTAAAAGCTATCGCTAGGGTCTGGGGAGGGTGGAGGCAGGCAAACAATACATACATCCTAAGAGATAGAGACTTTGCTTCCAGTGAGACTCCCGGCTCTATATGCACCTGCATAGATAGTACCATGATAGGAATATGTACTAGTGAAGGGATTCTATTAAATATAAATCAAAAGCTTCCGATCTTAAAATAGTCAACAGTGGATATGCACAAATAGTTGAAAGACAAAGACTAAAAAAAATGCAAAGTCAACCTAAAGTGTAGAGACTTTCTAATCCTGTAAATATGCTCTAAGGTGCCCATATATCCTGCCTACCCCTCCTTAACCTTAATCCTCTGCCTCCATGAACTCCTATCCTAGACCATGTCCTCAGAGAGGTGCAACTCTAGTAATTCATGCCTAATCTGCTCATTCCACATCAGTTTGAGTCTTCCTTTACTCCTCTTCCCTTCTACAGTGAGGCTTTCAATTGCTCTAACATACACCGTTGTATGTCTCCTCTTGGCATGCCGAAGCCATCTCAGTCTTCCCTCTCTTATCTTATCTGCTACACTAGCTACCCCTAACCTTTCTTTGTATACTTTATTTCTTCTCCTGTCTAGCCTTGTATGTCCACACATCCACCTCAACATCCTCATCTCTGCCACTTCCATCTTCTGCGACTGTGTCCTCTTGATGGCCCAGCAGTCTATTCTATATAACATTGTCTGCCGCACTGCCACCCTATAAAATTTTTCCTTTAATTTAGTTGGAAAATTCTTGTCACACAGAAGCCCTCAGGTTGCCCTTCACCTAAACCAACTTGTCTGAACTCGGTGTGCTACGTCACTCTCTATATCCCCATCTTGCTGTACAAATGATCCTAGGTACTTGAACTTACTTACCTTTGGGACCACTTGACCCTCGACGGTGAGTTGGCTATTCTCATCGTCGGTTTCATCGCTGAAGTCGCAGTGCAGATACTCAGTCTTAAAACGACTAATCCTTAAGCCTTTTCTCTCTAAAGCACCTCGCTACTCCTCTAGTCTCATACTCAGGTTATGTCTACTTTCCGTGACTAATACAATATCGTCAGAAAAAAGTATACACCATGGGACTGTCCTTGGATTGACTTTGACAACTCATTTAGGACAACTGCAAAAAGAAATAGGCTCAAAATGGACCCTTGATGAAGGCCTACCTCCATCGAAAAGAAGTTCGTATTCCTTATAGGTGTATGAGTGGTTGTTTTCATCCTAGCATACATATCCCTAATTATGACTATATACTTTATAGAAACCCCTCTTGCATCCAGACTATTCCATATCAGTCTACGTGGCACACTATCATACGCTTTTACAAGATCGATGAAAACCATATGTAGATAGCGCTTCTTCTCCCTATACTTCTCCATCAATCTCCTTAAAATGTGTATTGCTTCCGTAGTTGACCGGCCTGGCATAAAACGAAATTGGTTTACCGTAACTTGAGTTTTCTTCCCTAATTCTAGTGTCGATTACTCTCTCCCATAACTTCATAGTATGACTTAGAAATTTAATCCCCCTGTAATTTCCACAATACTGTGCATCTCCTTTTTTTCTTATATAGAGGGACCACTACACTTCTTCTCCACTCATTTGACATTTTTCCTGTTTTGAAAATAAGGTTGAACAGAGTAGTTAGTCATTGAACCCTTTCCTCTCTCAAACACTTCCACGCCTCAATGGATATGTTATCCAGACCAACTGCCTTAGCTCTTTCCATCTTCTTAAGTGCTATCTTCACCTCTCCTTGTGTGATGCTACGACAATCGCAGGTATTATGTTGTCATTTTTGGGTAGTGATGCTTTCTCTTTCTTCGTGGTCGACCCTTCTGCTGTTGAAAAGGTTGTGAAAGTATGTTTGCCATTGCCCCTTGATGTCTTGTTCTTTGACATCTTCTCTCTTTATAAATTTTATGACTCCTAGGTCTTGTCTCTTTCGATCTCTAGCTTTGGCAATCTTGAATATATCACGCACTCCGTCATTTTTTCTAAGCTTTCGTACATCCTTTTATAGGCTGCATTCTTTGCCTCCATCACTGCCTTCTTCGCCTGCTTCATGACGATTTTGTAGTTCTCCCTCACTCTCACTTTCTCCTCCCCATTTGTGCAGCTTAACACCTCTCTAAAACTCTTTTGCTTATTCCTTATTTTTCATTGCACATCTTCGTTCCACCACGACTCTTTATGTACGGTTGTCTTTCCTGTTGTTACCCCAAGAGTTTCTCTCTCCGCGTGAGTAATGGTAGTCGCCATAGCCTCCCACATCTGGTTTGTGTCCTCAACTAGTGGATCTGATGCCGCCGAGATGACCTTGTCTCTAAATATATTAATTTTTTTGTTCTTCAAACTTCTCCATCGAATCCTGGGTGGTAATTTTCTAACCCTCGTGCTCAGCTTTTGGCTCAAAGCTATAACTACAACTAGTAAATGGTGTTGCATCACTATTGTCTCTCCTGATATAACCTTGCAGTCCCTCCACAACTGCCAGTCTTCATATCTCATCAGAAAATTGTCGATCTGCGTGTTACGTCCTCCGCCGCTAAAAGTGATCAAATGTGATTCTTTTTTCCTTAAAGAACGAGTTTATAATACCTAAGTCGTGGGCAATTGCGAGGTCTAGCAGATCCTTACCCTACTCGTTTCTATCACCATAACCAAACCCGCCATGTGCCAACTGAAAACCATCGGTATCCTTTCCAATGTGGCCATTAAAATCACCTATCACCTCCTATAAAAATTCGCTCCTCCTTAGGTATTGTCCTCAACACTACATCTAAGCAATCACATAACTCTTTCTTCTCTAGTTCTCCTAGTCCCACTTAGAGTGTGTGGGCGCAAACCAATGCCACCACCTTCTTGTTTAATATTAGCTTCAGCACCATAAGTCTATTATTATATCTTATCACATCGATCACGTTCGCGCACAATTCTAACTTTACTAGAAATCCTGCCCCATTCTTGGCCCATCGGACCCCGCGTAGAGCAACTTATATCCATTACACTCTTTACCTTTATTCCTCTTCCACCTAGTCTTTTGTAGGCATGCTACATCGATCCTACGCCTTTTAAGTACATCTACTACCTCTAACAATTTATCACTTAGAGTTCCAACATTCCAAGAGGCTATACGTAAACTATCCTCCTTTTCTTCCCATACGTACGCCCCTCTTCCTTAGGCATGGTCTCACATAAAAGTCATAACTCCTTTTATCAATGATTGCAACTACACCAAAACTAAGATCTTGTACCAAATTAAATACTTTTGGGAACAGTAATACAATATTCTACATTCTAAATTTTAAATAATCTTGCAGATTTCAATGGTTAAAGAGACAATAATTTTGCTAATTATAACAGTAGAGGCAGTTTGTATCTTGACCCCAAAATCAAGCCAACAAAACCCTATCTATGAAGCCAAAAATAAATGGTCAATAACAATTTTCGATCACAGCTGCAAAAATCGCCTACAATGTCAAACCACCAGATATAATACAATACCACATCAATTTACCAGAAGATGAATCATATTTCTTCTCTAAAAGAAACCTAAATTGCATTCAACCGACTCCTATCAAATCAGACACCCCACAGCCCCCTCCCTTATATCTCTCCCTCCATTCAACTCCTATCAAAGACAATTATTATTCAGAGTTTATAACAAGAAAACATAAGTAGAAGGAATTTTCCGCAAATTTCACAGCCCCCAATAATTTGACAACTTCAATCAACTAAAAGACTTCTGCTGATGAATTAAGACTTCAGCTATTGCAATACATGCACATCAAAGAAAGAATTGAGAGAACTAAAGAAACCCACATATCAAAATACCAACATTTTTTAAGATTATAACAAGAAAACATAAGTGGAACGAATTTCCCGCAAATGTCACATCCCAATAACATGAAGATTTAATCTATTTAAGTACTTCAAATAGAATAAGATCAAATGTAACTTCCAAAAAAACCAAGAATACATGCAAATCAAGGAAAATATCAAGAAGACTAAAGAAACCCACCTCCAAGAAAAATCTAATACTGGGAACGCAAAAACCTTTAGAAAGAATCACAAGGAAACAAACCAATTATGATTCGCAAGATCAAAGGAAAGAAACGGAGTGAACCCATGAATTTGCTTCCTCACCCACCTGAAGAGTAGAGCAAGTTTGGCGGTGAGAAGAAGAAATGGCGGATAAAACAGCGACAAAATTCTCTTTGTATGAACAATGAAAAGAAAAACAGAGTGAGCCTTTTGGCTATTATTTTGTTTCAATCAAGAACACAGAAGCTTTTTAGTCAAGTAATCTTTTAGTGAGGCCAAGTTTTTATGTCTAGATGCAAATTCCTAGTATTTAAGCACAAAATTCGAACAAGATATATGCAATATAATCGAAGCAATTGAAATTCAAACCAACAAAGTACAAAAATATATAATCAAAGGGTTCGAAAAGAATTGGGGTTTCGTTCCCTTTTCTTGTTTGCGGACTATTTCGTAACTTTTTTTTGAATAGTTTTGTAAGACAAAGACAGAAAATTCGATCAAGTTATGAAATATAATAGACAAAAGAATCAAGAGAATGCTGTGAAAAAAAAGGAGTTCGGATGCTTTCTAGGCTTTGTGCGACTGGTTTCTTTTTGGTTCTTATGCGGCTGTGTTTTGAGGAATGGATGTATGGTTGTCGTGACACTTCTCTGTAAGATATTGCCAGATGATTCAAGACAATCAATTGAAAAACGAATAAAAGATTTAGGGGTTGTATTAAAGGTACGGCCAAATTAGGGTTTATGTAGTGTATGCGTATGCTGATGATGTATGTATGCGGATGGTGTGTGTATATATGGAAAGTTGGGTATGTATGATGTTGATGATATGAACGAATGGAAAAAGAATTGGAACAGGGAACATCTTTATCTTTGATACCAAAATAATGCATGCTTGAGTCGCGCAAGTTATGATCTATTCTTTGTTCTATCTATTCCTCCTTAAAATTTATGTTTAGGGTTATCAAGAACGCTAAAACCACCCTTGAGTCGTGTGCAATCTGATTTAGTTTGAGCCTTCGACCAAATTGAATCTTGAAGGCTGTTTAAAAATTCACCCTTGAGGCGTGTCTTTAATGTGAAAGATTAGTGTTTCACAACCAACAACCCAAAATCTGTTCCTATGCATGTAGTCTCGTGGATTCAAACTTCAAGTGCTGCATTCTTTCGAACATATTTGGTTTCTTGGCACTTTCTATGGTTTCTCTTTGATATTATCTTTGAAGATTCAACCCAAACAATCTGGAAGAAATAGGAGTGATACCATATTGATCTCTTTTTGCAAAAACAGCCTTCCTGTGCACAAACATCTCAGCGGTTCTAATTCTATCACAACATATTGTTTGTGTGGAATAGACAAGCAAACTTCCATACGAGGGCAAGGACCATGACACAAACAACTAATTAGTCATTTTTTCCATCTTCTCCTTTTTGTTCTTCTTCTTCTTGATTATTATATTCACTCACAACGAAAACTTCCTTTTCCATCCATTTCTCCTTCATATGTGTCATCTATCATAATTAAAATTGCTTTAAGATTGTTGGAATTTTCAGCTTGGAGAACATGGAAGATGATGAATCATTGATGTAATTCAACATAACTAAGTTGAGTTACATAGAAAATGGAAGAGAACATCAATGGAGTAATTCACTAAAAGATGAAGTCTTCCTTCGTAATTATACTGAACTGTAGGAAGAATCACAATGGTATGAAAATAAAATAGAAAGAAAATGATAAATCTATAAAAGAGAATAGCCGAGACATAACAAATGTCACTGCTCTAAAAGCAATTTTGCCTCCACCAATAAACAAGGTGGGTTATGTGACAAATGCTTCATGGGATATAATCTTCTGTTTGCTTGCTCTATGAGAGGAAGATCAAACTTGTTCATTTCAAGTGTTTAATACCAAAGAAAGAGGAAATAAGACAAGGAAGAATTCTGTAGGTTTTCACAATTAACTCAAAGAGATTTTCAATGATCACTTTAAAACTTTCAAAAGTATTCAAGAACCCGATTTCAAAACCTTTTGATCTTCGTATTTATAGGCTTTAACTCACAAAAAATGAGTTAATTTAACACATCTCTGCATAATTTAACTTTCAAAGTTAGTTTAGTACCGTTTGAGATTTAAAGGAGATATCCCATGATGCAAATGTTGCATCATTTCATAAGGAGGTACACTGCTGAGCTCACCGAATGCTATAAACGAACACTAGATGACTTTCACAGAATGTTCTGTGAAGCGTTCGTTGGGCCTACTGTTTATCTGAATAATCAAAAGACATGTCATTATCTTACCTCATGCAAGTTCGCAGTGTGGTGCTAAATTGGACATGCACCCAGTCCCAGCTTTTCGTAAGAGCTCTAACGAGTTATTTCAAACTCTCATAGGAAGCGGCAACACCTACACACATATATAGGTGAAATTCATCAAGGGCGCACTGCTCACACCACCATAAACACGGCTATGGATTTCACTAAGCAATTCTTAAAATCTCATCTTCAAAAACTTGCAGCGATCACTATCTTAAACAACACCATAGGGACGGGCAAGTTTGACAGTGCTTAGCAGAACTCATTTATGACTTGTTTTTACTACATTGAACTCCATTTGTCGGATCTCTTCTAATAGCGGGTTGGGTTCCGCCACAGAGTGTTCACATCAAATGCAATATATCCAATCCCCCTCTATATTACAAGAACTAACTTACACTTAGTTTTTTCTGGGCTACTCTCATAGACCTCACATTATGATTTGCCCCGATATAACTCATGAGAAATTCACAGCATTGTATCATTCATCAAGTGCTAGCTAGCACCTTCTCAAGTCGTTTTCGTGAATCACTCAACAAAACATCTTGTTAGCCCACAAACACTAACTATAGATAAGCATGAAAACATTGAGTTTTGTTTTATCAAGAAAACCATTAAAAAACGTTTTCACGAACCAATTCCTCAACCGAAACAATCAACATTAATCATAAACAACTTTATCTCAGAGTTAGTTTATCAACAAGCAAAACGAAATTAATTTCGTATGCATCTCAAAAGCCCTACATACACATAAGCTCAAACAACAAAACCTTATTCTTTGGACCAAATTCAAAATTCATTTTACTACATAAATACTATCAACCATACAACTTTAATTAGTCATCAAGCAACAAGCAACAAGCTACGGTATTATTCAACTCAAAAGGCTCTTAACAATGAACATAGACTTAAGTATCTATGTCATTTAGCAGTAAAATCCAATCACTTTCTTATGATCAAAGATTCATAAGATAACAAGCTTTTGATCTTTTTAACATACCATAGACTCCACAAATCATATTTCATCATCAATCTTTCATTTAATTTCGTGTTCTATTTACATAATATACTAAATACAAGTCTTAGAACCCTTAAAAGACATTTATCATTATGATGAAAAAGACATTAAATACCTAAAAATAAAATGATCATGTACACATATGTACCATCATCGCAAAGTCACAAATACAACTAGTCTCATCTATTTCATTTTCAACAAGAATCTTTGTTATCAAAAATAAAATTATATTATTAAATCTTTATCTCTTAGATTTTTTATTTAAACATACAATACTTTCAGTATTATATATAAGTAACATGCTTCATATTTGATCGTCTAGACAAATTTCTTTTAACATACCATCTCAATTCAAATGACAAAGTAATCTTGAAAAACTCACAGCCATGGTTTTAAACATAAAGTCTCCATCAAGACACCAAGTTAAATTATGTCATATATTTAAACACGTTTAAACACATGCATAGATTTTTTCCACAAATCATAAAAAAAATGTTTTATATGATTTTAATCATTCTAGTGTTGAGAATATCCATCCTCTTAATTCCCTTAATAGTATTGAAATTCTCATGATCTTTTATAACATAATATAAGACAAGTGATCAGTCACACATAAATTATATGCAAACCTACTAATAATCAAAGGTTCAGATATAAAAACTGACAAAATTAGCAGATTGGCAGGGACTCAGAATCACTTTCTACATATAATAGGAACACAAAACACATTGGCAATTCCAGTCTTATAGACAAATTTAACTTTAAGAGCACTTTCAACTTTCTAACTACTTGGATTTCTCGTGCATCAGTAAAGGAAACTAGTCCACTAATTTTTACTCCTTAAAAATCAAAAAATAAATATCTACAGGTTGCAATAACTTACTGGCATTACATCTACCACCCATTCCGCTATATTACCAGAAAGGTTACCTCAAAGAAGCTGACGAACATAGCGATCTTCTTGTCTTTCACCGTGTTGATACTCCCATTGTTTTCTCCCTCCGTCCATGATCAAGAATTGTGACAACCTTACCTCCGTTGCATGTTCATCTCCTCTTTTGGCGTTCCTTTGGTTGACAACATAATCATTTCTATGTTTGGCTTGTTTATTCCCAACTCCAATATTGATGAAACTTGATCACTTATAGGATGAGTGTTTCACAACCAACAATCCAAAACATGTTCATGTGCATGTAGTTCTCGTGGATTCAAACTTCACGTGCTGTCTTCTTTTGATCATATTTGGTTTCTTGGCACATACTATGGTTTCTCTTTGATATTATCTTTGAAGATTCAACCCAAACAATCCCGAAGAAATGGGAGTGATACTATGTTGATTTTTTTTTGCAAAAATGGCCTTCATGTGCACAAACATCTGAGCGCTTCTACTTTTGTCACACTATATCGTTTGTATGGAATAGAGAAACAAACTTCCACTGGCAAGACCATGACAAAAACGACTAATTAGTCATGATTGCCCTCTTCTCCTTTTTGTTCTTCTTCTTTTTGATTATTATATTCACTCACAACGGCAACTTCCTTTTCCCTCCATTTCTCCTTCATACCAATCATCTACCAAAACTAAAATTGCTTTAAGATTGTTGGAATTTTAGTCTTGGAGAACATGGAAGATGTTAAATCATTGATGAAAGCACAATATAACTAAGTTGAAGTACACAAAAAATGGAAGAGAACATTAATGGAGTAATTCACTAAAAGGTGAAGCCTTTCTTCGTAAATATACTGAATTGTAGGATGAATCACAATGGTATGAAAACTAAATAGAAAGAAAATAGAAGAGAACATTAATGGAGTAATTCACTAAAAGATGAAGCCTTTCTTCATAAATATACTGAATTGTAGGATGAATCACAATGGTATGAAAACTAAATAGAAAGAAAATGATAAATCAAGATAGGAGAATAGCCGAGATATGACAAATGTCATTGTCTTTAAAGAAAATTTGTCTCCACTAAATGAATAAGGTGGACTACATGAGAAATGCTTCATACGATATAGCGGCTTTCTTCCGTTTGTTTGCTCTATGAGAGGAAAATTAAACTTGTTCATTTCAAGTGTTTAATACCAGAGAATGAGGAAACAAAAAAGGAAGAATTATGCAGGTTTTCACAATTGACTAAAAGAGTTTTTCAATGATTACTTTAAAACTTTCAAAAGCATTCAAGAACCCCCTTTAAAAACCTTTTGATCTTTATAATTTATAGACTTTAACTCACAGGAAAAGAGTTAATTTAACACATCTCTGTATAATTTAACTTCCAAAGTTAGTTTATTATAGTTCGAAATTGAAAGGAGATATCCCATGATGCAAATGTTACATCATTTCAGAAAAGTTACAATGTTGAAGTCACCTAATGTTCTGACCAAACGTTCGGTCAAGTGTTCGCTGAGCTTCATATTTTCACTCTGAATCTTTCAGCGAACGTTCGGTGACTTCACCTTTCATGGTTCAGTCAACTCTGTTACAATCCATAATCCACTTCTTTATTTAATCAAACATCATTTATGTTTATATAAGATTAGAGCACATTCTAAATTACATTTATGTTGTTTTTTTTCAACAATTGTCAGTTGATGTCAAAAGTTTATATTAGAAAGTAATAGGTGGATAAAATTCAGACGGCCATTAATTAGTAGTGTCAATTTGGCTCACTTTATAGGCATGCAGCTGCGCTTGATAAAGTGACCTTATAAGATTGTGATTCTTTTTGGGAAGTTACATAGGCAAAGTAACTCCGATATTATTTTAAATGACATCAACACCTTCGGACTAATCTTTTAGTTATCCATCTTTTTCATCAAATCCTCCCAGAAGAACCTTTTTGCTTTCGTCCCTTCCTGCCACCGCTGAATCCCCCCCTCGCCGTCCCTCTCCCGGTCATCCTCTCTTCCTTCCCAAATCCAAAATAATCTTCTTCAAGTACCCTCCTTCAACCGTCACTCCCCCTTGCTACCAAACTATAGTGGCCCGTCCCAATCTTTAGTTCTCGAAACGACTCTCCTGCCGTATTTCGCTAAAAAATGCAAGGCGTCGATACAAAATGACACAAATCGATGTCAGTGGAAGTCATAAAATCAAACCTCGAAATAATCTTCATCGTCAATATCAATGTCTAGGCAAATCCGAATCGATACAAATATCATATCCTAGGAATACTAAATCTCGAATTACATAAACCTCAATTCCGTAAATAATTGTCTCAACTAAACCATCAATATATCTCCTCATGAAATCCTCGAATCAGCGATAAGCCTGCTCATCCTATATGAACGTTTAATCGCCATCCCGTTTCTCTGCAAAACATCGGGGTATGGCATGAGCGACATACATCGCTTAGTAAGTAGCCTCACTGTACTTACCATGGGACCGTACATGGAGAAACAAGTGTAATAAAATAAATAACAGTATAGAAAATAACATGTTTCTCTTCGTAAATAAAATTTACCTTTTTACCCTTATACCAATCAAGCAACAAAGTCACACACAACTAAGTCAGCAATACACAAGTGTTAATACAATCAAAATCGATGAGGCAGTTTCAAATCGATGCGATGCAAATCAATCCAACTTTCGATATTCAAATTTGATTTTCAAAATATCCATTTTCGATTTCCAAATCCAATTTCAAATGTTCAATACGATACGATATGGTTCGATGACCGAACCGATATAATTCGATACGATTTTTGATACGATACGATATTTCGATCAACGATACCAATACGATTTCGATGCAATGACCATGACACTTTTCCTTACAAGTGACTTATGCCGCAAGTCTTACGACTGATCTCCCGATGGTCAAATATGCCAGAGGCACTCTATCGAAATAGTCAAATATGCCTCGAAAAACCCATTGGCGCTCAAATTTGCTTGGGCACTCTATCAAAATAGTCAAATATGCCCAAATGCTCCGTTTGTTTGGGACAAATCCGGCTCACCAATATATTTCCTTGTAAGGGTGACTTTCAAAATATGCTACGCAAATTTCAAACGATTTTCCAACATCAATAAAATTTTCCAAATACGATTTCAAATGACGATATTTCAAAACAATTTTTCAATATTTTCCAAAAGCTAGAGTCCAATCAATTCCGATCACACCCAATACCAATATGCAAATATTCAAATATGATCACATATTAAATTATGATATCGATGTCCTAATAGCCACCACTCACATGCACGTATATACATATACATGCCAACACCTATACATGTGCATATACATGTATACCTATACATGTGCATATACATGTATTTACATACATGTACATCTCTCCATCCAAAAATCTATTTCTTAGCCTATAAATCCAATTCTTAGTTCACAAATTCATATTGTGACTTAGTCCGAAGTTTACGGTCCAAATTTTTTTTCTCTATTTTCCTTTATCTTTTCCTTCACTGGCTCGCGGCTCAGCCTGTGCCCAGCTGCAGCCCTGCCATCCTTGGCCCTTTCATAGTCCTATCGCGGCCCTGCCGTCGGTCATATCCCTCTTTTCTCCCTCAAACCACTTTTCTCATCGCTCATATTTTCTCACATCTAACCCCATAGACAGCAAGTACGATTCACGCTTAACACACTGCCACAAAAATTACGGCCATCAAACACCGGACAGGCCTGCATGTGCCGTCAAAAGTGCAGCCACGGGCTGTCTTTGACCGACGCGTGCACTACATGCGCCGCTACTGACCTTCACTCCGACCACCAAAATTCTTCTCTCCTCATTTTCAACCATATTATACAATCAAATTGTGAAAATTCTCATTTTTCCAAATTTATTTTTGCCACTTTCGGTGACAAACGCCCTAATTTGGTATTATCGTTAATCTTACAATTCGACCCTATATGTATCTATCGCAATTGATTCAGACAACCTGATATTCTAGCACATATTTTAATTTTGCCATAACCCCTTTTCTTTCATCAAAACACAAATTCCATATAATATAAGTTAACCACATAACATTTCAAATATAATTACTCTATTTTATATATTATATTTGTACTTATGCATAACTTATGGTCTGTCCATGTGTGGACAATCAACAGCATCATTCCCCTAACAGCAACAATAGGACAATTTACATAATTTAAAAATACGCCTACATATAATTCGATACATACATATAGCACACATATATACACGATCAATCATCTATGCAACCACAAATACAAACATGTATGATCCCGTTTTAATATGAAAATATAGCCATAAGTTATGCAAATTCATAGGAAATATAAATAGTGTACTTCCCTTCAATTCGATTATACTATACTGTGCATAAATAGGGGTTGAAATTGGACAAATTTTGGCTTCCCTCTTCATCTTGGGGCAGCGGCCGAAGGTGTGGGAATGGCAGCAAGGTTACCAAAGTTTTTTTGAGAGAATTTGGGGGAGGCTGCAAGTTAGGGGAGGGGAATTATGGTGTAGGCAATTTGTGTGTGTATAACTATGTATATATAGAGGTAAGGTTAGGTAGATATACATGGTATATTCCTAGTTTAATATGAAATTACCATTGTTTCAAATTTTATCCTAAGTTTTCTTTTCCTATTCACTTTAGGATTTTATTATTATTTCCTACAAATTTACATACAAAATTTATATAATAATAATCAAAATTCAGGGTCGTAACATTCCTTCCCCCTTACGATAAGTTTCAGGCTCAAAACTTGTGCATTTTTGTAATCAACAACTTAATATCGTTCTACTTAATCCATTCACCTAGATAACGACCCATTTAATATTCATTGTCTTTTGCTTATTAAAATCATAACCTACCCTTCCTATAGTTATAATTCAGAAGCTTTCACTATACCATCGCATACATTTAAGCCTACTTGTCTCTATGGATGTTATTCTTAATATGATACTACAACTTATCGTAACTTATTTCCACCCGTTCTATATTTTACGATTCAACTTAAATAGTCATCTGTTGAGAAATATGTTTGGATAATTTTCAAAGTCATGATTTTAAGTGATAAATAATTAAAAATATCACACGTGGTGTTATATGTGTTTAAAAGTTGAAAAAGTTGAAGAAGTTGACATCGATCTCTCAGGTTGTTGCACTTCGATCGATCGATGTACTTCGATCCCTAACATTGATCGATCTATTTAAGACCGTGAAAGTTCAAGACCTAATGGTGAGACATCGATCTCTAAATCTAAGACACGTCGATCGATGTATACATCGAACTTTCACTTCGATTGATCAATGTAGGTCAGAGACAAACTCTGAAACTCACTGTGAGACATCGATCTCTGAAGCCGAGGCACTTTGATCGATCGATGTCTAGGGTTTTTAGAAATATTTTTTCTAGAATGTGATGAAATGGGTGTTTTCATTTGTACATGATTCATACATGTTCATTATGTGATTATTATCTGATTTGGATAAATATAAATGTCTTCTGACTAATGTGCCTTGGAAGTTTCTACAACTTACCAAAAAGGGCAAAATTGGTATTTTGAGTTTTGTAGGAACGTGATACGGTGGAAATACTTCAAGGAGTAATTATTATCATCTTTATCAAGATAAAGGTGGAATTATATTTATTTCTTACCATCGGGGTCATTTCTGGAGTTTTTCTCACCAAGGGCATTTTGGTCATTTCACCCGTGAGGGTATTTTTGGTATTTTCACTCAAAGAATCTCTTGAGTATATTCTTATCTTCATTCTGGAGTTGAGTTGTGATTATTTTGAAGATTATATGGTGACTTTATATTATTTCTCTCACATGATGATATTATTGACTATAGCGGGATATGTGACGAGTTGTGAGGTCACATTCTATTTCTTTCTTGAAGACTCTCTTCTATATATTATTGAAATATATTTATCATCATTTTACAGACAATTTAATGGTTTTAAAGGTGTGGAATGATCACAACATACAAGAAGAAGTATCGGGAATTTTTGTGTTACATGTTGACATAATCTTGTTAATTATTATTTGGTGATTTCTTCTTCAAAACTCTGAGTTGATATACATATATATTGGTCCAAAAATGTGATTTATCAGGTGGATATAATGTGCTATTCATTTTGTGACTTGGTGACAAGTGGACGAACCAAAAAGGAGCTAGTTGGCAAAAGTGTCAAGTTGGAAACTTTGTCTTGGAAACCAACGCCTAATACACACCTTTTGAAGATAATTTTTGATTTGAATTTGTCAATTCTCACATGCCTATTCTCAATCCAAGGAGTTGAGGGGATACTGAAGGAATATGTCATTCTATCTTCTCCATATTATCTTCACATTTTCAAGACAATTCCAAGTGGAATTTTCGGCCAACATTATTGTGCCAAGGTGGACCAATCATTTTGCTTTATGTTGCCAAGTGTACAAAGCCAACCAATGATGTGAAGAAAACATGGACTTGATGATGAAGATGGTGACACATGTGCATTCTTATCTACAAGGCTCAATTCACACTATAAATAGGAGGCAATGGTGAAGAAGATGAAACACACTGGAAGCTCACTTGAAAGCATTTGTTGATTTGTCTAGCTATCATCTTCTTGTTGTTGTTCTTATTTCATTCTTTGTAGCAAAGGTGTTCTTGTTGTATTTGTTGAGCTACAAGCCTCTTGAGCTTCATTTGTAAGATTGATTAGCCAATTCTATAAGGCTACATCAATAGGAGGTAGAGGTGTTGCAACTAAGTGTTGCATAGAAGGTGTTCATCCAAGTCTTGAATAGGGCTGGTGTATAACCCAAGGATCAAGCTTGGTTATTGTTGTAAGTTGATTCGTACCTTAGTGAAATCAAAGGAAAGGTGTTCCTTGGAACTGGAGTAGGTCACATTGACCGAACCAGGATAAATCCTCGGTGTTTTTGTCTTGTTTCTATCTTTCTGTTTTCTGCCCGTTTTTACTGCAGTTTTAAGACAACTTCTCACGATTTGAAAAAATAGCTAAACACTTTCAAAATTCGTAATTTTTTGTGGAGTTATACTTCAGACTGCTACATTTCATTTACAACAAGAATCACTTGATTTGAGCAAGGCAAAGTTAGTCTTTCAGTCTTTGCAAGATAACTGCTCCAATTTTGCTGCAATCTAACAAATTTTTGGAAAACTTAAATTCTGTTTTAATCAAGAATTGTTTAAGGTCAGGGCCTTTTGGTAACATCAACTAGACATCCTAAGGAGTGTTTTGATATAAAGTTTAACCTTTTTGGTTATGTATTCAAAGAGAAACACGTTTTCCAATTTCAGCAACATTTCGTCCAATTCCGTCCAGATCGACCATCTGAATCTTTTTATTTGTTTGAAGGGTCAAACGATCATATTTTTGTCTGATTGTTAGACAGTCTTGCTAACACATTGAAGTTAAGTTCTGGAACTTTTCATAATTTTTGGAGTTGTGCAAAAAGATTTTTGAATTTTTCAAAAACGGGTTCTGAATCTGAGGTAGTCTCAGATTCTGTTTTGAAAGGGGATAATTTCCGCTAACCACTATTCACCCCCTCTAGTGGTGTTTATTGCAGGTGCACGGTCCAACAATTGGTATCAGAGCAAGGTCTACACCATTCAAAGAAGCAAGAGTTAACACCGTACAAACAACACAAGGCTAAGAAACAATATTTCAAAGTAGCCTGCTAATCTCAAAACAAAAGTGGCATACAATGGCCATAGTTTCTCACAAAGGTGAGTTGGAAGGTATGTACACACAACGTCCTCCTCTTTTCGATGGTAATAATTTTGTTCATTGGAAACTAAGAATGAGGCTATTCTTAATGGCTATAGACATTGATTTATGGTCTATACTTGAAGATGGGTCGTACATTCCAATGAAAATTGTACAAGTTAGTAGAGTCACACAAGAGGTTGAAAAATATAAAAGTGAGTGGTCATCGGAAGATAAAAAGAAAATGTCTATGAATGCTAAAGCTATGCAATTACTGTTAAACGGACTAACGACTTCTGAAGCAGGATATGTGTCAAATTGCACAAGTGCACACGATATGTAGAAATCACTTGTATTAAAGCATGATGGTACAAGCGGTGTAAAAGAATCAAAAATAAACATGCTTATGTCTGAGTTTGAATCTTTCAAAATGCTGCCAAACGAATCCATAACATCTATGGATTTGAAGATTACTAACATTTTCAATGCTCTTGAAGCTTTAGGAAAATCATTCACGGACAATGAAAAGGTTCAAAAGGTACTGCGAAGCCTTCCTGCTGAATGGGATCCAAAGGTAACTGCAATTGAAGAAACAAATTCGATCACAAAAATGGATGAATTGATAGGCTCACTAAGAGTATACGAGGTAAAAGTAAACCAACGGAAGTCCGAGTCATCTATATCATCCGGTAAGTCAATAACTTTCAAATCAACTGAATCACATACAAATAATGATGATAGTAATAGTGATATTGAATTAGACGATGCCTTGATATTGATAGCTAGAGAACTTAGAAAGTTTTTTAAACGTCCTAATAAGAATAGACAACGATCTTCTTCTTCTTCTTCTTCTCAACCTAGAAAAAATAGTGCTAATAACAACAAATGGTATAATAAAGAGTTAAAGTGTTATGAATGTGGTCAAAAAGGACACATCTCTTATGATTGTCCGACAAAGAAAAACACCAACAACAACAATAATAATAACAACAAACAAGAAAAGGAGACGCAAAAATCAAAGGCAAAGGAGACCAAGCCAAGGAAAGGCAAACGAGCAATGAAGGCGAGTACATGGAGCGACTCAGCTGACTCAGAATCTGACACTGAGGAAGCTCAAATCTGCTTCGTATCCAACGAGATAAGTTCTTCTTCTGATGATGATTCTAATAGTGACATGACATTTGGTGAAATATATGAAGAATTTTTAAGAATGCATGCTCACTGTAAGAGGATATCTAAAGAAAAGAAGAAACTAATTGAAGAAAATGACAAGTTGAAGACGTCCAACTTGGAGTTTTCCGATCAATTAGAATCTTTTAAACAAGAGCCTACTAATACTCTTGATTCTTTAGAAGTTAAAATTGAATCATATAGGAAAAATGAACAAAAATTAAAAACTGAAAATAGTATGTTGAAGTCTAAATTAGAAAGTTGTAAAAATGAGATAGTACAACTTAAATCTTCCAAACTTACCTTAGAAAAAATGTTAGAACAATTTAAATCTGGTGCAAATATGTTAGATACACTTATATCTTTGTAAAAATATGGAAATGATAAAACCGGGTTAGGACATAAAGAAGAAAATGCCAAAGTAGATAAAAAGACAGTTTGTCTCATCTAGTACAAAAATGCCATATAATACAACGAAATCAACGTTGCCTGCTGCATCTTCTTCTACTCCTTCTTCTGTTTATTCTAGGGCAAAAATACAACACACACCCACAAATGTACACACGTATAAATGTGCAACTAAACAAAACTTTGCATCTAGACAACCTAGAAATTATGCCTACATGTATACAAATGCAACTAGTCATAATAAAATGCATCCAAATTATTATGAACCTAACTATAGACAACACTCATATAAGTCGTATAGAAATGCATATGAACATACACACATAGCGCCATTCAAGAAACAAAATCACATGCATTATACACACTATCAAAATCGGCCTTCCTATAATAATTATAAACCAAGGTAAAACATGTATAAAAATGCATCTTCATGGAATGCATATTCTAATTCTCCTTATTTTTCTAATTATAACTATGCTAAAAATGTGCCAAAAAGGTACATCCAAGTTTGGATACCCAAAGGGTATATAAACAAGGATGATGTCCCTACATTCAAGGACCCAAGTAAAGGGTACCTAAAACTTTGTCTCCGTTGTAGGAAAATCGCAAGGAATGCAAGAAAGAGGCAAAGTCAAAGAATCTAAAAGCTAAATGGTTTTTAGATAGTGGATGTTCAAGGCATATGACAGGCAACCCCAAACTATTCACCGAGTTGGAACATATCAAGAATGGAGGAAAGGTAACATTCGGTGACAACAACAAAGGACAAGTTGTTGGAAAAGGAATAATTGGGGACCCTAACACATTTCAAATACGAAATGTGTTGTTAATAAGTAATCTTTCTTATAATTTATTAAGTACTTCTCAACTTATAGATCGGGGATATAATGTTTCTTTTCTTTCCAATTCTTGTGATATAATAAATGAAAAAGGAGAAATTCTTTTAAAAGGAAATAGAGATGGTAACATTTATACTCTTACCTTAGACAACATGTTAGATGCTAAGGTTAAGTGTTTAATGTCACATGACTTAGATGTGATTTTATGGCAGAGAAGATTAGGCCATATAGGAATTTCAACCATTAAGAAATTATCTAAGAAGAATTTAATTAGAGGAATGCCTAAGTTAGACTTAGATAATTTTCAAATGTGTGAAACATGTATGAAAGGAAAACACATTAAAGAAACATTAAAACCGAAACATGAAGTGAGTACTAGTCATGTACTAGAATTGCTTCACTTAGACTTATTTGGTCCAAGTAAGGCAAGCGTCTAGGTGGACACTACTATGTGTGTGTCATAGTATATGATTACTCACGCTACACATGGACATTGTTCTTAACACACAAAGACGATGCTCTATTGGCAATCGAAACTCTTATTAAGCAACTTGAAAATATATAGGAAGAAAATGTTAAAAGAATTAGAAGTGATAGAAATGGAGAATTTAAAAACAAAGATGTAATCAAGTTTTGTGAATTACATGGAATTAAACATGAATTCTCACCACCTAGAACACCACAACTTAATGGAGTTGTAGAACGCAAAAATAGAACAATTCAAGAAGTTGCTAGAACAATGTTATGTGAAAATAAAGTACCAAAATATTTATGGGCTGAAGATGTTAGTTGTGCATGCTATATTATAAATAGGCGTTCTATTAGAAAGAAATTGAATAAAACACCTTATGAATTGTTAAACAATAGACAACCTAAAGTAGATTATCTTAAAGTTTTTGGTTGTAAATGTTTTGTGTTGAACCCTAAGGATAATTTAGACAAGTTTGAACAAAAGTCTATTGAATGTATATTTGTTGATTATTCAACTAACTCAAGAGCATATAGGTGTTACAATCCTGCATCTAAAAAATAATTGAATCTATACATGTGAAATTCAATGAAAATGCATGCTTTGAAGTTAGTGATAAAACTCAACATAAACAAGAAAATAATGTTGAAAATATGTTTAAAGATGATGATATACTACTTGAGCTTGTACTTGATCATCTAGAACCAACTCCCCCTGAACAAGACATGCATGAACCCTTAGATGAAATAAATGAAGAGATTTTGAAATTGGAAGATAATACAACTAACTTACAAGATGATTCAATTGTATACGACAGTGTTCACACTAATGAAACATTTGAACAAGATGAGGGTAAACCCTAGTCAATCTAGGAATTGGTGGCACCCTAAAGAATTAATAATTGGGGATCCAAGTGTTGGGGCTAGAACACATAGAAATATAAGTTAACCTAAAGAACATAGCTTAATCTCACACTTAGAACCTAAGAATGTAAAAGAAGCCTTAGGTGATATGTCATGGATAGATGTCATGCTTGAGGAATTGAATCAATTTACAAGAAACAACGTGTGAGACTTAGTACCTAAACATGAAGAAAAGTTTATAATAGGAACCAAACGGGTCTTTAGAAATAAAATGGATGAACAAGAAAACATCACACGAAATAAGGCTAGGCTAGTCGCACAAGGTTATAATCAACAAGAAGGAATAGATTATGAAGAAAACTTTGCACCCGTTGCACGACTAGAAGCAATTAGATTGTTACTTGCGATTGCGAGTCTAAGTAACAACAAACTCTTCCAAATGGATGTCAAGAGTGCGTTCTTGAATGGATCCATCCAAGAAGAGGTGTTTGTTAAGCAACCCCCTGGATTCGAAGATCCAAAGAATCCTAACCATGTTTACAAGCTTAAGAAGGCTCTATATGGTTTGAAACAAGCTCCAAGAGCTTGGTACGATAGATTTACAAACTTTCTTTAGATATCCTAAATACACACCTCACTTAGGACTTTGGTATGATAGAAATGCTAAGTTGGAATTATATGCATATAGAGATGCTGATTATGGTGGTTGCAAATTAGATAGAAAATCCACTAGCGGTGCGTGTCAATTCATAGGAACCAACTTGATCTCTTGGTTTTCTAAAAAGCAAGCTAGTGTAGTGCTCTCCACCACTGAAGCCGAGTATATAGCCTTGAGTTTATGCACTACCCAAATACTTTGGCTTAAACAACAACTTAGTGATTTTGGCATTAAAATGAATAAGATTCCAATTTTCTGTGATAGCATAAGTGCGATCAATCTTTCACAGAATCTGGTACTTCATTCTAAGGCAAAACACATTGAGGTGCGATACCACTTCCTTTAAGATCATGTTCAAAATGAGGATATAGTTATAAACAATATAAGAACTGATCATCAAATAGCTGACATCTTAACCAACCCCTTTATCAAGCCAATTTTAAAAACATACGAGCCAAGTTAGGTATGATGACTTACGATACCATTGCATAGTTTTATCTTTTGTATGATTTTAAAAATAAAGGGGGAGATAGAATAAGAAGATGATTTTAGTTGGTAAGTCATGATTTGGGTTGAATAATATGGTAAGTCATGATTTGGTTGAATAATATGCTAAGATTCAATTGGTATACGTCTTGGAGCATAGGTTAAGGGGGAGAGTATAATTTGAAGGGAGCACATGAATACATGATAATTGATGAAAACAATTGGTAAATTAGTTGCTAATTGGTTTTTAAAATAATTGGTACAAATTACAAATTTGGTGAAACAATTAGTAATTGGTGAGGTTTTCAAAACAATTCAATTGGTTTAAAATTGGTAGATAAACAATTGGTAAAGAGTTGTGACATTAAAATCATGTTAGGTTATTTTGAAAATCATCCAAAAGGGGGAGAATGTTGAGAAATATGTTTGGATAATTTTCAAAGTCATGATTTTAAGTGGTAAATACTTAAAAATATCATACATGGTGTTATATGCGTTTAAAAGTTAAAAAATTTGAAAAAATTGACATCGATCTCTCAGGTTGTTGCACTTCGATCGATCGATGTACTTCGATCCCTCACATCAATCGATCTATGTCAGGCAGTGAAAGTTCAAGATCTTACGGTGAGACATCGATCTCTAAACCTGAGACACGTCAATCGATCGATGTATACATCGAATCCTCACTTCGATCGATCAATGTAGGTCAGAGACAAGCTCTGAAACTCACTGTGAGACATCGATCTCTGAAGCTGAGGCACTTCGATCGATCGATGTCTAGGGTTTTTAGAAATATTTTTTCTAAAATGTGATAAAATGGATGTTTTCATTTGTACATGATTCATACATGTTCATTATGAGAATATTGTGTGATTTTGATAAATATAAATGTCTTCTGACTAATGTGCTTTGGAAGTTTCTACAACTTACCAAAAAGGACAAAGTTGGTATTTTGAGTTTTGTAGGTACGCGATATGGTGAAAATACTTCAAGGACTTATTCTAATAATATTTATCAAGATAAAGGTTGAATTATATTTATTTCTGACCATCAGGGTCATTTCTGGAGTTTTTCTCACCAAGGGCATTTTGGTCATTTCACCCGTGAGGGTATTTTTGGTATTTTCACTCAAGGAATCTCTTGAGTATATTCTTATCTTCATTCTGGAGTTGAGTTGTGATTATTTTGAAGATTATATGGTGACTTTATGTTATTTCTCTCACATGATATTATTGACTATAGCGGGATATGTGACGAGTTGTGATGTCACATTCTATTTCTTTCTTGAAGACTCTCTTCTATATATTATTGGAATATATTTATCATCATTTTACAGAGAATTTAATGGTTTTAAAGGTTTGGAAATGATCACAACATACAAGAAGAAATATTGGGAATTTCGGTGTTACATGTTGACATAACCTTGTTAATTATTATTTGGTGATTTCTTTTTCAAAAATCTGAGTTGATATACATATATATTGGTCAAAAAACGTAATTTAACAGGTGGATATGATGCGTTATTCATTTTGTGACTTGGTGACAAGTGGACCAACCAAAAAGGAGCTAGTTGGCAAAAGTGTCAACCTGGAAATTTTGTCTTGGAAACCAACGGCTAGTACACACCTTTTGGAGATAATTTTTTGTTTGAATTTTTCAATTCTCACATGCCTATTCTCAAGCCAAGGAGTTGAGGGGATATTTGAGGAATATGTCATTCTATCTTCTCTATATTATCTTCACATTTTCAAGACAATTCCAAGTGGAATTTTCGACCAACATTATTGTGTCAAGGTGGACCAATCATTTTGCTTTATGTTGCCAAGTATACAAATCCAACCAATGATGTGAAGACAACTTGGACTTGATGATGAAAATGGTGACACATGTGCATTCTTATCTACAAGGCTCAATTCATACTATAAATAGGAGGCAATGGCGAATAAGATGAAACACGCTTGAAGCTCACTTGAAAGCATTTGTCGATTTGTCTAGCTATCATCTTCTTCTTGTTGTTCTTGTTTCATTCTTTGTAGCAAAGGTGTTCTTGTTGTATTGGTTGAGCTACAAGCCTCTTGAGCTTCATTTATAAGATTGACAAGCCAATTCTATAAGGCAACATCAATAGGAGGTACAGGTGTTGCAACTAAGTGTTGCATAGAAGGTGTTCATCCAAGTCTTGAATAGGGCTGGTGTATAACCCAAGGATCAATATTGGTTATTGTTGTAAGTTGATTCATACCTTAGTGAAATCCAAGGAAAGGTGTTCCTTGGGACTGGAGTAGGTCACATTGACCGAATCAGGATAAATCCTTGGTGTTCTTGTCTTGTTTCTACCTTTCTATTTTCTGCCCATTTTTACTGCAGTTTTCAGACAACTTCTCATGATTTGAAAAAAATAGCTAAACACTTTCAAAGTTCATGATGTTTTTTGGAGTTATACTTCAGACTGTTAGATTTCATTTGCAACAAGAATCACTTGATTTGAGCAAGGAAAAGTTAGTCTTTTTGCAAGATAACTGCTTCAATCTGGCTGCAATCTGACAAGTCTTGAGAACACTTGAATTCTGTTTTAATCAAGAATTGTTTAAGGTCAGATCCTTTTGGTAACATCAACTAGACATCCTAAGGAGTGTTTTGATATAGAGTTTAACCTTTTTGGTTAAGTATTCAAAGAGAAACACGTTTTTCAATTTCAGCAACATTCTGTCCAATTCTGTCCAGATTGACCATCTGAATCTTTTTATTTGTTTGAAGAGTCAAACAATCTTATTTTTGTCTGATTTTTGGATAGGTCGTGTTAACACATTGAAGATAAGTTCTGAAAATTTTCATAATTTTTGGAGTTGTGTACATGGAGTTTTGAATTTTTCAAAAACGGGTTCTGAATCTGAGGTAGTCTCAGATTCTGTTTTTAAAGGGGATAATTTCCGCTAACCACTATTCACCCCCCTCTAGTGGTGTTTATTGCAGGTGCACGGTCAAAAATCACCAACTTAAACATCTTAGGGCATTCTGATCCCCCACGCTTCCGCACGCCACTCTGATCTACAACACATCTTTAATTGGTTATTTCAACTGCTATTTATTCATACATGCTCTATTCCGGTTCAAGTTTACTAGATTCATCAATGCTTACATGTTCCTATGTTCATCTTAATTCCCTCATCGATAATGATACCATCAATTTATGTTTATACTTCTAAAATTTATATTTTAGTCTACCATCTAAACTTTATATAGGTAATGTCATTTATCCATGCTGTTTGCTCAATAGTACGACACTTATCAAGTTAGGGTTTCAAATACTATTTCACACATAGGTACATCTTAATCAATTTAAACTTCAAAATTTCAAGGTACCTGTGACTATGTCATTTAGATCCCTTGGACAGTCTTCTCGGCTCTGGGCAACCTTGTTCAGATGGCCTATCTTTCCACGGTTATAGCATGCATCTGACCTCCTCCAACATACACCCGTGTGTGGTCGGTTGCACGTCGAGCAAATAGAATCCCATTCTGCAGATTGGCTCTCGGCTGCTACTGTGGGCGACTTTCTTTATCCCTTCTCGGCACCTTGACCAATCTTTCTGGTTTACTGTCAGTCACCTCGCGAGGCCGCTTTTCCTGCTTCTCTTCGTCGTGCCTTCGTATGTCACTCTCGACACGGTAGCATGCATCGAGCAGCTCAACAAAATCCCTGGCATTTGTATTCACCACTCCAGTATGAATGCGTGCATTAAGACCCCTCTCAATTTGATCATCTTTAACTGCATGTCTCCCATAGCAGATGGTATAAATCTTCTCAGAGCATTGAACTGGTTGGCATATTCTACCACTGACATTCTGTAGCGCCCTGACCCGGACAGCGGAATCCGAACCGGTACACCCGTCGTAGCTTACTGAGAAGACTACAAGACGTCTCATCTCCTGATTACACATCATCCATAACGTAAGAGAAATAAGTGCGGAAACATATCGCGTAAATTAAAACCATCAATGCCGTACTTCAAAAGACAATGTGAATATCATAAACTGTATATGGTCGCAGCCATCTAAAACCTCAAATGGACTAAAAATCAGAAAGAACATAAATCGTCTAATAAAATTCCCCTCAACATGGTTTAGGCATCCCATTCCGCCCACTCGCCGTCGTCCTCAATAAAAATCATGTCGTAACTAGGCTCATCTGCAAAGACCAAAGTAGTATCCTTAGCAAAAAAACGCTAGCAAGTAACCCGCTTATAAGACATACGGGATCAACACATGGCAAGACATGAGTAATATATATAATTCGAGGGAATTGTGGGGCACATGTCTTGTAAAACTTCCAAATATATATGTATAGGCGAATCACGTAATAAAGCAATACAGCAATTGGAACGCAAGTAACAATTCATTGGTCATCACATATCACGCACATCCATACCACATTGACTCACGTGATGCATGACAAAATATGCACTACACTACACATTCACATATGCATGAGCCTTCTCTTTTCAAAACAGTGCAATGCATGCCACAATGTCTGGTCTCGTAACTCGTAACCCTGTAATGCACCCCGGCTTATATTTCCATCCCGGTTAACGTTACAGGCTCGTTATGCTCTGTGATGCACCTCGGCTTATATTTCCATCCCGATTAACATCACAGACTCGTAAAACTCTGCAATGCACCTCGGCTTATATTTCCATCCCGATTAACATTGCAGAGGACTTTATACCCTGTAACGCACCCCGGCTTATATTTCCATCCCGGTTAACGTTACAGACCTTTTGTGCCCTGTAATGCACCTCGGCTTAAATTTCCATCCCGATTAACATTACAGGTCACCTTCGCAAATCAGTGCCGAAGCACAGCTCTTTCTCAAAACAATATGCAATGCAAGTGCCATGATGCAAGACTCCTCGTTTCAATCTCATATCTCGTTCACATAAGTAGTTCATGTACACATGCGCAAGTATAAGCAACACACAAGCTTTCACTAACTTACACACCATAACTTAGGCTTCAACCATCACGTCAATACTTAGTCTTGATTCTAAGGTTCACAACCTAAGGCAAGTATCCCTAACCATCCTTCATTGAACTCTGAAATACCTCGTACGTTCATTTCCTAACCCTCCTAGGTCATCCTCATTGAAATCCGATTCGAAAACCCTTTGGAGTCACCAAGTTGGTTCACCATCCTAAGTCATGTTCCCAAGACTTAGACTACCTTTAATCAGGTCCTAAGAAGTCTCTAAGATCACCCAAAGGGTCCCCTAGCTTCCCTCTTTCTTCCCTTATTTTTCCATAAAACTGATGGACATCATACCCTCACATCGATCGATCGAAGTACTTCATCCCCTCACATCGATCGATCGATGTCCATCAGAGAACATCATACCTTCACATCGATCGATCGAAGTACTTCATCCTCTCACATCGATCCATCGATGTCCATCAGAGGACATCATACCCTCACATCGATCGATCGATGTACTTCATCCCCTCACATCGATCGATCGATGTCCATCAGAGGACATCATACCCTCACATCGATCGATGTACTTCATCCCCTCACATCGATCGATCGATGTCCATCAGAGGACATCATACCCTCACATCGATCGATCAAAGTACTTCATCCCCTCACATCGATCGATCGATGTCTACTATTCCAGAAAAGAAATTCTGCAATTTCTGCAGAAACTGCAGAACCATAACTCCAATTGGTCCCAAACTTCATCCCAATCAATCCAAGCCTAATCCCTGCTATAATCTCATGCTTAAACTGCAGATTGAACACTATACACATACCAAACAAGGATTCAAGCCTAGAACTCAAATATTCCAACCTTATCAATCCAAAGGTCTCACCTTTCACCCTCAAACCCCACACAACAATGAGATTACAACAAGAAGGGATTCAAGGGGGTAGGGATTTGCAGGATCTCAATAATCGACAACCACAAAATGATTTTCAACATATAACGGCCAAATCATCAACACCAAAACACAGGAATCACAAATAGAATTCACGGAAAGAAACTACTGCATGGTGATCCAATTTGATAACAAAATAGGCTAGTTTTCTTTCACAAATCGAAGGAACTTATAAGAAAGTTACTTGCCTTTGATTACTTGATAGAAAAATGAAGAACGAATGAGGTTTGGGTTGATTCCTGGAGAAAATCTTCCTTAGGGTTGCAAGGGCTTCAGAATCGCCTAGGAGGAAGGAAGGAAAGTTGCGTCGTGTGAATGGGGAAAGGAGAAACTGACGTTGTCAGTTTAATAGGAATTTAGGGTAAGATTTGATGTTTCTAAATTATATCTTTTATTTATTTATCTTAAAGGATAAACCTCAATTATTTAATTCTAAAATTAAATACCATTTAGTTCTAATATTCAATCCTTCATTAATTTCTAATTAATCCTCTTACTTAATGCCTAATTCATTATCGTTGACCGTCATTAACCTCATTTACTTTCTTCTTTGTCTTTTAATTATCCTACGGAGGGTACGGGGCATAACATTCCACCCCCCTTACAAAGAGTTTCATCCTCGAAACTGGCATACCTTATTGGAAAAGATGTGGATATAGCTCCTTCATTTGCTCTTCAAGCTCCCACGTGGCTTCACGCTCCGTATGGTTACTCCACTGAACTTTAACATACGGAATGACGCGTCGGCGTAGGACTTGATCTTTTCTATCCACAATCCTTATTGGATGCTCTTCATAGATGACATCTTCTTTCACATCCAAGGGTTGGGCTTCAAGGACATGGCTCGGGTCCGATACGTATTTCCGTAGTTGGGATACGTGAAATACGTTATGGACTTGAAACAAATTCGGAGGTAAGGCGAGTCTGTATGCTCTTTCACCAACTTTACCAAGAACTTCGTAAGGGCCAATATATCTAGGGCTTAACTTGCCCTTCAGTCCGAATCTTGCGACTCCTTTGGTTGGTGAAACTCGTAAATAAACCTTCTCACCTTCCTCAAACTCCAAGGGTCGCCTCTTGGTGTCAGCCCAACTTTTACTGCGATTTTGAGCCACCTTGAGTTTCTCTCTTATCACTTTGACCTTCTCAACGGTTTGTTCAACCAACTCAGGTGCAGTGATTGTCTTTTCTCCAACTTCGTCCCAACAAACCGGGGACCTGCACTTGCGTCCGTATAATGCTTCGAATGGTGCCATGCCAATCGCACCGTGATAGCTATTATTATAGGAAAACTCCATCAACTTCAGCATGCTATCCCAGTTTCCTTTGAAATCCAAAGCGCAAGCTCTCAACATGTCTTCCAATGTTTGTATGGTTCTCTCAGATTGTCCATCCGTTTGAGGGTGGTATGCGGTACTCATTCTCAGTTCGGTACCCATTGCCTTCTGGAATGCTCTCCAAAACTTAGAGGTGAACTTGTGATCACGGTCCGACACAATGCTGACTGGGACTCCATGTAGGCTCATAATGTTATCCACATAGATATTGGATAACTTTTCATACGAAGTACCATGTGGCATGGCTATGAAATGAGCCGTCTTTGTTAATCGGTCTACTATGACCCAGATCATCTCATTTCCATTTCGGGTCTTGGGTAGTCCCATTACGAAATCCATCGTCACGTGTTCCCACTTCCACTCCGGAATCTCTAGTGGCATCATCAAGCCACCAGGTCGTTTATGTTCGGCCTTGACTTGTTGGCATACCAAACACCTTGCAACATACTCCGCTATAGATCTCTTCATCCCTATCCACCAATAGTTTCTTTTGAGGTCCTTGTACATCTTAGTGCTCCCGGGGTGGATAGACATCCTTAAGTTATGCGCTTCTTGGAGAAATTCCGTTCGAAGTTCGTCTTTAACTGGCACGCATAACCGATTCTGAAACCATAGACTTCCATCCCCTCGCAACTGGAAGTCCTTTACTGGTCCCGTGGATAATTTGTCGCGGATCTCTTTCAGTGCTGGGTCCTCATACTGCGCCTCTTTGATTCTGTCTACCAAGTCTGGGCTGATAGACAAAGCTGTAAGGACATTTGCCACTGAATCCACCAATTCAAGATCAAACTCCTCTATCTCTCTTTCTAACGGAGATTGTCTCGCGTGGCTAAACTTTCTGCTCAACACGTCCGCCACTCTATTGGCCTTACCCGGATGGTCGTTGATGGTTAGGTCATAATCCTTAAGTAGTTCCAGCCATCTTCTCTGTCTCATGTTCAACTCCTTCTGCGAGAATAGGTATTTCAAACTCTTATGATCTGTGAACACGGCACATTTTTCTCCATATAGATAGTGTCTCCAGATCTTAAGAGCAAATACCACAGCTGCAAGTTCCAAGTCATGCGTCGGGTAATTCTGCTCATATGGCTTCAATTGTCTTGGCGCGTACGAAATGACTCGTTCATTTTGCATCAAGACACAACCTATGAACAGAAAGTTAATTCAGGGCTAGCATATGTATATACAATGCATCAATTGTAACGATGTACATACCTAGTCCTTTCTTAGACGCGTCACTATAGATCACGAAACCGTCGGTGCCGGGGGGTTGTGCCAACACCGGGGCTGTGGTCAATCTCTTCTTGAGCTCAGTAAAGCTCTGCTCGCATTCATCAGTCCATTCGAACTTAGTCTTCTTCTGCGTAAGTCGGCTCAATGGCACTGCTATCGTTGAGAATCCCTCAACAAACTTCCTATAGTAGCCTGTCAAGCCTAGGAAGCTTCTTACTTCGGTCACATTTGTGGGTCTTGGCCATTCAGTGATAGCTTCTATCTTCTTAGGATCCACAGAGATCCCATCTTCCGAAATCACGTGACCGAGGAAGGCTACACTTCTTAGCCAAAATTCACACTTGCTGAATTTGGCGTAAAGCTTTTGTTGTCTCAGGATTTGCAACACCACTCTTAAGTGTTCAACGTGTGCTTGCTCGTCGGAGGAGTAGACTAGGATGTCATCGATGAACACTACTACAGATTGATCCAACTGTTCTCGGAACACAGTGTTCATCAAATCCATGAAAGCTGCTGGGGCATTAGTTAGTCCGAAAGGCATCACTAAAAATTCATAATGCTCGTATCTAGTCCGAAAAGCGGTCTTAGGGACGTCTCCCGCTTTCACAAGCAACTGATGGTACCCTTGACGAAGGTCAATCTTTGAAAACCATCGAGCTCCTTTTAGTTGGTCAAATAAGTCCTCTATCCTTGGCAGAGGATATTTATTCTTAATGGTGATCTTGTTCAACTCCCGGTAATCGATGCATAGTCTCATGCTGCCATCTTTCTTCTTTACGAATAAAACTGGAGCTCCCCAAGGGGATACGCTGGGGCGAATTAACTTTTTGTCTAACAACTCCTGAAGTTGCCTCTTTAGCTCCTTGAGTTCTGCTGGAGCCATTCTGTAAGGTGCCTTAGATATAGGCTCGGCTCCGGGTATCAAGTTAATCTCGAACTCCACTTCTCTCGATTGCGGGACTCCCGGCAAATCATCCGGAAATACATCCTTGAATTCATTGATCACCGGAATTTGATCGATAGGAGGAACCTCCTGCTTCACATCTAATGCATACGCCATATATCCATCTGCTCCTTTCTGTAAGGCTTTGAAGGCCTTAATCGCTGTTAAGTATATCTTCCTTGGAGCTTTGGCCACCTTGACATTTCCTTGTATCGTGATGTCATTCATCTCAGGGTCTTTGAGGGTCACTTGCTTAAGTTTACAGTCAATATTGGCATGGTTCTTGGTCAGCCAATCCATGCCCAATATGATATCAAAGTCCTTCATTGGGATTGGGACTAAGGTCGCCGAGAATATCTTTCCATCAAATTCCTTACCACAATCTTTGTACTGATGGTGAGAAACCAGTACTTGTTCGCCTGCTGCCTGCACCATAAATGGGTTCTCAAGCCATTCGGGTAAACAGTCGAGTCCTTTTGCGAATCGCTTAGAAATGAAGGAGTGACTAGCTCCACTATCAAACAACACATTTGCGGGTACTTTGTTAACTAGAATCACACCTAATCACAATAGGGTAACACATGAAGGTTTTCACATAACAATATACAATCATCAACTTAAAGGAGTAAAATTCAGCTTAAGCAACTATTATTTAACTTAGGTCATACCTGTCACAACATTAGCGTCCTCCTGGACTTCAGCGTCTGTCATGGCATGGACTCTCGCATTGGGCCTGCCTCTCTGCTGCTGAGCCGGCCCAGCTCCTGCCTGTGGCTTAGGGTTCCATTCAGGACAGTCCTTGATCCTATGGCCCGCTTTCCCACATTTAAAGCACGCACCCGTTATTTTCCAACATTCGCCCACGTGTCTCCTTTGGCAGTGTGGGCATTCTGCTGGTGCTTGTCGATTGGGTTGGTTTTGCTGCGGTGCCCTTTGAACTGGCCCCGCTTGTCCTTTTCTGGGGATCTTGACCCAACGTCCGGGTCTACCTCCACTTTGCTCTACTCTCGGCCTCTTGCTCGATTCTTCACGAGCCTCTCTTGGTTGTGATCTGCGCATGTCACTCTCCACTCGGTAACATGCGTCCAGCATCTCCTCAAACGTTTTCAGACTTGACCCCGCTATAGCCGTCCGTATGCGGGGGTTCAGACCCTCTTCAAACTTTAGCATTTTCATCCGATTGTTCTCCAACACCATGGGCGTGAATTTGCCCAAGGCATGAAACCGGTCGGCGTAATCGGAAACCGACATCCTCCCCTGTTCAAACTTGTCAAACTGCCTCATCTTCTCCAGAATGGCAGTCTCAGGCACATAATAATCTTTGTAGGCCTGCACAAATTGTCTCCACTGAATCGGAGGAGTCATCTTGGGCAGCATGCCATTCCACCATGCATTGGCTCTGCCGATTAGTAGCGGGGTGGCCACATCCACCTTCAGATCTTCAGGCACTTGCACAAGCCTGAAGCATTTCTCTACTTCATCGAGCCAAAACCCAGCCACCTCTGGGTCAGTGGTCCCTTCGAAATTAGGGGCATGCATCTTGCGCATCTCCCCAATATAGTACCTGATGCCTTGTTGGGGAGGTGGTGGAGGAGGGGGTTGTTGTTGTTGTTGTGCAACTCCTTGTGCTACCACCGTGATAGCGTCTATCAATGCTTGCGGGACTAGGACTGGTGGTGGTGGTGGAGGGTTATTGTCCCCGTTGCCACCGTTCCCTTGATTGTCACGTCTAGGAGGCATTTTCTGCAATGTCAAGCTTATTAGTATCTAGCAGTTCCAAAATAAGTACTTGGGGTCCATAATGTGATACAAGGCGGAATTCATGAACTAAAATAAATAGCATTTATTGCTTACACTTAATCGCGCTCGTACACACACCCATCCCAATCAAACTTAAATCTAAGATTGCATACTTAGACTTAAAGATCAACTTACGGTGAAAATCATAACTTAAGACTCTATATGTCATAACCTAGGTCTCCGAGGTAGATCTGAAGCCTAGTCTCTGATACCACCTGTAGCGCCCCGACCCGGACAGCGGAATCCGAACCGGTACACCCGTCGTAGCTTGCTGAGAAGGCTACAAGACGTCTCATCTCCCGATTACACATCATCCATGACGTAAGAGAAATAAGTGCAGAAACATATCGCGTAAATTAAAACCATCAATGCCGTACTTCAAAAGACAATGTGAATATCATAAACTGTATATGGTCGCAACCATCTAAAACCTCAAATGGACTAAAAATCAGAAAGAACATAAATCGTCTAATAAAATTCCCCTCAACATGGTTTAGGCATCCCATTCCGCCCACTCGCCGTCGTCCTCAATAAAAATCATATCGTAACTAGGCTCATCTGCAAAGACCAAAGTAGTATCCTTAGCGAAAAACGCTAGCAAGTAACCCGCTTATAAGACATACGGGATCAACACATGGCAAGACATGAGTAATATATATAATTCGAGGGAATTGTGGGGCACATGTCTTGTAAAACTTCCAAATATATATGTATAGGCGAATCACGTAATAAAGCAATACAGCAATTGGAACGCAAGTAACAATTCATTGGTCATCACATATCACGTACATCCATACCACATTGACTCACGTGATGCATGACAAAATATGCACTACACTACACATTCACATATGCATGAGCCTTCTCTTTTCAAAACAGTGCAATGCATGCCACAATGTCTGGTCTCGTAACTCGTAACCCTGTAATGCACCCCGGCTTATATTTCCATCCCGGTTAACGTTACAGGCTCGTTATGCTCTGTGATGCACCTCGGCTTATATTTCCATCCCGATTAACATCACAGACTCGTAAAACTCTGCAATGCACCTCGGCTTATATTTCCATCCCGATTAACATTGCAGAGGACTTTATACCCTGTAACGCACCCCGGCTTATATTTCCATCCCGGTTAACGTTACAGACCTTTTGTGCCCTGTAATGCACCTCGGCTTAAATTTCCATCCCGATTAACATTACAGGTCACCTTCGCAAATCAGTGCCGAAGCACAGCTCTTTCTCAAAACAATATGCAATGCAAGTGCCATGATGCAAGACTCCTCGTTTCAATCTCATATCTCGTTCACATAAGTAGTTCATGTACACATGCGCAAGTATAAGCAACACACAAGCTTTCACTAACTTACACACCATAACTTAGGCTTCAACCATCACGTCAACACTTAGTCTTGATTCTAAGGTTCAAAACCTAAGGCAAGTATCCCTAACCATCCTTCATTGAACTCTGAAACACCTCGTACGTTCATTTCCTAACCCTCCTAGGTCATCCTCATTGAAATCCGATTCGAAAACCCTTTGGAGTCACCAAGTTGGTTCACCATCCTAAGTCATGTTCCCAAGACTTAGACTACCTTTAATCAGGTCCTAAGAAGTCTCTAAGATCACCCAAAGGGTCCCCTAGCTTCCCTCTTTCTTCCCTTATTTTTTCACAAAACTGATGGACATCATACCCTCACATCGATCGATCGAAGTACTTCATCCCCTCACATCGATCGATCGATGTCCATCAGAGGACATCATACCCTCACATCGATTGATCGATGTACTTCATCCCCTCACATCGATCGATCGATGTCCATCAGAGGACATCATACCCTCACATCGATCGATCGATGCACTTCATCCCCTCACATCGATCGATCGATGTCCATCAGAGGACATCATACCCTCACATTGATCGATCGAAGTACTTCATCCCCTCACATCGATCGATCGATGTCTACTATTCCAGAAAAGAAATTATGCGATTTCTGCAGAAACTGCAGAACCATAACTCCAATTGGTCCCAAACTTCATCCCAATCAATCCAAGCCTAATCCCTGCTATAATCTCATGCTTAAACTGCAGATTGAACACTATACACATACCAAACAAGGATTCAAGCCTAGAACTCAAATATTCCAACCTTATCAATCCAAAGGTCTCACCTTTCACCCTCAAACCCCGCACAACAATGAGATTACAACAAGAAGGGATTCAAGGGGGTAGGGATTTGCAGGATCTCAATAATCAACAACCACAAAATGATTTTCAACATATAACGGCCAAATCATCAACACTAAAACACAGGAATCACAAATAGAATTCACGGAAAGAAACTACTGCATGGTGATCCAATTTGATAACAAAATAGGCCAGTTTTCTTTCACAAATCGAAGGAACTTATAAGAAAGTTACTTGCCTTTGATTACTCGATATAAAAACAAAGAACGGATGAGGTTTGGGTTGATTCCTGGAGAAAATCTTCCTTAGGGTTGCAAGGGCTTCAGAATCGCCTAGGAGGAAGGAAGGAAAGTTGCATCGTGTGAATGGGGAAAGGAGAAACTGACGTTGTCAGTTTAATAGGAATTTAGGGTAAGATTTGATGTTTCTAAATTATATCTTTTATTTATTTATCTTAAAGGATAAACCTTAATTATTTAATTCTTAAATTAAATACCATTTAGTTCTAATATTCAATCCTTCATTAATTTCTAATTAACCCTCTTACTTAATGCCTAATTCATTATCGTTGACCGTCATTAACCTCATTTACTTTCTTCTTTGTCTTTTAATTATCCTACGGAGGGTGCGGGGCATAACACATTCCAGGCTCTTGTCTTAGTGATTCGAATGCCCCGATCTTTTGCAATGTCATTGTGGGTGGAGTATAGAACTTACGAAACTCCTCTATAAAACAGGCCTAGCTCACTAGTTGTGGCAAATACATCACTATATAGTCCACCACTTGTCGGCTTCACCAATTAGATATGGCCGAATCACCATCGTCTTCATTTCTTCCGGCACCTGTAGCAGCGCGAAGTTGTTCTCCACTTTGCTCAACAACTTATCAGCTCTATCGGGATTAGCGCCCTCACCAAAGGTACGGACGTGTACCCGCTTTATTTTGCCATAATAGTAACGAGTCCCCCTGCTGCTGTGGATGTGGAACCGCTCGGTTCACTGCCTGTCCGATCTGTACTAGTGCGTCCACCAGTGCCTGGGTAAGGCGTTCTGGTTGTTGCCATTTCCATTATCATTTGTATCTCTTCTTGGCACCATTGTGCTGTAACATTACCAATTTTCGATTCAGTTACTTATCTATGATTGGGGTTTACAAGAATCGGATCTAGGGGAACAAGCAAAGGCAATAATCAAAACTTAAATATGGCAGGAAAATGAAGCAGTATGGTATATCCTAGGTATACGTATCCCTCACCCGACATCCCTTAAGTCTAAGATCCATACTTACTTCTAAAGTCGATGCTTAGTATCGTCATCTCTTGTGTCTAGAATCATGACTTAAGGGCAAGTCATTACTTAATTCCTACAATCATGCCCAAATCTACATTTCTGCCGTGGATCTAGAGTCACTCTCTCATACCACATATAGTGACCCGTCCCGTGCCCTGGTACTCGAAACGACTCACCCGCCGTATTTCGCTAAAGAAAATACAAGGCGTCGATACAATTCATTACACGTCAGCAAAATGACGCAAATCGATGTCAGCGGAAGTCATGAAATAAAACCTCAAAATAATCATCATCATTAATATCAATGTCTGGGCAAATCCAAATTGATAAAAATATCATATCACTAGTAGATACTAAATCTCGAATTACATAAGCCTCAATTCCGTAAATAATTGTCTTAACTAAACCATCAATATATCTGCTCACGAAATCCTCGAATCAGCGATAAGCCTGCTCATCCTCTACGAACGTCTAATCACCATCCTTTCTCTCTACAAAACAACAACGGGGTATAGCATGAGCGACATACATCTCCCAGTAAGTAGCCTCACTGTACTTACCATGGGACCATATATGTACAAGCAAGAGTAATAAAATAAATAACAGTATAAAAATAACATGCTTCTCTTTACAAATAAAATTTACCTTTTTACCACTATATCAATTGAGCAACAAAGACGCACACAACTAAGTCAGCAACACACAAGTGTTAATACGATCGAAATCGATGACGCAGTTTCAAATCGATGCGATGCAAACCAATCCAATTTTCGATATTCAAATTCGATTTCCAAAATATCCATTTTCGATTTCCAAATGTAATTTCAAATGTCCAATACGATATGATTCAATGATCGATATAATACGATACAATTTTTGATATGATTCGATACGATTTTTGATACAATACGATATTTCGATCAATGATACCAATACGATTTCGTTGCAATGGCCATGACACTTTTCCTTAAAAAAGACTTATACCCCAAGTCTTACGACTGATCCCCAATGGTCAAACATGCCACAGGCGCTCTATCGAAATAGTCAAATATGCCCGGGTGCTCCAATTGACGGTTAAATATGCCCGGACGCTCTATCAAAATAGTCAAATATGTCAGGATGCTTCATTTGTTTGGGACCAATCCGGCTCACCAATATATTTTCTTGTAAGGGTGACTTTCAAAACATGCTTTGCTAATTTCAAACGATTTTTCAATATCGATACGATTTTCCAAATACGATTTCAAATGTCGATGTTCCAAAACAATTTTCTAATATTTTACAAACGATAGAGTCCAATCAATTCTGATCACATCCAATACAAATATAGAAGTATTCAAATACAATCACATATCAAATTACGATATCGATGTCCTAATAGCCACCAGTTGCATGCACGTATATGCATATACATGCCCACACCCATGCATGTGCATATACACGTACATACATACACATACATCTCTTCGTCCAAAAATCCATTTCTTAGACTACAAATCCAGTTCTAAGTTTATAAATTCATATCGTGACTTAGTCCGAAATCTACGGCCCAAATTTTCTTTTTCCCTATTTTCCTCATCTTTTCCTTTACTAGATCGAGGCTCAACCCGTGCCCAGCTACAGCACTGCCAGCCTCAGCTCGCGGCCCTGCCTCGGCCCTTCCACGACCCTGCCGTCAGTCCTATTTCTCTTTTTTCTCTCATCCCAATTTTCTCACCATTCGTATTTTCTCACATCTAATCCCATAGATAGCAAGTGCGGCTCATGCTTAACACACAGCCGCAAAAATCGCGGCCATCAGACACCGGACGCGCCTGCACGCACCGTCTGAAGTGCGGCCACGTGCCACATTTTGTCGGCGCGTGCACCCCATGCGCCGCTGCTGACCTCGACCTCCGACCACCGGAATTCTTTTCTCCTCATTTCCAAGCTTATTCTACCCTCCAACTGTGAAAATTTTCATTTTTCTCAATTTATTTTTGCCACTTTCGATGAAAAAACCCTAATTATGTATTACCATCAATCTTACAATTCAACCTTATACGTATCCACCACAATTGATTCTCGTGACCCTAAAATTCCAGCACATAATTTAATTCAGCCATAGCCTCTTTTCTTTCATCAAAACACAAATTCCATATACTATAATTTAACCACATAACATTTCAAATATAATTACTCTATTTTAGATATTATATATGCGCATATGCATAACTTGTGGCCCGTCTATGTGTGGACAGTTAACCTTATCACGCCCCCAACAACAACAATAGGACAATTTACATAATTTAGACATACGCCTACATATAATTCGATACATACATACATACACACACACACACACACACACACACATATATATATATATATATATATATACGATCAATTATCTATGGAACCACAAATAGGAACATGCATGATCCGGTTTTACTATGAATAGATAGCCATAAGTTATGCAAAATCATATCAAATATAGGTAGGCTACTTGCCTTGAATTCGATTATACTATACCATACGAAAATTGGGGTTAAAATTGAACAAATTTTGACTTCTCTCTTTCTCTTGGAGCAGCGGCCGAAGGTGTGGGAATGACAGCAAGGCTGCCGAATTTTTTTGGGAGAATTTGAGGGAGGCTGCCGGTTAAGGGAGGGGAATTAGGATGTAGGCAATTTGTGTGTGTATAACTATGTATATATATATATGCATGGTATATTCCTAGTTTAATATGGAATTACCATTGATTCAAACTTTATCCTAAGTTTTCTTTTCCTATTCACTTTAGGATTTTATTATTATTTTCTACATTTTTATCTACACAATTTATATAATAATAATCAAAAATCAGGGTCGTAACATTCCTCCCTCCTTACGATAAGTTTCATGCTCGAAACTTGTGTATTTTTGTAATCAACAACTTAATATTGTTCTACTTAATCCATTCACCTAGATAACGGCCCATTAAATATTCATTGTCTTTCGCAAATTAAAATCATAACCTACCCTTCCTATAAATACAATTCAGAAGCTTTCACTATACCATCGCATACATTCAAGCCTATTTGTCTCTATGGATTGTTATTCCTGATGCGATACTACGACTTATCAATTTGATGCTTAATCGTAACTTATTTCCGCTCATTCTATATTTTACGATTCAACTTAAATAGCATCAACTTAAATATCTTAGGGCATTCTAATCCTCCATGCTTCCGTGCGCCACTCTGATCTACAATACATCTTTAATTGGTTATTTCAACCACTGCTTGGTCATACTTACTCTATGTCGGTTCAAGTTTACTAGATTCATCAATGCTTACATGTTCCTGTGTTCGTCTTAATTCCCTCATCGATAATGATATCATCAACTTATGTTTATATTTCTAAAATTTATATCTTAATCTACCATATAAACTTTCTACAGTAATGTCATTTGTCTATGCTATTTGCTCAATAGTACGACACTTATCAAGTTAAGGTTTCAAATACTAATTCATACATAGGTACAACTTAATCAATTAAACTTCAAAATTTAAAGGTACATGTGACTATGTCATTTAGATCCTTTGGGCAGTCTTTTCGGCTCTGGGCAATTCTTGTTCAGGTGGCCTATCTTTCCACGGCTATAGCATGCGTCTGACCTCCTCCAACATGCACCCGTGTGTGGTCGGTTGCACGTCAGGCAAATAGGAATCCCATTATGCAGATTGGTTCTCGGTTGCTGCTTCGGGCGACTTGCTTGATCCCTTCTCAGAACCTTGACCCATCTTTCAGGTCTACTGTCAGTCACCTCGCGAGGCTGCTTGTCCTGCTTCTCTTCATCATGCCTTCGTATGTCACCCTCGACACGGTAGCATGCATCGAGCAGCCCAGCAAAATCCTTGGCGTTTGCATTCACCACTCCTGCGCGAATGCGTGCATTGAGATCCCTCTCAAATTTGATCATCTTTAACTACATGTCGCCCATATTAGATAGTACAAATCTTCCCAGCGTGTTGAACTGGCTGGCATATTCTGCCACTAACATTCCAAGCTCTTGTCTTAGTGATTCGAATGCCTCGATCTTTTGCAATGTCACTGCGGGTGGAGTATAGAAGTTAAGAAACTCCTCTCTAAAACGGGCCCAGCTTACCGATTCTGGAAAATCCATCACTACTGTGGTCCACCACTTGTCGGCTTCACCAATTAAATATGGTCGGATCACTATCGTCTTTATTTCTTCCGGCACCTGTAACAGCGTAAAGTTGCTTCCCACTTTGCTCAGCCACTTATCAGCTCTATCCGGATCAGCGCCCCCATCAAAGGTAGGGACGTGTACCAACTTCATTTCACTATAATAGTAACGAGTCCCCTGTTGCCGTGGATGTGGAATCGCTCGATGCCTGTCCGATCTGTACTATTGCATCCACCAGTGTCTAGGCTAGGGCGTTTTGGTTGTTGCCATTTTCATTACCATTTGTATCTATTATCAGCGGTATTTTGCTGTAAGATTACAATTTTTCAATTTAGTTACTTATCAACGATTAGGGTTTACAAGAATCGAATCTAAGGGAGCAAGCAAAGGCGATAATCAAAACTTAAATATGGCAAGAAAATAAAGCAGTATGGTATACCCTAAGTGTACGTATCCCTCATCCGATCATCACTTAAGTCTAAGATCCATACTTACTTCTAAGGTCGATGCTTAGTATCATCATCTCTGATGTCTAAAATCGTGACTTAAGAGCAAGATTATTACTTAATTTCTACAGTCATGGCCTAAATTTACGTTTTTGTCGTGGATCTAGAGCTATGCTCCATATCACCTGTAGCAACCTGTCCCGAGCCCTAGTACTCGAAACGACTCACCCGTCGTATTTTGCTAAGGAAAATACAAGTCGTCGATACAATTCAATTACACATCAACAAAATAACACAAACCGACGTCAGCGGAAGTCATAAAATAAAACATCAAAATAATCATCATCGTTAATATCAATGTCTAGGCAAATCTAAATCAATACAAATATCATATCTCTATGAAGTACTAAATCTCGAATTACATAAACCTCAATTCCGTAAATAATTGTCTCAACTAAACCATCAATATATCTCCTCATGACCTTGAATCAGTGATAAGTCTGCTCATCCTATACGAATGTCTAGTCACCATCCTGTGCAAAACAACAACGGCGCATAGCACAAGCGACATACATCGCCCAGTAAGTAGCCTCACTGTACTTACCATGAGACCATACATGGAAAAGCAAGTGTAATAAAATAAATAACAGTATAGAAAATATCATGTTTCTCTTCGTAAATGAAATTTACCTTTTTACCCTTATACCAATCAAGCAACAAAGTCACACGCAACTAAGTCAGCAACACATAAGTGTTAATACAATCAAAATCGATGACGCAGTGTCAAATCGGTGCGATGCAAATCAATCCAACTTTCGATATTCAAATTTGATTTCCAAAATATACATTTTAGATTTCAAAATTTAATTTCAAATGTTCAATATGATATGATATGATTCAAATATGCCCGGATGCTATATCAAAATAGTCAAATATGCACGGACGCTCCATTGTTTGGACCAATCCAGCTTACCGATATATTTCCTTGTAAGGGTGACTTTCAAAACATGCTATGCAAATTTCAAACGATTTTCCAATATCGATATGATTTTCCAAATACGATTTCAAATGTCGATGTTCCAAAACAATTTTCTAATATTTTACAAACGATAGAGTCCAATCAATTCTGATCACATCCAATACCAATATGCAAGTATTCAAATACGATCACATATAAAATTACGATATCGATGTCCTAATAGCCACCACTCGCATGTACGTATATACATATACATGCCCACGCCCATACATGTGCATAAACACATACATACATACACATACATCTCTTCAACCAAAAATCCATTTCTTAACCTACAAATCCAATTCTAAGTTTACAAATTCATATCTTGACTTAGTCCGAAATCTACGGCCCAAATTTTCTTTTTCTCTATTTTTCTCTTCTTTTCCTTTACTGGATCGAGGCTCAGCCCGTGCCCAGCTACAGCACTGCCTCGGCCCTGCCAACCTCGGCCCGCAGCCCTGCCGTTGGTCCTATCTCTCTTTTTTCTCTCAACCCACTTTTCTCTCCATTCGTATTTTCTCACATCTAACCACGTAGACAGCAAGTACGGTTCACGCTCAACACACTGCCACGAAAATCGCGGGCATCATACGTCGGACGCGCCTGCACACGCCGTCTAAAGTGCGGCCACACGCCGCCACTGACCTCCACATCTGACCACCAGAATTCTTCTCTCCTCATTTTCAACCTTGTTCTACCCTCAAACTGTGAAAATTCCTAGTTTCCGAATTTATTTTCGCCGCTTTCGATGACAAAAACCCTAATTCAGTATTACTGTTAATCTTACAATTCAACCCTATGCGTATCTATCACAATTGATTCACACGACCCTAAAATTCTGGCACAATTTAATACGGCCATAGCCCCTTTTTTCCATCAAAACACAAATTCCCTACACTATAATTTAACCACTTAACATTTCAAATATAGTTACTCTATTTTATATATTATATATGTGCATATGCATAACTTGCGGCCTGTCCATGTGTGGACAGTCAACCGCATCACGCCCCCAACAACAACAATAGGAAAATTTACATAATTTAAACATACACCTACATATAATTCGATACATACATATAGCACATACATATATACGATCAATCATCTATGCAACCACAAATACGAACATGCATGATCCGATTTTACTACGAAAATATAGCCATAAGTTATGCAAAATCATATCAAATATAGATAGAGTACTTGCCTTGAATTTGATTATACTATACAGTGTATAGATTGGAATTGAAATTAGGCAAAGTTTGGCTTCCCTCTTCCTCTTGGAGCAGTGGTCGAAGGTGTGGGAATGGCAGCAAGGTTGACGAATTTTTTTGAGAGAATTTGGGGAGGCTGTCGGGTAGGGGATGGGATTAGGGTGTAGGCAATTTATGTGTGTATATCTATGTATAGAGGTACGGTTAGGTAGATATACATGGTATATTCCTAGTTTAATATAGAATTACCATTGATTCAAACTTTATCCTAAGTTTTCTTTTCCTATCACTTAGGAATTTATTATTATTTCCTACATATTTATCTACACAATTTATATAATAATAGTCAAAAATCAGTGTCGTAACACAAACACCTTGTTTTCCTTGTAACATTGCCACCAACACTCCACCTGCCAGCGACCACTGTCTTATCCTTCACCCAAGCCAACCTCTATTTCCCTCTAAGTCCCGATTGGCATCTCCTTACTATCACCTCTATGTTTGGAGCTTTATTGCTCTATTTTTGGGTCTTTGCTGCTCGGCTTGCATCTTTTTTTCTTTGTCTAGAATATCTTCTTACTTATTAATCAATCATTATCATGGTGTGTGTATTAAACTCTTGCTAAATTAATAATTATGATAACATTTCACTTGATAATAAGTTTTGAACATGAGATCAAAAAGGGGGAAAAACGAAAAAGTCCCTTATGATGAACAAAATGGATGACAAAGACAAAAAACAAAAAGACCTTCAGACTTGGAGACGTTCTTCAACTTTTCGCCCGTCACTTGACTTTACAAACAGTCTAAAAAACATCAGTTAAAACAAAATTGCCAAAAGTTGCAGGAAACGCTATGTAATGAATATTGTCAAAGCATTTTGTTGAAATACTTGGATTTCATCTTTATTTATCAAATCATTTATCTCCCATTAATTAATTTGAATGATAATTGTAAGGATATTATTTATTAGTAATCCACTTTTTTCTGTAAAGATTATATATTAGGAATAATATGTTATCAATATAAGGTTTGATTGAATTTTCAACATGAGTTAAATATGTACGTGTCCAATGTGGGATAGTTTTGTATGAGACGTTTTGTATGAGACGTTTTTATGATGAATATTTCATGTTGAATATCTATATTTTATTATGTGGCAAACTTGCCTTGAAAGTTGTTATAACTTACCAAAAGGTCAAAATAGTCTTTTTGAGCTTTTTATAGAGATGTCTCCTAAGAGAAAACATTAAGACATAATGATAAGAAGACATTGAGACAAGTTGGTTGTAACCAACTAATAATTATATCTTTGTTTTAATGACACTTGACGGCCACCTAAGATGATCTTTTTTGACAATATGGCATTGTTTCTATTATTATTGCCAAGTCATCTACCATATTATCACATATTAAGTTTTTGAGGATATTCTGGTCATTTTGGATAAAAAGACATTTTGATCATTTGCATGAAGTTATTCTTTATGTAATGCTAAAATGTTTACTATGGTTTTCATGTTCATATTATATATATATATATATATATATATATATATATATATATTAACTATATGATATATTGGTTTCGGTTTGCGATTGTCTTCGAATTCGTATTCATTTGAGTGTTATATTTATTCCGTCATACTGTATGGTTTTTATGGATTTCTTATCATATCATTTCAAGACATAAAATATATGTTTATTCACAAATACGGGTCGCAAAAAGGGAGTATATTTACAACCATGTATTTCGACATGTATTATGTCCAATTGAGATCAACTACTTATGCTATTCAAATGATATTTTTTTGCATCTTTATATATATTATTTTTTGACTTCTTCTTCATCAAAATTTCAGAATATTTAATATTTTTGGGTCTTGAATTCTGCCATAAGAGGAGAAAAAAGAGGAGTCAAAGTTTGGTACAAAGTTGGGGGTTCGGATTCAGTGATGCGGTGGGAGGGGAGACGCGGCAGACGCGTCCAATAGAGAGGGACACGTGTAGCTGTAGCAGGAGTTTTTTCTTTTTTTTTTGCTTTTCACAGGGGAGACACATGTCAGCCTTCTATTGGGCACGTCTGACGCGTCTCCCCTTCCACCCTCATCACTGAATCCCTTTCGCAAAATTGGTGGGATGGAATTTACTATAATCAACCACTTACTCTTATCTCTTTAAGGCGGTTAATGATCAAATTGTTAGGCCTCATATCATCTACAAAACTGTCCTTATGAAGAGCAAAAGAAGGAGTCTACACACTCTTGGATTCGTTACATGACTTTTCGAATATACCGGGCATCTTATTTTCTACTGGATGGAATTTTTTTCTTATTATTTATTATTTTGGAGTTATTCAGACACAAAATAAGCTGTTTTGGCCGGCCACACCAAGGGGAGAAAAGAGGAGCAAAGCTCTTCACAAGTTAAAGTCAAATAGTGATTGTTACTATGTTAATAAATCATACCTCCTATCCATCTATTTTGTTCATCTAATTTGATTCACTACCCTATTTTGAGCATAAAAACGTGTGTCAAGGAGTGTGCAAGGTGATTAAATTCATAATTATGCAAGATTATGTTGGAGAAATTGGAAAGAATTTGAAACGGGTCAAGTTGCAAACTATAGTTAGCAATGTGATTTGAGCTAAGTTATGATTAGTTTCGCTAGTGATAAGTAGAAACTAATGAGTCCTTAATTATCTACGTGACGAGTAGATAATTATAGGCTTTTGAATCACTTGATTCCGATACCAGGTGAGTGAGAAATTAATGATCAAAGTATGAGAGAAAGTCAGCTCAGCTCGGGCCCATACCTGATGGGCTCAAGTAGCGGACTGAGCTGTGTACTTGATGGGCTCAAGCAGCAGACTGAGTTGATGGGCTCAGGTTACGGACTGGGCTACAGGCCAGGCTGCAAGCTACAGACTGCAGGCCGGGTCCTGTAGCACCGGGTCAGATCTTATCAGCCAGAGAGGAGTTTGTATTCGTTCAAACTCTTCAGGTTATTAAGATTAGGCTAAGGTTAAATTTTGAAAAGTTTTTGAACTTTAACTGGCCGAACTGACCTGAATTTGTTATGATCTGACGGCTCAGATTGAACAGTTAGTTGATCTGACGGCTGAGGACAGACCTAGTGCGGTTATCTGATCTAATGGTTCAAGCCGAGCTGGTATCTGATCCTACGGCTGAGATTGGACTGACTGTAACAGACTGACCTCAGAATTTCTCTATAAATAGTGGCCTATCTGACCTCTGTGGGCACACACTCAGAAATCCGAATTTCTTCTCCTCTTTCTGCAATCTCCTTCTGCATACTCACTCCCTCATATACATTTATGCATCAGTACCGAGAAGTTCAGGACATCTTAACAGGTTTGTAGAGTTCAACACTGCAGTGTCGCTCGTCTGAACTGACCTCCGTTGTATCCTAGGAGACGTTTGCTTCTCTGGTTGGACATAGTATACCGGATCAATACATCTTAAGGACAGAGTCATGGACTCATCTATCTTTGCTCACTAGAGCTGTGAAGGTTATTGCGGAGTTGAGCTCTGCTTTGTGCTGAGCTCAGCTGACCGTGGGATAGCGCAGCACTTTTGTTGTACAGTGTTGCTATGCTGAGCTCTGTTTTGTGCCGAGCTCTGCTGTTGTGCTGAGAACATTCATTGTTCTGTAGCGTTGTCTTGCTGAGTGCTGCTTTGTGCTAAGCTCTGTTGTTTGGCTGAGGACATTCATTGTTCTGCAGCACTACCGTGCTAAGATCTGCTTGGTTGATTTGGCAGAGAGCATAACTGTCGTTTGTTGTGCTGAGGCGCCGAGGTCGTCAGATCGGTGATCAGCCCAGAATGCAAATACAATTGCACTATCTGAACTGACTTGACTCTTCAGATCAGTCCAACCTACCCTGAGCTCAGCAGGTCGGCCATTACTGTACAGAAGTCAATTTTGTCTGACTTGAATTATTTCCAAGACATTGCACTATTTTAACCAATCATATCTTACCCAGTCATCTTTTTGACTTAGAAAAATGCCAATATAGCATGCCAGACAAGCAAGGGGCGGCTGAAATGAGTTGATTAGAGCATAAAAGTGTCAAGCCTAATCTTTTCCAAGTTGTTTCTTTGCAGGAGTAAAATGTCAGGAAAAAAACAAAACGTGAGAAAGAAAAGCTATCCAAACTTTTTAGATATTATTCATCTTTCTTATGCATAAAAATGAAAAATTCTATGTCATTTTTGGAGCTAAAAAATGTGATATGATGAAATGCAATATGCACCAATCAAAACTCAAGCATTGGCCAGGTAAGCAAAGTCATGACATGCTCAGCCAGTCACAAGTCTACAAATTTATCTTTGTGAAATCAGTTGAAGATGCATAGTCCATCTACTCAATCTAGAAGCCAGCTTAAACACTATAAATAGAGGGGGGGAAGCAAGCTTGAAGAATGTATCTTGAACACTCTTCTTCTCTATCTTTCTTTTTCTTCTCCATTCTTGACATTTTCAGCCTTATGCTTATGCTTTTATATATTTTATTTTGCTGCATTATACACCTCTTGCACTCATAGTATTTATAGTGGATTGGCAAACTATAAGGCTCAATCAATAGGTGTTGAGGTGATTATTATTTTGGTGTAAAGATGTTGAAATTAAGTTTTGATTGGGGTTGGTGCATAATCCGAGAATCAAGTACTTTGTAAGGTGAAAGGTGACTTTTTTGATATTTTAAAAACAAAGGAAATATGTTTTTTGAAACTGAAGTAAGTCAAATTGACCAAGACAGGATAAATCCTTTTTGTTTTGTCTTCTTTACTTTTAGCCCGTCATTGACAGTTTTTACATAATTCTTTGAACTCATGGTTAATTAGCAAAAAAATTTCTGAATCTTTCATTTTTTAGGTACAACATACTTCAGAATGTTCAATTTCATTTTCAATAAGAATCATTGAATTTCAGGAAAAGAAAGTCAATCAGTTCTTGAAAAATTGTTGCTACATTCTGCTGCCAGATTGACCATTATTTGAGAACAAGTCATTTTAAATTACTTAAATATATTTTTTGGTCAAAGCTTTTTGGAATCATAAACTAGATATTTCAAGGTTTAATTTGATATAAGAATCAGTCTTTTTGGGTATGTACACAAAATGTTTGAGTCATACAAAGTTTATCAACTTTTTATTCACTTTAGTCCAGTTTGAGCAGTTGAAAAGTTTAAAGTTATTTGAAGGGTCAAATGGTCTTTATTTTTTGTTCAATTTTGGATGTATTATAGTTAACACATTTACGTTTAATTATGGGAGGTTTGGATATCTTTGAAGATAAAATTTGTAATTTTTCTAAAAAGGATTTCAGGTTTTGAAAATTTCATAATCTCCTCTAAGGGATTTTTCAAAAAAGTTTTGAAATAGTATTATTTCCACTAACGATTCTTCAACCCCCACCCTTCTAGCAACGTTTGTCATTTTCAACGGTCCAACAAATGGTATCAGAGTAGGTTTACACCACAATTAGAAGACAAAAAGTATTTACCCTTGATCCACATCAAGATTCTTTTACATGGTATATCCTTGATCCAAGTCAAGGTTAGTTGCTGAGTATATATTTGAACAAAAATCAAGTAGTTTGGAGCAATTGTATCCTCTTGATCCAAATCAAGGTTTTGGAACAATCAAGTACTCACTTAATTCAAGTTATTCTCTTAATTGCGTATTATGGGCACAATCTCTCATAAAGTGCCCACTCAACGTCCTCTATTATTTGATGGTGATAATTTTGTACATTGAAAACTTAGGATGAGACTATTCCTGATGGCTAAAGACATTGATTTGTGGTCTATAGTTGAAGATGATCCATACAACAAGTAAATGGAGCTACAGAAGTAGAAAAATATGAAAGTGAATTGACTAGTTATGATGAGATAAAGATGTCTATGAGTGCTAAGACTTTGCAATTGTTATTAAATGGACTTATTAAATCTGAAACAGATTATGTATCAAATTGTAATAGTATATATGATATGTGAGAGTTTCTTGAATTAAAGCATGAAGGTACTACGGACGTGAAAGTATCAAAAATAGACATACTTATATCCAAACTTGAGTGTTTTTAAATATTGACTAATGAGTCCATAGTCTCTGTGGTTTTAAGGATAATGTCTTCAATGCTGTTGAGTTTTTAGATAAGACATTCAGTAACACGAAAAAGTTGCAAAAGATACTTAGAAGCCTCCCGTAGAATGGGACCTAAAGTAACTACAATTGAAAAAATAAAATCAATTACAAAGATGGATGAACTTATTGGCCCTTAAAGTGTAGGAGACTAAATTAAATCAAAGAAAAGTCTAGTCATCTAAACAAAATGGTACGGTACTTTCTTTTAATTCAATTGAATCCGTGTAATTTAAAGAAGCCGATTTTGATAATAGTGACATGACTTAGAAGAAGATACAATAATGGTCGTTCGAAATAAATTTTTCAAGAAGCTCTCAAATAGAATAAATAGGTCTAGACCACCATTTCTTCTACTTTGAAAACCAAGTACACAAAAACAAGTAGGAAAAAAGACACCAAATGGTGTGGTAAAAGACTTAAATGCTATGAATGTAGCCAAAAGATACATTTCATATGACTGCCCTAGCAAGGACCTTAAATAATCAAAGGAAGGACAAAGGAGCAAGCCAAAAGATTCCAAAGTTATGAAAAGAAGGCGTACACTCAAAGCTAGTACATGGACTTCCAATTCAGAATCAGAGCATTCAAAAATAAGGAAGAACAAGTATGTTTCGCCTCAAAGTCTACACAAGAGGTATCATGTATTTCTTATTTAGAATCTGATATGATTTTTGGTGAGATGTACAATGAGTTTATGGAAATGCATCCACATTATTAAAAGCTACCAAAAGAGAAAATGAAACTTAACTGAAGAAAAGGACGAGTTAAAGAAATCTAACTTGGAACTTTTCTCTCAAATAGAGTCTTTTAAACAAGAGTCTTTAACACTCTTAATTCTTTGAAATCTCAAATTGAGAAATATAGAATTAATGAATATGCCTTAGGTGTTGAAATTGATTCATTAAAGTCTAAATTGCATGATTGTGAGTGTGAAGTGTCTATCCTAAAAACATGTAGGCTAGACTCGAAAAAAAACCTTAGATCAATTCAAATCATGTACAAGCATGTTAGATACTTGAATTTCTTCATACAAACATGAAAATGATAAGAAAGAATTAGGGTATAAAGAAGATAATGATCATTTAGGCAAAAATACTAATTTTGTCTCATCTCATTCTAGATTGCATGTACTAATTTTGTCTCATCTCGTTCTAGATTGTCTTATTGTAGGATCTGCAAGGCACCACTAGAAGGGGGGGTTGAATAGATGGTGCGGAAAGTGTGCTTTTTAAAATTTCTTTAACCTTGAACAATTCAAGTTCTGAAAACAGATTCTGTTTTCAGGACCTGTTTTAAAACGTTTTTAAAACCAGGTTAGAGGTCTCCAAAAATTATGAAATTTTGAGAGAACTTAGCCTCAGATGTTATGAGGGTCCCCTAAAAATTTCAAATCAAAATTCAACCTTTAACCCCTTCAAAAACCGTTGGCACTCAGATTGTGCAAATCTGCCAGAAACGGTAGATGGTTTTGAAAAATTAATTCCTATTTGTGTGAATGTCCAAATGATCTGAAAATTTGACCAATAACTCCTCACACACTATATTGAAATGGGTTGAAACAGTTTTTGAAAATTCTTTTGGGAAGTAGGTCAAATACCACCAAAGTCTCAACCTTTGCAAGTCTGAAAATCAGATTGCACTAGTCTCAGAACTTTTGATGTTTGACTGACCTATACTTGTCCAAAAGGGTTGAAACTTGTGCCAAATTAACCCTAGAACGTTTATGTATGTTTTTGGAAATTTTTATAATTTTTAGAAAACGTTTACTATTTTTGCGAACGTGAACAATATAAGTAAACAGCGCAGAAACTGAAACGTAAATGCAGAAAGTAAATTGCACCAAGAATTTTATACTGGTTCGGTTATAAACAACCTACTCCAGTCTTCAAGGAACACCTTCCTTGGTTCACACTAATTTCACACACGCAGTACACCTTACCGCAGGGTTGATAGAGTTACACCTTAACTCCAACCCTTTACAAACCTTGTATTGTGAGTACAATTCACACGAACACCACCACCTCGTAAGAATGAAGATTGATCACACCTTGATCAATCTTGTACAAAGATGAATGAATGGTGGTTTCTATGAAGTCTATTCAAGAATGAAAGAAGTAAAGTACAATAGGCTTTTTACAAGAGAAGAAAGAAAGAAAGTGTAGGAGAAGAAAGCTTTGGCACTTTGATCACTTTTGAATGCAAGTCTTGGTGTTGTTTTTGTTTGTTCTTCTCTTCCTCCCTTATAGGTCCAGCCGTCCCCCTATAGCCTCTTCCCCCTCTTGAAAATTTCCTTTTAATTGCTTGAGAGAGTGTGAGACATCATGGTGACAATGTTTTGCTTGCTTGGCATCACTCTATTGGACCATCATTTAGTCATTGCTTACTTGGCACCTTTTGATTTGCTCAATGTTGTCATCATTTGATGACATGGAAAATCTGAAATAAACACTAAATAATTGCCAAATAATCAATTATTAAATCATGCCATAATTGTCACATTTTGTCATAAAGTGCAAGACAAAAAATATCTTCCTTCCAACCTTGCAAAAATCGGCCATTAAGATGTCTTGCCATGCTGAATTTTCAGCATGTGCATCATGCATTTTTATTCAAGATAATCCCCAATTTACTTTGATTTTTCTCATTAAAATGAATCAATAATACATGGTAAGTCTTGATACCAAAAGAAGAATGAACTTGGACACTAAAAGAGACAACATTCGGCCATTATCATCTTCACACATGCTGAAAAATTTCAGCATGTGTGATATAAAGAATATCACACTTAATAACCTTACATACAATTCAAATCATTTCCATAACTTCTTTGATTTATTCTTTAATGAAAAATTGACAAATTATTTTCCTTAAGGGTGAAGATTTCGGCCACTAGGTATGTGACATGCTGAAATTTTCAGCATGTGACATAAGAGAGGTATATGTTGAATACTTACCTTTTGTAGCTTCTCTCTTTGATTCATCAACATTGTATGATTGATTCTTGACCAATCAACATGCCAACAAGGCTCCATATGTGCTTCATCTCAGCTGTATAGGCGTTTATGATATGTATATACATGTGCTGAATTTTATTTTTGCTAACTTTGTAAAATAGTGCACATTTAATAATACACACATGTAATTTTCCAATCAGCCCTTAATTTAATTTTCTAGAACACTTTGAGATGTATATTATATGTAAAAAGTGTCTAGATACGTGTCACATGATGTTCAAGAAAAACGTTCCATGTCATGTGCGTAGAAAACCGAATTTTCGATATTTATCGATTACCCGATTTTTCTCTAATTTAAATTCCAACTTTTGCACATGATATATATATTATGTTATGCATAATATATATAATATATACTTTAAATTTCAGCACTTGGCTGATTTAAAGTGGTACCATAAACATGTGACAAAACTAAAATTGAAATCTTCACATTTTGGCCTAAATGTGGGGTGAATTGTGTGTGACAACATGGAAAGTATTTTTGTCTCAATATACAGTCATGTGCACGAAAATATCATCAATTTTTGATGCATATGGGCTGGCCATTTATTTATGGCAAGTACGTGACACGTTGGCGAAGTTTCGGTATCGCCCGATACGACAAATTTCGGTTTAGAACCTTTTATCGTGTCGTATTTAATTTGTCATCACCATATCTTATATCATATGATATAAGACCTGAATGTACTCATAAATATGAGTTAAGTATAGTGATGTGATGTAAACGTACGTACGTAAGATATATAACGTGTCGGTAGTACGTTGGAATACATGTGTATGTGCCTTTTAAAAAAAATCTGAAAATATATAGTTTATATATATAAATGGCGTGTGAAATTGATGTGGGGAGGAGGAGAGAACTTTCCTTCCATAGCCATGTTGCCTTTATGCCTTTTCCAAATGCATCTTCCTTTAATGAACTACTTAGTTTATTAAACTAAGTACTTCACTTAATGAACTACTTTAGTTCATTAATTGTGGCACCTGAAAATAGTATAAACTCAACAAATGTTCGCCATATGATGTAAGCTTTAAAGCTTCATGGCTCGTTAGTACGGCAACATAATATATAAGCTAAATAAGGCAAGTTATCATGCATACATGTACACTTGTGTATATATATATATATATATATATATATATTCAACGTTTATATATATATATATATATTCAAATTTTCTTTATTTTGAAATCACTCAAACCCTCATATTTCTACAATCTCCCCCTTTTGATGATTTTCAAAATAACTAGTGTACATGATTTAAGTGTTATCTCTCCCCCTTGAATTATGCACAGATTTGAAATTTGAATTTCGAATTTCAAATCCAGCTCCCCCTTGATTCATGCAATTAGGAGTAGGATCAATCAGTGATCTCTCTCCCCCTTAAATCTCTCTCTCCCCCTTAAATCATGCTTCTCTCTCCCCCTTTATTTTGGAAAGTTAATCAAAAGATTCCTGTCAAAAAGGAAAGTAAATCAAATGATATCGCATTAAATCACATCAACAGGAAGCATGCCTAATTTAGAACGGAGAGATTCAAATGTGGCTTGATTTAAGGCCTTTGTAAATATATCCGCTACTTGCGATTCTGTGTGTACATGATCTATGACAATATTACCATTGTTAACGTGATCACGAAGAAAATGATAGCGAACTTCTATATGCTTAGCCTTAGAGTGTAATACGGGGTTCTTAGACAAATTTATTGCACTCATACTATCACAATATATAGGAATTTTATCTACGGTAATTCCAAAGTCCGAAAGTTGTTGTTTTATCCACAACAACTGTGTGCAACAAAGGCTAAGAGCCATATACTCAGCCTCAGTAGTGGACAAAGCAACACTTGCTTGCTTTTTGGAAAACCATGAAATAAGGGAATTTCCTATAAATTGGCAAGTTCCGCTCGTGCTTTTTCTATCTATTTTGCAGCCACCATAATCTGCATCAGTGTAAGCATGTAAATCGAATGTAGAGTCCTTATCATACCAAATACCTAAGGTGGGCGTGTGCTTAATATAACGGAATATTCTTTTTACCGCATTTAAGTGTGACACCTTGGGTTGACTTTGAAAACGAGCACACATGCATACGCTAAACATGATGTCAGGCCTACTAGCAGTTAAATATAGTAAAGAACCTATCATAGATCGATATAATCCATTATCAACATCTTTACCATGTTCATCTTTGTCTAATTTAGTAGTGACACTCATAGGCGTGGGGGATGGTTTCAAATTTTCAAAATTGAATTTCTTGATCATGTCGTTTACGTACTTAGCTTGGCTTATATGAATTCCTTTACTCGTTTGCTTAATCTGCAAGCCAAGAAAATAATTAAGTGCACCAACCATAGACATTTCAAATTCAGCTTTCATACAATTTTCGAAATCCTTAACGAGTCTATGTGAGGTAGAACCAAAAATAATGTCATCTACGTAAATTTGAATAATAAGTAAATCTGATTTTTCTTGTTTCAAAAATAGTGTACTATCTATAGTACCACGTTTAAAATTATTTTCCAAAAGAAAAGTAGCAAAACGATCATACCATGCTCTAGGCGCTTGCTTTAGACCATATAGTGTCTTCTTTAATTTGTACACGTGATCTGGGTGTTTCAAATCTTCAAAACCGGGTGGTTGCTTCACGTATACTTCTTCTTGTATAAATCCATTTAGAAAAGCACTTTTGACGTCCATTTGATACAATTTAAAATCTTTCATGCAAGCAATAGCAAGTAAGAGTCGTATGGCTTCTAAACGTGCTACGGGTGCAAATGTTTCATCGTAGTCTATTCCTTCTTCTTGATTATATCCTTGAGCTACGAGTCTTGCTTTATTTCTAACGACCTTTCCTTCTTCATTCATTTTGTTCCTAAATACCCACTTTGTGCCTATTATTGTCTTATCTTGTGGTCGCGGCACTAAATCCCACACATCATTTCTAACGAATTGATTAAGTTCGTCATGCATAGCATCAATCCAAGATGAATCACTCAAAGCATCATGCACATTTTTAGGCTCAATTTCAGAAATCATAGCATGAAATTCATTTATTTCATCCGAAGTGATTCTTCTACGTGGTCGTACACCGTGAGTGATGTCGCCTATGATGAGATCATGTGGGTGATCTCTATGCCATCTTGGTTGATTATTTTCTAAGTTATCATGCATTTCTATATGATCATGCATTTCTAGTGTCTCATTCATCTCATGCATATCAAAAGATTCATTTTCTTCATCCAAAACGGGTTTTAATTCAAAATCATCATCATATTCCTTTTCTTTATCAATCTCTCCAAATTCATTGAATTTAACATGAATAGATTCTATGATTTGTCTAGTGAGAGGATCATAACATCTATATGCTTTTGAATTTATGGAGTACCCAATAAAAATGCACTCAATCGATTTGAATTCAAATTTATCTAAGTTATCTTTTGTATTCAAGACAAAACATTTGCATCCAAATACACGAAAATAATCTATCTTAGGCATGCGATCATTCAAAATTTCGTAAGGTGTCTTGTTTATTTTCTTTCTTATAGATAGGCGATTTACAATATAGCATGCACAATTTACGGCTTCCGCCCACAAAAATCTAGGCAATTTATTTTCGCAAAGCATGGTTCTAGCGATTTCTTGTAGTGTTCGATTCTTTCTTTCTACTACTCCATTTAATTGTGGAGTTCTAGGTGGCGAAAACTCATGTTTAATTCCTTTTTCTTCACAAAATGAAATCATCTCTTTATTTTTAAACTCACCGCCTCTATCGCTTCTTATTCTTTTCACATTTACGCCGTATTGATTTTCAAGTTGTTTAATTAATTTAGCGATTTCTACGGCGCTATCATCCTTATGTGCAAGAAATAAAGTCCAAGTATAGCGAGAAAAGTCATCAACAATTACGCATGCATAGTGACGCCCACCAAGGCTTGTAGTGCGACTAGGACCAAACAAATCGATATGCAATAGTTCTAGTATTCTAGTCGTGCTTATCTCATTTTTAGGCTTAAGTGACTCACGTGTTTGTTTGCCTTTTATGCAAGATTCACACAACTGAAAGTTGTCTAAATCGAGCGTAGGCAATCCCCGTACTAGGTTCTTTCGTTGCAATTTTTCTAATGTAGAAATACCTATGTGTCCTAAACGTCTATGCCACAAATTCACATTGGGTTCATTTGACATAAAGCATTTAACTTTGGCGTCTACTACATCATCCATAGATAGTGTGAATATATTTCCTTCACATTTTCCTTTTAAAACGGTTTCTCCATTTTTATTTACTATATTACAATAAGGATGAGTAAAACACACATTGAAACCATTGTCAACAAATTGAGAAATACTAAGAAGATTGTAAGATAAGTTGCTTACCAAAAACACGTTGGAGATTTGAAGTGTATCCGGATTTCCAATCGTACCTTTACCAATGATCTTGCCTTCATTGTTGTCTCCAAAGGTCACGGATCCGCCTTTTGTGACCTTCTTTAATTTGGAGAATAGGCTCAGGTCACCCGTCATGTGCCTCGAGCAACCACTGTCAAGGAACCACTTTATTGATGTGTCTTTTGATGAGTGGTCTCCCTGCAATGTGAAAAGGTGATTTAGGTACCCTTTTAATTTTGGGTCCTTTCGAGTTAGTTAATCACCTTTTAGTAAAGGTACCTTTTGGTACCCATACTTGGGTGATCCTTCTCGGTCTATCAAATGGCAAGAAAGTAGATGAAGGTGCGATATAGTATACATGTGGTGCATGTACTTTGGGTCTTTGCCCAAGGACTCCTCTATACTCATTGTATGAAGGACGTTTGTGATATGTCCTTGTGTGTGTGTGCGTAGTGCGTGGATGATATGTATTTCGTGTATGCATTGATCTCTTCTTCTCATATCTATATGGTACAACATTATATTTCACATGATATGAGGGAGTGGGGCGTGTGGAAGGGGGCGCTTTTTGCGTCATCTTAGACGCCACTTGATGCTTAGGGGTGTCTACTTTCTTAGACACAACAAACTTGGTTGGTTTGGTTGATACTTGGTTAGTATCAACGTACCCCAATCCAGTTTTGTCACTGTCATGCTTTTGCGATAATATGATGCGATGCAGCATGTTTGACCCTGTATCGAATTGTTTCATCATTTTCTCTAAGTCTGTATTCCTTGATTTCAAATTTGAAATCTCGGATTTCATTTCATTATTTTGAGATGTTAATGATGAGATCTCGGTTTTTAATGCAGTGATGACACATGAAGACTCTTTCCTTGAATCGCTTAATTGAGCGACAAGATTCTCGTTAGAAGATTCTAACAGTTTCTTGTCTTCAATTAAACGTATCTTTTCTTTTGCGAGAGTCTTAGTAAATTTATGTAACTCAAGATATTGACTAAAAAGATCATCGTGAGAAGGTTCAGAGTCAGAGTCAGAGTCAGATAATACCTCATTAGATGTCTTTGAAGCGAAGCAAACTTGAGCGGTCTCCTCTTCGGTCTCAGTTTCAGAGTCTGATGAGTCACTCCATGTGGAGGCCTTTAGTGCACGTTTCCTTTGTTTAGGATCTGAGACGGGTCTATTTTTGTTCCGCTCCTTGTCAGGGTACTTATTAGTTTGCTTTTCTTTGTTTGGGCAGTCATATGATAAGTGTCCGAGTTTGCCGCATTCATAACATTTAATGTCCTTATCATTTGACTTGTTTTTATTTCTTTTAGATGTAGTGTCCTTGTTTTTATTTCTAAATGATTTTCTCATGAATCTTCTTAGTCCTTTAGCCAATAGGATTAAGTCATCATTATCCGATTCGGAATCACTATCATCTACGTGATCGGAGGGAGGGGAGACGTATTCATTTAATTTAAAGGCAATTGTCTTACCTTGTTTAGATGATTCCGATTTCCGAATAGTGAGTTTGTTTTCATACACTTTTAGTGAACCAATGAGTTCTTCCATTTTTATTGACTTAGTCTCCTTGCTTTCTTCTATGGCAGTCACTTTAGGATCCCATTCCGAAGGGAGGCTCCGTAGGACTTTCTGTACCTTTTCCTGCGTTGTAAAAACCTTACCAAGAGACTCAAGAGAGTTATAGATGTTAGTCAAACGAAGATCCATATCTACAATTGACTCATTAGGCAACAACTTGAAAGACTCAAGAGTAGACATAAGCATATTAATTTTAGACTCTTTTACTTGACTCGTGCCTTCGTGTTTCATCTCTAAGATTCTCCACATTTCTTGTGCACTCGAACAATTTGACACATAACTAGACTCACTCTTACTTAAGCCATTTAAGAGTAATTGCATGGCCTTAGCATTCATACTCAGTTTCTTTTTGTCTTCACTAGTATAGTCTTGTCTCGTTTTAATTACTTCTAGTGTGACTCCATCTACAATGGACAATTTAGACGGGACATATGGACCATCTTCAATTATTGACCAAAGGTCTATATCTATAGCCATAAGAAAAAGTTTCATCCTAAGTTTCCATTGAATAAAAGACTCACCGTCAAAGAGTGGAGGTCTTTGGCTCGACATACCTTCTTGTTCGGTTTTGAGATTTGTGGATGCCATCTCACTGAATCGTTGGATTCCCTGTAGTGAGTATTCCTGCGCTCTGATACCACTTGTAGGATCTGCAAGGCACCACTAGAAGGGGGGGTTGAATAGATGGTGCGGAAAGTGTGCTTTTTAAAATTTCTTTAACCTTGAACAATTCAAGTTCTGAAAACAGATTCTGTTTTCAGGACCTGTTTTAAAATATTTTTAAAACCAGGTTAGAGGTCTCCAAATATTATGAAATTTTGAGAGAACTTAGCCTCAGATGTTATGAGGGTCCCCTAAAAATTTCAAATCAAAATTCAACCTTTAACCCCTTCAAAAACCGTTGGCACTCAGATTGTGCAAATCTGCCAGAAACGGTAGATGGTTTTGAAAAATTAATTCCTATTTGTGTGAATGTCCAAATGATCTGAAAATTTGACCAATAACTCCTCACACACTATATTGAAATGGGTTGAAACAGTTTTTGAAAATTCTTTTGGAAAGTAGGTCAAATACCACCAAAGTCTCAACCTTTGCAAGTCTGAAAATCAGATTGCACTAGTCTCAGAACTTTTGATGTTTGACTGACCTATACTTGTCCAAAAGGGTTGAAACTTGTGCCAAATTAACCCTAGAACGTTTATGTATGTTTCTGGAAATTTTTATAATTTTTAGAAAACGTTTACTATTTTTGCGAACGTGAACAATATAAGTAAACAGCGCAGAAACTGAAACGTAAATGCAGAAAGTAAATTGCACCAAGAATTTTATACTGGTTCGGTTATAAACAACCTACTCCAGTCTTCAAGGAACACCTTCCTTGGTTCACACTAATTTCACACACGCAGTACACCTTACCGCAGGGTTGATAGAGTTACACCTTAACTCCAACCCTTTACAAACCTTGTATTGTGAGTACAATTCACACGAACACCACCACCTCGTAAGAATGAAGATTGATCACACCTTGATCAATCTTGTACAAAGATGAATGAATGGTGGTTTCTATGAAGCCTATTCAAGAATGAAAGAAGTAAAGTACAATAGGCTTTTTACAAGAGAAGAAAGAAAGAAAGTGTAGGAGAAGAAAGCTTTGGCACTTTGATCACTTTTGAATGCAAGTCTTGGTGTTGTTTTTGTTTGTTCTTCTCTTCCTCCCTTATAGGTCCAGCCGTCCCCCTATAGCCTCTTCCCCCTCTTGAAAATTTCCTTTTAATTGCTTGAGAGAGTGTGAGACATCATGGTGACAATGTTTTGCTTGCTTGGCATCACTCCATTGGACCATCATTTAGTCATTGCTTACTTGGCACCTTTTGATTGGCTCAATGTTGTCATCATTTGATGACATGGAAAATCTGAAATAAACACTAAATAATTGCCAAATAATCAATTATTAAATCATGCCATAATTGTCACATTTTGTCATAAAGTGCAAGACAAAAAATATCTTCCTTCCAACCTTGCAAAAATCGGCCATTAAGATGTCTTGCCATGCTGAATTTTCAGCATGTGCATCATGCATTTTTATTCAAGATAATCCCCAATTTACTTTGATTTTTCTCATTAAAATGAATCAATAATACATGGTAAGTCTTGCTACCAAAAGAAGAATGAACTTGGACACCAAAAGAGACAACATTCGGCCATTATCATCTTCACACATGCTGAAAAATTTCAGCATGTGTGATATAAAGAATATCACACTTAATAACCTTACATACAATTCAAATCATTTCCATAACTTCTTTGATTTATTATTTAATGAAAAATTGACAAATTATCTTCCTTAAGGGTGAAGATTTCGGCCACTAGGTATGTGACATGCTGAAATTTTCAGCATGTGACATAAGAGAGGTATATGTTGAATACTTACCTTTTGTAGCTTCTCTCTTTGATTCATCAACATTGTATGATTGATTCTTGACCAATCAACATGCCAACAAGGCTCCATATGTGCTTCATCTCAGCTGTATAGGCGTTTATGATATGTATATACATGTGCTGAATTTTATTTTTGCTAACTTTGTAAAATAGTGCACATTTAATAATACACACATGTAATTTTCCAATCAGCCCTTAATTTAATTTTCTAGAACACTTTAAGATGTATATTATATGTAAAAAGTGTCTAGATACGTGTCACATGATGTTCAAGAAAAACGTTCCATGTCATGTGCGTAGAAAACCGAATTTTCGATATTTATCGATTACCCGATTTTTCTCTAATTTAAATTCCAACTTTTGCACATGATATATATATTATGTTATACATAATATATATAATATATACTTTAAATTTCAGCACTTGGCTGATTTAAAGTGGTACCATAAACATGTGACAAAACTAAAATTGAAATCTTCACATTTTGGCCTAAATGTGGGGTGAATTGTGTGTGACAACATGGAAAGTATTTTTGTCTCAATATACAGTCATGTGCACGAAAATATCATCAATTTTTGATGCATATGGGCTGGCCATTTATTTATGGCAAGTACGTGACACGTTGGCGAAGTTTCGGTATCGCCCGATACGACAAATTTCGGTTTAGAACCTTTTATCGTGTCGTATTTAATTTTTCATCACCATATCTTATATCATATGATATAAGACCTGAATGTACTCATAAATATGAGTTAAGTATAGTGGTGTGACGTAAACGTATGTACGTAAGATATATAACGTGTCGGTAGTACGTTGGAATACATGTGTATGTGCCTTTTAAAAAAAATCTGAAAATATATAGTTTATATATATAAATGGCGTGTGAAATTGATGTGGGGAGGAGGAGAGAACTTTCCTTCCATAGCCATGTTGCCTTTATGCCTTTTCCAAATGCATCTTCCTTTAATGAACTACTTAGTTTATTAAACTAAGTACTTCACTTAATGAACTACTTTAGTTCATTAATTGTGGCACCTGAAAATAGTATAAACTCAACAAATGTTCGCCATATGATGTAAGCTTTAAAGCTTCATGGCTCGTTAGTACGGCAACATAATATATAAGCTAAATAAGGCAAGTTATCATGCATACATGTACACTTGTGTGTGTATATATATATATATTCAACGTTTATATATATATATATATTCAAATTTTCTTTATTTTGAAATCACTCAAACCCTCATATTTCTACACTTATATTGCAAAAGATGTGACTAAGTATGTTTCTTGTGATAAAAATATCTTGCCTGCAACTTTGCATCTAAAACACCTAAAAATCATGCCTATATGTATGCTAATGTGATTAAACCAAATGGTGTGCATTCAGCCCATATTGCTTCACATACATCAAAAAGTGTTTATTCTAGAAAGATTGATGCATCTAGAGCCAAAAAAATATGAGCAGCTACACGTCCCTCTTAAAATACCGGAATGCGTCTAAATCATCTTTTTATGCAAATAGTATGTCCTTTAGGACTCAAAAACCTGTGTCTTATATTCACCATCCAAACTGACCTCAATGTGTCTTATATATGTCGATTATAACATGTCTACACATTGTGCATCATCGTTTAAGTGGCATGGTCAAGTCTATATGAACCATCTTTATTCCTAACATTCAATGACCCAAATGAAAGGTACCCAAACTTTGTCTCCTTTGCAGGTTATTTGTGAAAAAAGAAGACAAGAAAAGGATAAAGCTAAATGATCTAAGAATCAAAAAGTTTTTAGACAACGAATGTTCAAGACACATGAAAAAAAATCACAAATTTGAAAAAAACGGAGGAAACATCACATTTGGTGGCAACAATCAAGGAAAAGCAATTAGCAAAGGTACAATTGGAAATCCAAACACTTTTGAAATTAAAATGTCATTCAGGTAAGTAATAATGTATAATTTGTTAAGTATTTCTCAATTGATTGATTGTGGATACTTTGTTTCTTTCTTTCGTACTACTCGTGATGTGACAAATGATAAGGGTGAAATTATGTTGAAAGGAAATAGGGATGATAACGTTTATACTTTATCTTTGATAATATGTTGGATGTTAAAATTATATGCTTTGTATCTCTTGATTTTGATGTGAATTTGTGGCATGGACAATTGGATCATATAGGTTTTTTCACTATTGAAAAGTTGCAAAAGAAAACCTTAAAACCAGATTGCCTAATATTAAATTGGATAATTTCTAATTATGTGAGACTTGCATTAAAGGCAAACATAGTATAGAAACTCTTAAATCAAAGTATGAATTCAGCACTACTAGAATATTAAAACTACTACCCATTGATTTATTTTGGTCCAATTAAGACTAAAAGCCTTGGTGGACGTTTTTATGTATGTTTTGTAGTTGATGATTTTTCTCGTTATACATAAACTTTATTTCTAGCCAACAAAGATGATATTGCATTAGAAATTGAAGAGCACATTAAACCACTTGAAAATCAATATGCATTCATGTTAAAAGAATTAAAAGTGATAAGGGACAGTGAGTTTAAAAACAAAGACGTTATTAAAGTTTGTAAGTCAAAAGGTATCAAACATGAATTTACCATCTAGAACACTACAACTAATAGTGTTGTAGAGCACAAGAATAGAACCATACAAGAATCATACTGTGTGAAAATCATGTTCCTTATAAGTTCTTATGGTCCGAGCTGTAAATTGTGCATGACATGCAATCAATATATTATCTATTAGAAAGAAATTGAGTACGATATCTTATGAATTACTTATTGATAGATTATCCAAAATTGATTATGTACATGTATTTGGCTGCAAATTCTTTGTTTTAAACACTAAATATTATCTAGATACGTTTGAATTAGAATCTATTGAATGTATTTCTGTAGGATATTCGATTAGCTCTAAGGCATATAGGTGTTATAATCTTGCAACTAAAAAAATAATTGAATCAATTCATGTGAAATTAAATGAAAATGCTTATCTTGAATAAAATATGAAAAATAATAAATAGCATGATTCTAATATTGAGCCAATGAATGATCATCTAGAACCTACTTCCCCGGAGTATGAATTACACGGACCTTTAGGTGAAATTGATCAAGAAAACATTCAAGTAGAAGAAAATGAACCAAACTTGCAAAATGCTCAAATTGAGTGTGACAATATACTTAACAATGACGTATTTGACACAGATGTAGGTGAATCCAACCAACCTACGAGTTGGTTGCAAATTAAAGCTACGCAAAAACACCCTAAAGAATTCATAATTGGTGATGTTAATTAGGTGTTAGAACTTGTAGGACATAAACCAAGATGAATATGATGAGTGGCTTGCATTAATCTCCCACATTGTACCCCAAAATGTTAAAGAAGCTCTAAATGATGTAGGATCTGCAAGGCACCACTAGAAGGGGGGGTTGAATAGTTGGTGCGGAAAATGTGGTTTTTAAAATTTCTTTAACCTTGAACAATTCAAGTTCTGAAAACAGTTTCTGTTTTCAGGACCAGTTTTAAAACGTTTTTAAAATTAGGTTAGAGGTCTCCAAAAATTATGAAATTTTGAGAGAACTTAGCCTCAGATGTTATGAGGGTCCCCTAAAAATTTCAAATCAAAATTCAACCTTTAACCCCTTCAAAAACCGTTGGCACTAAGATTGTGCAAATCTGCCAGAAACGGTAGATGGTTTTGAAAATTTAATTCCTATTTGTGTGAACGTCCAAATGATCTGAAAATTTTACCAATAACTCTTCACACACTATATTTAAATGGATTGAAACAGTTTTGGAAAATTCTTTTGGGAAGTAGGTCAAATACACCCAAAGTCTCAACCTTTGCAAGTCTGAAAATCAGACTGCACTAGTCTCAGAACTTTTGATGTTTGAATGACTTATACTTGTCCAAAAGGGTTGAAACTTGTGCCAAATTAACCCTAGAACGTTTATGTATGTTTCTGGAAATTTTTATAATTTTTAGAAAACGTTTACTATTTTTGTGAACGTGAACAATATGAGTAAACAGTGCAGAAACTGAAAAGTAAATGCTGAAAGTAAATTGCACCGAGATTTTTATACTGGTTCGGTTATAAACAACCTACTCCAGTCTTCAAGGAACACCTTCCTTGGTTCACACTATTCACACACACCACACACCTTACCACAGGGTTGATGGAGTTACACCTTAACTCCAACCCTTTACAAACCTTGTATTGTGAGTACAATTCACACGAACACCACCACCTCGTAAGAATGAAGATTGATCACACCTTGATCAATCTTGTACAAAGATGAATGAATGGTGGTTTCTATGATGCCTATTCAAGAATGAAAGAAGTAAAATACAATAGGCTTTTTACAAGAAGAAAGAAAGAAAGAGAGAATGTAGAAGAAGAAGAACTAGGCTTTTTGATCACTTTGAATTTTGCAATGCTTGGCCTTATTTTTGTTTGTTCTTCTCTTCCTTCCTTTTAATTGCAGCCGTCCCCTCCTAGGGTTTCTCCCCTCTTGAAAATTGTCTTTTAAGTCCTTGAGAGAGTGTAAGACATCATTGTGACAATGCCTTGCTTATTTGGCATCATTCTATTGGATCATCATTTAGTCGTCGCTTACCTGGCACCTCTTTATTGGCTCATTGTTTTCATCATTTGATGACATGGAAAATCTGAAATAATCACTTAATATTTGCCAAAAAATCAACCATTAAGTCATACCATAATTCACAAATTCTCTCATAAATTTCAAGACACAAGATATCCTCCTTTCCTAGTCATGAAAATCGGCCAATATCATCTTTTCAATGCTGAAATTTTCAGCATTTACAACATAGAATAAATTCAGATTATTTGCCATTTTCCTTTGAATTTTGGTCATAGAAATAAATAAATTTTATAAGGTAAGTCTTGCTAACAAATGAAGAGTGAACTTGGACACAATGAGAGGCAAAATTCGGCCAGCACACTCTTCACACATGCTGAAAAATTTTAGCATGTGTGATATGTAAAATATCACACTTAATTACCTTACATAATATTCAAATCATTTCCATAACTCCTTCACTTAATCCTTTAATGAAAATTGACAAAATATGTTATCTTAATGATGAAGAATTCGGCCAAGGCAAGTGTAGTATGCTGAGATTTTCAGCATGTGACATAAGAGAGGTATATGTTGAATACTTACCTTTGTAGCTTCTCTCTTTGATTTCTCAACATTGTATGATTGATCCTTGACCAATCAACATGCCAACAAGGCTCCACATGTGCTCCATGTCAGCTGTAGTAGCGTTGGAATGTGTATATACATGTGCTAAAATTTATTTTTGCTAACTTTGTAAAATAGTGCACATTTAATAATACACACATGTAATATTCCAATCAGCCCTTAATTTAATTTTTTAAAATACTTTAAGATGTATATTATATGTACAAAGTGTCTAGATACGTGTCACATGATGTTCAAGAAAAACGTTCCATGTTATGTGCGTAGAAAACCGAATTTTCGATATTTATCGATTACCCGATTTTTCTCTAATTTAAATTCCAACTTTTGCACATGATATATATATTATGTTATACATAATATATATAATATATACTTTGAATTTCATCACTTGGCTGATTTAAAGTGGTACCATAAACATGTGACAAAATTAAAATTGGAATCTTCACATTTTGGCCTAAATGTGGGGTGATTTGTGTGTGCCAACATGGAAAGTATTTTTGGCTAATCACACCATGTGTATCACGAAATTTTCATCACTTTTTGATGTATATGGGCTGGCCATTTAATTATGGCAAGTACGTGACACGTTGGCGAAGTTTCGGTATTCGCCCGATACGACAAATTTCGGTTTAGAACCTTTCATGGTGTCGTATTTAATTTGTCATCACCATATCTTATATCATATGATATAAGACCTGAATATACTCATAAACATGAGTTAATTATAGTGGTGTGATGTTAACGTACGTACGTAAGATATATAACGTGTCGGTAGTACGTTGGAATACATGTGTATGTGCCTTTTTCAAAAAATCTGAAAATATATATATATTATGTATATGTGCGTGTGTAATTAAGGATGTGAGGAAGAGATATCTTTCCTTCCTTAGCTTTGTTGCCTTTGTGCCTTTTCCAAATGTGGCTTCCTTTAATGAACTACTTAGTTTATTAAACTAAGTACTTCACTTAATGAACTACTTTAGTTCATTAATGGTGGCACCTGAAAATAGTATAAACTCAACAAATGTTCGCCATATGATGTAAGCTTTAATGCTTCATGGCTCGTTAGTACGGCAACATAATATATAAGCTAAATAAGGCAAGTAATGGCAAGTTATCATGCACACATGTACACTTATGCGCGTTTATATCTTATGCTCGTTTTTGTGCACATTTAAATCATGCATTTGAAAATCACTCAAACCCCTTTTTCTCTACAATCTCCCCCTTTTGATGATTTTCAAAATAACTTATGCACATGATTTAAATCCTATCGCTCCCCCTTCAATTATGCATAAATTCAAAATTCAAAATTTAAATTTCGAATCCGCTCCCCCTTGATTTATGCAATCAGTATCTCTCTCCCCCTTAAATCATGCTTTCTCTCCCCCTTTATTTTGGAAAGCAAATCAAAAGATGCATGTAAAGATGAAAAAAAATCATGCATTTCATATACGTGCGTTCGTAAGGGTTGTTTATTCAACCCTTTGAAAATATCCCTTTTGGTACCCAAATTTGGGTGACCTTTCTAGGTCTTCCAAAAGGTGAGAAAGATGATGAAAATGCAACATAGTATCCATTGGGGGCAAATGCGTTTGGCCTTTGGCCAAGAATCCCATCATGCATATAGTATGGTTTTCGTTTTTGGTTTGCATGCACGGGGAGGGATCTAGATGCATTTTTATGATATGAATGTCGCATATGCATCAGTGGCTTTCTATATGGCATGTGATTTCTCTTTGTATGATAAGAAGCACGATGTGATGAGATAAATGGTGTACTAGTCTTCTTCTCATATTTATACGGCACATAATTATACTTCGTATGAGATGAAGAAGAGATATAACGAGATGTGGGGAGAGGGGGTTTTTGCTTTATTTTAGGCGCTACGTATGCCTTTGATGTGTCTACTTTCTTAGACAAAACAAACTTGGATGGTTTAGATGATGCTTCGTTTGTCTCGCTGTATCCTAATCCAGTTTTATCACTGTCATGTTTTTGTGATAAAATAATGCGATCTAGCATGTTGGATCCCGTATCAAATTGTTTCATCATTTTTTCTAAATCAGTATTCCTTGATTTCAAACTTGAAATCTCGGATTTCATTTCATTATTTTGCGTGGTCAATGATGAAATCTCTGTCTTTAATGCATTGATGATGCATGATGACTCTTCTTTAGAATCGTTTAATTGAGCGACAAGATTTTCGTTAGAAGATTCTAACATCTTCTTGTCTTCAATTAATCGCTTCTTTTGTTTTGCAAGAGTTCTAGCAAACTTATGTAATTCAAGATATTCAACATATAAATCATCATAAGATAGTTCAGAATCCGAGTTAGAATCAGAATTTACCTCATTTTCAAATATTGGAGGCATTTGGCTTGACATATCTATTTCCTCGGTTTCATGGCTAGTGGTTGCCATCTCACTAAGATCGTTGGATCCTTTTGATGTGAGTGTTCCTGCGCTCTGATACCAATTGTAGGATCTGCAAGGCACCACTAGAAGGGGGGGTTGAATAGTGGGTGCGGAAAATGTGGTTTTTAAAATTTCTTTAACCTTGAACAATTCAAGTTCTGAAAACAGTTTCTGTTTTCAGGACCAGTTTTAAAACGTTTTTAAAATTAGGTTAGAGGTCTCCAAAAATTATGAAATTTTGAGAGAACTTAGCCTCAGATGTTATGAGGGTCCCCTAAAAATTTCAAATCAAAATTCAACCTTTAACCCCTTCAAAAACCGTTGGCACTAAGATTGTGCAAATCTGCCAGAAACGGTAGATGGTTTTGAAAATTTAATTCCTATTTGTGTGAACGTCCAAATGATCTGAAAATTTTACCAATAACTCTTCACACACTATATTTAAATGGGTTGAAACAGTTTTGGAAAATTCTTTTGGGAAGTAGGTCAAATACACCCAAAGTCTCAACCTTTGCAAGTCTGAAAATCAGACTGCACTAGTCTCAGAACTTTTGATGTTTGAATGACTTATACTTGTCCAAAAGGGTTGAAACTTGTGCCAAATTAACCCTAGAACGTTTATGTATGTTTCTGGAAATTTTTATAATTTTTAGAAAACATTTACTATTTTTGTGAACGTGAACAATATGAGTAAACAGTGCAGAAACTGAAAAGTAAATGCTGAAAGTAAATTGCACCGAGATTTTTATACTGGTTCGGTTATAAACAACCTACTCCAGTCTTCAAGGAACACCTTCCTTGGTTCACACTATTCACACACACCACACACCTTACCACAGGGTTGATGGAGTTACACCTTAACTCCAACCCTTTACAAACCTTGTATTGTGAGTACAATTCACACGAACACCACCACCTCGTAAGAATGAAGATTGATCACACCTTGATCAATCTTGTACAAAGATGAATGAATGGTGGTTTCTATGAAGCCTATTCAAGAATGAAAGAAGTAAAATACAATAGGCTTTTTACAAGAAGAAAGAAAGAAAGAGAGAATGTAGAAGAAGAAGAACTAGGCTTTTTGATCACTTTGAATTTTGCAATGCTTGGCCTTATTTTTGTTTGTTCTTCTCTTCCTTCCTTTTAATTGCAGCCGTCCCCTCCTAGGGTTTCTCCCCTCTTGAAAATTGTCTTTTAAGTCCTTGAGAGAGTGTAAGACATCATTGTGACAATGCCTTGCTTATTTGGCATCATTCTATTGGATCATCATTTAGTCGTCGCTTACCTGGCACCTCTTTATTGGCTCATTGTTGTCATCATTTGATGACATGGAAAATCTGAAATAATCACTTAATATTTGCCAAAAAATCAACCATTAAGTCATACCATAATTCACAAATTCTCTCATAAATTTCAAGACACAAGATATCCTCCTTTCCTAGTCATGAAAATCGGCCAATATCATCTTTTCAATGCTGAAATTTTCAGCATTTACAACATAGAATAAATTCAGATTATTTGCCATTTTCTTTTGAATTTTTGTCATAGAAATAAATAAATTTTATAAGGTAAGTCTTGCTAACAAATGAAGAGTGAACTTGGACACAATGAGAGGCAAAATTCGGCCAGCACACTCTTCACACATGCTGAAAAATTTTAGCATGTGTGATATGTAAAATATCACACTTAATTACCTTACATAATATTCAAATCATTTCCATAACTCCTTCACTTAATCCTTTAATGAAAATTGACAAAATATGTTATCTTAATGATGAAGAATTCGGCCAAGGCAAGTGTAGTATGCTGAGATTTTCAGCATGTGACATAAGAGAGGTATATGTTGAATACTTACCTTTTGTAGCTTCTCTCTTTGATTTCTCAACATTGTATGATTGATCCTTGACCAATCAACATGCCAACAAGGCTCCACATGTGCTCCATGTCAGCTGTAGTAGCGTTGGAATGTGTATATACATGTGCTAAAATTTATTTTTGCTAACTTTGTAAAATAGTGCACATTTAATAATACACACATGTAATATTTCAATCAGCCCTTAATTTAATTTTCTAAAATACTTTAAGATGTATATTATATGTACAAAGTGTCTAGATACGTGTCACATGATGTTCAAGAAAAACGTTCCATGTTATGTGCGTAGAAAACCGAATTTTCGATATTTATCGATTACCCGATTTTTCTCTAATTTAAATTCCAACTTTTGCACATGATATATATATTATGTTATACATAATATATATAATATATACTTTGAATTTCATCACTTGGCTGATTTAAAGTGTGGTACCATAAACATGTGACAAAATTAAAATTGGAATCTTCACATTTTGGCCTAAATGTGGGGTGATTTGTGTGTGCCAACATGGAAAGTATTTTTGGCTAATCACACCATGTGTATCACGAAATTTTCATCACTTTTTGATGTATATGGGCTGGCCATTTAATTATGGCAAGTACGTGACACGTTGGCGAAGTTTCGGTATTCGCCCGATACGACAAATTTCGGTTTAGAACCTTTCATGGTGTCGTATTTAATTTGTCATCACCATATCTTATATCATATGATATAAGACCTGAATATACTCATAAACATGAGTTAATTATAGTGGTGTGATGTTAACGTACGTACGTAAGATATATAACGTGTCGGTAGTACGTTGGAATACATGTGTACGTGCCTTTTTCAAAAAATCTGAAAATATATATATATTATGTATATGTGCGTGTGTAATTAAGGATGTGAGGAAGAGATATCTTTCCTTCCTTAGCTTTGTTGCCTTTGTGCCTTTTCCAAATGTGGCTTCCTTTAATGAACTACTTAGTTTATTAAACTAAGTACTTCACTTAATGAACTACTTTAGTTCATTAATGGTGGCACCTGAAAATAGTATAAACTCAACAAATGTTCGCCATATGATGTAAGCTTTAATGCTTCATGGCTCGTTAGTACGGCAACATAATATATAAGCTAAATAAGGCAAGTAATGGCAAGTTATCATGCACACATGTACACTTATGCGCGTTTATATCTTATGCTCGTTTTTGTGCACATTTAAATCATGCATTTGAAAATCACTCAAACCCCTTTTTCTCTACAAATGATTCATTTTAGATAAATGCTATGGACGAAGAACTAAACAAATTCACTAGAAATGATGTGTGAGATTTAGTATCCAAACGAGAAAATAAAACCATCATAGGCACTAAATTGATATTTAGGAATAAAATGAATGAGCAAGGCATGGTCGTACAAAATTAAGCAAGACTAGTTAAACAAGACTATAATCAAGAATAGGGTGTATACTATGAGCAAAAATTTTCCCATGTTACACGACTAAAAGACATGCAATTTTTGCTTGCTAATTTATGTTTGAGTAACATCAAATTATTTCAAATGGATGCTAAAAATGCGTTTTTAAATGAGTTTATCCAAGAAGAATTTTATGTAAAACAACCCCATAGATTTGAGGATCCAAAATGCCCCAACCATGTTTTTGAACTTAAGAAAGCAATGTATGAGTTAAAACAAGAATTAGTATGATAGATTTGCAAACTTTCTTCTTGCAAATAATTTTAAAAGATAAACCATAGATAGTACCTTATTTCAAAAGGGTAGTGATTTATTAATTGTACAAGTCTATGTAGATGATATCATTTTTGGTTCCATTAATACTACATTAGTAAAAGAATTTGAAAATTGCATGAAATCTGAGTTTGAAATGTCAATGGTTGGTGAATTAAACTATTTTTTAAGATTACAAATACATCAAACTCCCTGGGATATCGTATTAGTCAAATCAAATACACAATGATACGATTAAGAAGTTTAGGTTTGGAGATTTAAAGCCCACAACTACCTCTATCAATATTGGTACTATGTTAAATAAGAATAAAAATGGTAAATCTTTTGATGGCTGTGATAACCGAAAAAAAAAGAAAGAGGGAATAAAGGAAAATAGAAAAGATAATAATAATAAAAAGAGAATTAATGAAGTTTAAGAGATAATAGTAATAAGATTTAAAGGGATAAGGACTAAGGAATTTAAAAAAAAAATCAAATTAATGGGATAATGGGGGAGTAACCGACTCCCCCTAAATATTAGCACCTCATCGTGAATGCCAAAAAGGGAGGCATTGTTTAACAAAAAAAAAGAGAGAGAAATTGAGGGAGCAGGCAACGCCAAGGAGAAGAAAGAGAGAAGAGAGAAGGAAAAGAGAAGGAAGCAGGGCGTTCCGGTTGATATTCTACTCCGTATAGTCGTAGGATTGACAGTCAATCAGGTAGGTTCCCTTTTCCCCCTCCAATTGGTACAAATTCGAGCATGCTTTGGTGATATATTATGTGTTTGTTGTTTCTTTAATTGTTGAAATCTATAGCATGTTGTTTGATCCGTGAAAAGCATGAAGTTTTTGAAGACTCTGGATATTGCGTGATGCGTATATGATGTTGCGTGTATCTCTGGGTCTGTGATTTGAGTTTATGGAAAAATTTGATAATCAAACTAGTAAGATTTAGAGGTTTTTCATCTTGTTTTGGCCTTAGAATAGGCTCCCGTAGACTGAAAATAGGCAAAAATATAGATCGGGATCGAAAAACGGATGCCGGAGCCAGCCGGAGCGGCTCACGCGCCGCCGGAATGGCCGCGCGTGGCCTACACGCGCTGGGCAATGGTGCTGAACGCAACTTGAAACCAGAATTCCAAAAAAAAAGAAAAAACCTTATGAAAGCAGAAGGGCCGAAGGCCCTGTGCTGCTGGAAACGCTGATGGGCCGAAGGCCCTGAGTTAATGGATAGAGGCCTTAAGGGGCTTGGCCCAATTATGCAGCTAAATATATATAAAAAAAAGAAAGGGGCAGGCTGGCGGACTGGGCCGAATGGCCAACGGACCGGGCCACCTGTTGGCCGGCCCAATAACGACTTGAATTAAAAAAAATACCTGGTAAATAGCGTGCCGGACCTGGCGGGCCGGACCAGTGCTGAGAGCGGGTAGGGCTGGCTGAAAAAGGGCCAGCCCAACAGCTTATATATTTCTTTTTATTTTATTTTAGGATAATTTCTGCAAATTGTATAATTGTTATTTAATTAATTTTAAAAGTAATAATTATGAGAAAACTATAAATAAATATCAGAAAATTCTAAATAAATTCCAGAAATTATAAAATGCTGAAATTAAATTATTTTTACTAATTTTAGTAATTTTGATAATTTATTTAATATGGATAATTAGGTAATAAATAGAAATAAATTAAAGAAGAATAGGAAAAAATATAGAAAATGCACAATAAATGTTTATAAACCATGGAATAATGATTTTAACCTTAAACAATGTTAAATCATTATTCGGATAATAAAGGAACCTAGGGTTGAGTGCCGGAGGATGGTGAGGATGGGCCAGGGGCCTCAGGCGATTATGTTTTTGCATTCATGGCACGTGCATTGCATTGATGGCAGGTCGTGACGTACGGGTCACGGGCGCTCAGGATGGTGTACGGTGGCGGGGCCACGACACTCAGGATGGTGTATGGTAGCGGGGCCACAACACTCAGGATGGTGTGCGGAGGCGCGGCCACGCACGCTCAGTATGGTGACTGTGGGGTGTACGACCTGCAGCCACTCAGTAGGACCCGGGTTCATGCATTGCACGGTAGGGATATCGGCACGCTGTGTGACATGATTTTGTTGTGTATGACATGCGTAGTGGGACATGCATCACGTTGTTGCGCATACTATACCTGGAGTGCTTTACCTTTCCGTACTCTTTCATATGCTTATGTGGTATCATGCTTATGTGTTATGTGTCATATCATTGTTGGATGTGGTATCATGATTTATGTGTTATGTGTCATATCATTGTTGGATGCTTGTCTTGTACTACTTGGAGGCAGGTGCCTACTGAGTGATTTCCCAGTCACTCACCCCTACTTCCCCCCCCCCACCAGGTGAGCAGGAGGAAGCGTTCGATTATGTCTTTGTTGAGGACGGGGCTGACACAGTGGAGTGGGTGGACGATGGCCGCATCTAGGACATGAGGAGACCGTGCGGTCATTGGTAATTATTTATTGGGATTTCATCAGCCATTACCTTGTATAGTGTGATAGGCTATAAACGCTAGCGTGTTGACTTTAATATAGTGATATATTTATTGTTTCCATGGAGGATTAACTTTTATTCATGTGAATTAATGTTATGGTATTACGTTTCCGCGAAAAAAATTTCTACGCCTTTTCGGACATGTTGGAAATTGATTCGACGCTTTGTATCCTCCTTAGTGAGATACGGCGGGTGCACTGTTCCCGATGCTAGGGTTCGGGAGCGGGGCGCTACAGGTGGTATCAGAGACGAGGCTTCAGATCCGCCTCGGAAATGCAGGATTAACTAGATCACCTAGACATAAGTGATGATCTTTCCCTTAAAAAAACGACTAGTACACCCCTAATAAATGAAGTAGACTTAAGTTATGATCGGGTTAAGGGAGGTGTGTGCCGATGGAGAGCTTTTCTTATTAATTACTGCTTTACTCCGCGAACAACTATTTACTTTATTTGTGACTAACCTGCGTACCTTTATGAACTCGAACTTCAGGAAAATGCCACCAAGATGTGAGCCAGCAGGAAATAGAGGGCGCGATGAAGATGACCATCAGGGCCAGGGGGCTATTCCCCAAGTTATTGCTGATACTCTAGCCACCCTGACTACCCTGGTGGCTCAGCAGCAGGTGCAGATGGCTCACCTGCAGCAACAGCAGGAACAATAGCAACAGCAGCAGCAGCAGCCCCCACCACCACCACCCCCAGGACTTCGTTTCTTTTACAGGGAGATGCAGCACTCCCGGGTACCGATGTTTAGGGGCACTACACGGCCAGAGGAGGCTGAGATTTGGCTCCAGAATATGACTGAGCAGTTGAGATTATTACAGGTCCCTGATGACCTGAAAGTGGAGGTAGTCGTTTCATTTCTGGAGGGTGATGCGAGGGGATGGTGGATTAACGTGCAGCGCCGGTTGACCCCTCCGGTGACTTGGACTCAGTTTTGAGAAGAGTATGAGAGGCACTATATTCCAGAGAGTTCCATACAGAGGAGGATGACTGAGTTTCAGCTACTTACTCAGGGGTCTATGACCGTGGACCAGTATGCGGAGAGATTTCATGCGCTGGGGAGGTATATGCCCTCTGTTATGGATAATGAGAGGGCAAAGATGTCTAAATTCAAGACCGGACTGAGCCCTCGCATTCAGTCGTTGATCATTTGTGCTAGACCGAGGACTTTCGAGGATTTGCTGGAGGTATGCCGGGATGTTGAGGGTGACCTCAGGAAGAGTGCGGTAGATGACCGGACGAAGCGGCCACGGGAGGAGTACCGTTCCGGAGTCCTGGGAAATGGCTGAAGGTGCCCCGCCGCCAGCAGCAGGGGAGCTCTTTTCGACCACCGCAGCAGAGATAGTTTACTCAGCCATTAGCCATCGAGGGACCGGCATTGTCAGATGCACAGCCAGTGAGGACAGTGGCACCCACTACTCCATGTGTCCATTGTGGGCGATTTCATCCGGGTCAGTGTTGGAGGACCCAGAATGTTTGCTACAGATGCGGCACACCAGGGCACTTTGCCAGAGACTGCCCTGCACAGGGACAGGCCCCACCCCAGCAGAGCCAGCCACAACAGAAGGGGAGACCAAAGACGAATGCCCGAGTACATGTCATGTCGCACGCCGACGTCGAGGACACCAGCGATGTTGTAGCAGGTACACTTTAATTAAATGTTATAAATCCGAATCTGCTTTAAATACCTTTCTGTCTCGTGGTTATGTGTTATATTGTATAACCCTGCCCGTGTTAGGTGAGATATTGATTAACAAGGTCCCACCCTACGTCCTTTTCGATAGTGGGGCCAACCATTCATTTATCGCCAGGAGGGTTGTCAAGAGTCTGAATATTCCACAAGAACGGCTGGAGATTCCTTACCGTGTCCAAACCGCTGGTGACCAGGTGTTGGTATCGCACTATCAGTACAGAGACTGTTCGATGGAGATTAATGAGCTGGAGTTCACGGCGACTCTGATTCCGATCCAGATGCAAGATTTTGATATCATTCTGGGCATGGATTTTCTGGCTAAGTATGAGGCCAAGATCGACTGTCGTCAGAGGCAGGTCCGCATGCAGACACAGAGTAAGCAGGAAACCATCTTTCAAGGAGACTACAAGTTACATAAGGCGCCTAAGATGATCTACATGAGTGCAGCGCAGGCGCACAAAGCGTTGAGAAAAGGTAATCAATGTTTTCTTGTATATGCTATTGGCGCAGAGAAAGAGTTACCCTCGATAGAATCAATACCAGTGGTGAGTGAGTATAAAGATATTTTTCCCGATGAGCTGTCAGGACTACCGCCCAGTCGGGAGGTAGAGTTTGAGATTAATTTACTACCCGGTGCTGAGCCGATATCGAAGGCACCGTACAGAATGGCCCCGGCTGAGCTGAAGGAACTGAAAGAGCAGCTGCAAGAGTTGCTGGACCGGAAGTTCATCCGACCCAGCGTCTCACCCTGGGGAGCACCGGTCTTGTTTGTGAAGAAGGACGGCAGCATGAGGCTTTGCATTGATTATCGGGAGATTAATAAGATCACTATCAAGAATAAATATCCTCTACCTCGGATCGAGGACCTCTTCGATCAGTTAAAGATACCCCTCTAGCCAATACAACTCAAAATTCATATTATTAATTCTCCAAGTAATTTTGCAACATTGGTATTCTCCAGGGCGCTAAAGTATTCTCCAAAATTGATCTTCGATCTAGATACCATCAATTGAGGATAAAAGCCGAGGACGTAGCAAAGACTGCCTTTCGCACTAGATATGGACACTATGAATTTTTAGTGATGCCATTCGGTCTCACTAATGCTCCCGCAGCCTTCATGGATCTGATGAATACGGTGTTCAGGGATCAGCTCGATAAGTTTGTGGTGGTCTTTATCGATGATATATTAGTCTATTCTCCGGATGAGGAATCCCACGAAAAGCATCTGCGGGAGGTTCTGGGTGTTCTCAGGAAGAAGAAGTTATATGCTAAGTTTAGTAAGTGCGAGTTCTGGCTGAAGAGTGTCGCGTTCTTGGCCCACGTGGTCTCAGAGGAGGGAATTTCTGTAGATCCCAAGAAGATTGAGGCCATTACTGAATGGCCTAGACCGACTAATGTGACCGAAGTGAGGAGTTTTCTGGGCTTGGCCGGCTACTATCGGAAGTTTGTTGAAGGATTTTCATCGATAGCAGTGCCCTTGAGCAGATTGACTCAGAAAAAGTCAAAGTTTGTCTGGACCGTTTGACTAAGTCCGCTCATTTCTTACCAGTACCGAATGATGTGGCTCTAGAGAGGTTGGTTACACTCTATATCGACAACATCATCACTCTACATGGGGTTCCAGTCAGTATTGTCTCCGACCGTGACTCGAAGTTCACTTCTATGTTCTGGACAGCATGCCAAAAGAGAATGGGGACCGAATTACGATTGAGTACCGCGTATCACCTGCAGACAGATGGGCAGTCAGAGAGAACCATACAGACGTTGGAAGATATGTTGAGAGCTTGCGCCATTGACTTCAAGGGGAACTGGGATAGTATGATCAAGTTGATTGAGTTCTCCTACAATAACAGTCATCACAGCGCCATCGGCATGGCACCATTTGAGGAGCTCTATGGTCGTAAGTGCAGATCCCCTATCCTTTGGGATGAAGTTGGAGAGCGCGCTATCACTGGTCCAGAGTTGGTTGAGCAAACCAAGGAGAAGGTTAAATTGATTCAGGAAAGGCTTAAGATTGCTCAAGATAGAAGTAAGAGCTGGGCTGACTCGAAGAGGCATCCGTTGAAGTTTGATGTTGGAGAAAAGGTCTACTTGAGAGTATCGCCTATGAAGGGTGTTGCGAGATTTGGTCTGAAAGGTAAGCTGAAGCCTCGGTACATTGGACCCTATGAGGTGCTCGAAAGGATTGGTCCGTTAGCTTACCGTTTGGCGTTACCCCCGGCGTTAGCTCAGGTGCACAATGTTTTCCATGTTTCCCAGTTGAGAAAGTACGTCACAGACCCGAGTCACGTACTGGATGCACCACCTTTGAGGATCAGACCAGACACATCATATGAAGAGACTCCTGTACGGATCCTGGAATCGCAAGGACCAAGAACTGAGAAGAAGAGTCATTCCGTACGTCAAGGTGTAGTGGAGCAATCATAAGGAAAATGAAGCGACTTGGGAGCTGGAGGATCAGATGCGCGAACGCTATCCGGAACTCTTCGATTAAGGTACATCAAGTTCCCTCAGTCTGTACGATTAAATTACGTCAAGTTTCGAGGACGAAACTTTTGTAAGGTGGGTAGGATGTGATAACCGAAAAAAAAGAAAGAGGGAATAAAGGAAAATAGAAAAGATAATAATAATAAAAAGAGAATTAATGAAATTTAAGAGATAATAGTAATAAGATTTAAAGGGATAAGGACTAAGGAATTTAAAAAAAAAAAATCAAATTAATGGGATAATGGGGGGAGTAACCGACTCCCCCTAAATATTAGCACCTCATCGTGAATGTCAAAAAGGGAGGTATCGTTTAACAAAACAAAAGAGAGAGAAATTGAGGGAGCAGGCAACGCCAAGGAGAAGAAAGAGAGAAGAGAGAAGGAAAAGAGAATGAAGCAGGGCGTTCCGGTTGATACTCTACTCCGTATAGTCGTAGGATTGACAGTCAATCAGGTAGGTTCCCTTTTTCCCCTCCAATTGGTACAAATTCGAGCATGCTTTGGTGATATATTATGTGTTTGTTGTTTCTTTAATTGTTGAAATCTATAGCATGTTGTTTGATCCGTGAAAAGCATGAAGTTTTTGAAGACTCTGGATATTGCGTGATGCGTATATGATGTTCCGTGTATCTCTGGGTCTGTGATTTGAGTTTAGGGAAAAATTTGATAATCAAACTAGTAAGATTTAGAGGTTTTTCATCTTGTTTTGGCCTTAAAATAGGCTCCCGTAGACTGAAAATAGGCAAAAATATAGATCGGGATCGAAAAAACGGATGCCGGAGGCAGCCGGAGCGGCTCACGCGCCGCCGGAATGGCCGCGCGTGGCCTAGACGCGCTGGGCAATGGTGCTGGACGCAACTTGAAACCAGAATTCCAAAAAAAAAGAAAAAACCTTATGAAAGCAGAAGGGCCGAAGGCCCTGTGCTGCTGGAAACTCTGATGGGCCGAAGGCCCTGAGTTAATGGATAGAGGCCTTAAGGGGCTTGGCCCAATTATGCAGCTAAATATATATAAAAAAAAGAAAGGGGCAGGCTGGCGGACCGGGCCGAATGGCCAACGGACCGGGCCACCTGTTGGCCGGCCCAATAACGACTTGAATTAAAAAAATACCTGGTAAATAGCGGGCCGAACCTAGCGGGCCGGACCAGTGCTGAGAGCTGGTAGGGCTGGCTGAAAAAGAGCCAGCCCAACAGCTTATATATTTCTTTTTATTTTATTTTAGGATAATTTCTGCAAATTGTATAATTGTTATTTAATTAATTTTAAAAGTAATAATTATGAGAAAACTATAAATAAATATCAGAAAATTCTAAATAAATTCCAGAAATTATAAAATACTGAAATTAAATTATTTTTACTAATTTTAGTAATTTTGATAATTTATTTAATATGGATAATTAGGTAATAAATAGAAATAAATTAAAGAAGAATAGGGAAAAATATAGAAAATGCACAATAAATGTTTATAAACCATGGAATAACGATTTTAACCTTAAACAATGTTAAATCATTATTCGGATAATAAAGGAACCTAGGGTTGAGTGCCGGAGGATGGTGAGGATGGGCCAGGGGCCTCAGGCGATTATGTTTTTGCATTCATGGCACGTGCATTGCATTGATGGCGGGTCGTGACGTACGGGTCACGGGCGCTCAGGATGGTGTACGGTGGCGGGGCCACGACACTCAGGATGGTGTATGGTGGCGGGGCCACAACACTCAGGATGGAGTGCGGAGGCGCGGCCACGCACGCTCAGTATGGTGACTGTGGGGTGTATGACCTGCAGCCACTCAGTAGGACCCAGGTTCATGCATTGCACGGTAGGGATATCGGCACGCTGTGTGACATGATTTTGTTGCGTATGACATGCGTAGTGGGACATGCATCACGTTGTTGCGCATACTATACCTGGAGTGCTTTACCTTTCCGTACTCTTTCATATGCTTATGTGGTATCATGCTTTATGTGTTATGTGTCATATCATTGTTGGATGTGGTATCATGCTTTATGTGTTATGTGTCATATCATTGTTGGATGCTTGTCTTGTATTACTTGGAGGCAGGTGCCTACTGAGTGATTTCCCAGTCACTCACCCCTACTTCCCCCGCCCCCCCAACCAGGTGAGCAGGAGGAAGCGTTCGATTATGTCTTTGTTGAGGACGTGGCTGACACAGTGGAGTGGGTGGACGATGGCCGCATCTAGGACATGAGGAGACCGTGCGGTCATTGGTTATTATTTATTGGGATTTCATCAGCCATTACCTTGTATAGTGTGATAGGCTATAAACGCTAGCGTTTTGACTTTATTATAGTGATATATTTATTGTTTCCATGGAGGATTAACTTTTATTCATGTGAATTAATGTTATGGTATTACGTTTCTGCAAAAACAAAATTCTAAGCCTTTTCAGACATGTTGGAAATTGATTCGACGCTTTGTATCCTCCTTAGTGAGATACGGCGGGTGCACTGTTCCCGATGCTAGGGTTTGGGAGCGGGGCGCTATAGGTGGTATCAGAGACGAGGCTTCAGATCCGCCTCGGAAACGCAGGATTAACTAGATCACCTAGACATAAGTGATGATCTTTCCCTTAAAAAAAACGACTAGTACACCCCTAATAAATGAAGTAGACTTAAGTTATGATCGGGTTAAGGGAGGTGTGTGCCGATGGAGAGCTTTTCTTATTAATTACTGCTTTACTCCGCGAACAACTATTTACTTTATTTGTGACTAACCTGCGTATCTTTATGAACTCGAACTTCAGGAAAATGCCGCCAAGACGTGAGCCAGCAGGAAATAGAGGGGGCGATGGAGATGACCATCAGGGCCAGGGGGCTATTCCCCAAGTTATTGCTGATACTCTAGCCACCCTGACTACCCTGGTGGCTCAGCAGCAGGTGCAGATGGCTCACCTGCAGCAACAGCAGGAACAACAGCAACAGCAGCAGCAGCAGCCCCCACCACCACCACCCCCGGGACTTCGTTTCTTTTACAGGGAGATGCAGCACTCCCGGGTACCGATGTTTAGGGGCACTACACGGCCAGAGGAGGCTAAGATTTGGCTCCAGAATATGACTGAGCAGTTGAGATTATTACAGGTCCCTGATGACCTGAAACTGGAGGTAGTCGTTTCATTTCTTGAGGGTGATGCGAGGGGATGGTGGATTAACGTGCAGCGCCGGTTGACCCCTCCGGTGACTTAGACTCAGTTTTGAGAAGAGTATGAGAGGCACTATATTCCGGAGAGTGCCATACAGAGGAGGATGACTGAGTTTCAGCTACTTACTCAGGGATCTATGACCGTGGACCAGTATGCGGAGAGATTTCATGCGCTGGGGAGGTATATGCCCTCCGTTATGGATAACGAGAGGGCAAATATGTCTAAATTCAAGACCGGACTGAGCCCTCGCATTCAGTCGTTGATCATTTGTGCTAGACCGAGGACTTTCGAGGATTTGCTGGAGGTATGCCGGGATGTTGAGGGTGACCTCAGGAAGAGTGCGGTAGATGACCGGACGAAGCGGCCACGGGAGGAGTACCGTTCCGGGAGACCTGGGAAATGGCTGAAGGTGCCCCGCCGCCAGCAGCAGGGGAGCTCTTTTCGACCACCGCAGCAGAGACAGTTTACTCAGCCATTAGCCATCGAGGGACCGGCATTGTCAGATGCACAGCCAGTGAGGACAGTGGCACCCACTACTCCATGTGTCCATTGTGGGCGATTTCATCCGGGTCAGTGTTGGAGGACCCAGAATGTTGTACCCCAACGACCATGTACTTGAAATTGTGATTAAGTGACGAAATAAAAGCAATGATTCCTTCACGTGCATGTTACTTAAGTCAAATTAGCGCTTCTTTATTTAAATTGTTTAAGTCCATTTAGGACAGACACTAAATAGTTATACAAGCGAACGTCACAAGGTGTGTGATACACCTTGTGAATTCGGCCAAAGGCCATGGATCACCCTTGAAGTAAACTCGTTCTTGTAAGAATACAAACATAATTGATCCTCACTTAGATAAAATAGATAGTAGCATAAATTATATAACATGTCAACTATGAAATGACCAAAACACCCCCAAAGGCCCCCCAATTTTCGGTCATAACCCCCCCCCCCCCCCAAGCCTTCTAGAATCCTCTTAATTTCACTACAACTAAAACAAACAAAAAAGAAAAGAAAAAGGAGTCTCAAGCATGCAAGACAAAGATTAAAATAATGCAAGCATGAGGGACAAAAAGGCTTGCTTTTTTCTCTCTCCCATGGAACCTTGCGTCCTTGACCACCCCTTTTGGAGCTGCCGAAATTCCCCTCCCCATTCCCCTACATGTACTATTTTAATTACTCCTAGAAGCTCATCCCAATCTCATCTTGAAACCCTCTCAAGCAAGCCAACACTTAAGAAGTTTTCTCTCCCCCACACACACCAACAACATTTCGGCCCTTCATCCTTGAAGGCTAGGAGATTCAACTTCACTCTCATCTTCAAGCTCAAAAAGTGTTTAGGTAAGTTTTCTTCTAAGTCCATTAAGTAACTTCTTCATGCAAATGGATGAAGCTCACAAGGGTGTTTCCTGCCTCCACCAACCGTGACCCCTTTTGGCTATAGGTGCAAAACATTCAACTCTCTTAGGTGGTGCTATCTTGCTACACTTGAAGCTCCACTCCAAGCCTACTTTGGTAAGATGTTCTAGCCCCAATTGGAACTCTATTTTCACTATTGAATGAAGACTATCTCTCCTTTTTCCTCTCCATCAAAACCGTGTAGTCAAGGGTGGAAAAGGAGGAGGATTTCAACTCAACTCACTTCATAACCAAGCTAAGACAAGAACTTTAGCTTGAAGAGGCAAGTATACACTAGACTCTCATGATTTATTTGAAGAATTAGTGACTTGAATGGCTAGATGATGCTAAGATGTGAACTTTAGAAGAAAACACTGAGTTCAAGTTTGTACCTTAGTGATTTCTTAAGAACATTATCTTGCATGTGACTAATTCTTTCAAAGATGCAATCTTTTCTTGCATGAAAAGTGAAATGGGGCTGTCTTAAGATGAATTAAGGTCCATCTAAGTAAGTCTAGGCTAGATTAACTCTTGGATGAAACTTGTGAAGACCTAAGAAAGCATGCATGTGTTAAATGTGAATTTTATGAGGTTGTTTGGGTAAGATTGGACTAACATGGTACTTGAATGTGTTGCATGCTTAAATAAGTGTTGTGAGAATATGTTCTTGGTATCACCTAAATGTCGGCTTAAAGGATGAAGATGAAGGTGAATTGAATCCAAGAAAGAACATCTTTTGTGAACAAGCATGCTAGTGGTTGTGAACAAACTACCCACTGTTTTGACATGGTGCAAAGAGGACTCAAAATGAGGGATGGAATCTTGACATTCATAGGAAAAAGGGGGTATGTGATGACTAATAAGTTATTTCATAAGCACAAGATAATTAGTGGTCACTTGACATGAAAGGAGGGTAAAATGTCAAACCACGGGAGCTGGACAAAATTGGACAGTGAGATGTGTGACCTTAAACTGAACCTTACTAACGTGCTATCAAATTGGTTTTTGGTATGATGTTAGTCCTATGTGTTTAGCGAATGTGAGAGTTGGAATTGTGGTAAAATAGGTTATGGATTATTTTTAATAAATGTTTTGGTGAAACTGCTCAGGCTGGGAATTCTGGAACTGGACAGAATAGAGTGACGTTTTAGATGATTTAATAACTGACCTTACAGACCTTCAATGAGGCTAAATCTTGGTACAAAGTTAGCCTTATGAACGTAGCACAAGTGAGAGGTGGAATTTTGTCAAAATAAGCTAAGGATTATTTTTAAGAAATTACGCGGTAAAACTACTCCAGTAACAAATTCTGGAGCTGGGCAGAATTGACCATTGATTTCAATATATTAAAGGAGGACCTTGTGAACCTTCAATAGATCTGATTTTTGGCACAAACCTAGCCCTATGAGTGTAGGGGAGACGTTATTTGGAATCTTGGTAAAATGAGCTATGGTTAATTTTTAATAAAATATTTAGTAAGACTGGTCAGACCTGAAAAACGGGAACTGAGCAGAATGGTGACCTCTTTTCACTGACTTAAAAAGGGACCTTGTAGATGACCAATAAAGCTGATTTTTGGCATGGTAATAATCCTATGAGTGTAGTAGGCACGTCAACTGGAATCTTGGTAAAATAAGTTATGGATTATTTTTAATGAATTATTTGGTGAAACTGCTCAACGAAGATTACTGGAGCCAACCTGAAATTGGTAACGACTTTCTAGCCTCAGAAAAGGGACTTAGAGACATGCAAATGGACTAAATTTCGGTAGGATGCTAGTTCCATATATTGATGACTTGGAAAAGTTGGAATTTCTGGAAAACGAATTACGGATTCACCGCAATTGAATTTTTAGTAAAATCTGTCAGTTCAGATTCAGCACCTAACCCAGTTCGGAAAGTAAGTAAATAAGTCCCTTTACGATTATTGAAATAATCTGAAATTTTATGACACGTATCTAAGATTCCACCAAAAGTATTTGCGACAAAAGAATTATGGAAATAGACCTAATTGGTTAGCTCAACCGCCCTATGAATGTGAAACAAAAGTCTTGGAAATACTTAGCTTCCAAATTCATGTATGTTGATATGTTATAAGGAATGCATACAATTATTCATGTCATGGCTTGCATTTTATATCACGGAATGTATCATGCATAATCACGAAACTGATTTTCATGGATTTTATGATGCAAGCAAGTTTTACGAGCGACTATCTTTTCGTTATGCATGAAAAAGTTTTACGGTCCCATGTTTTTAAAGAAAGCTTCATGATTCCTTTGCCGGCCAAGCATGCGACTAACCCGACTCCAGACCCGGGGTTAATTGGTCTGATGATATGATATGTTCTGGACCCACTCAGATCCGGGGTTAATTGATCTGATATCTGTTCTGGACCCGCTCAGATCCGGGGTTAATTGATCTGATATCTGTTCTGGACCCGCTCAGATCCGGGGTTAATTGATCTGATATCTGTTCTGGACCCATTCAGGCCCGGGGTTAATTGGTCTGATATCTGTTCTGGACCCGCTCAGATCCGGAGTTAATTGATCTGACACTCTGTTTTACGACATGTTACTTTATGGGACCAAAATGATGTTTTGACATGACATGACATGACATCATGCATTGCATCTTGCATAATTCATGATCATGAACATATGTTGCATGTGACAATTAATGGTTATAAGTTATTGTTAAAGCATTTCCTAATAACATGCTTAAGACGAATGACAAGTAAGTTCAGGATCCAAGATCAGGTGTGGTATAGCATTCCCTAAAACATGCCTAACCCGAACGTCAAGTAAGTACATGATCCAAGAGCAGGTATGAATTATGATTATTTGAGGTTTTTGGGGTAGTACATTCATGTTATGATTCTTTACGTATTTCATGCTAGTTTATTGTATTCTTGCTGGGTGATTTTTATCACTCACACTTTATTTTTCCCCAGAGCCGGAGAATGCCAAGATAGAATGGATCGAGGACGAGCCAAGAATACCTTATCCGTAGGCGAGGAGTATGAAGAGAGTTAAGCTAAAGACTTTTGTGCTGCCAAGACGATTTGTAATATGACTATGTTTAAACTCTCTGGATTGTCGGTTATGTTATGATTTGGGGTGCTACTACTTTTGGGAACTCAGTAAATTAGTGACGCATGTTTGATTTGAAAAGTTTTAATTCTGCCTAAATTTTACTACCAATTTGAATGATAGCATGGGAATCCACGACTTATGTTATGGATGTTCACATGTTATGCATGACGCCTTGTACTCTCCTCAGTGAAGTACGGCGGGTGCACCGTATCCGGACGAGGCCGGGTGCGGGGCGCTACACAGAATGTTTGCTACAGATGCGGCACACCAGGGCACTTTGCCAGAGACTGCCCCGCACAGGGACAGGCCCCACCCCAGCAGAGCCAGCCACAACAGAAGGGGAGACCAAAGACGAATGCCCGAGTACATGTCATGTCGCACGCCGACGTCGAGGACACCAGCGATGTCGTAGCAGGTACACTTTAATTAAATGTTATAAATCCGAATCTGCTTTAAATACCTTTCTGTCTCGTGGTTATGTGTTATATTGTATAACCCTGCCCGTGTTAGGTGAGATATTGATTAACAAGGTCCCAGCCTACGTCCTTTTCGATAGTGGGGCCAGCCATTCATTTATCGCCAGGAGGGTTGTCAAGAGTCTGAATATTCCACAAGAACGGCTGGAGATTCCTTACCGTGTCCAAACCGCTGGTGACCAGGTGTTGGTATCGCACTATCAGTACAGAGACTGTTCGATGGAGATTAATGAGCTGGAGTTCACGGCGACTCTGATTCCGATCCAGATGCAAGATTTTGATGTCATTCTGGGCATGGATTTTCTGGCTAAGTATGAGGCCAAGATCGACTGTCGTCAGAGGCAGGTCCGCATGCAAACACAGAGTTAGCAGGAAACCATCTTTCAAGGAGACTACAAGTTACATAAGGCGCCCAAGATGATCTACATGAGTGCAGCGCAGGCGCACAAAGCGTTGAGAAAAGGTAATCAATGTTTTCTTGTATATGCTATTGGCGCAGAGAAAAAGTTACCCTCGATAGAATCAATACCAGTGGTGAGTGAGTATAAAGATATATTTCCCGATGAGCTGCCAGGACTACCGCCCAGTCAGGAGGTAGAGTTTGAGATTAATTTACTACCCGGTGCTGAGCCGATATCAAAGGCACCGTACAGAATGGACACGGCTGAGCTGAAGGAACTGAAAGAGCAGCTGCAGGAGTTGCTGGACCGGAAGTTTATCCGACCCAGCGTCTCACCGTGGGGAGCACCGGTCTTGTTTGTGAAGTAGAAGGACGGCAGCATGAGGCTTTGCATTGATTATCGGGAGATTAATAAGATCACTATCAAGAATAAATATCCTCTACCTCGGATCGAGGACCTCTTCGATCAGTTAAAGGTACCCCTCTAGCCAATACAACTCAAAATTCATATTATTAATTCTCCAAGTAATTTTGCAACATTGGTATTCTCCAGGGCGCTAAAGTATTCTCCAAAATTGATCTTCGATCTGGATACCATCAATTGAGGATAAAAGCCGAGGACGTAGCAAAGACTGCCTTTCGCACTAGATATGGACACTATGAATTTTTAGTGATGCCATTCGGTCTCACTAATGCTCTCGCAGCCTACATGGATCTGATGAATACGGTGTTCAGGGATCAGCTCGATAAGTTTGTGGTGGTCTTTATCGATGATATATTAGTCTATTCTCTGGATGAGGAATCCCACGAAAAGCATCTGCGGGAGGTTCTGGGTGTTCTCAAGAAGAAGAAGTTATATGCTAAGTTTAGTAAGTGCGAGTTCTGGCTGAAGAGTGTCGCGTTCTTGGGCCACGTGGTCTCAGAGGAGGGAATTTCTGTAGATCCCAAGAAGATTGAGGCCATTACTGAATGGCCTAGACCGACTAATGTGACCGAAGTGAGGAGTTTTCTGGGCTTGGCCGGCTACTATCGGAAGTTTGTTGAAGGATTTTCATCGATAGCAGTGCCCTTGAGCAGATTGACTCAGAAAAAGTCAAAGTTTGTCTGGACCGTTTGACTAAGTCCGCTCATTTCTTACCAGTACCGAATGATGTGGCTCTAGAGAGGTTGGTTACACTCTATATCGACAACATCATCACTCTACATGGGGTTCCAGTCAGTATTGTCTCCGACCGTGACTCGAAGTTCACTTCTAAGTTCTGGACAGCATGCCAAAAGAGAATGGGGACCGAATTACGATTGAGTACTGCGTATCACCTGCAGACAGATGGGCAGTCAGAGAGAACCATACAGACGTTGGAAGATATGTTGAGAGCTTGCGCCATTGACTTCAAAGGGAACTGGGATATTATGATCAAGTTGATTGAGTTCTCCTACAATAACAGTCATCACAGCGCCATCGGCATGGCACCATTTGAGGCGCTCTATGGTCGTAAGTGCAGATCCCCTATCCTTTGGGATGAAGTTGGAGAGCGCGCTATCACTGGTCCAGAGTTGGTTGAGCAAACCAAGGAGAAGGTTAAATTGATTCGGGAAAGGCTTAAGATTGCTCAAGATAGAAGTAAGAGCTGGGCTGACTCGAAGAGGCATTCGTTGAAGTTTGATGTTGGAGAAAAGGTCTACTTGAGAGTATCGCCTATGAAGGGTGTTGCGAGATTTGGTCTGAAAGGTAAGCTGAAGCCTCGGTACATTGAACCCTATGAGGTGCTCAAAAGGATTGGTCCGTTAGCTTACCGTTTGGCGTTACCCCCGGCGTTAGCTCAGCTGCACAATGTTTTCCATGTTTCTCAGTTGAGAAAGTACGTCCAGACCCGAGTCACGTACTGGATGCACCACCTTTGAGGATCAGACCAGACACATCATATGAAGAGACTCCTGTACGGATCCTGGATCGCAAGGACCAAAAACTGAGAAGAAGAGTCATTCCGTACGTCAAGGTGCAGTGGAGCAATCATAAGGAAAATGAAGCGACTTGGGAGCTGGAGGATCAGATGCGCGAACGCTATCCGGAACTCTTCGATTAAGGTACATCAAGTTCCCTCAGTCTGTACGATTAAATTACGTCAAGTTTCGAGGACGAAACTTTTGTAAGGTGGGTAGGATGTGATAACTGAAAAAAAAAAGAAAGAGGGAATAAAGAAAAATAGAAAAGATAATAATAATAAAAAGAGAATTAATGAAATTTAAGAGATAATAGTAATAAGATTTAAAGGGATAAGGACTAAGGAATTTAAAAAAAATAAAATTATTGGGATAATGGGGGAGTAACCGACTCCCCCTAAATATTAGCACCTCATCGTGAATGCCAAAAAGGGAGGTATCGTTTAACAAAAAAAAGAGAGAGAAATTGAGGGAGCAGGCAACGCCAAGGAGAAGAAAGAGAGAAGAGAGAAGGAAAAGAGAAGGAAGCAGGGCGTTCCGGTTGATACTCTACTCCGTATAGTCGTAGGATTGACAGTCAATCAGGTAGGTTCCCTTTTTCCCCTCCAATTGGTACAAATTCGAGCATGCTTTGGTGATATATTATGTGTTTGTTGTTTCTTTAATTGTTGAAATCTATAGCATGTTGTTTGATCCGTGAAAAGCATGAAGTTTTTGAAGACTCTGGATATTGCGTGATGCGTATATGATGTTGCGTTAATCTCTGGGTCTGTGATTTGAGTTTAGGGAAAATTTTGATAATCAAACTAGTAAGATTTAGAGTTTTTCATCTTGTTTTGACCTTAGAATAGGCTCCCGTAGACTGAAAATAGGCAAAACTATAGATCGGGATCGAAAAACGGATGCCGGAGGCAGCCGGAGCGGCTCACGCGCCGCCAGAATGGCCGCGCGTGGCCTACACGCGCTGGGCAATGGTGCTGGACGCAACTTGAAACCAGAATTCCAAAAAGAAAAAGAAAAAACCTTATGAAGCAGAAGGGCCGAAGGCCCTGTGCTGCTGGAAACGCTGATGGGCCGAAGGCCCTGAGTTAATGGATAGAGGCCTTAAGGGGCTTGGCCCAATTATGCAGCTAAATATATATAAAAAAAGAAAGGGGCAGGCTGGCGGACCGGACCGAATGGCCAACGGACCGGGCCACCTGTTGGCCGGCCCAATAACGACTTGAATTAAAAAAAATACCTGGTAAATAGCGGGCCGGACCTGGCGGGCCGGACCAGTGCTGAGAGCGGGTAGGGCTGGCTGAAAAAGGGCCAGCCCAACAGCTTATATATTTCTTTTTATTTTATTTTAGGATAATTTCAGCAAATTGTATAATTGTTATTTAATTAATTTTAAAAGTAATAATTATGTGAAAAATATAAATAAATATCAGAAAATTCTAAATAAATTCCAGAAATTATAAAATGCTGAAATTAAATTATTTTTACTAATTTTAGTAATTTTGATAATTTATTTAATATGGATAATTAGGTAATAAATAGAAATAAATTAAAGAAGAATAGGAAAAAATATAGAAAATGCACAATAAATGTTTATAAACCATGGAATAACGATTTTAACCTTAAACAATGTTAAATCATTATTCGGATAATAAAGGAACCTAGGGTTGAGTGCCGGAGGATGGTGAGGATGGGCCAGGGGCTTCAGGCGATTATGTTTTTGCATTCATGGCACGTGCATTGCATTGATGGCGGGTCGTGACATACGGGTCACGGGCGCTCAGGATGGTGTATGGTGGCGGGGCCACGACACTCAGGACGGTGTATGGTGGCGGGGCCACAACACTCAGGATGGTGTGCGGAGGCGCGACCACGCACGCTCAGTATGGTGACTGTGGGGTGTACGACCTGCAGCCACTCAGTAGGACCCGGGTTCATGCATTGTACGGTAGGGATATCGGCACACTGTGTGACATGATTTTGTTGCGTATGACATGCGTAATGGGACATGCATCACGTTGTTGCACATACTATACCTGGAGTGCTTTACCTTTCCGTACTCTTTCATATGCTTATGTGGTATCATGCTTTATGTGTTATGTGTCATATCATTGTTGGATGTGGTATCATGCTTTATGTGTTATGTGTCATATCATTGTTGGATGCTTGTCTTGTACTACTTGGAGGCAGGTGCCTACTGAGTGATTTCCCAGTCACTCACCCCTACTTCCCCCGCCCCCCCCAACCAGGTGAGCAGGAGGAAGCGTTCGATTATGTCTTTGTTGAGGACGGGGCTGACACAGTGGAGTGGGTGGACGATGGCCGCATCTAGGACATGAGGAGACCGTGCGGTCATTGGTTATTATTTATTGGGATTTCACCAGCCATTACCTTGTATAGTGTTATAGGCTATAAACGCTAGCGTTTTGACTTTATTATAGTGATATATTTATTGTTTCCATGGAGGATTAACTTTTATTCATGTGAATTAATGTTATGGTATTACGTTTCCGCGAAAAAAATTTCTACGCCTTTTCGGACATGTTGGAAATTGATTCGATGCTTTGTATCCTCCTTAGTGAGATACGGCGGGTGCACTGTTCCCGATGCTAAGGTTCGGGAGCGGGGCGCTACAATGGCGCACTATATAAGTCAACGATTGATTTTTTGTTATATATAACTGCATCAAAACATGATATATTTGGCGTGTGTATGTGTGCTCAATTTCAATCTTGTCCTAAAGTGTCACATTATAATGCTGTAAAAAATACTTTTAGGTATATAAAGCATACACCTAAGTTAGGACTTTGGTATAATAGAAATTCAAAACTAGAACTACATACATATACTGATTCAGATTGTGGTGGTTGTAAGATAGATAAGAATTCTACAAGATGAACTTGTCAATTTATATGAACTAATCTGATTCTCTGGCTTTCAAAGAAACAAGCTAATATAGCTTTAACCCCAATGCAGAATATATGGCATTAAGCTTATTTTTTACACAACTATTTTGGCTATAACAACAACTTAGTAATTTTGGCAGTCTAATTAGTAAAATTCCTATTTTACGTGATAGTGCAAGTGTCACCAATCTCTCTAGGAATCCAGTTCTATATTCTAAAGTCAAACACATAGAAGCTAGGTATCGTTTCTTACGTGACCATGTAAATAATGGTTATATCCTTATAGACCACGTAAGAACTAATAATCAAGTAGCTGATGTCTTCCTAAAACCCCTGAATCGAACCACTTTCAAAACACTATGAGATAAAATAAGAATGATTTCATATGATTCAATTGCTTAATTTTCTCTGCGTTTGCTATATTCTTTCTATGTTTGTCAGCATCTTTTGCATGATTTCCAAACTACAGGAGGAAAATACATCCCTACATGATTTATCTATGGATTTTTGGAGAATATGATTTATTTTGGAAGAAGCGAGGGGGATTTATAAAAAAAACAAGAGCATAGGTTGAGGGAGAGCTGTTATTAGAGGTAAATAACTTAGTCTAAACATGTAAAATAACAAGTGGCACACATGGTACATATTGATCATGTAGGATTTCTTAAATCATATAGGATTATTTTGAAAATCATCCAAAAGGGAAGAGCGTTTATGAATATGGGGTTTGAATGATTTTTCAACATGGTGAAGTGTGTATGTGTATAATGTGTGACGGTTTTGTATGAGACGACGTCATGAAGAATATGACGCTTTCATATTGAATATCTATATTTTATTATGTGACTAAACATACCTTAGAAGTTGTTATAACTTACCCCAAAAAAAAAGCAAATGAGTCTTTTTGAAATCTTTTGCAGGTACGTCTCCTAAGCAGGAACATTAAGACATAATGACAAGAAGACAATTAAGACAAGTGAGTTATAACCAACAAATAACCATGTTTTTGTCTTAAAAACACTTGACGACCATCTAAGATGAGTTTTTACATGTCATTTTATGACTTTGAAAACATGGCGTTGTTTCTATTATTGCTAAACCATCTGCCATATTATCACATGTTCAGTTTTAAGGGTACTTTAGTCATTTACATGAATTTATTCTTTGTGTAATGCTGATTTTTTTTTACTATATGGTTTTCATAGATTTACATATATTTATGAGTCATATAGCATATATTGGTTTCAGTTTTCGATTGTCTTGGAATTTTTATTTATTTCAGTGCGACATTTATTTTTTCATGCAATGTGGTTTTTATGGCGTTTTTGTTATATTATTTCAAGACATAAAATATGTGTTTATTCATTTATATGGGTCAGCCAAATGGAGTATATTTATAGCCATGTATTTAGACATCTACTATATCCAAGTGAACTCACCTACTTATGGTTTTCAAAAGATCTTCCTACCAAAGGCAAGTGTGTCCTACCTTTTTTCTCTACCTGCTGACGTGGTATTTTTTTTTCCGTCTGTGATTTGCTAGGTATATTCTGGTGGTCCCCATCACTCTCCTGCAAAGCAAGAGCAGCCTTCATGCGTTTTTCATTTTCTGTCGATGCACTTCCAATGTAGCAAAACCATTAGATGCAATTCATAAATTCACAGGCTCCATTAAATTCACTTCCAATGTAGCAAAACCAGCCTTCAACTCCTGTTATTTGTGGATTTTCTGCTTAGATTTGAGTCGCTCTTTCACTTTTTAAGCTCGCTTACACAAAGAAAACAATGGCCATTTTGACAATTTTTCCTGAAGAAAGTAATTCAAAAGTGTGGAGAAAAGGTTTTACGCGCAAAGGAGATTGTTTGGGAAAGAGAAAGTGAAGAATTACATGGTTCAAAATTTGCAGCACGCTCATCAGGAAGCTGAGAAGAAAGAGCGGCTTTAACCACCATTACCATCATTACCATCAGCAGCCCTGCAAGGAATCAGCTGAACCAGGGCTGAGAAGAAAGAGCTAGAACAAGGGTGGGCCCCAATATGTTACACAAGACCGGTTGTAACCACCACAACATCAGCACCTGTGGTAGAGCGTTTCTTTGGAAAAGCTTCATTCTGCCCTTAAGTCAAATCTCTGCTGCTGAAACTCTTTGGTAGATCAAAATTTATTCAGCAGAAGTGATATGTTATTGGATGTAGACAAAGGTGTAGAAGTGATATAGAAGGGCAGAGCTTGTCAGAAAAATAGGCAACTGAAGTGTAGTGTGCTTGTGCTTTTTCAAGAATTATTGAAATGAAGAAGAGAATACAATAGTTGAGCTGAATGAATAATTTATTAACAGTTGAATACTTTGAATATTTACAGAGTATAAACTAGAAAACAAGTTTTCCATCTATCTAACAAACTACTCCAATATCCCTTATATACAAGTAGAATGGAGGGAGAGAGAGTGAAAAGAGCCCAACGGCTCTTTTCCTAATCTAGTCATCACAGTGACGACAAAGTATACAGACACCAACGGCTACAATTATACATCCTTATTTTTCTCTTTTCTACACTCCCTCTCAAGCTTGGCATACACATTGGTGCATCCAAGCTTGGTTAATAATTTATGAAATAGGTTAGGGGAAACTGGCTTGGTGAGAATGTCTGCAACCTGTTCTGATGATGGTATATACTGTAACGTCAATGATTGGTCTTCCAATTTTTCCGAATAAAATGTCTAACAATCTCAACGTGTTTGGTTTTGTCATGATGCACAGGATTCTCTGCCATATGGATGGCAGAGACATTGTCATAAAAAACTTGAATTTGTAAATTTTTACTGTCCAAGTGCAAATCTTGTAGCACCCTCTTTATCCATAGCCCTTCACAAACTCCCAAGGCTAATGCTCTAAGTTCAACTTCAGCACTACTGCATGTGTTACACCCCGTGATTTTTAAGCGCAACTTTCGATACTTAGGTTAACCTTGAATGCAACCTAATCAATTATGTAGGTAATGTGACTTAGTTACACAAAACATAGAAGAACAAAAGAAAGGGGTTAGAAGTAGAATTAAAAGAAAGTATGGTAAATTATCAAAGTAGTCCCTACTAGGAGATAGGGGAGTTACCAAAATTTAGTATAACTCCCCATCTCAGCCTTAGGGGACGGTTATACCATCAAAAATAAGAGGGGAAAACCGCAGGAGCAAAGAGAAGAAGAAAGAAGAGGAAGAAGAAGAGGAGAGGAAGGAAAAGGAAGGAAGAAGGCCAACCTAGGTGCAATCTCCATTGAAATTCTGCAGTAAATCCGTAAGATTAACTAGAAACCAAGGCAAGTAATCTTTCTATACGCTTTATGTAAATTTTGATACTTTAGGCCCTATGTTCTTACAAAGAGAAAACATGAATCACACATTAGTATTCTTGTCTTGCCTATCTTAAATGCTTCGTTATATGTGAGTCTTGTTGCTAATTGAGAAGCCTTGTTCTTTGGGCCATAATTCTGAAAATAGTTGTGTGGTGCCTTGTTATTTACCAAGCATGCCCATGAAAGTATATATTTTGACATGCTTATTGTCTTGCTCTACTCTTATGTTGATTGTCTACACTTAGACGTTGAGAGAAAGTGCAGGAAATTGAGGGATGGGTGATGACATTGTTGTAGACTTGTTGTGTTGAGAATTGTTGATGATAACCTTTGAAGGTGGTGTATGATTGGAGAGTTAGAGTGGATGTTGTTGGGCATAACTAAGCATCAATTCATGATTAGATGTATGTTAAGTATGATGAATCTAGTTGTTAAGATGGATCTTTAAGTGTTGAATCTGGAAGGGTTGAAGAAGAAAGGAGTTGGGTGGAAGTTACTGCAGAAAAACTGCAGTTTGGCATCGTCAGAACACTTCGAACGCCTACATGAGGCGCTTCATGTCACTATAGGCGCTTCATGTAGCGTTCCATGTGTCCTGGAGCTTTCCCGTACAGAAAAACTGCAATTTAGAACCGTCAGAACACTTCGAACGCCTACATGAGGCGCTTCATGTCACATTAGGCGCTTCATGTGGTGTTCAATGTGTCCTGAATCATCCCCGAACACTTCGAACGCCTAGTAGAGGCGCTTCATGTCCACATTAGGCGCTCCAAGTGGCGTTCCAAGTATTCTGGAAGTATTTTTGACCCTTTAAGCGCCCTATGTAAGTGTAGTAACTTTATACACTTCTTTTGAACATAAAATGCAAGGGTATTTGAGGTATATTTGAGGTGTAGATGGTAAGTTTGATTAAGTAAGCATAAGATTGAATTCTAGTGAATAAGTGAGACAAATGGACTTGGTAAAACACGTTTAGGGAGTGTTTGAGGTGCAAGACCATATCCTTGATAGACAAGATGTATGTGTGTGTGTGTTACATGTTGATATGAAGCTATCTGTGCATCCTGCATCATGACATGGGCACTTGCATTTGATTTGAGATATGTTTTGCAAAAGAACAAGAAAGGTAAAGTTTGCGAAAGACAAAATGGCTGCTGGTTGATCACAGGGTATAAAAGTCACGTCTGCGAAAGCAGGGTATAAAGAGCGTGATCTGTGAATCAACAGCAGGGTATAAAGTATGTTATGGGGCCGTGGACCTATCCGCACGGAAAATGAAGTATTTTATGGGGCCGTGGACCTATCAGCACGGATATATGATATATGTAATGGGGCCGTGGACCTTTCAGCACGGGGTATAAAGTATATGTTATGGGGCCGTGGACCTTTCAGCACGGGGTATAAAGTTATGATTGCTGTGGACTGATCACCCACAGGGTATAAAGTTCTGCTACGCGAAGAATATGATATGAAAAGTGATGAAATGCTTTGCGAAATGACATGCATGACATGTTTATGAAAGAAGACATATGCATGGGTGTTGTGTGTGATTTTAAAGAAGTACATGCATCATGATACACGAAGCATAAGACTTGACATGCAAGAAACGTGGTTAGTCTATGACTTGCTTATGTGATTCGTTGTTTTAATACATGTTGGTTCTCGTAACTGTGTTCACATATGTGCTTTATCTGTTTTGAGTAATTCTTATTAAGATGCTATTTGTTAACCCGAGCACCTTATTTTTGGGCAATGTTTTATACACTGGTGACTCGACGTGTGTGATTCCGTAGGGTGTATAGACGGGTTACTTGCTGGCGAAGTTTTCGCTAAGAACAATCATTCTGTCTCCTTTTCAGGTGAGCCTGATTATGAGTTGATATTTATCGAAGACGACGGCGAGTGGGCTCAATGGGATGATGGACAAAGGAATAGATAGATGCTGGACTATTTTGTTTAAGTTTGGAAACTCATTGTTATTAAGTTGTTCTTAAACTTATGTCGGCTAGATGAACAAACAGTTTTATTTCCGCTGCAGTTTCTGGTTGTAATATTGACGATGAAGGTTTAGATTTTATGACGTTTCCGCTGGTTTTAACTTACATTATGAAGGATGTATGCTTGATCTGCTTGACGCTTCGTAGTTCTCATAGTAGGCTACGGCGGGTGCACTGGTTCCGATAACGGTATCGGGCTGGGGCGCTACAGGTGGTATCAGAGCCTAGACTTCAGATCTAGTTCGGAAACTTAGGTTCATGATTTTTAGACACTTAAGCTATGATTCTCCTTTAAGGTTGATCCATAGTTATAAGTACTGATCTCTTTAGTGGTTAAGTATGATATGGGTTGGGTGTGTGCGAGCGCGTCTTGTTACCTAACTTTGTATTAATAGTTGTACTACACACCCTACCTATTAGCACGCGTTCAAGCTTTCAGTAATCCTTGTATTTACTAAATGCCAATGTAATGTTGACCTTTTCAGAGAAAAAATGCCTCTCAGGACAGATAACACAGGCAACTCTGGCAATGGACAGGAGAACCAGCCACCACAAGTGGTTTTACCCCAAGTACTCACTGATGCGCTGACGGTCATTGCACAAGGGTATGTGCAGCAGCATCAGCCTCCGCCTCCACCACCGCCGCAGCATAACATCAGGTTCTTTTATGGAGAGATGAGGAAGATGAGGGTGCCGGAGTTCGGTGGATGTACGGATCCTGAAGAGGCTCAGCATTGGTTGGCTGAGGTTGAGAAATGTTTCCGGCTGGTGCAAGTTCCGAATGAGATAAAAGTTGAGGTGGCCACACCCCTTTTAAGTGGCAAGGCTGGCGAATGGTGGGAAGGAATGGTGTTGAGAATGACCCCACCAATCTCATGGACACAGTTTTGTGATGTTTTCCTGAAATACTACGTACCGGAGACTGCGATCTTGGACAAGATAAGGGCGTTTGACAGACTGGAGCAAGGAAGGATGACGGTGTCGGAGTATGCAGATCGTTTTCATGCCTTAGGTAAGTTTGCCCCTGCGATTATGTCTGATAATCGTCTTAAGATGACAAAGTTTGAGAGGGGTTTGGACTCGAGGGTACAATCAGCAATAGTGAATGCAGGGATGAAAACTTATGAGGATATGCTAGATGCGTGTTACCGTGTTGAGAGTGATTTTCGCCGAGTGGCGGCAAGAGCAGCTAGCATAGGAGGGGCTGAAAGAGGCAAGAGGCCAAGAGAGGATGTTAGAGTTGATGGAAGACCCGGACGTTGGGTCAAGATTCCGAAGAGAGGGCCAGTTGGAAATTTTCAGAGACTGCCACCCCAGAATCAAGTAATTCAGCAGGCTATAGGAGTTTGCCCCCATTGCAACAGGAACCACGTTGGAGAGTGTAGGAAAGTGGCTGGGGCATGTTTCCGATGTGGCCAAGTGGGCCATATGATTAGAGACTGTCCGGAGACGAAGAAGAATAACCCTGGAGAGGCGGCTCAGCAACCGAGAGTGAAGCCTCGAGCAAATGCTCGTGTACATCTAATGACGGACACAGATGTGCAGGAGGCTACCGATGTAGTAGTAGGTATCCTCTAAACTAAGTTTGAATTCATATTGAATTAAGTGTTTATGTGCGTAACTTTTGTGTGTAAAACTTTATATGGCTTTAGGTGCGGCTTTAGTAAATAAGATACCTGCCAACGTGCTCTTTGATAGCGGCGCAAGCCACTCCTTCGTAGCAAAGAGATTCACTAAACACCTGAGTAGTCTGCCTGAATGGTTAGAAACTCTGTATCGTGTTCAAGCGGCCGGAGATCAAATTATGGTTTCGTACCAGCAGTACCGGGATTGTGAATTGGAGTTTGAAGGACAAACATTCTTCGCCACATTGATCCCTATTCAGATGTATGACTTTGACGTCATATTAGGAATGGACTGGTTGGCTAAGAATCACGCCAATATTGATTGTCGGTTGAAGCAAGTGACAATCAAGAATGCTAAGATGGAGGAGGTAATATTTCAAGGAGATGCAGAACGAAGGAAAGTCCCCAAGAAGGTATATGTGTCTGTCGCACAAGCACGCAAAGCATTGAGGAAGCGTGCTGAGGGATTCTTAGTGTATGCCATGGATGTTACTCAGGAGGTGCCGTCTATGGAGCAAATCCGAGTGGTCAACGAATTTCCTGACGTGTTTCCGGAAGATTTACCAGGAGTGCCACCTCCGAGAGAAGTTGAGTTCGAGATTAACTTGATTCCTGGAACAGAACCTATTTCCAAAGCTCCTTACAGAATGGCTCCGGCAGAACTGAGAGAGTTGAAGGAACAACTGCAGGAGTTACTAGACAAGAAGTTTATCCGCCCTAGTGTATCGCCATGGGGAGCACCCGTTTTGTTTGTAAAGAAAAAGGATGGCAGCATGAGGCGTTGTATTGATTATAGAGAGCTGAACAAAGTTACTATCAAGAATAAGTATCCCCTTCCATGAATCGAGGATTTATTTGACCAGCTCAAAGGTGCCAAGATCTTTTCGAAAATTGACCTTCGATCAGGATATCATCAGCTGCGAGTGAAGGCCGAGGACATCGCAAAGACAGCCTTCCGCACAAGGTATGGCCACTATGAGTTTTTGGTGATGCCATTTGGATTAACCAATGCCCCCACAGCTTTTATGGATCTTATGAATACCGTCTTTCGAGAGCAGTTGGACAAGTTTGTTGTGGTATTCATAGATGATATTCTGGTGTATTCCCCTAACGAAGAAACTCACGCTGAGCATTTGAGAACCGTTCTAGGTATTCTGAGGCAGAAACAACTATATGCTAAGTTTAGCAAGTGTGAGTTTTAGTTAAGAAGTGTGGCGTTCCTAGGCCACGTGATATCAGAAGAGGGGATTGCTGTGGACCCGAAGAAGGTGGAAGCTATAACTGAATGGCCTAGACCTACAAATGTCACCGAAGTGCGAAGTTTCTTGGGTCTAGCGGGTTATTACCGAAAATTTGTTGAGGGATTCTCGAGGATTGCCGTACCTCTCAGTCGCCTTACTCAAAAGAAGTCCAAGTTTGAGTGGACGGCGGAATGCGAGCGAAGTTTCGCGGAGCTTAAGAAGAGATCAACGACAGCTCCAGTATTGGCTCAACCCTCTGGAACGGATGGATTTGTGATTTATAGTGATGCGTCAAAGAACGGGTTAGGTACGTAAATTATAGTATAAGATTATGATCTTGTATACCCATTAAGTTTAGACTAACGCCTTGTTTGTAGGTTGTGTCTTAATGCAAAACGAACGAGTCATCGCGTATGCCTCAAGACAGTTAAAGCCTTATGAGCAAAACTACCCCACACATGATCTTGAACTCGCCGCGGTTGTGTTTGCCTTGAAGATCTGGCGGCATTATTTGTATGGAGAGAAGTGCGCGGTATTCACAGATCATAAGAGCCTAAAGTATTTGTTCTCGCAGAAGGAATTGAATATGAGGCAGCGGAGATGGTTGGAATTGCTAAAAGACTATGACCTAACTATTCATTATCACCCGGGAAAGGCTAACAAGGTAGCCGACGCCTTAAGTAGGAAGTCCAGCCATGCACGACAATCACCATTGGAAAGAGAGATGGAGGAGTTTGGTTTGGATTTGATTGAATCCACGGTGAACGTTTTGACAGCATTAACTATCACCCCGAGTTTGATCGATCGGATAAAGGAGGCACAGAAGAGAGATAAGGCTTTAAGTGAGATAATGGAAAGGGTGAAACATAGTCCAGTTGAAGGATTTCGGACTAAGGATGATGGGAGCTTATGGTTTAGGGAAAGATTATGCGTGCCGGATGTTGACGAACTTAGGAAAGAAGTTTTGCAAGAAGCTCATAATTCAAGGTTATCGATACACCCCGGTAGCGTCAAGATGTATAGAGATCTCAAGCGATACTATTGGTGGTCCGAGATGAAAAGACATATTGCGGAATTCATAGAGAGGTGTTTGGTGTGTCAACAAGTCAAAGCGGAACACCAGCGGCCCGGTGGATTGTTGATGCCGTTGGAAATTCCGGAATGGAAATGGGAACATGTCACAATGGATTTTGTAGCCGGATTACCAAAGACAAGGAGTGGATGTGACATGATTTGGGTTATCGTGGACCGTTTAACAAAGTCTGCCCATTTCCTACCCGTTTCAAGTGAAGCACCTCTTGATAAATTAGTGAACTTGTATATGGACAGTATTGTTAGCTTGCATGGAGTCCCAGTAAGTAAAGTATCCGACCGAGATTCACGGTTCACATCTAAGTTTTGGACAGCATTCCAAGAAGCCATGGGTACGGAATTAAGGTTGAGTACGGCGTATCATCCCCAAACTGATGGACAGTCCGAGCGGACAATTCAAACCTTGGAAGATATGCTAAGAGCTTGCGTGCTGGATTTCAAAGGGAGTTGGGACGGAATGGTAAAGCTGATGGAATTTTCTTATAACAATAGTTACCACAGCGCAATTGATATGGCTCCTTTTGAGGCTTTGTATGGAAGGAAATGTAGGTCACCGGTTTATTGGGACGAAGTGGGCGTGAGAACTATCACGGGACCGGAACTATTGGAGAAAACGTTAGAGAAGGTGAAAGTCATCCGGGAAAGACTCAAGACGGCTCAGGACCGCAGCAAGAGTTGGGCAGATTCCAAACGACGACCATTGGATTTTGATGTGGGTGATAAAGTTTATTTGAAGGTATCACCTACGAAAGGCGTCATGAGGTTTGGAGTAAAAGGCAAGCTAAGCCCTCGTTTCATTGGTCCTTATGAAATACTTGAGAAGGTAGGAGCCTTGGCATATAAGCTGGCATTACCTCCGGTGTTGGCGCAAGTTCACAATGTATTCCACGTGTCACAATTAAGAAAGTACGTGGCGGATCCAAGTCATGTACTTGAAGCTCAACCTTTGGAACTCAAGGACGATGTTACATATGAGGAAGTACCCGTGAAAATTGTGGACCGAAAGGATCAAGTGTTGAGGAAGCGAGTGATCCCTTATGTAAAGATTCAATGGAGCAATCACACGGAACGGGAAGCCACTTGGGAGCTCGAAGAACAAATGCGGGAGAAGTATCCTCAGCTCTTTGACTAAGGTACGTAAGTTTCGAGGACGAAACTTTTTGTAAGGGGGGTGGAATGTTACACCCCGTGATTTTTAAGTGCAACTTTCGATACTTAGGTTAACCTTGAATGCAACCTAATCAATTATGTAGGTAATGTGACTTAGTTACACAAAACATAGAAGAACAAAAGAAAGGGGTTAGAAGTAGAATTAAAAGAAAGTATGGTAAATTATCAAAGTAGCCCCTACTAGGAGATAGGGGAGTTACCAAAATTTAGTATAACTCCCCATCTCAGCCTTAGGGGACGGTTATACCATCAAAAATAAGAGGGGAAAACCGCAGGAGCAAAGAGAAGAAGAAAGAAGAGGAAGAAGAAGAGGAGAGGAAGGAAAAGGAAGGAAGAAGGCCAACCTAGGTGCAATCTCCATTGAAATTCTGCAGTAAATCCGTAAGATTAACTAGAAACCAAGGCAAGTAATCTTTCTATACGCTTTATGTAAATTTTGATACTTTAGGCCCTATGTTCTTACAAAGAGAAAACATGAATCACACATTAGTATTCTTGTCTTGCCTATCTTAAATGCTTCGTTATATGTGAGTCTTGTTGCTAATTGAGAAGCCTTGTTCTTTGGGCCATAATTCTGAAAATAGTTGTGTGGTGCCTTGTTATTTACCAAGCATGCCCATGAAAGTATATATTTTGACATGCTTATTGTCTTGCTCTACTCTTATGTTGATTGTCTACACTTAGACGTTGAGAGAAAGTGCAGGAAATTGAGGGATGGGTGATGACATTGTTGTAGACTTGTTGTGTTGAGAATTGTTGATGATAACCTTTGAAGGTGGTGTATGATTGGAGAGTTAGAGTGGATGTTGTTGGGCATAACTAAGCATCAATTCATGATTAGATGTATGTTAAGTATGATGAATCTAGTTGTTAAGATGGATCTTTAAGTGTTGAATCTGGAAGGGTTGAAGAAGAAAGGAGTTGGGTGGAAGTTACTGCAGAAAAACTGCAGTTTGGCATCGTCAGAACACTTCGAACGCCTACATGAGGCGCTTCATGTCACTATAGGCGCTTCATGTAGCGTTCCATGTGTCCTGGAGCTTTCCCGTACAGAAAAACTGCAATTTAGAACCGTCAGAACACTTCGAACGCCTACATGAGGCGCTTCATGTCACATTAGGCGCTTCATGTGGTGTTCAATGTGTCCTGAATCATCCCCGAACACTTCGAACGCCTAGTAGAGGCGCTTCATGTCCACATTAGGCGCTCCAAGTGGCGTTCCAAGTATTCTGGAAGTATTTTTGACCCTTTAAGCGCCCTATGTAAGTGTAGTAACTTTATACACTTCTTTTGAACATAAAATGCAAGGGTATTTGAGGTATATTTGAGGTGTAGATGGTAAGTTTGATTAAGTAAGCATAAGATTGAATTCTAGTGAATAAGTGAGACAAATGGACTTGGTAAAACACGTTTAGGGAGTGTTTGAGGTGCAAGACCATATCCTTGATAGACAAGATGTATGTGTGTGTGTGTTACATGTTGATATGAAGCTATCTGTGCATCCTGCATCATGACATGGGCACTTGCATTTGATTTGAGATATGTTTTGCAAAAGAACAAGAAAGGTAAAGTTTGCGAAAGACAAAATGGCTGCTGGTTGATCACAGGGTATAAAAGTCACGTCTGCGAAAGCAGGGTATAAAGAACGTGATCTGTGAATCAACAGCAGGGTATAAAGTATGTTATGGGGCCGTGGACCTATCAGCACGGATATATGATATATGTAATGGGGCCGTGGACCTTTCAGCACGGGGTATAAAGTATATGTTATGGGGCCGTGGACCTTTCAGCACGGGGTATAAAGTTATGATTGCTGTGGACTGATCACCCACAGGGTATAAAGTTCTGCTACGCGAAGAATATGATATGAAAAGTGATGAAATGCTTTGCGAAATGACATGCATGACATGTTTATGAAAGAAGACATATGCATGGGTGTTGTGTGTGATTTTAAAGAAGTACATGCATCATGATACACGAAGCATAAGACTTGACATGCAAGAAACGTGGTTAGTCTATGACTTGCTTATGTGATTCGTTGTTTTAATACATGTTGGTTCTCGTAACTGTGTTCACATATGTGCTTTATCTGTTTTGAGTAATTCTTATTAAGATGCTATTTGTTAACCCGAGCACCTTATTTTTGGGCAATGTTTTATACACTGGTGACTCGACGTGTGTGATTCCGTAGGGTGTATAGACGGGTTACTTGCTGGCGAAGTTTTCGCTAAGAACAATCATTCTGTCTCCTTTTCAGGTGAGCCTGATTATGAGTTGATATTTATCGAAGACGACGGCGAGTGGGCTCAATGGGATGATGGACAAAGGAATAGATAGATGCTGGACTATTTTGTTTAAGTTTGGAAACTCATTGTTATTAAGTTGTTCTTAAACTTAAGTCGGCTAGATGAACAAACAGTTTTATTTCCGCTGCAGTTTCTGGTTGTAATATTGACGATGAAGGTTTAGATTTTATGACGTTTCCGCTGGTTTTAACTTACATTATGAAGGATGTATGCTTGATCTGCTTGACGCTTCGTAGTTCTCATAGTAGGCTACGGCGGGTGCACTGGTTCCGATAACGGTATCGGGCTGGGGCGCTACAGCATGCAACCACAGACTGCTTTTTGCTTCTCCAAGGTACAAGGTTCCCCCAGAGAAAAGTACTGTATCCTGAAGTAGATCTCATATCACCACCCTTTGATCCTCCCCAGTCAGCATCTGTATAAACCTGTATATCCCTACAATCATTTTTTTTAAAAATAAGCCTTGACTAGGGGCACTTTTAAGATATCTAAGAATTCTCATCACAGCCTGTAAATGTACATTTGTTGGTGAGTGCATGAATTGACTAACAAAGCTAACAGAGTAACAGATATCAGGTCTTATGTGTGATAAGTAAATTAACTTACCAACAAGTTTTTGATAGGAGTGAATATCAGAGAGTACCTGACCGTTAGCTGCTTGAGGTGTATGTATTGATTCTATAGGTGTTGAAGCTGGTTTACAGCCTAACATTCCTGTCTCCTGAAGAAGATCTAAAATATATTTTCTTTGAGAAATTACCATACCTGATGTGCTTCTTCCCACTTCTATTCCCAAGAAATACCTTAAGGACCCTAGGTCCTTAACTTCAAATTCAGTTGCAAGGTATGTCTTTACATCAGAAATACTTTTTGAACAATTGCCAGTCAGTATATTGTCATCAACATACACAATAAGAATGGTAACATGCGTATCAGATGTATGAATAAATAATGTATGATCACTTTGAGCTTGCTTGAATCCATAAGTGAGAAGAACCCTGAGTGAATTTACTAAACGAAGTTCTAGGAGACTGTTTTAACTCATAAATTGATCTTTTCAGTTTACAGATTTTACCTCTTATGTGTTCAGTGTCAAACCCCGGGGGAAAGTGCATGAACACATCTTCCTTAAGCTCACCATTGAGGAAAGCATTCTTAATATCTAATTGTGCAAGTGTCAAGTCTAGATTGACTGCCAAAGAGAAAATAATTCTAATAGTATTTAATTTAGCAACTTGAGCAAATGTATCCAAATAATCAGTTCCATATGATTGTGTGAAGCCTTTAGCTACAAGTCTAGCTTTGTACCTATTTATAGTACCATCAGAGTTGTATTTTAACGTAAAAACCCACTTACAGCCCATCGGAGTAACATTATCTGGTAAGGGAACAATCTCCCAGGTCTTATTTTTAATGAGAGCTACCATTTCATCATCAACAGCCTGCTTCCATTTATCATGAGATAGAGCTTCTGCAATTGTCACTGGAATGGACTGAGAACCAAGACTCACAGTGAACAATTTAAAGTTAGGATTTAACTTATCATAGGAAATCACATTACTAAGAGGATAGAGAGAACAGTAACCCTTATGGCTTAGAAACTTATGATATTTAAGGCATTCACGTGTTCCTTTTCTAATTGCGATAGGTTGATCAGAAAGGGATTGAACAGGTTCAGATAATTCAGTTTCTGAAGAAGACATACCAGAATTCAGGACATCTGTTGCTCTCCTTCTAGAGTAAACCTTTATAATAGGTGGTTTGTAAACCTGTTCAGGTTCAGGTTGATGTACTTGACCATCCTGATTGGCTCTTCCTTGACCTTCTGTATTTTGTATAGAGTCGTATGTATTTCTTTTCCATGTTCTGTGTTTTGCTCTTCATCACTGGAATTGCTTGTTATCCCTCCAACAGTAGAAACATTAATGATGCTCCAAAAACTCTCATGTTCAGTTGTTTCATCACTTGACAAACAGTTAGTGTGAAAGAAGGGAGAACATTCATCAAATGATACATCAAGAGTAGTATACATTTTTCGGGTTTGAGGACAATAGCATTTATATCCCTTCTTGGAGCCTGAGTATCCTACAAATACACACTTCACAGAACTTTGATCAAGCTTACCTCTATAGTGTGACTGAATATACACATATGCTGTACACCCAAAAATTTTGAAAGGAAGTTCAGACAGTAACAAGCAATGTGGAAACAGTTCAAGTAGTTTTGATCTTGGACTCATAAAATCAAGGACCCTTGATGGCATTCTATTAATCAAGTAGGTAGCTGTCAAAATGGCCTCACCCCAAAGATACTTAGGTACGTGTTTAATAAACATAATGGATCTTGCCACTCCAAGAAGATGTCTATGCTTCCTTTCAGCAATACCATTTTGCTGGGGTGTATAGACATTGGATGTTTGGTGATGAATACTATGTTCAGACAAGAAAGACTTCACCTCTTTGTCAAGGTATTCGCTGCCATTATCAGACCTAAAGTTTTTAATAGTTATGCCAAATTGATTCTGGATAAGATTAACAAACGTCTTGAAAATATGAGGAAGCTCAGATTTATGTTTCATCAAGTACGTCCAAGTAACTCTAGTGTGATCATCAACAAATATTACAAACCATCGGCTCCCATTAACGTTTAAGACCCTAGAGGGGCCCCATATATCTAAGTGTACAAGATTGAATGTCAAGCTCTCTTTGTAACCCTTAGCTGGATACTGAGCCTTGGTTTGTCTGCCAAAAAGACAAGTCTCACACTTAAGCAAGCCAAGATCAATTCCATTGAACAAGTCTGGTTTGTACCATTTAAGATACATAAAATTAGGATGGCCCAACCTATTGTGCCATAACATAATGTTTTTCATTCTAGAGCTACTGATATATATTCTAGGAACAGCACTGTTCACAGCAGAATAAATACTAGAATGAACTTCAAAACATCCAGGATTAATGTTTTCCTTCACACATCCTGGTTTAGATTTTTCCAACAAAAAGAGTACTTTATGATGATTAGCACTGCCAATCATCCCCTTGATGACCTCCATCTTCAAAGCTTTCTCCTGAAAGCAAGAGGAGGAAGAGGGAAGGAAATAACATTTAGTTGGTGAGAAAATGACCCAACAACAATTATCATGCATAATCTGTTTTACTGAAATTAAGTTGCAGTCTAGCTTAGGTACATATAGTACCTCTTTAGGGGTCAGTTTATCAGACAGTTCAATATCACCATATTTTAAGATGTCTAGGCAATCACCATTAGCCACTGTTACTTTCTTAGGAGTAATGAAGGATTTAAACGAACTCATCAAGTAACGCATAGATGTCATATGATTTGTTGCACCTGAGTCAATTATCCATATATGCGACTTACCACAAATACCTATATCAGCCATAGAGGCCCTGATCTCACCTTCCTGAACTTGTGATATTTGACTGCCCAGTACTCTCAAAACAGCATCAAGTTGTGCTTGGTTAAATTTAGTTTCTTCCTGTGTTCCACTGTCAGCCACAGCAGCCCTGGGAGACCTCCATGAGTCAGCATCCGACCTCCATGAGTGACTAGTTTCTTGTCTGCTTGAAGAACCAGATTTAAAGGTATGTTGTTTGAACCATGGTGGAGGCTTTACAATTGATCCCGGCTTCCTGTAACATTCTTCTACAGTATGACCGTCCCTATGACAATACTTACAGTTTTTCTTTACAAAGGGACGTCCATCTTTTGTCCCAGATCTTTTCACCATCATACCAAGAGTTCTTTCCTTATCACTCTCCAAAGTAGTTAGAGCAGAGGACTCTGACGGTACAAGTGAAGGTCCCATCATAACTTTTATACGGCTTTCCTCTTGTCTAACTTCAGAGAATGCAGTGTTAATGGATGGCAAAGGTTTGGTCCCCAAGAATCTTGCCTCTGACTGCATCAAAGTCCTTATGCAGTCCAGACAGAAATCCAAACAATCTTTTAGTCTCTTTGTTTTTCCTATATAATTGTTCATCAGTTGCACATCTCCATTGATAAGTTTCCAGTGAGTCAATTTGTTGCCATACTTGGGATAAATTGCTGAAATACTTATTAACGTTCTGATCTCCCTGCTTGACATCTTTCAGTTGGGCTTTCAACTCATGTAGTTCGGAGATGTTGTATGTCTTGGAATACATTTCCTTGGTGGCTTTCCAAATAGCAGCGGCAGTTGGATAAAGCATAAACATGTTGCTTACTTCGGGTGTCATAGAACCCAGGAGACATGATATAATCATGGAGTTCTCTGCTTCCTATGTAGGAAATTTTTCATATGTTTCTTTTGGAATGATCATTTTCTCATAGAGGTATTCTTTCTTTCCTCTTCCTGTGACAAACAACTAAACAGATCTGCTCCATGGCAAAAAATTATTGCCATGCAGCTTCTGATTCGTTATTGTCACAGGAGTAGAGTCCACCACTGTTCCTGCATGTCCAATCCAAGAGCTTTTTTCTCCAGCAGAGGTAGAGGAAACTTCACTACCTTAGTCCGCCATTGAAGAATAAGATGGTAAAGTTAATTGTGAAGATGATGAGGTCCATAACCCTCATACATGCCAAGATAATGAGAATGCACATAACTTTACAAAAAATGCAGGATCAAGGACCCTTAACAAGAAGTAAAACTAAGAAACTAATGCATGAAGTGGGGGCCTTCCTATTTAAACATGTGCAAGATGAACCAAGGGAACTTATACATTGGGTTCACCTTATTGAACCTACAACATGATTTGTAAGAAATTTTAGAACCATTGTAAAATATCATTAGTATAGATGTGTTCTTTATTTTGTTTTTTTTAAATGTTTATGTTGTATTAGTTTAAGCCCATCTCGGATTGAGAGTTTCTGCAGGACCCATTTTGGTAGAATTGAGGTATCTCTCCAACCATAAGACCAAATTAGGAGGGGGAAAAGAGTTGGAAAGCTAAGACAAATATCTACAACTTTCATGGCTTGTACTTTTCCAAAATCGGTCGTCTTGGCATCCAAAAAGAGCATGCAAATAGAAGTACTGTTTCTACCGAATTCTGTGACATACCTTCAGTAATTTGGATGTATCTCCTCAATGGTTGGGCCAAATGCAAAGAACTTTATATGCTTATTTTCTACACTCAATTAGCTACAATTCTCTAAAAAGAACAAGGCCTGATTCGGATTGGAAGATGTCTAAAAATCAGTCACAATCCAGAAATGATTTCAAGATGAAGACAA
>AP025073.1:16188588-16213146 GCA_036186865.1 Eustoma russellianum | reverse complement strand
AAAAAGAGCAAGGCCTAATTCGGATTGGAAGATGTCCAAAAATCAGTCACAAACCAGAAAAGATTTCAAGATGAAGACAAATCCTTAAAGTCTTCCATGAATAGTACTTGAGGGATCTACTTTGAAAATCATCATTCAAGACTTGCAAGACTAGTTTTATGGAGACTACATGAATAGTTTTTAGAAGTGTGTAGTCTTTTCAATCATTATTTCAATTTGTAAGATAGTTTGTTGTCTTGTGATATTTTTGCCTATAAAAGGCACATAAGAGAAGCTTTGTAATCTCACACCTTCAATGAAAATTTCTTCTTCTTCAAGAGTAGTTCTTGTGTGTTTTCTTGGTTCATATTCAAAATCAAGGCTAGAATCTTTCAAGTCTTGAACATCCTTGTGAGACTTGTCCAATTCCGGGGAGGGAAACATCCAAGAGGGAGGTATCTTGCTTGGGTTATGTGAAACTCATTGGAGGACTTATGTTCAAAAGATTTTCTTCAACTTATTTGGAAGCAAGGGGAAGCTATCTTCATTGTGCCTAAACCATATTTGGAGGAGGAGCTTTAGAGTTAAAGAAAGGTCCATTCTTGCACGTATCAAAGTGGTATCAAAGCGAAGGTATTTCTTTAACTCAATTTATCATTTCTTTGTGTCAATTTTTTCTTTTCTTCCGTTATTCTCTTCATCCACCATTCAACCATCTTCTTAGAAGGTTGAATTCTATTTGGTTTAGTGTCTTCTTCTTGTTTTGAATTATACAATTCAGAAACAAAAAGAAACCAAAACCAAAACAGTTTATCCGCGTGTTTTCTAGTTCATTGTTTTGTCTATTAAATTCACTTCTTTTTCTGTTACATCTTAGTTTCTTTGTTGTACATCATTCAAAAAAAAAGTATCCTCTTGTTGTTTATCAAGTTTCTTTGTTTCTTCCGGTTCAACAAGCAAAAAAAACTCAATCAAATCGATATACAAGCTTACCGTATCATTTGGTGATATAAGGTTGGATTGGACTCTAGAAAATTACTGTAACACTGGACCTACATGAAATTGGTGATATAAGGTTGGATTGGACTCTGGACAATTACCATAACACTGGACCTACATGAAATTGGTGATATAAGGTTGGATTGGACTCTGGACAATTACCGTAACGCTGGACCTACATGAAATTGGTGATATAAGGTTGGATTGGACTCTGAGGAATTACTGTAACGCTGGACCTATATGAAATTGGAAACGACTAAGGACAAATATATCATAAAACACTTAAAGATTATTTCTTTGTGATGATTTATGGTTTGTTTACTTCATTTGGTTGGATTTCAATTTCTTTATGTTTAGACACTTTCTTGGACTTTAAGTTCTTTGTTTATAAGCTTTTCCGCATTACTTATATTCAGTCCACTGATTATATATCTACCTTGGTCTATCATATATTCTTGTTGTTATCGAAGCTCTTAACTTGTTTTAGACTTTGTGTTTGTTTAGTTGTATTGTGTGGTGAGCTTAGTTGCATTTTCTTGTGTTCAATATCTGATTTGGCAGCCTCGACAAGAAAGAAAATCAATTTGTTCATCTTGAACAACTTGACATCTTATACACACAAAAACATCAACATATCATTCCAAAACAAACACACAAACCCTTATCAATCAATATTACCAAGATATATACACTTTGATTAGCTTTGAACAAGGAAAAGAAAGAAAGAAAGAAAGAGAAGCTTATTTCAAAGAAAAGTTTGCACAAAATAATCGAAAGTGCAAAAAAAAGAAGCAAAAGAACTGGTCTTGTTTACTTCATAAACCCAAAGTACCCATTGTTTTTCACTTTTGAACACTTGAGTGCTTCTACTTCATCCATACTTGCATCTAGCTTGCATAAGTCTAAGATTAAGTTAAGGATTGCCCAGGAAAACCCCTTAGCATTTTTTTGGCTCAGCATATTACATCAAATTTGGTTTCAATTCTCTTTGAATCTTAGTACAGTCCAAGTTTGTTGTTTATAACATTGGAATTGTGAATGAATTGGTGGGAGATTTGTGAAGAAAGTTTACTTTACATGATTGAAGTTATCGGAATTGATACTCACTTGGAAAGTTTGCTTTGAATTGTTCTAGCCTCAGATTCTTCAAGGAGACACAAGATTGTGTGAACTACAAAAAGAGAGAGGAACAAACACTTGTGTTTTTGTTTTCCACTAACATAATCAAGTTTCTTTTGTCTTTGTGTTAGTTTTCCTTTTTTTCTTTGTTTTCTTGTTCAATTTCAGGTAATTTTACCATGGATAAGACACCTGAGAGTACCATGGGACTTAACAAAGAAGGAGAAAGATTACCCACAAATGTGGACGATTTAGCACAACTAATGCAAAAGATGTTGTGGGAAATGAAATTGATGAGTAGTCGTTTAGAGGGCCTAGAAAAACAATCACAATCTCGTCCAGAAAATCCTTTACTTGAAGGACAAACATCACATGTACCGGAACATAGGCTTGAAAGTCGTGGGTCTTTTGCTCCGGAAAGAGGAAGAGGCAGAGCAGAGGAAGAGGGCTTAATAGGGATTTCATACCTATGAGGACCTTTGATGAAAGAGATGAAGAACCAAACCAAAGGTTTGATGACTATAACATTGAGAAAGAGTACAACCAGTTTCGAAACCGTGGGAATCAAAAGAATAACCCACAAGGAGATGAATTCATCAAAACAAAAGTGAACATCCCCACATTCCATGGAAAGAGTGATGCGGAGGCATATTTTGAATGGGAGAAAAAGGTAGATCTCATATACTCTTGTACAAATTATACTGATTTGACTAAAGTGCGCTATGTAGCTATAGAGTTTGCAAATTATGCCTTAATTTGGTGGGATCAACTACACAACGTAAGGAGAAGAACCAGACAAGCACCAATCTCTACTTGGGAAGAAATGAAAATTGAGATGAGAAAAAAATTCATTCCTTCAGACTATGAAAGAATCATCTACCAAAACTTGCAAAAACTCACTCAAGGAAGCCGTAGTGTAGATGAGTATTTCAAATAGTTAGAGATCTTATTGATAAGAGCCAACATTGAAGAACCAGAGGAAGCTACCATGGCTAGATTCCTAGATGGATTGAACAAGGAAATTGCAAACAGAGTTGAACTTACCACATATATTGATATGACTTCCATGGTTCATAAAGTTGAAAAGATTGAGAGTCAACTCAAGGTAAAACCCTTTACATCTAATTTATCTTTTCGAGCTAATTCTTCATCTTATCCAAGAATGCCGTCTAGGACAAATCAAGTTACAAGTTTTAGGCCAACTGCACCTCAAGGCCATGGGTTCCAAGGCAAGACGCAACCAAATCAAAGACCACCTCAACCACCTCAACAAAACTTGGATAAAGGGAAAAACAAGGTTGAAGGTAACATTTCTAATTCCACTACTAGATTTAGAGACATTCAGTGCTTTAAATGTTTAGGTAAAGGTCATTTTTACAAATCAATGTCCCAACCCTAAACGTATCATATTCATTGAAGAGTCTAATGAATATTATTCTGATGATGAGGAAGTGGAACATGTTGATGTTGAGGAAAATCATGATGAAAATAAGGAAAGTGTGAGTGAGGATGAAGAGCTTGCATCAAAAGAATTCTTGGTTGTTAGAAGAGCTCTTAATGCACATGTTAAGATTGATGAGCAAGATCAATACAGAGACAACATTTTTCATATCCATTGCATGGTTAAAGGAAAAGTTTGTACTTTGATTATTGACTCTGGATCCTGCACTAATGTGGCAAGTGTTGAACTCGTTAGAAAACTTGATTTGCCATTACTTAACCACCCACACCCTTATAAACTCTCTTTGTTGAATGATTGTGGAGAAGTGAGTGTTAGCAAACAAGTTTTGATCTCATTGTCTATTGGTGGGTATAAAGATGATATCTTATGTGATGTAGCTCCTATGCATGCAAGTCATATCCTTTTAGGTAGACCGTGGCAGTTTGATAAAAAAGTTACTTATGATGGATACTTGAATAGGTATTCATTCAGGTTTAACAATAAGTTGTTTAAGCTACATGCATTACCCCCACACAAGGTATTTGAAGATCAAAAGAGAATGTGTAAGAACAGGAATGATCCTAAGGAGAAAGATGCAGAAAAGAAATTTCTGGAGTGTATTAAGAGTGAAACAAAGAAAAATGAGTCTAAAGGCAAAGAGATAGTAAACATTAATGAAGACAAATCTCAAAAGAAATTTGCTTTCTTTGCCAAACCAAGTGAAGTCTCACATGCCATAAACTCAAACAAAATTGTCTATGTTTTGATGTTTAAGGAGTCTCTGTTTTCTATGAGGGACTTACCATCCACTTTGCCCAGTGGAGTTGTATCTTTGCTTGATGAGTTTTTAAGACTGTTTCCTAAAGAAGAACCTTCTGGTTTGCCACCTTTAAGAGAAATTGAGCACTAAATAGACTTCATACCTGGTGCTGTTCTGCCTAATAGGCCAGCCTACAGAGCAAACCTGCTGAAACGAAGGAAATTCAACGCCAAGTAGAAGAACTCTTAGCCAAAGGAAAGGTGAGGGAAAGCATGAGTCCTTGTGTTGTTCATGTGATCGTTGTACCAAAGAAAGATGGTACATGGGGGATGTGTACTGATTATAGAACCATCAACAAGATAACTGTAAAATACAGGTACCCCATTCCGAGACTTGATGATATGCTTGATGAATTGCACGGTGCTAAGTATTTTGCCAAGATTGATCTTAAAAGTGGTTACTTTCAAGTACGCATTAAAGAAGGCGATGAATGGAAAATTGCATTTAAGACTAAGTTTGGATTGTATGAGTGGTTAGTCATGCCATTTGGCTTAACTAATGCACCTAGTACTTTCATGAGATTAATGAATGAAGTCTTACGTGCATTCGTTGGAAAATTTGTTGTTGTATACTTTGACGATATCTTGATTTACTTTAAGACTTTGCATGAACACTTAGGCCATCTAACAAGTGTTTTTGAAGCATTGAAGAAAGAACAATTATATGTAAATTTCAAGAAATGTTCTTTTTGTATGGAAAAAGTTATGTTTCTAGGATTTGTGGTTAGTGCAAATGGAATTGAAATGGACCAAGATAAAGTGAACTCAATTTTAGAATGGCCAATTCCCACAACTATTGGAGAGGTGAGAAGCTTTCATGGGTTGGCTAGTTTCTATAGAAGATTTGTTAAGGACTTTTCCACTATTGCTGCACCTTTGAATGAGATTGTTAAAAAAGACGTAGGATTTCAGTGGGGAGAGGCACAACAGAAAGCCTTTGATGAACTTAAAGCAAGGTTAACTTCTGCACCTATTCTAAGACTACCTAGCTTTGATGAAACATTTGAAATTGAATGTGATGCTAGTGGTGTTGGTATAGGAGCCGTACTATCTCAGTCTAAACAACCGATTGCTTATTTTAGTGAAAAGCTTAAAGGAGCGCAATTGAATTATTCAACCTATGACAAAGAGTTGTATGCACTTGTTAGATCATTGCAGACTTGGCAATATTATTTGCAACATAAGGAGTTTGTGGTTCATACTGATCACGAAAGTCTTAAGTTCCTTAAAAGCCAAGGAAAGTTAAATAAGAGGCATGCAAAATGGGTTGAATTCATTGAACAATTTCCTTATGTGATAAAATATAAGCAAGGAAAAGATAACATTGTAGCTGATGCATTATCTAGGAGATATTCTTTGATTACTACATTGTCATCTCATTTGCTTGGATTTGAGTGCATCAATGAATTGTATACATTTGATCCTGACTTTCAGTCAATATTTGATGCATGTGCCGATTCTCCATTTGGTAAGTATTACTTACATGATGGATATTTGTTTAAAGAAAGAAAATTGTGCATACCTAAGTGTTCTGTCAGAGAGATACTTGTCAAAGAAGCACATGGTGGAGGTTTAATAGGCCACTTTGGCATCTTTAAGACATTAGAGATGTTAAATGAACGTTTCTTCTGGCCTCATATGAGAGTTGATGTAGAGAAGGTTTGTGGAAGTTGTATAACTTGCAAGAAAGCTAAATCTACATCACATCAACATGGTTTGTACACCCCATTATCTGTCCCTATGTCACCTTGGATTGATATATCTATGGACTTTGTCTTGGGATTACCTAGATCAAAAACTGGAAGTGATAGTGTGTTTGTCGTCGTTGACAGATTTTCTAAAATGGCACACTTCATAGCTTGTAAAAAGGTTGATGATGTATCTCACGTTGCAAACTTGTTCTTTCAGAAAGTTGTACGTCTACATGGCATGCCTAGAACCATTGTTAGTGATAGAGATGCTAAGTTCTTAAGTCACTTTTGGCGTGTGTTGTGAGGTAAACTTGGAACAAAACTCTTATTTTCTACTACTGCTCACCCCCAATCAGATGGTCAAACTGAAGTTGTAAATAGAACTTTGTCTCAATTATTGTGTGCTATAATTCAAGAGAACCTTAAGAATTGGGAAGATTGCTTGCCATATATTGAATTTGCTTATAATAGAAGTGTTCACAGTGGCACCACTCATTCACCATTTGAAGTTGTATATGGTTTCAATCCTTTGTCTCCACTTGATCTTGTGTCTATTCCTGTTCATGAACGTGCAAGTATTGATGGTAAGAATAAGGCTGAACTGATTAAGAAATTGCATGCTAAGGTTAAGCTACAACTTGAGAAGAAAAACAAACAGTATGCAAAACAAGCTAACAAAGGACGCAAGGAAGTTTTATTTGAACCATGTGATCTTGTTTGGCTCCATTTAAGGAAAGAAAGGTTTCCTAGAGAAAGGAAATCTAAACTCATGCCAAGAGGAGATGGCCCTTTCAAAGTACTTCAAAAAGTTGGAGATAATGCTTACATTCTTGACCTTCCGTAGAGTAAGTATGGTTCAATTTCTCATACTTTTAACGTTGCTGATCTTACTCCTTTTGGTGATGATTTAGATTCGAGGTCGAATCCTTTTGAAGAAGAGGGGAATGATGAGGTCCATAACCCTCATACATGCCAAGATAATGAGAATGCACATAACTTTACAAAAAATGCAGGATCAAGGACCCTTAACAAAAAGTAAAACTAAGAAACTAATGCATGAAGTGGAGGCCTTCCTATTTAAACATGTGCAAGATGAACCAAGGAAACTTATACCTTGGGTTCACCTTATTGAACCTACAACATGATTTGTAAGAAATTTTAGAACCATTGTAAAATATCATTAGTATAGAATGTGTTCTTTATTTTGTTTTTTTAAATGTTTATGTTGTATTAGTTTAGGCCCATCTCGGATTGAGAGTTTCTGCAGGACCCGTTTTGGTAGAATTGAGGTATCTCTCCAACCATAAGACCAAATTAGGAGGGGGAAAATGAGTTGGAAAGCTAAGACAAATATCTACAAATTTCATGTTTTGTACTTTTCCAAAATCGGTTGTCTTGGCATCCAAAAAGAGCATGCAAATGGAAGTACTGTTTCTACCGAATTCTGTGACATACCTTCAGTAATTTGGATGTATCTCCTCAATGGTTGGGCCAAATGCAAAGAACTTTATATGCTTATTTTCTACACTCAATTAGCTACAATTCTCTAAGAAAGAGCAAGGCCTAATTCGGATTGGAAGATGTCCAAAAATCAGTCACAAACCAGAAAAGATTTCAAGATGAAGACAAATCCTTAAAGTCTTCCATGAATAGTACTTGAGGGACCTACTTTGAAAATCATCATTCAAGACTTGCAAGACTAGTTTTTATGGAGCCTACATGAATAGTTTTTAGAAGTGTGTAGTCTTTTCAATCATTACTTCAATTTGTAAGGTAGTTTGTTGTCTTGTGATATTTTTGCCTATAAAAGGCACATAAGAGAAGCTTTGTAATCTCACACCTTCAATGAAAATTTCTTCTTCTTCAAGAGTAAGTCTTGTGTGTTTTCTTGGTTCGTATTCAAAATCAAGGCTAGAATCTTTCAAGGCTTGAACATCCTTGTGAGACTTGTCCAATTCCAGGGAGGGAAACATCCAAGAGGGAGGTATCTTGCTTGGGTTATGTGAAACTCATTGGAGGACTTATGTTCAAAAGGTTTTCTTCAACTTATTTGGAAGCAAGGTGAAGCTATCTTCATTGTGCCTAAACCATATTTGGAGGAGGAGCTTTAGAGTTAAAGAAAGGTACATTCTTGCACGTATCAGAAGATATGTTTGAAGAATTTCAGAAGAGAAAGGGCTTGTTTTGTAGAGTGAGGGGATGAGTGTATCCGATGGCTAAAGACCAGCGGAAGAAGAAGAGTATTCTAAGAATGAAGTTGATGGGGAGACTGAAGGGGACAGAAAGAAGTTTTCTGTTTTGATGTAAGGAGGATAAAGCATTAAATGAGAATTGATTTTCCCTTTTCCACTTTTACATCAATTTCTTAATCAAACTTTAATGCATTTGTCCTCTTGTTTGTCCGTGTAGTGCCCCTTTAGGCGACATGTCACCTTGGAAAATAGTAGAAATCTTACATCTGGATTTGATCCCTGTAGCAAAAGATATGAGGACAGAATGAGTTGTAGATTGACAACTTCACCCCTTTAAATAAAGATAAATTGTTCGAATTGTCCTTCAACTGCCCTTCAATTATTTTAATGAATTTTTTTTTTCTGTTTTCACCTTCTTCTCAAAGAAGTCAGCAGAAGAAGCTTATGGTTCTGGACCCAAGTATTTTCGTCACCAAATTTATCCGGAAGAAATCTAAAACAATGCTAGGCGATGTTCTGAAGTACCTCTTCTTCTCCTCGATGTTCTTCGAGTCTTTAGGAAATTTATGGTTACTTGGAAATGCTTTCGGAATGCTCCACTGATGACAGAAAGAATTTTAACAGATTGATTTTTGAAGATCTCTGCACCACTATTTCAAAAGAATTTTCCTTCTGGTGAATGTCTCTGATACCATCAAGAATTATTGAAATGAACAAGAGAATACAATAGTTGAGCTGAATGAATAATTTATTAACAGTTGAATACTTTGAATTTTACAGAGTATAAACTAGAAAACAAGTTTTCCATCTATCTAACAAACTACTCCACTATCCCTTATATACAAGGAGAATGGAGAGAGAGAGTGAGAAGAGCCCAACGGCTTTTTTCCCAATCTAGTCATCACAGTGATGACAAAGTATACAGACACCAACGGCTACAATTATACATCCTTATTTTCCTCTTTTCTACACTTTTCTCCTATCTGTCACATTGTATTCATGTTTCTTATCAGCTGGCTCTGCATTCAGGCAGGAAATTCAAGTCTCCCTCTGTATAGTTTTGTTATTTGGTAAGGATTAAGTAACTCCATATATGAAGAGTAAAGGTGGTTTTGGTCCAACGACAATTCCCAGTGGTCAGTTTAACAAGAAAAGATAAGCTCAGATACCTGACAAAAATTTCGAGAGATATATGCAGCATGACTGATGTAACAAGTCATCTCCTCACGTAAAAGTCAAATTAAAAGGAAATGTTCCTTTCTGATCCCACAATAGATAATAAAATGTCATAAAGATAGAAGGCGTCTAGAAGTTGAACGGAACACTGTATCATTTGATTTCGCTTTGGCAAGGTACAATTACATACATGAACATTTCCCAAGGAAAATGAACACAAAGCAAATTAACAGTTAAAAACCTATTGAAAGACAAGTTTGAGCGTTATGGCCCAAAGAACATACTACATTGAGGAACTTCAAGAAAATTCACTTGAATAATTATCTTTAAAGCAAAAGGTGAACTAACATCTTTGGAGTTGAAAATGTATCTATATGGGACCAGGAGTATCATAGTTCTGCCTTGTTCCCCTTAAGATTGATTGCAGAGAGCTCTTTTTCTACAAATTCTCCGGCACAAATGGGAGCATATTTGACAGCAAGAGGAGAATCACCAAAGTGGCCTAGCGGCTTCAAGACTGCATCTGATGCGACATGAGCAAATAGCTGACATGAAAGCAGACAAAAGGTCAACTACCATTTTATGAGTGAATACTTGAAACGACATTGAACATACTAAAATACATGATTCCATATCGTTATGTAAAACATAAGGCATAAATTATTGGAAGCACTGACCGTAGAAGAAACTCTCCAGAGGCTGCGGTTATGCTCCTTAGCTACTTTTATGGCATCCAATGTCCTTTCAGTCACAACTACCTCATGCATTCCAGCTATGCATTCCCCTGCAGTCAACCACTCTATCTGCAATTCAAATAATTATTTTTCAAAAAACCCAGGGATGAGTATATCAGCATAGTGTAAAATTGTTAGCATATCCACACTTACACAGGAATGTGTTTTGTGAAATTTAGAAGGTTAGGTAAAATGTCCAAAGAAGTTACCAGATCCTATTTGAAAAAAAGAAAGAGAACATCTACGGGTAAAAAAAAGCCACAAGTTCAGGATCTTTGATTTAACCAAAAGATATTGAATGGCAACTCAAAACATTCTTATATGCAGCGTAAATAGTAAAATCAGTAACTTTCTCAAAGCTATGAGTTGCAAAAACCATTGGTCGCTACAACCAGGTAGGCCTACAAATACTAGCATCAAAGAAGTTCATGCAAAATCATTTCCAGTTTATTTCAAACCCAAATGTCCAGGTTGAAAAGTGGGATCATGCAGTAACGTGCATGACTAAAAAAGGCAGCCTTGTGCATGAAACCATCCTGCCTGTATGGGTTCAGGCAAGAGTTGGGACATTTAGGTCTTCCTTGCACAACCTTATCCAACTACGTCACTAATGTCCATAAATTGCCCTACCTGCTTTCCTGCTTGAATAAGGAGACATCCAACTGGAACTTTCACCGCCAACTTTTGGCCATTTCTCAGCCAAATATTTAGACCGGGGAACCTGCTTCTCCCATGGATAGTCAGAAAGTTAAGGTCATAGTGGTATCCTGCGAATACGACGCCCTCTTTGCCATAACGACTAAGGTCACTTCCTGTTGGTGCAAGCAGATGAGGCCCCTGATATTTTGAGATGGTATAAATTTAATAGAAACATGTCACAAGCTTCATAATATATCATTTACTAGATAAATAAAACAACCCCTTATACATGTTCATTTGGGAAACCAAAAGAAAATATGAAAATCCATAAAATAAGCAAACATGAAAACTTGTTTTCACGATGAGTAGATCTGATCTTATCAGTATTTCTCCTGGGAAAGGTAGACAATGACACACTTTGACGATGAACAAAAGGTATAAAAAGAATTAATAAAATAAAAATAAAAAAATCAATTGAAAAAGCATGCCTCGGAACCAATAAAACTCAACAAACGTCAAATGTGTATATGAAAACCACACAATCATACAACACTCTTCCCTCTTTTTTTTTAGTATTCTTCCCCGTGATGACAAAGCATGTACGAGGGAACCACAGAAGCTCATTTGAAAACAATCCAAAGCAGTGAAGTAGTTTCTACTCAATTGAGGAAAGAAGCAAACAGAAACAACAAAGCAATTGAGTAACAAAGCATGCTTGTTCATTTTATTCCCATTAAGAACAGAGTATATAAATGTCACCCAACAAATATACGAGGCCGGAAAATTTTGATTTTTCTTTACAGCATGAAGAATGCGTTATCAGCTCAAAGAGTAACTGGAAGACCATAACAAGATATGGATTTTCATCAGCAATAAATGTGTTCGAATTATCATTTTGGTTTCTCCTCAGGTTTACATCTACAACAGCCATCACCCCCTCAGATATGGACATCTAATGATTTTCATATTTCAGCGGATATGTGCCATTGAGATGTGAAGGCTGTGTCTCCATACACAGATACAGTATCCATCACATGTTCATTCTCTAAATTTATGGAGTTACCTGTTTCATGAGAGAGGTGAATGCGTCCTTTTCCAAACCAAATCCGATAGCTGCCATTTCAGCAACAGCCTGAAAAATAAAACAGCTTTGATGAAATTCAAGTATGCCTGGGTAGCCGAATAGCAAGGCATTCACAAATCTCTAAGTCACCTCTACAGCAGATATCATTTTACTTCCCCATGTATCCATAGTGTCTTTCCACTCAGGAAAACCATCTGGTATCACAGGCTCTGCGTTCAACTCCTGTAAGGGACATAATGGTAAATCCAGATAACCGATATGGTAAAGGCACAATATCCAATAAATAATGGAATATAAACGAATCAACTAGTTTAAGGTAGTTTGAAAACCCCCATCTTTTAATTATTAAAGAGACATTTAAATCCACATATGCATATCTTTAAGACAAACATAGACATATAGATGCACATATAACTGTGGTTGTCCCTGAACAATCACTTACAACAACAAAATTCAGTTGATGCTCACAATTACAAGCGGAAACCCAGATTTCAAAGTTGCAAGTCTTCGTGCACATTACTCAACAGGAAAGGCATACAATCATTGTCAGACCTTCCCATATATACATGCATGCTTTCATTTTTACCAACAAAAGTAAACGCCAAACATTGTAAGTTTTTCCCTGTAGTCTAATACTTAAACCATTTTCACAGGAAAAGAAAAAGTAATATCAGAACCTTAAAGCGTGTTTTCTCTGGTCGAGGACCAATCCTCCACATGAATCGCCACTTGGGGTCTGGTCCAGATGGAATTGATGGCTGAAATTCAGTCAGAATTGTTCTGAGCTTCTCTTGCATTTCGGCATCAACTAGACTCCGAGGCACTTCAACCCCTTCAGGTGTTACTCCGACCTGTTCAGAATTAGTGCCAGAAAATTATTTCAAACTAAGGGCGATTCCAATGCCAAAACACCATAAAGTAAATTGGTGATTTCCAAGTATTTATATTTTCATACCATGACATAATACACATCAATGGACAACTACAACTCCTGAAAATTCCCAGTGACTACTCAACTTAACAAACCCGTACATCTTGCTGGTGCTATGCTGGCACTATTTAGATCATATTCAGTTTCTTTTCAAAATATTATCACTCGTTGGACAAAATCATGCCAAGATTTTGCTGACTTCCCTTCAACACAGAAGGAAAAGCACTTCCCACCCAATCATAATATTTCAAAACATATTTTAAACCAAAAAAATACAGAGTATTCAACGTGTAGCAATTTCAGGTGACTTCAGAACTCATGTTTCTAGGATGAGTTTGAATTCTTTGGAATATATCAGTAAGAACAGATGCCTTATAGATATCTAGATATTTAAGCCAAAATCAATAAACAATTCTTTTTGAAAAGCTAAATATGCAAGTAGGTTTCAACAAGAATTAGGGAAAAAGAGAGATGAATTCACTGAAAGATTGATGATCAAAATAAGCTATCCATCACAATAATTTAGTTTGCCTTCTCTAGCAACTTCAAGTGGGAAGTTTATGAAAGTAACAATCTTTTTTTTTTTGCTCCCGAAGGAACCCCTGTTAGGAAGATAAAAAACGCAATTTAAATTAAAATATATACAGGAGTAAGGAAAAAAATATCCCCACCCAAGACAAATAAGGAACCAACTGCAAAATTTTCTTTTTTTCAAATCCAATTTAGACAAATCGCTCACTTTTTTCCTAGAACATAAATCGTGAAATACTTTAAAGGCTCCCAAAAATCAAACCTCTGGTAATTGAATTTGGATTCTCAGAAAATCATTTCTGTCGAACAAACTTCTCAGTGACCGAATAGAGCCATTTAAAACCCCTTTGTCACGGACCATGAAATTCTCAAACAGCTCAAAAAAGACACAAAATTTAGATTAATACAAGTGTCAGAGAATTGGAGCATACTTGGTAATGGAGGTGGGGCCGCTCTTGGAGACGCTTAAATTCATTTGGCATTTCAAAGTATTTCTCCATCATATCAATGAATCTGTCGTTGTCTTCGACGGAACATCTGGGATCTTTGACAACCAAGGCTCCGGTTTCCGTTAGGGTCCGACTCACCTCTTCACAGAGTGCCTTGAGGCCCGGATCCTGAGAATATAAATCGGATTCGGATCCCCTGGCTGTCAGATATGGACCCAAATCGATCACCGGGAGCTCCATTTCAGCAGAGAGTTTGGAGGAATTTCCGTCAGGAACACAAATCTCGAAGAGCGGATTTGAGAATTTGGAGGTTTTTGCAGAGTAAAGATGGCGGGAGAAATATATATTTGTGTTTCTTCTTTGGAAAGGACCCGCCAGCACAGGCAGCAGTTAGCAGACTATTCCTTTGATTGGCTGCTTCCAGACATTTAACCACCAATAATCATGCTCCTATTTTAATTACTATCATCAAACAAATAAATAAGAAAATGTTTTAACCTCCTTTTTTTCACTTCTTATAATTATTATTTCTACACTTTCATTATAATAGTCACATTACTGATACATTTTTTCGTTAACAATTATTGCTACTTTACAAATAATCAAGTCATTTGTTGTGCTTTATCTAATATTATATAAATTATTTTTTATTTTGTACAGCTAGAAATTTAGGTTAAAGAAGACTTTTCTAGTTCGTCGTCATCCTAAGAGATTACTGGAAACTGGAAGCAAGATCGAAACATAAAACTTACGTAGACAAACCTTACTTAAATAACCAATCTTTATTAGCATATTATTTTTGAAGTGAATGTCTTCTAGAATTGTTTATTAAGCTTTAGTCTTGACTTGATAAGAGAAACTGCCTATTTTGCATGAGAAAATACTATTATACTTACACTGATTGAATTTAATCAGTTTTTATTGTTTAACCATTCAATTTTTTCAAGAGATACTATTATACTTACTCTAATTGAATTTAATCAGTTTTATCGCTTAACCATTCAATTTTTTCAGGAGATACTATTATACTTGCATTAGTTGAATTGAATCCGTTTTTATCGGTCAAACTATTCAATTTTTTCAAACGATTAGGACTTATGAAAAAGCCTCCTTTTATCAACCCAGGAAAAAAATTGAATAGAACCGAGACAAAAATTGAAAGCAGCATTACATAATTCCCATCAAGCTTTTGCTCATTCACTGAATTGATATCACCTCATATTTTTCAACCTGCCTCCTATGTAATTATCTAGATTATAACATACCCTAGATTAGTTACTAGTATTGCAATTGGGGACAAAAGGGATTAGAAAAAAAATAACATAATAAATCGAAACATGGTTCATCAGTTTTTGTTTTTTTGAGAAAATGCAAATTTCATTACCCAAGTAAATGACCATGGTACGAATCTATGGCCAATCAAAAAATACACTTAAATGGGGTACCATCCGTACATTAGACATATCTACAAAGTAACATGGTGCAATGCGAATGCTAATGACAAAATTTACAAGTAAATAGTATTGCTGAGCAACAGGCTGCCCAGCAAAACCCTACGCATAAAAGTATCCATAAGGGAACAGGCTGCCTATGGAGCGAATAACAAGTAAAACTATGATATCATCCTAAAAGCAAGAAGTTGCTTTTGGGGGATCCGAAGGATGCAACGAATACAATATCTCAAGTGATAAGCAGCCACGAGAAGACAGCTGGAAGTTAGCATAAGCACGTAACTAATTGGCAACAGTAAGCTGTGGGTATGTTTTATGCATAACTCTGAAAACATGAGTATATATTCTATTCATGACATCCAATAGAAAAAAAGCAATATTATTAAATAACATTTTGTTTCTGCTTTACCATATGAAGTAAATTGTTGCAGCAATCGAAATTTTTACAGCCTTAAACCTGGGGTGTTTTCTCTTTAACTTCTTTTGAGCCCATACGAGTAATCTGGTTAAGTTTCTAATGTTAGGAGGCATACCATTCCAATTGGTGATTCCATCCCAAACCTGTTTTGTCAATGGATATTCAAAAAATAAATGGCGTGCATTTTCTAGTGGACCCTTACAAAGCGAGCATGCTGGTTCTTGTAGGGCAAGTGATCTTTTGTCTGAAGCTTTCCTAAAGCGGCTAGCCACAAAATGAAGGCATGTTTAGGCGTGATAATGGGATCCCAAACAATTTGTGTCAGGGGACCCTATCACTCTTTGGTCTAATATGTTCATAAGCTTTCCCAGGAATTAAGTTACCTTCGATCACCTAATCTTCTAACAACAATTGTGCTTCTTGACTCAAACATGTGCTAAGGACCAAAGAATCTCTAAATTGGATCAACTTCTTTAGAAGAGGTGAATCAGATTTTTTTAACAGCTCTGGTCCAAAGCGAATTGTAGATTTTGTATCTATGGTTGATCCATTGGACCCATAAGGTATCTTTTTTCCGATGTAGGTTCCAAAAGTGTGTAGCCAAAAGAGAAGTGTACCATGACCTAAGATCAAAAACACCTAATCCACCCTCAATTTTTGGCTTGCAGATTTTTTCCCATGCGACTAAGGCTCTCCTATCACCATTCCTAGTTTGGCCTTAGAGGAAGTGCATACAAATTCTTTTTATTTGATCGAGGACAGAGATGGGATTGGGAGCGCACTCAGCCAAAAGCAATGTATACCTTGAAAGGCGGATTTGATTAAATCCAACCTACCAGCGTACGACAAGGAAGATGCTTTCCAAAGATTGATTTTCTGTATAAGCTTTGATACCTATGCTGAGTAGTGAGAAGTTGGTAATTTAAATCCGAAAACGGGTACCTAAGTAACTGAATGGCATTGTTTCCATAGAGAACCCAGTTATAGATTGAAGGGAGCAGATGTCAGGTGTTCCAACTATGAATAGATTAGATTTTTAAAGATTGGCCACAAGCCCGGCGCACTCACCAAAAGCATTGAGTTTGTTCATTATTTTCCAAATGGAGGAAGCATCAGCCTTGGCAAAGACAATCAGGTCGTCCGCAAAGCAAAGATGCGTAATAAGCAAATCTTGGCATTTTCAGTGAAACGAAAAGCCAGGGTCCCAATGTAATTGTCTTAATGAACGTGAAAAATATTCCATTGCTGGGGACAAAAAGAAAGGGAGACAAAGGATCACCTTGACGCAATCCATGTTTCCCTTTGAAGTGATCTAAGGCAATTCCATTGACTAAGACATAATACGAAGCAGTTGAGACACGTTGCATGACCCAACCAACAAAAATGAAAGGGAAACCAAGAACAAGGAGTACATTTTCCAAGAAGTTCCAATCTAATGAATCAAAGGCTTTTCGTATGTCGACCTTTAACATACACTTTGGGCAGTTCTTTTCCTTACATATTCTCTTATTAGCTCATGTACTAACAAAAGGTTTTCGATCATGGGCCTTCCTTTCATGCTTGAGCTTTGTTCATGACCAGATTCATTACAGGAACTAATATTTTGACCATAACCTTAGAGATGGCTTTATATATGACATCACAGCAGGATATAGGTCTATAATCCTCAACCTTTGAGACATTATTTGAATTGGTATGAAAGTTATCAAGGCATGGTTTAGTTGCTTGAGAATGATTCCGTTTCTAAAGAACTCATGGATGGCTGCCAAGACATCTTTTCCAACAATATCCGAGGCTGTTATGAAAAAGTCGGAGGTATATCCATCAGGGCCTGGGGCTTTGTCCTTTCCAATTGAAAAAATTGGTTCTTTAATTTCGAGGTCATTAATTGGCTGAATGAGCCTCGCAGAAGCATTTGGGGAAGCTTAGGGCCTAGGTCCAGAATGGATTGGGCTAAAGGTTGGACATTTTATGTTGTGCCTAGTAACTGTTGGTAGTATACTACAAATTGTTGCCCAACTTGATCTAAATTGGCAGTATATGTTCCATCAGATGTTAGGATTGAAGGGATGAAAGACTTAGCTCTATTTCGCTTAAGGATAGCATGAAAGTACTTCGAGTTCTGATCCCTAAGGTATATGTATGAGCCTTTCGCTAGTTGAGCAAAATATCGACGCTCACATTCCATCAGCATATGAGTTGATTTTTTTGCATTCTTTTAGCTTTTGGGACCATTCTGAGGGATTCATTGTGTGGGGGGGGGGGTTTATTTGTAGTTCTTCAAGTTCATTGGCAGCCCTATCTACCCTAGAGGAAATGTGTGTGAAACCTATACGGTTAAGACCACGCAAGGAATATTTGAGTTTCTTAAGTTTTTTGCATCGGGAAAAGAGGATAGTACCATAGAACCATGTTCTCATGGAAACTGCAACAAGTGGAAAGAATTCAGCGCTGGCAGACCACATACTAAAGTATCTAAATGACCCATTGCGAGGACAACTTGAATGACTTAATGCAAGAGTGGCTGGAGAATGGTCGGAGAGACAGCCAGAAGGCCTAAAGTGGGCAGAGGCATGCGGAAAGTTTTCCAGGAAGATACAATTACCCATAATCCTGTCAAGCTTGGATTTCACCCCACGCTCCTCTCGTATGTGGAATAACCTAGTGTAGGAGATGTCAACTAAACCGGTTTAGGCAAAACAATCTAGTTGGTCTACTAAGTGATAGTAAGTAACAGGCCTTCCCCCAACCCCTTCTTCCTTAGAAGTGATACAATTAAAGTCGCCTAGCACAGCCCAAGGTTCCTGTGTAATAATTGATTGTTGTAAAAAATTATTCCATAGTGGCCTACGATCCACCATAGAATTGTAAGCATAGACAAATGTGATATGAAATGTTAATGCAAAAATTAAGCAGGTAACTTTGCAAAAAAATCATTTGCGCGTCAAGTGCCACTATCGAGGCTATGGCCTTCATTGGATTCCATAATAGTAGAATCCTCTTGTCCAGATGGGACTCGAAATTATGTGCATAGTCCTATTGTCTGAAGGTGGTTTTAACTAATGTATCTAACATGATAAGGATTAAGTTTTGTTTCCAACATAGCCATGACGTTTGTGTTGGTTTTTTTTACAAAAATCCAATAGTCCTTTGTGTTTTAGGGCTGCATTGCAACCCCTTATGTTCCATGCAAAAATTATTGTTAGACATGAGGGTTAAAGGCTAATTGCCTCTTTTTTTTTTCTTTTTTTTCTTCCTTTTGGGTGTCACCCAATCGAAATTAGTGCAATCAACCTGTTGTTGATTAACTATTCCTGATGGAGTGCAATCTCCTTAGGGAAGCCAAATTCATCAAACTTTGGCAGCATCTGAATATGTATTATGTCGAAGAATTGAATTTGTACCTGTCTGAGAGCTTCCATGAGGCTAGCAGTGGACGGGTCCGAGGCAGGTGTCAATGTTTCTGTTGAAACCCCAACATCCAAAACTGGGGATGCCTCCAGAATTTGACCGCAAGAACCTGTTTTATACAAGGCTTTACACAGTCCAGAGTCCTGACATCCATGCTCATCAATATTTACAAAAGGGGTTACAAAATTTTGTTTAAGGGGCGGGATTGGTATTTCATTTTCCCTAGCTAGACTATCTTGAATGCTTTTTCCTAACATCACATTGATATTAGGATTCCGTGAGTCATGACAGTCCGCAGGGACCAAACCTCATGCCCTAATGTAGGCAATGCGCAAACAAGAGGTACAACCCTATCTACCTCACCGACTGCTTTATGCTTTTTTATTTGTAGCTCCCCTCTTGGGGTACGAGGATTTTTTGATACCCCCAGATTTTCCTCCCTATTTGAGACTAGCAACATTTTGCTTTATTTGGTGGTATTGTGACAGCCTCTTGTGCCATATTTTTCATTTTTGGCATCTTACTACCAACCTGTAGTGCTTTTGTTTTGTTTTAATGCACCTTTACATTTTTCACATGTTGTTTAGGTGCAACAGAGAGATGTTTATTGAGTGAAACATTCTCTGTTGCAGTGTGTGAATCATCAATTGCATGCTTAGTAACTGAATGGCCTATTTGCATACAACTTTGACAAAATGGGGGAAGCTTTTCGTAAACTACCTTCTGATGAAGACTTCTCCATTTGTGACATTAATTTCTAAGATATCAAATAGCTTACCAGCTATGTCCACTTCAACCAGAATTCTGGCGTAATCCTAGGATCTTCTTTCAGCGATCAGCTGATCAGACATGATAGGCTCACCAAGTTGAGAGCCCAACACAGCCAAGTGTTTTTCAGTCCACATGTCCAGTGGAAAAGTAGGAAGACGGACCCATACTGGGAGCGAAGAGACCTCATGTGCACCAAAATTAAAAAGTAATGGCATTTTTTTTATGATCACTAATCGACCATATATGAAAAAAGGACCAGAAATAAAAACCTCATCCATTTCCATGGATGATATAAATTTAAAGACAACCCAACTAGATTTGTGAAAGTGTATCTCTGGTGTGTGCTTCCATGTTTTGGTGAGCGCAAAAAGTGCCTTCCTTCAAGGGAAGGAACCTGTGAAGCAAAGCACGAGGCACCTATTGCATGCCTCATTTTGCGGGATTTCTTCTACCTCAATGAAAACTTTTCCCGTTTTCTTTGAGTGATCTTGTTGCAATTTCAACCCATTGCCAGCAGATCTGTTGGTTTGAACAATTGATTTCCAAGATTTGAGATTATGACCTATGATGGTACATCGCCAGAGGAGGTTGTTGTAGACACACTGGCATCCATTATCACGTTGGGGTTCAAAAGGTTGCTGGCCATCACATTTTTTCTAAGCGAGGGGAAGAGACTGTTTTTGGTGGGATTGGAAGAATTGAGGCTTTTACCCATTTCTGATTAACTAGGGTACCAAGACCACGTGTAGGAATATGGTTGGGTGACAAGTCGGTGTGGGTTCCAGGTGGATTATTTTCTGGGTTGTCAATTGGGTGAGGTGTATGCATGGGATTGGTTGATTTTTTGCTGATCTGGTTTAATTGGACACGTTGGCTTAGTTGTGTTTGTGTAGCTGAGTTATTTGAAAAAATGGTATCATTTTCCAAATAACACAGAGGATTCGAAGGGCTGGAAGGGTCAAGATGGGTCTGGAAGTCATCATTAATGCAGAGATTACCTGTTGGATTCTCCAAAGTTGAATCAACAGGCCTCGAAGCATTGCGTGCTGGCAAAGTCTCCATCACATTTAAAGCGGTCGATGGAAGATGGCCAATATGATTGCTTTGTAGTCCAGCATTTCCAACCGACGCGGCATTTGGAAAAAATTATGGATGATGTGTAATTTTTTGATTTGGTGCATCAATAGACAGGTAGTTATTTTTCTGAGGTGGCATGACCACGTCAGAGGGGTCATTAATGCAGCAGGCGGCTAGATGGAAAGTGGAGTCTGACTTTTGAAATGTCAAGGCGACACGTGACCCGCCAGTAGCTTCAATGGTCAAATTGCAATTAATGCTGGGCAGACATTGCCCAACTTCTGCCCTACTTTAAATTTGATCTTGACCGTAGGTAAGATCAACGACTGGGAAGAGATCAGCGGGAGCTAGGTTTCCGATCGTACTCCTATCGGCAGTTAAATTTTCAGACGCCGGCGAGAATTCTGGCGACTTCTTCGACAAGCATGGGAACATCCAAATTCTAATTCTGAGCATCATTTTTGGGTCCTTTACTGAAAAAATCCTTGTTCTTCCAATTATTGGAGTGTTGTTAGCGATGACAACTCCTTTAGGCAATTCTGAAAAGGAGACCTTTTTTATGTTGACCCCTTCCGCCTTTGTCTGTTTTACATTCTTTTTTGTAGGAACTCCAGAAACAGGCTGATTTACAGAGCAGTGAGCTGAAACACCTAGAGTGGCATGTGTGGATGAGGTTGCAGCGTCAAGCCTCAGATCCCCCTCCAGCAAATCTTTAGTGCACTGCCCAGTCACCTGGGCAGCAACCCTCTTCATACCATCAACACCATCAAAAGTTCTCAGTGCTGAAGAGATTTCTTCATATGAGTCATTTTGAAAGGTGGAGGCCTCGTCATTTCCCTCTTCTGACGATTCTTCAGAAAGGTTTTCAACCAATTCAGCCAAATCGCATATTCTGCTCATGGCTTTTGTGTCCTTTTTATTTTTTTCCTTTCTTTGTTTTCTGAGCACCATTAGATGAAGAAGAAGAAGAAGATGAGCATTTTTTTGCTCATACTTCTTATTTTGGATGGCTTTTCTAGTAGTTGATTTTCTTCCCCCCTATGTTATGAGAGAGTCAGAGAAAAAATCGCCATAAATTGTAGATCAGCCAAAAACTACAGAGTCTCAGTTGAAGAATAATGAAAACAGGAAGAAGTACTGGAAGTATGTAGGGGAAAGAGAAGTAGATTGAGATGAGAGTAGGAAAGGAGCAGCGTGAATCTCAGGCTAGCGCCATCGAAAAGACTTCTCACATAAGTGAGAAGCAAGAGAGAAATTTTCTCTCTCTAACGCATTGACTCTGACTTTTTCTATGGTTCAACAGTTTTTCACTGTGTTACTGTGGTTGAGGCTTCCGTACCCACAGAAAGAAGAAAGGAGACACGTTCAGTTTTGTAATCTGTTCTTACTCTTTAGAAAGAAAAAAGAATTTCAGTCCAACAAGGAATGCCAATTGTTGGACATTTCTTGACGGTGAGGCTTTCTCACTTGCATTTTCTGACCTTAAATTCGGATTCTTAAAAGTAAAATATCAGACATAAATTACACACAAATTTAAACAGATAAAAGTATGCCATTAAAGCTCCAAACGAAATCAGAAAGAATTGAAAATTCAGCCATAAAGACCATGGCCTTTTTTACACCATTTCCTCAAACCTGATTTTAACAATCCTAATCCCGGTAATCCAAACCGAATAATACCCCTGACAAATCTACATTGAATTTTGCAAAATCTAAGTTCTCTCGCCTATAATTCTCTTAGCAGGCTGGATGTGTTGGATTTATTTAGAAATCCCTGAATAGGACCGTTTAATCGAATCAATGGCCAAAATAACAAAATGCGGAAATTATACCTTGCTCCATTGCTCATGTTAATCTGTCCACCACGTAATGCTCTTACTGCAGATGAATCTGCCGTGATCCAAGGATTCACGACCTTCCACCAATTGTTGATGCATCCCATGAGCAGATTCAACAATTCACTGCTTTACCCGATGGAGAGGCTAGACAGTGTGGGCTTTATAAAAAATTTGGCACTCCCTCCCTTTTTTGTATGTATGGAGGACGGCTATGTGTGTGTGTTGAGGAGGTGTAAACCCTCCTCCTTTATATAGAGGGAGAAAGGAATAATCCTCATGGGTATAGGGTTCAGAGTTTTGTTTGAAACCAAACTCTCTTCCTTTATGGATAGTGATTTCCTTATCCCAAATACCTGAGGATATACTTGATATTATCATAAGATATCTTTATCCATTATCAAATATTATTTAATAATAAATATTATTATCTAATATTTAATATTAAATATTATTTAATATTTTAATTTATGTACCAACATTTATCTACTAGCCACACGTGTGTTGTCGTCCTTCGAGGACCACACGTCGTACATTTTATGGTCGTTGCACTTTAAGCCCATCCATCGTGGTCTCTCACCATATGACTTTCTACATATTCGAGGTTTCCATTTTAGACCATACTATATATCCACGAATATAGTGATGATCACTTAGCATGTGGATATTATATGTAATAATTAATATTATTACGTGACATATGTGACATATAACATTATCATACATAACGTCCATCTTATGATTAATATATGTATACTTAATCAACGTGATGCGTATTACACGTATCTCGAATTAATCCCAACAATCTGCTATTTGGACTATGTATGTATCTTAAAGATTATATGTCATCATTTTGAGCTCGTTTACTGTATGTCCCTTAGTGTGTCTTACCTTTTCTGGTCAATCAGCAAATGTTAGCAAAAGACTTAAGCCGCACGCCGCCACATTGAATTAGTGACTTGTCTCTCTTAAATCATGATACTAAAATTCCATGAATGACATGGATACTGCAATGGATATGTAGTGTGGAATTAATATGCTAGGTGATCGTACATATTTAATTACAACTTGGCCTTACCTTAGCGAGATCAATAGAATTCAGAATGTATGCCATAACTGCTTAATGTACATTATTTTTGTCACAAAAACTTTAATACAACCAAAATGTACATTATACTGTTTGTCTGAAATAAACAACTTTCTTGAGCATAATAAAACATAAACCTCTCAGACTCCCATTAGGATAAAACATCCTCAACCGAACAAGACTCATATGGCTAACATGCTTGTGAAACACTACGGGTTCCATGGCCTTAGTAAAAGGATCGGCCACCATGGAGTCCGTATTAATATGCTCAATTCTGATCATACCACTCTGAACTCTTTCTTTAACAGCCAGATACTCTATCTCTATATATCTCGCTTTAGATGAACTCTAGTTGTTATCCGAATATAGCACCGCAGCATTACTGTCACAATAAATCCTCATTGAAGACGAGATAGTCTTCATTACTCACATCCCTGTGACAAAATTGCGAAGTCATATCACCTGATCGGATGCGTAGAAGGATGCTACGAATTTTTCCTCCATAGTGGAAGACGCCAATAAGGTCTGTTTCACGTTTTTCCACGAGATCACACCTCCAGCTAGGGTAAACACATAGCCTGAGGTCGATTTCATGCTATCCTGGCATCCAGCAAAATTAGAATTTGTATATCTAGTGATCTCTAACTCATCAGATCTCCGATATGTCAGTACGTGTTGCTTCGTTCCTTGTAAATATCTTAGCACCCTTTTTTGCTGCGGTCTA
>AP025073.1:16137339-16185090 GCA_036186865.1 Eustoma russellianum | reverse complement strand
TTAAAGCGGTTACAAACTGAATTCTGGAATGACCAATTTCACTATAAAATTTATTGTGACCAAACCTTAAGTCCTTTTTTGGTAATTCTAACTCTCCAGCTTAATAAAACACGTTGGACTAGAATCTTACCAAAATTTAGCCCAATTGCATTTTTCTAAGGTCCAATTCTAGATCATGCAACACACCACACTAATTCTTCCAGTCCAGCGAATTTCGGCCTGACCCATTTTACTAGAAAATTCATTAAAACTAAACTGTAACCCATTTTGTCAACATTCCAACTCTCACCTTTACCTCATTCATAGGGTTAGTGTCATACCGAAAATTAGCTAATTTGCGTACTTCTAAGGTCCATTTCTAGGCTACTCAACGAGTTACTTAAATTCTGTCCAGTACAGTATTCTCAGCAGGACCAACTTTACTAGGAAATTTATTAAAAATAAACCGTAGCTCCTTTTAATGAAATTCCAGCTCTCCCATCTAATATACACGTAAAACTAGTGTCACGCCAAAAATCAACTAAATTGAAAGTTCCTAAGGTCTCTTTTCAGGTCTCACAAAACAGCCCAAATTTCTGTCCTGTTCCAGTAAATTTCCTAGTTTGTCATATTTCCTTCCTAAATGACCTTAACTTGCATTTTTGTCATAAACACTTAATTAAGCATCAAACTTACTCTTTTTATAGGAAATCTACAGGTTCAACATGCTACAAACATCACATGAAAATCCCTTACCAAACAGTTTATACACCCCAATACATCATCCTTTGGCCAACATACCACATTCATACTAAAACAACACTCGTAACGATTTTGGGTGCACACGCACCCTAGTCACCACATCCCCTTTTTCGGTGCATGCAAGACAAAATGATGTACCCAAGTACATGTTAAGCTTAACACTCACAAGAGCATAACCGTGTCTCCACTCTACCACATAAGTTGTCATTTTCATGAAAAATCACTCTTACTTCCTTCACCCTCTCCACCGTGTGCCCTTTTCATGGAAAAGAAAAGATCTTTAACATGTTCAACATAGATTAACATATAATGGTGCATAAAAACCACAAAGATTCCATCTTTAAGCAAGGATACACACCTGCACACCATTTGGCCCCTAGGCCGAAAGTTTAGGCATCAAAACTTAGCACATGACAACTAAGATTAAGTCTTAAGTTCATCTAGCCATTCATGCAAACACTCTCACATTCAAGCCACAAAGAGTATAGTGTACTTGCCCTCTTGCTTACTCTTCTTGAAAATGTATGGAAAGTTGGAACCTTTCTTCTCTTCTATGCGTGCATCCCACGGTTTTGGGGAGAAGAAGAGGTCAATAGTTAGTTAATTTTCTTCAAATAAAAGATATATATTTCGTAAGGGTTACATGAACTTACCAAAATGAAGCTTGAGTAGTATTTGACCCTCTCTCAAAACTAGGATCCTCAAAAGCTTGAGATTCTTGAGCCTAGTGACCGTTGAAGGTCACGGTTTAGGGCAAAAGATAAGAGAGTTTTCAAGCTAAGCGAAATGTAAAAATGCCCCTTGAATAGTTGAGTATTTACTTACCTAATTTCCTCTTGAGCTTGTATGAATCTTAGGCCTCCTTGTATGCTCTTGGCCGTGTGGTTTAAGGAAAGAGGAAGAGAATGCACTTCTCTTGCACTAGAAGTTCTTTGGAGTGTTTTGAAAAGCCTAGAGAATTCTCAAGTGTGGTTGGAGAGAATTCTTTCTTTCTTTTGGCTATGTTGTAGTCGTTGGGGTGTAAAGGGAGGGTTTAGAGTTTACCATAAGTATTAACCTTGATTACTTTAGTAAATCAAGGTTAAGTTAGTACTAACCTTGGTTACTTTATTCCAACTATGGTTACTTTGGAGCTAACCCAAGTTACTTTATCCAATCATGGTTAACTTAACCTTGGTTTAAGTGAAAAAGTAAGCATGGTAAGATTTAAAAATCCTCCATGGTTAGCCATTAAGTGGCCGGCTGGTTGGGGGTCTTTAATGACCCAAACCATACTTTATCCCCTTTTAAGAGTTGTTTTATTTAATTTTTTTTAGTTTCTTTTTCCTTTTTCTTTCTCTTAAAATAACTAATTTGGCAAATGTTGAAGCCCTCTTTGGGCTAAGGGCCGAAATAAATGGGAAAAGAAATTTTTGGGTTGCAACCAAATCCTCTTGCTATTACCCACATGTTCTGAGGGCTTATTATCTTACTTAGAAGATGGCCCTAACAATCTTAAGAAATTCAATTGGGGCCTTCCCTAACCTTGGGGCCGAAACCTTCCAAGCTCTTGGGGGTGAATTGGTCCTCTCCTCATGGTCCAATATTCTTGCTCGAATAACATATACGTATATTACTTCTCGTAAACGTAATCTATAATAATAATACTCATCGGCTCAATATGTGGCGCCCCGCACCCCGGCCCCACCAAAGTCGGTGCATCCGCCGTACTTCACTAAGGAGAGTACTAGGCTTTCATCCATACGTGTCGAGATCCATGATATAAATGCATGGATTTTAGTGCTTACATGTAAGTAAGCAAAACCGTGGCAGAATTTAAAACTTTAAATCAAAAACATCATCACAACCATTCCAAGTTTACAACCCACATCAAATGTATCAGAAAGTGACAAAAGCCAATTGTTTTCCATCTCAATTACATAAATCAGTCATCCCTTAGAGCTGGCAAGTCCAGTCTCCTAAATCTGTCCATCCTTTACTGCACTCACAGGTATGGAACCCTAGGCTCGTCCTCGATCCATTCTACTTTATCTCCTGCAACTTCTGGGAGGAAAATAGAGTGGTGAGTGACAACGTCACCAGCAAGTATACTATAATAATCGAGGGTTAAATGGAAAATGCGAACAAGAACCGAACCCCAAAATTTTCGGTTTAGAAGCATACCTGTCCTCCGTCCAATACTCGATAGGGATCATCACTTAATGTAGCAAGATCATAACTTAAGTAAAATCATTACTCAAAGCAAAATATAACATTAAAAGACTGTAACTCGTATTGATGAATAACACAACAAGGATCATCACTTAAGGATGTCATACTTAGGGTCTACGAGGTCATCACAACTTAAATATCATGTGTCACTACACAAAGACTTATTGAATGTAACATGCATGCATATGTACATGTGATGCATCATGATAAAAATGAGAATATGATCTTTTCATGCTCTTCTTTCAAATCATCATCGTCATAAAACAATAGAGTGTTCAGATCTATCTTCCCGGATCTGAGGCGGTAACGTCTCCCCTTCAAATCTATTATTCCCGGATTCGGAACGGTAACGTCATCTTCTTGTCGGGTCTATTCTTCCGGGCCCGAACGGTCATCCTCAGGCCTATTATCTCTGGGCCTGAACGGTCATACTGTCAGATCACTTAACCCGGATCTGAGCGGGTTCTTACTGGCCAAGTTCATACTCACACACGGTACCGGTGGGGAAGCGTTCTTTTAAAACAAAAATCATCGTTTTTGAAAACGCTTTTCATCTTTCTTTCACATAAAGTCATGCCGTAGATCATGTAAGTGACGATGATGCAATGTATGACATGCACTACGCGACTCGTGAATACATACATCATAACATGCATACACGGACTTGTCTTTTATGCTCGCATTCTGTTCATGCAGCCTCATGCTCATCAATTCGTGCTCATATTCATAAACCCATGCCATACATACGCATAATGAAGGCTTAGTCACATGCTATAAAAATTTCATAACATTCCGAAATGTCTAATGACCTCAAAACATCATACTATCATCAAAAGCACTGCTGAAATCAGCAGGCAGTACCGCCTTATCTCAGTTTTGTGGGTCATAAAACCTCATTCATTTTGATCCATCACCTGGAAAACATAGCTAATTCACCAAGGAACAACATTCATAAGGCTAAACATCACTTTCAAGCCTAAATGATCAAGATCGAAGCCTTACAACTTAAGACATTAAACTGTCCTATTTTTCAGTTTTGTACTACTAACTTCAACTCAATTGTTAACCTTCAAAATGGTGGTTTTATGCTGGTTTATTTACATGAACATGTACATCTATGCCTTAAGTAATTACCATAAAATTTCAAATGCAATCCAATAGACTTAAAGGGGCCATCTAATTACTTTCCCAAACTGGATACATGCAGAAACTGGAATGACCAGTCGTATCACGAAATGAATTGTGACCAAACCACAAATCCTTTTTCCAAAATTCCAACTCAAAGATGTCATAAACACATCAAGATATCATCATACCAAAAATCAGCTCATTTGCACATTCATAGGGTTCATTTTCAGGTCACACAACTTACTACTCAAAACTGTCCTGTTCCAGCATCTCTATTTGAGCAGTTTTACCAAGAACTTCACTAAAATTCCAACTCACACATTTCATAAACATATAAGGCTATCATCATACCAAAAATTAGCCCATTTGAACACTCCTAAGGTTCATATTCAGGTCGTACAACATGCGACATAAATCTGTCCAGCTCCAGTAATTCTGTTTGACCAACTCTTACTAAAAATTTCATTAAGGACAAACCACACCTCCTTTTAATGAAATTCCAACGCTCACATATAATATACGCATAAAACTAATGTCACACCAAAAATCAACGGAATTGAGAGTTCTTAAGGTTCCTATTCAGGTCTCACAAAATAGCCCAATTTCTGTCCAGTTCCAGTAAATTTTCCTAGTGGTCATATATCCGTCCTAAGTGTCCTTAGTTTACATTTTTGTCACAAACACTTAAAATAAGCGTCAAACTTACTCTTTTTATAGAGAATTTACAGGCTCAACTTGCTACAACACCACATGCAAATCCCTCATAAAACAGTTCGTACACCTCTATACATCATTCTTTGGCTCACATGCACATTCCTACTAATACAACACTTAGCAACAACTTTGGGTGCACATGCACCCTTCACCAACAGCTCCATTTTCGGTGCATGCAAGAAAAATAATGTATTCAAGAGCATGTAAAACATAACACACAACGAGAGCAAAACTTGTCTCCATCTTTCCACTAAGTTATCATTTTTCATGCAAAATCACCCTTATTCCCATCATCCCCTTCCACCGTGAACCCCCATCATAGAAAAGAGAAAATCTTTGACATGTCCATCTTAGATTAACACATAATAAAACATATAATCCTCAAAGATCACATCTTTGGAACAAGATCTCCCACCTACACCCCAAATGACCCTAGGCCGAAGGTTATAGCATCAAAACTTAACATAGTACAACTAAGATTAGATCTTAAGTATATCTAGCCATTCATGCACACACTTTCGCATTCAAGCCACAAAAAGTATAGTGTACTTGCCTTCTTTGCTTACTCTTCTTGGAGAGGTGTAGAAAAAGTTGAAATCTTTCTCTTCTCTATGCATGCGTTCCCACGTTGGTGAAGAGAAAGAAAGGAGCAAGGTTAGTTTACATTTTCAACTAAATATACTCTTAGAAAAAAAACTAGATGACTTACCAAAAGGAGCTTGAGTGGTATCCAAGCTTCTCTAGCTTAGAATCCTTAAAAGCTTGAGACTTGAGCCTAATGACCATTGAAGGTCACGGTTAAGAGAGATAGCACCATACGTTTCATCCTTATGAAGATGTAAACATTTCCTCAAGAGACTAAGAACCTTACCTAATATCTCTTAATTTTTGGAAGAACCTAGACTTCCTTGCTTGTCTCCTTGGCCGAATGCTTTGAAGGAAAGGGAAGAGATAGAGCTCTCTTGCACTTGAAGTTCTTGAGTAGTTTAAGAGGTTTCAAGTGTGATATTGTAGGGAACACTTTTTCTTTTTGGCTAGGTTTAGCCGTTGGAGAGGGGGGGGGGTAAAAGGGAGGGGTGAAGATCTTACCATAGTATGGTTAATGGATTAACCTTGATTTACCTTTTAACCTTGGTTACTTTTAGCTAACCAAGGTTACTTTTTCACTAACCTTGGTTACTTTTTCTTAACCTTAGTTACTTGAACCTTGGTTAGGTCACCATTAACTATAGTAGAGTAACACTCTCTTAATTGGCCTCCCCCCTTAATTAATCGGCGGATGGGGTCTTTAATGACCCCAACCATGCCTAATTCAATTCTTTAACTTGTTCCTTTTTCTTTATGGTCATTTATCTATTCCATATGTTTATTTGCATAATTGTGATTTAGGAAAATGTTTTGTGCCTTCCTTGGACTGTTGGCCGAAATCTTATAGGGTCTTGGGCGAAAATTGGGTCCTTTCCCCATGGTCCAATATTCACTCTCAAATACTATATGCATATTGTTACTATCCGAAATGAAATTTATAGTAGTAGTCATCGATTCAAATACATTGTAATAAATCATGTGTAAAAAAAAGATCCCCTATTGGGTTACAACACAATAAATTATAATTGAAATCTTATCTTGTCACATATTCTCTTAAATAGATCATAGGTACAAAAGGATTCCCTATTGGGTTACAACAAACGTACTACCGACACGTTATATATTTTACATACGTACGTTAACGTCACACCACTATACTTAACTCATATTTATGAGTATATTCAGGTCTTATATCATATGATATAAGTCATGGTGATGACAAATTTATTACGACACGTTAAAAGGTTCTAAACCGAAAATTGTCGTATCGGACGAATACCGAAACTTCGCCAACGTGTCACGTACTTGCCATAAATAGATGGCCAGCCCCTACACTTCAAAAATGGCCACAAATTTCGTGGCTTACATGGCATGTGCAGCCATAAAATCATTCCATGTTGGCACACACAAATCACCCTCAATTAAGGCCAAATTGTGGAAATTCCAAAATTCAATTTTGACATATGTTTTGGGCGCCACTTTAAGATCAGGCTATGAGCTGAATATTAAAGTTTAATTTATGTATATTATGTGTAACATAATATATATAACATGTGCAAAAAGTTGGAATTTAATTAGAGAAAAATCGGGTAATCGATAAACGTCGAAAATTCGGTTTTCTACGTACACGAGACATGGAACATTTTTGGCATGGCATATAACATGTATCTAGACACTTTTTACATATTTCATACATCTCAAAGTGTTCTAGAAAATTCAATTAAGGGCTGATTGGAATATACCATGTGTGTATAATTAAATGTGCACTATTTTACAAAGTTTGAAAAAATGAAATTCAGCACATGTATGATCATGTCACACTCCTATACCAGCCATGTTGGAGCATATGTGGAGCTTTGTTGGCATCTTGATTGGCCAAGAATAAAGCATACTATGTTGGTGACATAAAGAAAGGAACTATAAAAGGTAACATTTCAAATCTTGTCACATTTGTGACACATGCTGAAAATTCAGCATGTGTAGTACATAGGCTGGCCGAATTTGTCAAGTAAATGAGCCATATTTTACTATCTTGAATTATGTGAATTAACTGAGAGATGTTATGGAAGTATTTTGAATATATTATGGAATTAAAATGGTGATATCTTTGAATATCACACATGCTGAAAATTTCAGCATGTGTGTAATGTATGTTGGCCGAAATTTAGTCACTATTAGTGATCAAAATTTTATTCCAAAAAAGATAAGAATGTCTTGTACTAAATGGTGATTGATTTCTTGGATTAAATCAAAGTAAACTTGGCAATATTTTGAATGAAATGCAAATGTTACACATGCTGAAATTTTAGCATGTGGAGAGAATGTTATGGCCGATTTTCATAAGGCAAATTGGAGTTATTTGTCTAGCTAATTATGTGGGATGATTTTGTGAATTATGGTAATAAGTTCATGGCTAATTTGCACATGGTTTTTGAGGTTTAATTTCAGATTTATCTAGTCATCAAGTGATGACAACATCCATCCAATCAATGAGTGCCAAGTAAGTAAGAGCTTAATGATCTTCCAATGAGGAGGTGCCAAGTAAGCAAGACAATGTCACAATGATGCAATACACTCTTCCAAGGACCTATAAGATAATTTTCAAGAGGAAAAAGGCATCATAGTGGGCGGCCAATCTTGGATAAAAAGGAAAGAAGAGAGAAAACAAAAGACAAGAACAAGAGTTGCAAATTCAAGATCAAAAACGTTTTATACCTTCTTCCTTCTACCTTTCTTTCTTTCTTCTCTCTAAAAGCCTATTGTACTCATATTCATATACTTGAATAGGCTTCATATAGATCACCACATATTCTTTTCATTGTTGTAAAAGATTGATCAAGGTGTGATCAATCTTGCACTTGCAAGGTGGTGGTGTTCGTGTGCATTGTATTCTCATACAAGGTTTGTAAAGGGTTGGAGTTGGTGTGTAACTCCATCAACCCTGTGGTAAGGTGTTCTTTGTTGTGTGATTAGTGCTAACTGAGGAAGGTGTCCTCAAAGACTGGAGTAGGTTGTTTATAACCGAACCAGTATCAAATTCCTGGTGATATTTACTTTTTGCACTTACTTTCAGTTTCAGCACTGTTTATCGTTTTTGATCACGTTGGTAAAAATATTAAACGAATTTCAAAAATCACGAAACTTTCTAGAGTTACAGACACACATTTTACGGTCTTTTGGTGCAAGTTTCAACCCTTTTGGACAAGTATAAGTCATCCGAACGTCCAAAGTTCTGAGACTAGTGCAGTCTGATTTTCAGGCTTACAAAGGTTGAGACTTTGATCGTATTTGACTAACTTCCCAAAAGAATTTTCAAAACTGTTTCAACCGATTTAAATACAACTAATAAGGGGTAAGTCTTTAAATTTTCAGAACATTTGGAGTTACGTACAAATAGGAATAAAATTTTCAAATAAGACTACCGTTTCTGGCAGATTTGCGCAATCTGACCACTAACAATTTTTAAAGGGGTTAGAGGTTGAATTTTAATCTGAACTTTTTAGGAGATACTTAGAACATCTAAGGCTAAGTTCTATCCAAATTTCAGAATTTTTGAAGACCTACAACCCAGTTTTCAAAACATTTTAAAACTGGTCCTGAAAACAGAAACTGTTTTTTGAAGTTGAGTTCTTGGTTTAAAACTATTTTAAAAACCACATTTTCCGCACCAACTATTCAACCCCCCCCCCTCTTCTAGTGGTGCCTTGTAGATCCTACATGACTATGACTGTTCAGGATCGGAAAGAATAGACCTGATTATGACGATTATGACCGTACAGGCCCAGAGAGAATAGACCTGATGACTATGATTGATGATATGACCGTTTTCGGATCCGGAAATAATAAATTCGAAGGAATGAGCATGACTGCCTCAGATCCGGATATAATAGATCTGAACACTCTCTTGTTTTTATTGACGATGATGTTTTGAAAGAAAGAATGAACGAATTTGTCCTTATTTTATCATACGGCATCACACGTGCATATTCATACATGTTGTATTTAATGGCTATTCGTATGTTTGCTACTCAGACTAGTATGTTATGACTTGATATCCCCTAAGTTATGATTTTAATGTTATGCCGTATAAGTTATGATCTTGTTACTAATGGATATTGGATGGATAATCAGGTATGTTACAAAACCAAAATTTTGGGGTTTTGGTTCTTGTGTGTACTTTCCATTTAATTCATGATTATTTATGGTTTACTTGCTGGTGACGTTGTCACTCACCCCTTATTTTTCCTTCCAGAACCCGTAGGAAATAGGGTTGAGTGGATCGAGGATGAGCCTAGGGTTCCCTATCAGTAGAAGAGCGAAAGAAGGACGGCTTAAGGGTTATTGTTATGATGGTCATGTTTGATGGACTTTTTATGAACTTATGTTGGGAATACTGATTTTCGGATTTCCTCATTTTGCGAACATGTTTGTAAGACTTATGACGGATGTTTAGACTCTTTTTCTTAAAAAGTTTTTATTCTGCCTCGGTTTTGCTTACCTATTGATATGTAAGCAGGAAGGTCCACATATTTCGTTATGGACTACGACATGTTATGGATTGATGTCTGGTGCTCTCCGTAGTGAAGTACGGCGGGCGCACCGTATCCGGCTAGGCCGGGGTGCGGGACGCTACAGGTGGTATCAGAGCCGAGGCCCTAGATCCGGGCAGAATATAGAATTAAGTTATGATTTTAGAAATCTAAGTTTGACCTTAGATCTAAGTCATGATCTTAGATGAGAGTTGACCTTAGAATGGGATGACATAGATTGGAAATTAGGGCTTTTGACCGAATGATAAAACCCTAATCGATGACATTTTATAAAAGTGTAATTGTATCATGTCTTCTTGCATGCCACTTAAAATTTCTATTGGATTACGAATTAAGTTTTGTCGCTTATCTGGATATTTGTACATTGAGTAAAATCCCGACGCTCTGTGGTGCAGATGGCATCACGATTCGGTAAACTGACATCATCACTGTCACCTCCGGGAAGCAGTGAATTTTACTATCAGCAACTAGTGAGAGCACATGTTCCGAGATTTGGTGGGGAGTCTAGCCCGGAGGAGGCAGAAAAATGGTTAAACGAAGTCAAAAGTAACTTATTGTTGGTACAGGTGCCGGATGAAATAAAGGCACGAATTGTCCGGCCATTTCTGATTGGTAACGCCAGCCAGTGGTGGAGGACCAGTATCCAGCCACTGCCCTGACCGGTAACTTGGGCAAAATTTCTAGGAGAATTTTGTGAGTTCTTTCTCTCTCCGGACTTGATCATGAGGAGGATTGAGGAATTTGATGCATTAAGACAAGAGCCAGACACTACTATCTCAGAGTACGCTCATCGGTTCACCATATTGGGACAATACATTCCTTTGATTATGGAAGATGGAAAGTAGAAGGTGATCAGATTCATGCGCAGTTTAGACCCCCAGGTCAAGATTCGGTTGGTCAAGGCATATTCAAGAACTTTTGATGAATTATTGGAGGACTGCAATAGAGCGGAACGTGATAATAAGATAATGGAGGAACGAAATAAGAGATTTAATGAGCGTAATAAGAAACGAGGTAGAAGGTGGCAGCCATATTCATATAGGACTAACAACAAGACCAACAGAAACACCAATCTAGACCGAAGAATGATTGATCCGGGGATCTTCGAAACATCCAAGCCCTGAACAGGTAGATCTGACTATCCAATTTAAATATAAAGTACTTATGTTCTACTTTACTTATTTTCCCAAGTATGAATGGTCATAGAACGGTGTATAAGGAACCCTAAGAAAGATTTCTACGTAACCAATGGTATGTGGATAGGGGAAGACAACTGAAGTAGCGCAACCGAAGCTTAAAGGCTAGAAAACGTTACAGAATGTTAGGGTCCTCAATAGTCAGGTAAGTACCTGGATAAATAGAGCTCAACAAGACTACAATAAATAATAGTACCGTTACTTAAGACCGATGAGTTAGTTGATCAACTTTGGGTGAACAGTAATACCTTTATTCATTTCATGCCTTGAAAGAAAAATCACAGATTTTATAGGGAACGAGGAATATTTGAAATGTCAGGGACATAATTTTTAAAGCAGGAACAACAATTCTAGTTCGATTGTTACGAGATGGACGAACTGGGAATACCGATGAAGGATTGGGTTCACCAGGCTACGAAGGTACATTATCAGATAAATATACATGTCATCGTATATGGAAGTTATTCGAATGTGGTTATGTACATTATTAACCCTAGAATGAATATTGTTATCGCTACATAGAATCAAGATTAGAGGTGCTTAAGATAAGAGATGGGCTGTGATAATGCTTATAGAGAATAAAGGATAAGTCCTGACGTAACCTTTAAGATATGCTGAACAGAGCGGTTCCAAGGGGATTAAATAGATATTTTATTTGATCTTATGTATCAGAAGGCGAGGACAGAGAATCGAAGACCTACTAGATTGTTATAAACCTTCTTAAGTTCTGGGTGGAAAGGGGATTACGTCCCTATAGATTTTACGACCAACCTACCAAGGGCAAAACAGACAGGATGCCAGTAGGGCCATCGTAGTTGTTCGATGAAATCCGCCCATTCTCTGGCCTCTTGCAAAGCATTGTAGGGTAGAGGAAGTGGCCATGATAGGAGCAGAGTTAGGATTAACGAAAACGACGACCACGGAAATTCCCGACAAGAAAGAAAATGATTCTTAAAAGCACCACTGATGAAACCTGTTGTACCCCAACGACAATGTACTCGAAACTATGACTAAGTGACGTAATGAAAACAATGATTCCTTCAAGTGCATGTTATTTAAGTCAACTTAGCATTTCTTTACTAAAATACTTTTGAGATGGATACTAAATAATTATATAAAGGGATGTCACAAGGTATTGTAATACCTTGTGAATTTCGTCCAAGAGGCCTTGATCAACCATGGAACAATTTCGTTATATAAGAATGCAAGCATAATTGTTTCTCACAAAAACAAGATTAAAATCATAATTTGATAAAATAAATAACATTATAAATTATATAAGAATGGAATAGGATAAATGTGAAAAGACCAAATAACCCCCAAAGACCCCCAATTTTCGGCCATACCTCCCAAGGATTCTAGAATCCTCCACAATTGTCTACACAATTCTCAGATTAATTAATTAAATAATAATTAAAATATAAAATTAGCATGCATGCAAAATAAAACAATAAAATAATGAGGCATGCAAAATAAGCATGCAAAAAGACAAGAAAAAGAAGCTATCTTGTAAGATAAAGCTTCAAGCTACCTAGGCCCCTATTTTTCTCCCCCTTAACCGAAATTGAGTCCACATTCCTCCCCTAATTCTTTTTAAAACCTTCCAAGACGCTCCATTGTCTCCATCTTGGAATCTTTTAACAAGCTTTCCTTTAAGACAACTTTAAGCAAACTTCATCTCCCTCCACACTAATCTCTCATGATTTACTTAAAGAATTAGTGGCTTGAATGGTTAGAAGTTCCTAAGATGTGACCTTTAGTTGAATATATTAAGTTCAAGATTGTATCTTAGTGATTTCATAAGAACAATGCCTTGCATGTGGTTTATTCTTTCAAAGATGGAATCTTTTCTTACATGCAATATGTTATAAGGCTGTTTTGGGACGAGTTAAGGTTCAACTAAGTGGCCCTAGGCAAGGATGTCTCTTGGATGAAATTTAAGAATCATCAAAGTGACATGCAAATGCTATATGTAATTTTACAAGTTTACATTGTAGGATTTAAGATGAACTAGCATGTGAATGTGTTGCATATCCAAACAAATGTTGTAAACTTTGTGTGTGACACCTCATAACTTTCGGCCACAGAGGTGAAGGTGATGGTAAGTCTAGCTTCAAGAAAGAACACTTGTTTTGGAGCAATTATGATACTTGTTATGCTCAAACTACAAACTATTTTGGCATGATGCAAAGGTGACCCAACAAAAAGAATGAAATCTGAATTTTCATGGGAAAAAGGTGTATGTGGTGACCAATAAGCTATTCCATAAGAATAAGACAAATTGTGGATATTTGACATGAAAGAATGGCAAAACATCAAACCACTGGAACTGGGCAGAATGGAACAACGTTTTTAATAGCTTAAAAAGGGATCTTGTAGACCTTCAGTACAGCTTATTTTTGGTACAAAGTTAGCCTCGTAGTAAATATGAGAGTTGGAATTTCGATAAAATAAGCTACGGATTATTTTTAATAAAATATTTGGTGAAACTGCTCAGGCTGGAAATTCTGGAACTTGGCAGAATTGTATAACGGATTGAGTGGCTTCAAAATGGATTTTGTAGATGTCCAATAAAGCTGATTTTTGGTATGGTGACAACCTTAGGTGTGTAGTAAATATGAAAATTGGAATTTTGGTAATATGAGTTATGAATTATTTTTAAGGAATTATTTGGTAAAACTGTTCCAGCTGAAATCACTGGAACAGGGCAGAAATGAGTAACGTGTTGTTTGGCTCAAAACTGGACCTTAGGAACATGAAAATGGGCTAATTTTCGGTAGGATGCTAGTTTCACATGTTTATGACATGTGTGAGTTGGAATTTTGGAAAAAGAAATCATGGTTTTTCCACAATTGAATTTTTAGTAAAATGGGTCAGTCAAGTTTCAGCACATGACCCATTTCAGAAAAATAATTAAATGAGCCTTTTATGGTTATTGGATTGATCTGGAAATTTTATGACAATCACCTAAGACATAAAGAGTAAGATCATGCAATTTAATCAAGTTGGTCTTAACGTTTTGATGGGTAATTATGGACATGAAGTTGATGTACTAAAACTGGAATTTGGGCTGAACAGAGGATCAATTTAAGAAGGCCCACTTTTGAAAGATTTGGATATATATACGGTTTGGGCTTATGGGGGTTATGCCTTAGAGAGTTTATTATACTTTCCAAGTTGTGGTCCAAATAATTAAGGTTTTAAAGGTTTAAAAAGGTTAACTTAGCCGCCTATGAATATAACGTAGGAATTTGAGAATTCTTAGTTCCGAAACCATGCATGTTGACATGTTACACGGAAATTTCACGTCATGACTTGCATTGCATATCACTACATGTATCATGCATGATCATATGCCACGTGAACCTGGTTTTATGAATTTTACTTATGCAGGCAAGTCTTACAAGTAACTATGTTTTCGGTATGCATAAAAGTTTTATGGTCCCATGTTTTAAAGAAAGCTTTATGATTCATTTGCCAGCCAAGCATGCGACTAACCCGACTCCAGACCCGGGTTTAATTGGTCTGTTAACATGATATGTTCTGGACCCGTTCAGATCCGGGGTTAATTGATCTGATACATGTTCTGGACCCGTTCAGATCCGAGGTTAATTGATCTGATACATGTTCTGGACCCGTCCCAGACCCAGGGTTAATTGGTCTGTTGATATGTTCTGGACCCGTTCAGATCCGGGGTTAATTGATCTGACACTCCGTTTTTCCGACATGTTATTTTATGGGACCAAAATGAAGTTTTGACACAACATGACATCATGCATTGCATTTTGCATAACTCACGAGCATGCTGACATGTGATATGTTACAGTTAATGATTAATAAGATGTTATTGGTATAGCTTTACGTAGAGTTATGCTTAGGCTATATCGTCAAGCAAGTTCAGGACTAAAGGTCAGGTATGAATTATTATTTGAGGTTCTTGGGCTATTACATTCATGTTATAATTCTTTATGTATATCATGGTAGTTTATTGTATTCTTGATGGGTGATTTTTATCACTCACACTTTTATTTTTCCCCAGAGCCAGCTAATGCTAAGATTGAGTGGATCGAGGATGAGCCGAGGATACCATATCCGTAGGCGAGGAAATCTAAAGGAAGCAAGGCTTAAGGACTTTTGTGCAGCCAAGATGTTTGTATTATGAACAATGTTTGAACTCTTTGAATTTCGGTTATGTCATTTTATGGGACTACTACTTTGGGGAACTTAGTATTTTCGTAATGCATGTTTATTTCGAAAAGTTTTAATTCTGCCTAAATTTTTGTTGTAACCGTAGAAAATGGAAAGAGAAAGAAAAAAAATAATAAAATATAATAATTTAATTGATTAAATAGAATTTATTATTTTAAAAAAGAATATTAATTAATTAAATAGAATTTATTATTTACAATTAATTAAATCCTAATTAACTACCCATAACTCCCCCTCCCACAAATCACTCCCCACTACCCTATAACTTCCTCCCCACTCCCTAAATTCTAGTTTTTCCCCAATTAAATTTCCCACCCCAACTACCCCTGCAGCCATCGGCTGCCACAACAACATAAAAAAAATGTGTGCAAGTGTGAGGATGCACAGAGAGAGGGACGCCAGTGAGGAGAAAGAGAAAGAAAGAGAAGAGAGAGAAAGAGAGAAGATAGAGAAGGATGATTAGCCACCCACATCACGTTCAATCCCTTGTTGACCAGTGGATTCCCATTCAAGAGGTAGGTTATCCTCCCCTCGGTCGGATTGCTTTGGACTCCCTCGCATTCTGTTTTGGAAATTATTTGATTATCACTGCATGTATATCTTTTATATGTTTATTATGATTTCTTTATGTTTTGGTATGTTTTGGTATGGAAATTTTGTGTTTGGCCTTAGATATAGATCACATAGCACGAAAATAGGTTGGAATGGATTCAGGACAACGAAAAACGCACCCAGAGGCTGCGCGTGTAGCACACGCACGGCTGCAGAGGGCGGCGCGTGTGGCCCACGCACGCCCCTGAGTGGCGCGTGCAAAACACGCGCTGGCGTGTCCAGCGCTGTTATGTTGGTTGCGATATAATGAGACAAACCCCACTGGTTTGTGGTAAATCAGAGTTAAAACGAAGAAGTTATGGATTTTTAAAGAAAAATAGGATTTAAAGAAATAAAGAGAAGGAATAAAGAAAAAAAAAGAAGGGTCAGAAGGGCTGCTGGCCTGCCTTCGGGTAGCAGGCCAGCCAGGCAGCGGCCTAGTAGCACAACAGCAGGGTGAGACGGCCCAAACAACAGTAAGGTGAATTTAAGGGGAAAAAAAATATAGATGGCTGGCCCTGGGCCAGCAGGCCAGCACATTTCATCCGGATTGGGCCGCGCAGATAAAGGGCCAAAACTGGAACATGGACGGGGCTTGTAAAAAAATTGGAGGCCTGAACTGTTTAAAAAAACATATATAAGAATAGTAAAGATAATAAATAAAGGAGAAAAAAGTATTACTTAATATAAAAATGAGAATCTCAGTACTTGAATAAAATAAGATACTGAATTATAAATTTAAAACAAAAAAATAATTGTGTGCCGTGAAAGAATATATATATGTATGTATATAAATAATAAAAAAAATAAATTAATGAATAGTATATAATATTTAATTCAATATTGATGTTATTTAATAAATAAGAAACTTAGAAACCCACTAAATAAATTAAAATAAATTGAAATATAAGAGATAAAATATAGTAGGGGAAGATAAAAATATTTAATTAAAATATTTAAGTGTTTGAAAGCCTAGGAAATATAAAATAAAGTGTAGAAACCTAAAATAAAGTCTAGAAAGATAAAATAACGGTAGAAGATAAAATACAGTAATGAACCCCACGCAACATAGGGTAACTACGCAATATAGGTAATACGCAACATAGAACGGAGCATGCAACATAGGACAACCAGAAGTGTGCAAGTGTGACGCATTCATGGCACGAGCATTGCATTTGGCCTATGAGCCGTGTGGCCTGACGAGGCGTGTGATGGGTGTTGGTAATAATGGTTACCTTCATCCGATAGGACCCGAGACATGCATAGCATAACATGGAAAAGAATAAACATAGCGTGTGATATTAAATGACTGCGTGTGACACGGAGATAGAAGTGCATGCATCATGAACTTGCGCATCACATTTATTATTGTTGTGATTATTTGTCTTGTTATTAAGTTGTTTCAGCGCTACGTTTTGGGATACGGATCGGGTCGGATATGTGTTATTTCCTTATTTATGCTTTATTTGCCTTATTATTTAATTGTTTATGCTTCATTGCTTTATTTATCTGCTCCATGCTTTATGTGCTCTATGTGTTACCCGACTCAGTATGTGACAGTCCCTTTTCGGGAGAGACGGGTAACCTACGAGTGACTCCCATCACTCACCCCCCCCCCACCACCCCTCCACAGGTAGCAGGATTAAGAGTATATATATTTATCGAGGATGAGACAGATTACGCGAGCTGGGACGAGTGAGCTGGACTCGAGAAGAGAGCTTGTTTCTGGGAATAGTCAGATATACCTCCACTTAGGTTTATATTTGATTTAGTATTTCATACTTGACTTAGCGGTTTCGTCAACCCTTATACTTAATTTCTACCCTGATGGATTTATTTTAATTGAGTTATTTATTTTTATTATCGTTTCCGCAAAAAAATTCTACGTCGGTTCTGACGTGCAAAGAAGTTTGATCGACGCGTTGTAGTCCTCTTAGTAGGCTACGGCGGGTGCACTGTTCCTGATGCTAGGGTTCGGAAGCGGGGCACTACAGGTGGTATCAGAGCCGAGGCTCCAGATCCGCCTCGGAGACGTAGGATTAACTAGATCACTTAGACATTAAGCTACGATCTTTTTATTAAAATGACGATTTTACCCTTAAGCAACAAAATAGGGTTAAGTGATGATCTTAGACTTAAGTTGTGATCGGGTTATGGGGAGCTTGAGAGTTCTTTCACTTGTTTTAGTTATTTACTATTTTACCCCTGGCCCTCTACTTACAACCCCTAAGCTGTTAAAAATTCCAAAAATACCCCTAACTTACCATGTATTTGAAATAAATATATTTTTGACCGTTCTAAAATCCAAAAAAAAATTCTCCCGACAAGACGTGAACAAGTCGGTAATGGAAGAAATTGTAGTGAGAACCACCAGAATCAGAGGATCATCCCCAAGCACTTAAAGACGCCATAGTTACCATGACCAACACTTTAGCACAGTAACACCAGCTGTTGAACTAGCATACACCACCTTCACCACCACATGCAGACCAGAGATTCTTCTATGATGTGATGTGGAGGAGTGGTGGCACAGCACAATTGACACCATCAATCACTTGGATCTGACCTCAGAATGAGTGCATGAGGTACTACATGCCAAGAGTACGATCTTCAAGACATGGCTCTAGACCCATGACAGAAATGTAGATTTGGATTATGATGTTAGAAATTAAATTACGATTTTACCCCTAAGTCACAGTCTTAGACATAAGTGATGATTTGAACATAAGCGAGGATCATGAACATATATACTGCTCTCAGTTATAAGCGGTGATCCTTAAATAAGTTACAATCTTAAACATAAGTAACGATTACGATTAAGAGATGATCTTGGAATTAAGTACTGAATGCAGTTATAAGTGTTGATTATACACTAAGCATGATTTTAGAAAAAAAAAAAGATATGATCTTAGCCTTAAGAAATGATTATACTAAGGACAATCCTAAAAGTAAGGGATGACCTTAGACTTAAGAAGACGATCAGTTACAAAACATATACACCTAGACTATCCCATACAATTCTACCTTATCTAAGTTGATCATAACACTTTAAGTCGTAATCTTAGTAACCCTAGTCTAATACTAGATAGTTAAATTGAATGCATTACAATGTTAACCAGAATACCCTACTGTGACCGTTATTGATGTATTAATAGGTCAGGCGATTTTGGGCTACTCCATCACAACAGCAGCAGCATGGGACTCGGTACCATTGGGGTAAAGTAAAACGGGCCCATATCCTTACTTAGACGGTAGCATCAGAGCAGCAGATTTAGGTCTCAATTGAGATAATAGCTACTAAGAAATGAATGATTACATTATGGTAGATACTAAGAGAAGATTTATAGAGAAATGATAGAAACTAAGTAACGATTCATAAGCAATTTAATGAGTAGCGTTTAGTAAGAGCATCATACAAAGGAATTTATAGTCTAGGGTTAAGATGTTGAAATTTAGAGTTATTAAGTAGGACAACGACATTAGTCTCATTAGAGATATTGATCGGTTGCAAAGAGCGTGATCGGCTATAACAAGTACATGGAAATAATGAAACTTACAAACTTTTATAGTTAAGTGTTGATTTATAGGAACGTCGAGTTACTGGACTTGAATTGAGTAGGCTTGAATTAGAATAGAGTGTGCATGAACAAGTAGTGGTTGTCTTCATATGAACTAGAATAAAATTAGTGGGTCAAATAACCAAGTAACGAGGTACAGTGGAGTAATGTGGCACGCGGAAGCATGGTGAATAAGTCGATCAATAATTAGCGTGCCATGCTAGGATTGGACCAATTTAAGTTAAAGATTTTATCGTGAGTAGGCAAACGTTAGACTTATAAGAAACTTTACATAGGAGAACTTATCCGGGGAAAAAAAAGAGATGACCTATAGAACTATACTAAATATTAGACAGATATATTTTCAATTAGATAAATATTTTATATAGGCACGTATACCAATGTATAACAAAAAATTTTAACAAGTACTTAAAAAAAATTCTGTCTACTGAAATCTCATTTCTCGATAGTCTACTAAACTTTACAAAACTAAATTCTTTTCTGCATTTGTATACCAATATAATGAAAATTTCAATTCTTCTGACAACCTTGAAAAGAAAAACTTTTAAACTACTGATGTTCTTCAAAAACAATATGTTTATACATATTCCTTACACAAGATTTCAAATTTTCGTTACATTACATCATATCAACATGCATGAATGCAGAAGCTAAATTCTTCCATACTTTTACTTCGTATTCATGGGGCAGTTAAGCTAACCAAATAGGTTCATTTCCCTGATCTTTTATCACAAATACATTTGGTGGAATCTTAGATACATGTCGTAAAAATTTCAGATTATTTCGATAATCATAAAGGGGCTCATTTACTTAATTTCTGAAATGGGTTAGATGCTGAAACTGATCTGACCTATTTTACCAAAAATTCAATTGCGGCAAATCCGTGATTCGTTTTTCAGAAATTCCAATTTGAACAAGTCATAAACATGTGGAACTAGTATCCTTCTGAAATTTATCCTATTTTCATATCTCTAAGTCCCCTTTCTGAGTCCATAAAGTCGTTACTAAACTTCAGGTTGGTTCTAGTGATTTCAGTTGAGCAGTTTGACTAATTAATTCATATAAAATAATCCAGAGCTTCTTTTACCAAAATTCCAGCTGGCGTGTTCACTAAACTCATAGGATTATTACCATGCCAAAACTCAGCTTTATTGGTCATCTACAAGGTCTCTTTTCAAACCAACTAAAAGAGGCTACAATTCTGCTCAGTTCCCGTTTTTCCAGTCTGACCATTCTTACCAAATATTTTATTAAAAATTAACCATAAATGATTTTACCGAAACTCCAACTCTCATCTCTGCTACACTCATAGGACTATCTCTGTGCCAAAAATCAGATTTATTGAAGGTCCAAAAGGTCCTCTTTTAATTCGCTGAAACTAGTGATCAATTCTGCCCAACTCCAGAATTTTCTTCTGGAGCAGTTTTACCGTATAATTTCTTAAAAATAATCCGTAACTGATTTTAATGAAATTCAAACTCTCACTTGGGATACACCCATAAGGCTAACTTTGTACCAAAAATTAGCATCATTGAAGGTCTGTAAGGTCAGTTCTTAAACCATCTAAAACGTCACTCTATTTTGTCCAATTCCAGTGGTTTGCTATTTTGTCAACTATCCAAGTCAAATATCCATGTTTTCACGCAATACTTTGGGCCGAAACTTGTGTGTTGCCTTAACCACATTTTACAACACATATTCAAACATGCATTCACATTCAAGAGTCATCTTAATCTAAACTTACCAACAACCTCATAAAGATCCTAGCTTTCACGTGTATTCTTTCCTTAGGAACCTTTTGTGTTACATTCACAAGTCAATCTTGTCTAGACCTACTTAGGTGAATCTTATTTCACTCTCGGTCAGCCTTATTTATTATAGCATATAGGAAAAAGACTTCATCTTTAAGGGAATAAATCACATGCAAGGCATTGTTCTTATGGAGTCACTAATATATAGTCTAAAACTTAAGATATTCAACTAAAGATTGAATCTTAAGAACCTCTAAGCATTCAAGTCACAAACTCTTTAAATAAATCATGAGAGATCATTGTATACTTGCCTCTTCAAGCTAAAGCTCTTGTCTTTGTTTGGTTATGGTGTGAGATGAGTTGAAATCCTTCTCCTTCCTTACCTTGAGCATACGGTTTTGATGGAATGAAAGGAAAAGATTCATGTTAGCTTCATTCTTCTCTAAAATAAGAATTTACTTAAGGAAACTTGGAACAAGACTTACCTAGATGTCTTCTTGAGTCTTGGAAGTGAAGTTGAACTTCTATCCTTCAAGAGTATAGGGCCAAAATATTGGTGAGAGTAGGAGGGAATTTTGCTAAGTGTTGCTTGTCTTTCTTGGGAAGAATTTTCTAGATGAATGTAGGGTGTAGTCTTGCAAGATTTAAAAATCTAGGAGATGGGGAGAGCTTGGCCGATTTTGGAGGGAGAATTGTGAGGTTTAGGGCTTTCTTGAGTGCTAATCAAGGTTAAGTTAGTATAACCTTGGTTACTTTATTCCAACTATGGTTACTTTTGGGCTAACCCAAGTTACTTTATCAAATCATGGTTATCTTAACCTTGGTTTAAGAGAAAAAGTAACCATGACAGGATTTAAAAATCCTCCATGGTTAATCATGTAGGGGCCGATTTTGGTTGGGGTCTTTATGACCTCAACCATACTACTTCTTTCTTTAATGAGTTGTCTTACTTGTTCCTTAAATGCATGTCTATTTTTTTTCTATTTATTCTTTGCATAATAACTTCTTGTCTTAATGGTGTAGTAGACTTTAAGTAATTATTTTAACTAATAAAATTGACTAGAGAATTCTAGAACCCTTACATGTCTTGGCCGAAATTTTTGAGCTTCTTGGGCATCTTGATATTTCTTGAAATTTTAACTCATGTGCTATTTTGTTTTCTTTATTTTATCATATTCTAAGATTAGCATATGTATGTATACATACATATACACGCCATGTGTACTACATATATATATCCTCCTATGTATACGCAGGTAGGTATTTATACATTTCGTACACATATATCATATACACGCACATACATACATAGTGGTGTGTATGGTTTATATAACTCTATATTTCATGTACTACTTCCTTGAAGTTTTCCTTATCTAATTTGGCTTGGTATCACCTCAATAATATCTAAGTAAAGAGGGTTAAGTTGACTTAAGTAACACACGCTAAAAGAAATTGTCGCTTTCATTCCGTCTCATATTCTTAGTTTTCACGTACATGATCGTTGGGGGTACAACACCGTAAATGATTGAGAATCAATCAAATACAAAAGGCTGAGAAACTGAAGTTAGTCAGTAGGTGCTCCAAGTACTCCTAACTAACACGATCAAAGGCCTTCAGCATATTCAACTTCAAACACAGCTGACTGCCCCTCCCCCAACGGTCCAGCATATGAATGCACTAATAGAACTTGGGAGGAGATATCGTAGCCTTTTAAGAAACCAATTTGCTCAGGAGAAATCAACTTAGGAAGTAATGTGTTAAGCCAGGTGGCAAGAATACATGTACAAATTTTTCTCATGAAATTGGACAAACAAATCGATCGATAATAACCAAATGTGCGGGGTGAAGGACCTTTAGGGAGCAAGGTGATCAAAGCACTGACCATGATTTTCGGCTGGGGGATGCCCAGGAAAAATTCTTGCACCGCTTTAATGACATCAGAATGTATAATATCCCAACATGAATGGAAGAAAGTACCATGGAAACCATCAGCACCTGCTGCACTCTGCAGATCCAAATGCCATACAGCCTACTTGAACCTGGCCTCAAGTGGAAGGCGGGTCAAATATAAATTATCGTCCTGAGTCACTAGGCTTGGAATGTTCTCCAGAATATGATGTTAATCACCAGTTTCTTCCTTGCTAAACAATGATGTATAAAATGAAATTGCCTCGGCTTGTATAGTATCTGGGGTATCACATAAAACATATGCAGTAGTATAGATTTGCTGAATGCGAAGTTGGGAACGACGATCTTTAACCACCAGATGAAAATATTTAGAATTGGCATCACCACCCTTCATCCATCGAAGCCTAGCCTTTTGTTTCCAGAAACTGAATTCACACTTGGCTGCATATCAGCATTCAGCCTTGGCTTAATGATAGGCTACCCAATTAGATGTGGAAGAATCAGTATTTAAATGTTATTCTGCACGGCAGACATTATCCTTAGCCTGTTCCAAGCGGTTAAAATTATTGCCAAATATATTTTTGTTCCAAAGTTGCAAATCATGTTTCAGACTAGCTAACTTTCTGTAAAACCCATACATACCACCAACCGTAAGATAAGAGTCCCAAGCATTCTGAACATAGTACTTAAAATCCGAATGCTGCAGCCATGCATCTAAAAGCCGAAAAGATCTCGGACCATCCACCCGAGATAGAGTACAAATAAACAGAAGTAGCGAATGGTCCGATGAAACCCATGGGATATGCGATAAAACCAAATCAGCAAAGGCATCATGAAACATTGAGTTTGTGAAAACCCAATCAAGGCACAGTTGCACACGGCCTAAACCACGCCCATAAGCCCATGTATAACGTAAGCCATGGAAAGGAGGATCCATCAAACTACAGTCCTTAATACAGTCATTGAAATCCTACAATGACGAAAGGCTGGGATGCGAGCGACCCTTATGATCCTCCAAGGAACAGAAAGTATTAAAATCTCCACTTAATAACCAAGGAATGGTAGTTGTCACAGCATGCAGCCGCAAAGACTGCCATAATAGACGACGAAGAGAAGTTTGGCATACACAACCATCCACCAAAATTCCATATTTGTAGGTGCGAAAATAAACCGAAGATGCAATGACTGATCCTCCTCACGTATGTCCTCTAAATGAAAAATATTATTGCGCCAGAAAACCCATAGAGAACTCGTTGATGAACATGCTGAATCCAAGAACCCCAAATCCATGTAATAGCGGGTGAGCTGAGTAGTAGGATGCTTCGGCTCAATTAATGCAAGGAGATTAATGTGATGCATGTGAATTAAACGACGCAAGCATGGTAGTGATGGCCGAATTCCAGGAACATTCCATGTGATAATATTCATTAATTAACAGAGATAGTACCACTCAAATGAGAGGAACGCGTAGCACTATGGGCGAGTGTAGCCGTTGGTGTAAAGCAAGAAGCTCTTTGCGAGTTTGCCGACAACGTTTAGAGACTATCGGTATAAAATCTGAATCCACAGGGGGTCCATCCAGTCACAAGATTAATTCATCATCAGGAGGTGAAGGACGAAGCTACTGTACACGGCGGGCAATGGTTGCAGAGACAGTAGGGATAGTAGGCTGAAGCTGACTGTCATTATGTTGTAATTTTTTATTTGAAAAATGTCTAAAGTTGTCATCATCTGGAACATCAATAGTCTGATGATACTTGGCATCTTGTTCAAGTCAAGGGAGATCCTGAACATTACTAGGCTGAGGCAGCACATCATCGGCCTTAGGACACGCGATTGGGGAAGAAGCCATCTCTGTGGACAATGGCTTAGGCTGCCAAACTTTCTTTGGGGGCTCTATTTTATGGGAGACCTCCACTGTTGATGCGGGATGTAGATCACAATGGCCTTCCTTATGGCCAAAGGTTCGACAATGCATGTAGTATAAAGGTAGATCCTCATATAGAACCGATTGAAAGAACGATGAAGCACCACAATCAATATACCATTGGAGGGGAGATCATGCGTGACATCCACTTCGACGCAATCTCGATCAACAGAGGGCCGATTGAAATTAAGAGTCCCGACATCAATTTTGATGGGACGGTCAATGGATCACACATAGCATATAGCACACTGATCATGTAGGTGAACAGGCAACCAACGAGAGATATCCATACCAGCACCACTGGGATTTCAAAACGAGGATTGAAAGCCGGTGTCCATTTGGTGACTCGTATTTTGTAACCAAGGATCCTCCCGATTCCATGATAGGAACAGTGGGTGTAATCATCTTCTCTATCAAAATTCATTAAGATGTGACAGTCATCAAGTAAGCCTATAGAAACCGTACCTGCAAATCCAATGATGTCCATGGCCCTGTAGATCACTCCCACTTTCAGCCAGCCACGCCAGAAGGTGCCAACTAATGCATAACAGAAGCGGCCAGCGAGAGAGACAATTTCGTCAGGTGTGAAGGTGACCGATGGGGCACCATTATAACGACCAATATCTCAATGATGAAAAGCAGTAGGAGAAGAAGAGACAACTGAGGCAAAGGATTTTATGAAGGAGGAGACGCCAGCCATCGCGGGCGATGGAGTTGCGGAAGGACGAGCAGCCGCTAGTTGTCGCCGCTGTGTTCCCCGGGAGATTACCGCGTTAGCTAGTTATTATCTTTTTCTCTTGGCATATCTATATATGTATGTATGTGTGTGTATATTTATATATTTTTTTATAAGAAACATTTTATTAAGATAATCCCTCACTTATGTGGAGGTAAACCATATTACACATATGTTCATCATACGAAAGAAATTCAAAAAATGGTTAGGAAGGGAGATTCCAGATTATTAGAAGGGGCATTCCGAGAATTGAACTCAGGACCTCTCGCACCCTAAGCAGAATCATACCACTAGAACAAATGCCCTTCTCTGTTTGTGTGTATATATACATATATATATAATATATATATACATATATATATAATTTATTTCTCTACGGCAGTAGAGGTTTGTGTTTTAAAAATATTGAGTTGATATTTCTCAAACCAATCTTGGAACTCTGCGCTTTGAGAACAATTCTCAAGCATAAAGAAAGCATTGGGGATTTTTGTAATAGGGTTATTTGGAGAGGTGGTAATATCTGACTTGGGATTTATTTGGGTTATAAGTGTAGCTGGTATTGGTATTTGGAGACTTGCAATCTCTTCTTCGACCTTGTCAGCCCATGTTTTTTGTGGTGTTGTAGAAGGTTGAAGCTTCCCCTTTATTCTTGGCTTTTCTTGGCATACACACACACAGATATATATATATATATATATATATATATATATATATATATATATATATATATATATATATATTCGAACTTTATATATAGTAAGTGTGAAATATAACTTTAGACAAGTTATGGATATAAATATGTATAAAATAAAGTATAGTAGAAAATATGAATACTATATGTATATTTGTATGAAATATGGAACCATATATAAATAAATATGAAGTTAGGGTTTTTGGACCATTATAGCTAAGTTTAAGAGGTGTAACTTAAGGAAATATCGATCGAGAAAAATGAAAAAAAATGGACTGTTTTGGGGGCAGTTGGCCGAATATTTTGGTGGAGAAAAGAAGGTGTATTTTCATGATTTGAGGCATGGGTCATGTATATATATATATGAGGTTTTAAAATATGATGATATTAGAAGGTTTAAGAAGCATATAGATGATGACATGTATAAGTGGTTAAGGTATATGCATATATTTGTCACATTTCATAAAGTATTTTGAAAAGTTCATCCTTATACATAGAATTATATCGTATAATCGGATATCTCATGTCATGTTACAATATTTATATTTTCAGTTGCATCGTCATGACATCGAAACCGGAGTGGTCGATGTTATGGGACATAACGGATGTTATTGAGTTGACCACCGCATGATATCGGAACCCAAGGGGGTTGATGTCATGGCCATACCGGCCTGAGTATATTTCTTGTCAACGGACAAGAGATCACAGGCATACCGAGTTACCATTAGGAATATGTACGTTTGATGTTTCATATTCGTAGACATTTCTATATTGGGGATTATTCCGATTCTATGAGAATATAATTTGCATGCAAGGTACAGTGTCACAGTTATCATATGAAAAAGGTATGTTTTGACATGTTACAGAAAAGGAAAGATGGTTACATGATTACAGTTTATGTTTATAAAATTGTTTTACAGATATCGCATCATAAAAGTATTGCTTTTAGATGAGTTGTATAAGGTCTTGATGCATTTAGATTATAAGCATAAGTATGATGATATATTAGATCTTGATTGAGATTCTAAGTATAGAGACATATGCTAGTGGCATTTTCTAGGGACTTGATAGCCTAGAACGTTACATGATAGAGATATATATGTTGCATGTTATTAATTTACCTTTATGTTATGCACTTTGTTTAAGTTAGAGACGTGAAATGTTATGTTCTTTATTTACTTATCGTTACTTTATTACCCCGTCTCCATGCATGATCCACATGACGTATCTAGACGGATTACTTGCTGGGTGATTAGTGTTTTATAGCTGATACTTGCTTTATCACATTACAAAGAACAGCATGGATTGGTTGTTCAAGCATCATGCTTCGATCAACTGTTGGAAAAAGCGCGTAGTGATCAAGGATCCAACCGGAGAGGAGGTTGTCATCAGGGCAACTTTAAGTTGAAGAAGGTACTGTGAGGTGTATATCTAATAGCATCATAGACTTACCGGGCGCTGAAGAAAAGAGACGAGGGTTTTCTTGTATATGCCTTCGGTGATGATTCAAAGATGCCTACACTTGACAATATTCCGATAGTCTGTGATTTTTCAGATTTATTTCCAGATGACTTGCTTGGTCTACCTCCGAATAGAGAGATCAAGTTCGAGATAAATATGGTACCTGGAGAAAACCTGATCTCTAAAGCGTTGTACCAGATGGCCCCATATAATTGATGGAGTTAGAGGTACAGCTACAGGAATTGATCAAGAATAAATTTATACGGCTTTGCGTATGCCCTGAGAAGTGCCAGTGCGATTGTGCATCGATTACTGGGAGTTGAACAAAATCACGATCAAGAACAAGTATCCACTGCCGAGGATCGACGACTTGTTCTATTAGTTGAGGGTAAGTATTTTTAAATACTTATTTAACGCTAATATGTATGAATATAAATTATAGTCGTTGTGTATAGGGTGCCAAAGTGTTCAATAAGATTGATCTTCGATCCGGATATCATCAATTGAAGATCAAGACAGACGACGTGGCTAAGACTATTTTTCAGACTCGTTATGGTCATTATGAGTTTCTGGTGATGCTATTTAGATTGACCAATGCCGTAGCGCCCTGTACCCGGCCTGCTGAATACGGTGCGCCTGCCGTACTTCACTACGGAGAGTACCAGGCGTCAACACATAACATGTCATTGTCCATAACAAAATTTATGGACTATCATGCCTACATATCACAGGTAAGCAAAACTTAGGCAGAATAAAAACTTTTAAATAAACATCCCGAATTATCCGACATAACGTCTACATCCATGTCCAAAAAATAAAACAATAATCCGAAATGTTTGCTCCAACATTATTCCATCAAACATAAACCATCATAATAAATTCCTTAAGCTGCCATCCTCTCTCTCTCTATGGGTACGGAACTCTAGGCTCATCGTCAATCCACTCTACTCCGTTTCCTGCAGGCTCTGGGAGGAAAAAAAATAAGAGGGTGAGTGACAAAGTCACCAACAAGTGAACCATAAACAACCAAGAATTAAATGGAAAGCATACACAAGAACCAAATCCCAAGAATTTGGATTTTCCACATACTTGACCTTCAATCTGCTGACCGTCAAAAGAATTAAGATCACAACTTATGCGACAATGAAATCATAACTTAAGTTGTCGTACATAATAAGGTTGTAACCTAAGTAACAGTACACATAGCATTCGACTATCTATTGAATGCAGCATGTATGAATATGCACATGCGATGCAACATGATAAAATGAGGATAAATTCGTTCATTCTTTCTTTCAAAGCATCATCGTAAATAAAACGAGAATAGAGAGTGTTCAGATCTATTATCTTTGGATCTGAGGCGGTCAAATCGTTCTCTTCGGATCTATTATTTCCGGATCCAAAAAGTCATACAGTCAATCATCTTTGTCAAGTCTATTCTCTTCGGACCTGAACGGGCATAAATCATCACCAGATCTATTCTCTCTAGACTTGAACGGTCATAAATCGTCATTATCAGGTATATTCTCTCCGGGCCTGAACGGTCGTAATCATCATCATCAGGTCTATTCTCTCCGGGCCTAAACGGTCATAATCATCCTCAGATCAATTAACCCTAGATCTGGAACGGGTCGTGCTGGCCAGGAATTAATGGTACCAATAAGAGTCGTTCTTTCAAAATCTGAAATCTTTCTTTCAAAAAGAGTTTTTCTTCGTTTCTTTGGCATAAAAATCAGTCTTATGAATCATGTAAATGGGGACAATGCAATGCATGATGTGTAACATGCAATTCATGACTAAATACATCACACAAGACATATACGGGCTTGTCCCTTAAGCTGGAGAATATTCCAGCATTAACACTCTGTTCATGCGACCACCAGCCATCAATTTAGGGCCTATTTTCATAAACTTATGCCACACATATGCATAGTGAAGTCTTATCTACATTCTATAAAAATTCCGTAACATTGCGAGGTAGATAAAACCATCGAATCATAAATTTACTAAAAGGGGTACTGCTGAGTCCAGCAGTGCAGTACCCGTTCTTAACTCAGTTTTGTGGGCCATAAGGCCATATCCAATTGAGGCTAAAACCTGGAAACATAGCCAATACACTAAGAAGTAGTATCTAAAGGCCCAACCTCATATACAAGTCCAATTAAATAAGGTTAAGGCCTCAACAAACACTATATCATGCAACCATGTTTTCCAGATTTTGTACCGTGACTTCCACTTAATTGTTACCCTATAAAAACAGTAATTTCAAGCAAATTCCTCCCATGAACATACTCCTCGATGTCTTAGGTAGGTACTGTAAAATTTTCAAGGCAATCCAATACACTTAAGGGGGTCAAATAAATTTCTTTCTAAGTTAAGGTAATTTACTGGAACTGCAGTGACCTATTTTTACTAAAAAATTTATTAAGGGCAAACCACAAGTACTTTTACCAAAATTCCACCTCTCACTTTTACTAAACATATAAGGCTACCATCCTGCCAAAGTGTAGCTAAATTGCACGTTCCTAGGGCTTATTTTTAGACCATGCAATACACCACTTAAAACTGTCCAGCTCCAGTAGTTTTGCTATCACTTTATCCAGTCAATTACTTTCCAAATAACCTTATTTCTCTAAAGTGGATTACTAACTACTAAATACCTATTTTGACATAATCATTTCCAGATTAATAATAATCTTAGGCTATGCACAAATCACAACAAAACAGCCTTGCCGTTTTTACATAGCACACGCCATCTCCATGCATTTCACACTTCATGTGGTCTATTCTAAACAAGGCTAACTCATACTTCCAACAATCTTCATAACAGCCCGTTTGTTTCACATAGTGGGTGTCATATCATATTTTGGTTTGAGCACAAACATATCCATGTAGTAAACCATACATCAAGACAACACTTTTTCTTAAAATCACTAAGTTCTCATGCATAGTACTTAAGATATTCAACTAATATTCACATATTAGAGAGGCTAGTCATTCAAGCATATACTTCACAAATAAGCCAAGGTTGCTTAGAGTGTACTTGCCTCTTTGAGCTAGAATTTTTCCTTAGCTTGAGTCTTGGTTGAAAAAGATTGAAGCTTTCTTCCAACTTCAACACATAGCACACGGTTTTGGGGAGGGGAAAGTGTAGCGCCCCGCACCCGGCCTCGTCCGGATACGGTGCACCCGCTGTACTTCACTAAGGAGAGTACAAGGCGTCATGCATAACATGCGAAAATCCATAACATAAATCGTGGACTCCCATGCTAACATTCAACATGGTAGTAAAATTTAGGCAGAATTAAAACTTTTCAAATCAAACATGCATCACCAATTTACTAAGTTCCCAAAAGTAGTAGTCCCACAAAATAACATAACTGAAATCCAGAGAGTTCAAACATAGTCATAATACAAAACGTCTTGGCAGCACAAAAGTCCTTAAGCTTAGCTTCCTTCATATCTCCTCGCCTATGGATAAGGTACCTTCGGCTCATCCTCGATCCATTCTATATTGGCATTACCTGGATCTGGGGAAAAATAAAGTGTGAGTGATAAAAATCACTCAGCAAGAGTACAATAAACTACCATGAAATACGTAAAGAATCATAACATGAATGTATTACCCCGAAAACCTCAAATAATCATAATTCATACGTGACCTTAAATCCTGAGCTTGCTTGACGTTCGGCTTAAGCATGTTTTTAGGTAATGCTATACCAATGATAACTTATAACCATTAACTGTAACATGCAACATGTCCTCATGATCGTGAGATATGCAAGATGCAATGCATGATGTTATGCCATGTCAAAACATCATTTTGGTCCCATAAGGTAGCATGTCGTAAAAACAGAGTGTCAGATCAATTAACCCCGGATCTGAGCGGGTCCAGAACATATCATCAGACCAATTAACCCCAGGTCTGGGACGGGTCCAGAACAGATATCAGATCAATTAACCCCGGATCTAAACGGGTCCAGAACAGATATCAGATCAATTAACCCTAGATCTGAACGGGTCCAGAACATATCATGTCATCAGACCAATTAACCCCGGGTCTGGAGTCGGGTTGGTCGCATGCTTGGCCGGCAAAGGAATCATGAATCTTTCTTTAAAAAACATGGGACTGTAAAAACTTTTCATGCATAACGAAAACATAGTCGCTTATAAAACTTGCTTGCATAAGTAAAATCCATAAAAATCAGTTTCATGAGCATGCGTGATACATGTAGTGATATGCAATGCAAGTCATGACATGAATAATTGTATGCATTCCTTATAACATGTCAACATGCATGGTTTCAGAACCGAATATTTCTAGACTTTTACTTCGTATTCATGGGGCAGTTAAGCTAACCAAATGGGTCCATTTCCATAATCTTTTGTCACAAATACGTTTGGTGGAATCTTAAATACATGTCGTAAGAATTTCAGATTATTTAAGTAACCATAAAGGGGCTTATTTAATTAATTTCCGAAATAGGTTAGGTGCTGAAACTGAACTGATCTATTTTACCAAAAATTCAATTGCGGCAAATCCGTGATTTGTTTTTCAGAAATTCCAACTCGCACAAATCATAAACATGTGGAACTAGTATCCTACCGAAATTTAGCCTATTTTCATATCTCTAAGTCCCCTTTCTGAGTCCAGAAATTCGTTACTAAACTTCAGGTTGGTTCCAGTGATTTTAGTTGAGCAGTTTGACTAACTAATTCATATAAAATAATCCAGAACTTGTTTTACCAAAATTTCAGCTTGCGTGTTTACTACACTCCTAGGATTATTACCATGCCAAAAATCAGCGGTATTGGTCATCTACAAGGTCTCTGTTCCAGCCATTCAAAACATTACACCATTCTGTCATGTTCCAGAATTTACAGCCTGAGTAGTCTCACCAATTATTTTATTAAAAATTAACCATAACTTATTTTACCAAAATTCTAACTCTCGTCTCTGCTACACTCATGGGACTAGCTCTGTGCCAAAAACCAGATTTATTGAAGGTCTACAAGGTCCTCTTTTTATTCGTTGAAACCAGTGATCAATTCTGCCCAGCTCCAGAATTTTCTACTGGAGCAGTTTTACCGTATAATTTCTCAAAAATAATTCTTGGCTTATTTTAACGAAATTTCAACTCTCATTTGTGCTACACTCATAAGGCTAACTTTGCACTAAAAATTAGCTTCATTGAAGGTCCGTAAGGTCAGTTCTTAAACAGTTTAAAATGTCATTCCATTCTGCCTTATTCCAGTAGTTTGCTAGTTTGTCATCTATACAAGTCAAAAGTCCATGTTCACCTTCTATTCCATCCTTTAGGCCGAAACTTGTGTGGTGCCTTAACCACATTTTACAACACATATTCAATCATGCATTCACGTTCAAGAGTCATCTTAGTCTAAACTTACAAACAACCACATAAAGCTCCTATCTTTCACATGTATACTTTTCTTAGGACCTTTCGTGTTACATTCACGAGTTAATCTTGTCTAGACCTACTTGGGCGAACCTTATTTCACTCTAGATTAGCCTCATTTCATGATGCATATAGGAAAGACTCCGTCTTTGAAGGAATAAATCACATGCAAGGCATTATTCTTAGGGAATCACTAAGATATAGTCTTAAACTTAAGATATTCAACTAAAGATCAAATCTTAAGGACCTCTAAGCATTCAAGTCACTAACTCTTTAAATAAATCATGAGAGATCATTGTATACTTGCCTCTTCAAGCTAAAGCTCTTGTCTTTGCTTGGTTATGGAGTGAGTTGAGTTGAAATCCACCTCTTTCTACTCCCTTGGTCACACGGTTTTGATGGAGAGGAAAGAAGAGGGTTAGTCCTCATTCAATAGTGAAAATAGGATATGTTTGAGGCTAGAGCATCTTACCAAAATGAGCTTGAGTGGAGATTCAAGTACCACAATATGTCTCCACCTAAGAAAGTTGATGGCTTTCACCTATTTGAACTATGAATGTCACGGTTTTGATGTGAATGGAAGGATTCATGTTAGCTTCATTCTTCACCAAAATAAGAATTCACTTAAGGAAGCTTGGAACAAGACTTACCTAGATGTTTCTTGATTCTTGGAAGTGAAGTTGAGCTCCTATTCTTCAAGATGAAGGGGGCCGAAATATTTGTGGTGATGGGAGGATGGAATTTTTGCTAAGTGCTGCTTGGCTTGCTTGATGGTAGGTTCTAGATGAAGTGTAGTGAGTTTAGTCTTGCAAAATTTAAAAATCTAGGGGGTAAGGGAGGCATGACCGATTTTTGGAGGGAGAAAATGGGGGTTAGGGCTTTCATGAGTGCTAATCAAGGTTAGGTTAGTAATAACCTTGGTTACTTTATTTCAACTATGGTTACTTTGGTGCTAACCCAAGTTACTTATCAAATCATGGTTATCTTAACCTTGGTTCTAAGGAAAAAAGTACCATGGTAGGATTTAAAAATCCTCCATGGTTAGACATAAAGGGGGCGGTTTGGGTTGGGGTCTTTATGACCTCAACCATACTACCTCCTTCTTTAATGAGTTGTCTCACTTGTTCTTTAAATGCATGTCTATTTTGTTTTCTATTTAGCTACTTAAATTTTCTAATAATGGATTGAAAATCAAGAGGATTCTAGAATCCTTTGCATGCCTTGGCCGATTTTTGGGCTTCTTGGGCAACTTGATATTTCTTGTAATTGTAATTCATGTACTATATTGTTTTCTTTATTTTATTGTATTCCAAGATTAGCATATGTATGTATAATAGGATGTACAATGTGCGTGTCTCCTAAAACATATGTTAGTGTACATGTATCTGCGTATGTTCGTATATATATATACACGCCTATATGTACGTGTACTAGATATATATACCTTCCTGTGTATACGTATATAGGTATTTATACATTTCATACACATATATCCTATATACGCACATACATATATATAGTGGTATGTATTGTTCATATAACTCTCTATTTCATGTATCACCTCAATAGTATTTAAGTAAAGAGAGTTAAGTTGACTTATGTAACACGTGCTTAAAGAAATTGTCGCTTTCATTCCGTCTCTTATTCATAGTTTTCACGTACATGATGTAGGATCTGCAAGGCACCACTAGAAGGGGGGGGTTGAATAGGTGGTGCGGAAAGTGTGGTTTTTAAATTTCTTTAAACCTAAACAACTCAACTTCTGAAAACAGATTCTGTTTTCAGGACCAGTTTTAAAACGTTTTTAAAACCAGGTTATAGGTCTCCAAAAATTATGAAATTTGAGAGAACTTAGCCTCATATGTTATGAGGGACCTCTAAAAATTCCAAATTAAAAATTCAACCTTTAACCCCTTCAAAAACCGTTGGTACTCAGATTGCTCGAATCTGCCAGAAACGGTAGATGATTTTGAAAACTTTATTTCTAATTGTGTGAACGTCCAAATGCTTTGCAAATTTGACCACTAACTCCTTATACACTATATGTAAGTGTGTTGAAATAGTTTTGCAAAATTCTTTTGGGTAGTAGGTCAACTACAATCAAAGTCTCAACCTTTGCAAGTCCGAAAATCAGACTGCACTAGTCTCAGAACTTTTGATGTTTGATTGACTTATACTTATCCAAAAGGGTTAAAACTTGTGCCAATTAACCCTAGAACGTGTGGGTATATTTCTGGAAATTTTTGTGATTTTTGAAAACCGTTTACTATTTTTACGGATGCGAACAAGAAGGGTAAACATTGCAGTAACTGAAAGTAAATGCAGAAGTAAATGCCACCAAGAATTTTATACTGGTTCGGTTATAAACAACCTACTCCAGTCTTCAAGGAACACCTTCCTTGGTTCACACTAATCACACACACGCAGTACACCTTACCGCAGGGTTGATAGAGTTACACCTAACTCCAACCCTTTACAAACCTTGTATGACGAGTACAATTTACACGAACACCACCACCTTGCTAGAATGAAGATTGATCACACCTTGATCAATCTTTTACAAAGATATATGAATGGTGGTTTATCTTAAGCCTATTCAAGATTGAAAGAATATGATACAATAGGCTTACAAGAAGAAAGAAAGAAAGAGAGAATGTAGAAGAAGAAGAACTAGGCTTTTTAATCTCTTTGATTGCAATGCTTGTTCTTGTTTTTGTTTGCTTTCTTCTCTTCTCTTTTTAATGTTGCAGCCGTCCCCCCTATGGTATGTCTCCCTCTTGAAAATTATCTTTTAAGTCCTTGAGAGAGTGTAAGACATCATTGTGACAATGTCTTGCTTACTTGGCATCTTCTCATTGGATGATCGCTTAGTCTTTGCTTACTTGGCAACTCCTTATTGGTTCAACGTTGTCATCATGATGACATGGAAAAAATCTGAGATATAGACTTTAACATGTGCCAAAAATCAATCACAAAATCATTCCATAATTTAAGAATACACCATAAATTGCAAGACAAAGAAAGTCTTCCAAATCCTATGAAAATTTCGGCCATTAAGTCACAATTGCCATGCTGAATTTTCAGCATGTGCATCCTTCCTTTTCTTTCAAAATAATAACCAATTATTCTTTGATTTTTCATCATAAAACTGAATCAACAATTTATGGTAAGTATTGCTACCAATTAAGAGATGAACTTGGACACAAATAAGCACTAAAATTCGGCCAACACCATGTACACATGCTGAAAAAATTTTCAGCATGGTGATATGTGAAATATCACCATTTATTCGTTTAAAACATTATTCAAACCCTTACCATACCTTCTTCTAATCAATCACCTAATAAAAGATGACAAAATATGTCCCATTTAAGACCTAAAAATCGGCCAGCTCAAGTTTATTATGCTGAAATTTTCAGCATGTGACATAAGAGAGATATATGTTGAATTCTTACCATTTGTAGCTTTCTCTTCAATTCACCAACAATGTATGATTGATCCTTGACCAATAAATATGCCACAAAAGCTCCACATGTGCCTCCAAATCAGCTGTATGTGACGTTATATGATGTGTTACATGTGCTGAAATTTATTTTTGTTAACTTTGTAAAATAGGTGCACATTTAATAATACACACATGTAATATTCCAATCAGCCCTTATTTAATTTTCTAGAACACTTTAAGATGTATATCATATGTAAAAAGTGTCTAGATACGTGTTACATGATGCACAAGAAAAAACGTTCCATGTTATGTGCGTAGAAAACCGAATTTTCGATATTTATTCGATTACCCGATTTTTCTCTAATTAAATTCCAACTTTTGTACATGTTATATATTATGTTATACATAATATATATATATATACTTTAAATCTCAGCACTTGGCTGGTTTAAAGTGGTACCATTAACATGTGACAAAAATTAAACTTAGAATCTTCACAATTTTGGCCTTAATGTGGAGTAATTTGTGTGTGCCAACATGGAAAGTATTTTTGGATGATTATTAGTCATGTGCACGAAATTTACATCATATTTTGATGTATATGGGCTGGCCATTTATTATGGCAAGTACGTGACACGTTGGCGAAGTTTCGGTATTCGCCCGATACGACAAATTTCGGTTTAGAACCTTTTATCGTGTCGTATTTGATTTGTCATCACCATATCTTATATCATATGATATAAGACCTGAATATACTCATAAATATGAGTTAAGTATAGTGGTGTGACGTTAACGTACGTACGTAAAATATAAACGTGTCGGTAGTACGTTGGAATACATGTGTATGTGCCTTTTTCAAAAAATCTGAAAATATATGTAATATATATGTATATGGCGTGTATCATTAAAGAAGGGAGGAGGAGAAAACTTTCCTTCCTTAGCCTTGTTGCCTTTGTGCCTTTTCCAAATATGGCTTCCTTTAATGAACTACTTAGTTTATTAAACTAAGTACTTCACTTAATGAACTAGTTTAGTTCATTAATGGTGGCACCTGAAAATAGTGTAAACACAACAAATGTTTGCCATATGATGTAAGCTTTAATGCTTCATGGCTCGTTAGTCCGGCAACATTATATAAAGCTGAATAAGGCAAGTACTAAGCAATATCATGCACACGATGTTTATATCATGCATGTTTTATCTTATGCTCGTTTTTGTGCACATTTAAATCATGTATTTGAAAATCACTCAAACCCCTTTTTCTCTACAATCTCCCCCTTTTGATGATTTTCAAAATAACTTATGCACATGATTTAAATCCTATCGCTCCCCCTTCAATTATGCATAAATTCAAAATTCGAAATTTAAATTTCGAATCGCTCCCCCTTGATTTATGCAATCAGTATCTCTCTCCCCCTTTAAATCATGCTTTCTCTCCCCCTTTATTTTGGAAAGCAAATCAAAAGATGCCTGTAAAGATGAAAAAAAATCATGCATTTCATATACGTGCGTTCGTAAGGGTTATTTATTCAACCCTTTGAAAATGTCCCTTTTGGTACCCAAATTTGGGTGACCTTTCTAGGTCTTCCAAAGGTGAGAAAGATGATGAAAATGCAACATAGTATCCGTTGGGGGCAAATGCGTTTGGCCTTTGGCCAAGAATCCCATCATGCATATAGTATGGTTTTCGTTTTTGGTTTGCATGCACGGGGAGTGGTCTAGATGCATTTTTATGATATGAATGTCGCATATGCATCAGTGGCTTTCTATATGGCATGTGATTTCTCTTTGTATGATAAGAAGCACGATGAGATGAGATAAATGGTGTACTAGTCTTCTTCTTATATTTATACGGCACATAATTATACTTCGTATGAGATGAAGAGATATGACGAGATGTGGGGAGAGGAGGTTTTTGCTTTATTTTAGGCGCTACGTATGCCTTTGATGTGTCTACTTTCTTAGACAAAACAAACTTGGATGGTTTAGATGATGCTTCGTTTGTCTCGCTGTATCCTAATCCAGTTTTATCACTGTCATGTTTTTGTGATAAAATAATGTGATCTAGCATGTTGGATCCCGTATCAAATTGTTTCACCTTTTTCTCTACATGCGCATTCCTTGATTTCAAGTTTGAAATCTCGGATTTCAATTCAATGTTCTCTGATGACAATGATGAAATTTCAGATTTTAATGAATTTATAATGCATGACGACTCTTCTTTTGAATCGTTTAATTGAGACACAAGATCTTTGTTAGAAGATTCTAACAATTTCTTGTCTTCAATTAATCGCTTCTTTTCTTTTGCAAGAGTCTTTGAAAACTTATGCAATTCTAAATATTGACTAAATAAATCATCATGAACATTCAGAATCGAATCAGAGTCGGAAGATACCTCATTTGATGCTTTAGATGTAAAGCATACTTGTGCCTTGTGTTCTTCCGTATCATCAGTCTCAGAGTCGGATGTGTCACTCCAAGTGGAGGCTTTGAATGCTCTTCTCCTTTGCTTAGGTTCTGAGACGAGTCTATTCTTGTTCCGATCCTTGTCAGGGTATTTGTTTGTTTTTTTTCTTTATTAGGGCAGTCATATGATAAATGTCCAAGTTTGCCTCATTCATAGCACTTTATTTCCTTATTTTTATTTTTATGATCCTTAGATGAGGTAGACTTATGTTTAATCGATTTTCTCAATATTTTTCTTAATCTTTTAGCCATTGTGATTAAGTCATCATCATCGGAATCTGTGTCACTATCATCTACGACGTATTCATTTGATTTAAATGATATAGCCCTGTCATTATTAGAAATGGACTCAGAATGTCTTAAAGAAAGTTTGTTTTCATATACCTTAAGTGATCCGATTAGTTCTTCCATTTTAATCGATTTGGTCTCTTTACTTTCTTCTATGGCCGTTACTTTAGGGTCCCACTCGATGGAAGGCTTCGCAAGACTTTTGTACCTTTTCCTGCATAGTGAAGGCTTTGCCAAGAGACTCAAGAGAATTGTAAATGTTAGTCAAGCGTAAATCCATCTCAACAATAGACTCATTTGGCAATAATTTAAAGGACTCAAGTGTGGACATAAGCATATTGATTTTGGACTCCTTTACTTGGCTAGTCCCTTCATGTTTCATTTCAAGAATATGCCACATCTCTTGAGCACTAGAGCAATTAGACACGTAACTAGCCTCACTTTTACTTAGGCCGTTTAATAGTAGTTGCATGGCTTTAGCATTCATACTCAACTTCTTTTTGTCATCACTAGTGTATTCTTGTTTCGTTTTTGTAACCTCTAGTGTGACACCATCAATAATTGACGTCTTAGTAGGAACAAATGGACCGTCTTCTATGATGGACCATAGATCAATATCAATAGCCATAAGAAAAAGTTTCATTCTTAATTTCCATTGAATAAAAGACTCACCGTCGAAAAAGGAGACCTTACAGTTGACATTCCTTCTTGCACGGTTGTGGTTGCCATCTCACTGAATCGTTGGATTCTTTCAAGTGAGTGTTCCTGCGCTCTGATACCAATTGTAGGATCTTCAAGGCACCACTAGAAGGGGGGGGGTTGAATAGGTGGTGCGGAAAGTGTGGTTTTTAAAATTTCTTTAAACCTAACAACTCAACTTCTGAAAACAGATTCTGTTTTCAGGACCAGTTTTAAAGTTTTTAAAACCAGGTTAGGTCTCCAAAAATTATGAAATTTTGAGAGAACTTAGCCTCATATGTTATGAGGGTCCTCTAAAAATTCAAATTAAAATTCAACCTTTAACCCCTTCAAAAACCGTTGGTACTCAGATTGCTGAATCTGCCAGAAACGGTAGATGATTTTGAAAAATTTATTCCTATTGTGTGAACGTCCAAATTCTCTGAAAATTTGACCACTAACTCCTTATACACTATATTTAAGTGTGTTGAAACAGTTTTGCAAAATTCTTTTGGGAGTAGGTCAACTACAATCAAAGTCTCAACCTTTGCAAGTCTGAAAATCAGACTGCACTAGTCTCAGAACTTTTGATGTTTGATTGACTTATACTTATCCAAAAGGGTTGAAACTTATGCCAAATTAACCCTAGAACGTGTGGTATATTTATGGAAATTTTGTGATTTTTGAAAACCGTTTACTATTTTTACGGATGCAAACAAGAAGGGTAAACAGTGCAGTAACTGAAAAGTAAATGCAGAAAGTAAAGGCACTAAGAATTTTATACTGGTTCGGTTATAAACAACCTATTCCAGTCTTCAAGGAACACCTTCCTTGGTTCACACTTCACACACACGCAGTACACCTTACCACAGGGTTGATAGAGTTACACCTAACTCCAATCCTTTACAAACCTTGTATGACGAGTACAATTCACACGAACACCACCACCTTGCTAGAATGAAGATTGATCACACCTTGATCAATCTTTTACAAAGATATATGAATGGTGGTTTATCTCAAGCCTATTCAAGATTGAAAGAATATGAATACAATAGGCTTACAAGAAGAAAGAAAGAAAGAGAGAATGTAGAAGAAGAAGAACTAGGCTTTTTAATCTCTTTGAATTGCAATGCTTGTTCTTGTTTTTGTTTGCTTTCTTCTCTTCTCTTTTTAATGTTGCAGCCGTCCCCCCTATGGTATGTCTCCCTCTTGAAAATCATCTTTTAAGTCCTTGAGAGAGTGTAAGACATCATTGTGACAATGTCTTGCTTACTTGGCATCTTCTCATTGGATGATCACTTAGTCTTTGCTTACTTGGCACCTCCTTATTGGTTCAACGTTGCCATCATGATGACATGGAAAAAATCTGAGATATAGACTTTAACATGTTCCAAAAATCAATCGCAAAATCATTCCATAATTTAAGAAATACACCATAAATTGCAAGACAAAGAAAGTCTTCCAAATCCTATGAAAATTTCGGCCATTAAGTCACATTGCCATGCTGAATTTTCAGCATGTGCATCTTTCCTTTTCTTTCAAAATAATACCAATTATTCTTTGATTTTTCATCATAAAAATGAATCAACAATTTATGGTAAGTATTGCTACCAATTAAGAGATGAACTTGGACACAAATAAGCACTAAAATTCGGCCACACACATGTACACATGCTGAAAAAATTTTCAGCATGTGTGATATGTGAAATATCACCATTTATTTGTTTAAACATTATTCAAAACCTTACCATACCTTCTTCTAATCAATCACCTAATAAAAGATGACAAATATGTCCCATTTAAGACCTAAAAATCGGCCAGCTCAAGTTTAGTATGCTGAAATTTTCAGCATGTGACATAAGAGAGATATATGTTGAATTCTTACCATTTGTAGCTTTCTCTTTAATTCACCAACAATATATGATTGATCCTTGACCAATCAATATGCCAACAAAGCTCCACATGTGCTCCAAATCAGCTGTATGTGACGTTATATGATGTGTATACATGTGCTGAAATTTATTTTTGTTAACTTTGTAAAATAGTGCACATTTAATAATACACCATGTAATATTCCAATCAGCCCTTAATTTAATTTTCTAGAACACTTTAAGATGTATATCATATGTAAAAAGTGTCTAGATACGTGTTACATGATGTACAAGAAAAACGTTCCATGTTATGTGCGTAGAAAACCGAATTTTCGATATTTATCGATTACCCGATTTTTCTCTAATTTAAATTCCAACTTTTGCACATGTTATATATATTATGTTTAAATATATATATATAATACTTTAAATCTCAGCACTTGGCTGGTTTAAAGTGGTACCATTAACATGTGACAAAAAATAAACTTGGAATCTTCACATTTTGGCCTTAATGTGGAGTAATTTGTGTGTGCCAACATGGAAAGTATTTTTGGCTGATTATTATGTCATGTGCACGAAATTTACATCTTATTTTGATGTATATGGGCTGGCCATTTATTTATGGCAAGTACGTGACACGTTGGCGAAGTTTCGGTATTCGCCCGATACGACAAATTTTGGTTTAGAACCTTTTACCGTGTCGTATTTGATTTGTCATCACCATATCTTATATCATATGATATAAGACCTGAATATACTCATAAATATGAGTTAAGTATAGTGGTGTGACGTTAACGTACGTACGTAAATATAACGTGTCGGTAGTACGTTGGAATACATGTGTATGTGCCTTTTTAAAAAATCTGAAAATATATGTAATATATATGTATATAGGCGTTTACATTAAGAAGGGAGGAGGAGAAAACTTTCCTTCCTTAGCCTTGTTGCCTTTGTGCCTTTTCCAAATATGACTTCCTTTAATGAACTACTTAGTTTATTAAACTAAGTACTTCACTTAATGAACTACTTTAGTTCATTAATGGTGGCACCTGAAAATAGTATAAACACAACAAATGTTTGCCATATGATGTAAGCTTTAATGCTTCATGGCTCGTTAGTCCGACAACATTATATATAAGCTGAATAAGGCAAGTACTAAGCAATATCATGCACACGATTGTTTATATCATGCATGTTTTATCTTATGCTCGTTTTTGTGCACATTTAAATCATGTATTTAAAAATCACTCAAACCCCTTTTTCTCTACACATGATCGTTGGGGTACAACATCCTCCCCCCCCCCTTATCATAAGTTTCGTCCTCGAAACTTTAGAAGCTAGTCAAAAAGGTGAGGGTATCTACTCCTCATATCTTCTTCCATTTCCCATGTTGCTTTTTCTTCCGAATGATGCTTCCATTGTACCTTCACCATGGGTATGGATCTCTTCCTTAAGGCTTTCTCTTTCTGATCAACTATTCTTAAGGGTTCCTCTTCATAAGTTACATCTTTTTCAACCTTCAACTGTTGATCTTCAAGGATGTGGCTTGGGTCATATACATATCGGCGGAGTTGAGAAACATGGAATACATCGTGCAGCTAAGAAAGAGATGGTGGCAACGCTAAGCGGTACGCAATCTCGCCTACTTTCTCAAGCACTTCATAAGGTCCAACGAATGTTGGGCTTAGTTTTCCTTTGATGCCAAATCTCTTAACTCCTTTGGTCGGAGAAACTTTCAGAAAGACTTTCTCTCCTTCTTGGAATTCTAAAGGTCTCCTTCTTTCATCTGCCCATATCTTCTTATCTTCGATCTTGTGCTGCTCTTAGTCTTTGCTGGACTAACTTTACCTTTTCTCGTGTTTGCTCAACAATGTCGGGTCCTGCATAGATTTTATCTCCAATTTCGTCCCAATAGAGTGGGGACCGACATTTTCGTCCATACAATGCCTCATAAGGTGCCATTCCGATGGATCTGTGGAAGCTATTATTGTAAGAAAACTCAACGAGCTTAAGACTTTTATCCCAGCTTCCTCCAAATCAAGAATGTAAGCGCGGAGCATGTCCTCAAGGGTTTGGATTGTTCTTTCTGATTGTCCATCTGTTTGAGGATGAAATGCAGACTCATTCTTATCTCTGTGCCCATTGCCTTTTGAAAGGCGGTCCAAAATCTCGAAGTAAATCGGGGGTCGCGGTCGCATACAATACTGATGGGCACTCCATGTAAACAACAATCTGATCATATACATAGAGGCCAACTTCTCCATAGATGCCTTAATCGTCATAGCCAAAAGTGAGCAGACTTAGTCAAACGATCCACACATGACCCATATAGCATCATTCCCATGCTTAGTCTTGGGTAGGTCAGTCACAAAGTCCATGGTGATGTGATCCATTTCCATTCTGGCACTTCTAAGGGTTGTAACAATCCAGCGGGTCTTTGGTGTTCGGCTTTTACTCTTTGACAGATCAAACATCGCTCAACAAATTCTGCTATTTGTTCTTCATACCGGCCACCAAAACTTTTGCTTGAGATCTTGATACATCTTATTAGCTCCAGGATGTATAGATAATCGAGAATTATGAGCTTCCATCAAACTTCATCCTTAATTTCTTTGTTTTCGGGGACACATAACCGTCCTCGATACCATAAACTGCCATCACTGCGAACCTCAAAGTCATCAGCGGCTTATCTTCCATCCTTTTCTTGACTTTCTTATGGCTTCATCAATCCCTTGAGTCTCTTTGATCTTATCAATTAATGAAGGGACAAGAACTAACTTTGGCGAGAACTTCATCGATGAGTCAACTTCTTCTAGGCCAAATTCTTCCATGTCTCGCTGAAGAGGGGTTGACGTGGGTGACTTGTTTTTCACTTAGCATCAGCGACTTTGTTAGCTTTTCCTGGATGATACTGAATGGAGAGATCATAATCTTTAATCAATTCCAACCATCTACGTTGCCGCATATTAAGCTCTTTCTGGTAAAGAGGTACTTTAGGCTCTTGTGGTCTGTGTAGATCTCGCACTTTCGCCATATAAATAGTGCCTCCATATCTTTAATGCGAAAACCACTGCGGCAAGTTCAAGATCATGGACAGGGTAGTTTTGCTCAAATGGCTTCAACTGTCGGGATGCATACGCTATCACTTTGTCATTCTGCATAAGAACACATCCGAGACCATTCTTCGAAGCATCACTGTATACTACGTACTTTTCACCAGGAGTGGGCTGAGCTAGGATAGGAGCGGATGTCAACTTTGCTTTTAGCTCCGAGAAGCTCTTTTCACAATCGGCACTCCACTCAAACTTGGTCTTTTTTGGGTCAATCTGGTGAGGGGAAACAGCTATCCTCGAGAATCCTTCAACAAACTTTCTGTAATATCCGGCTAGTCCAAGAAAACTTCTTACTTCAGTAACATTTGTTGGCCTGGGCCATTCTGTGATAGCTTCAATCTTCTTGGGATCTACTGATATCCCATCTTCTGAAATCACATGACCAAGGAATGATAGCTTCGCAGCCAAAACTCACATTTGCTAAACTTGGCATACAACTGTCTTGCTCTTAGAATATTCAAGACTGTCCTCAAATGTGCTGCGTGAGTCCCTTCGTCGGGTGAATAAATCAAGATAGTCTATGAAGACCACTACGAACTTGTCCAACTATTCTTGAAAGATTCGATTCATGAGATCCATAAAGGCGGCAGGGGCATTGGTCAGACCAAAAGGCATGACTAAGAGCTCATAGTGTCCGTAGCGGGTTCTGAAAGCAGTCTTAGGGACATCTTCCGCCTTTATCTTCAATTGAAAGTATCCAGATTGTAGGTCAATCTTACTAAAAATTCGAGATCCCTGCATTAAAATACTTTAGATGGGGTTTCGAAGGATTTAAATCTTAATCAAGTTAAAACTTACGAGTTACTTACCCTGAGATGGTCGAATAAATCGTCAATCCGGGGTAATGGGTACTTATTCTTTATGGTGATTTTGTTGAGCTCCCGGTAATCGATGCATAAGCGCATATTTCCATCTTTCTTTTTCATGAATAGCACCGGAGCACCCCAAGGTGAAACACTGGGGCGAATAAGTTTCCTTTCTAACAGTTCACATAACTGTTCCTTTAGCTCCTTTAGTTCCGCAGGTGCCATGCGATAAGTTGACTTATCACCTCAATAGTATTTAAGTAAAGAGAGTTAAGTTGACTTATGTAACACGTGCTTAAAGAAATTGTCGCTTTCATTCCGTCTCTTATTCATAGTTTTCACGTACATGATCGTTGGGGTACAACAGAAAGAGATGAACATTAGCTACTATTTTGAATGAAGAAACAACTAGATTGAGGTTAGGATTCCCTTACCAAAATGGAGCTCAAATGGAGATTGAAATGGATTCAATCCACCAAGATGTTAGCTCCCCTTAGTAGCTTGAAAAATCCCCCTAGTGAACATTGAAGGTCACGGTTTTTGGAAAGAAAAAAACCAAAATGTAAGATTTACTTTTTAAAGAAAATGAACTCTACTTTAGAATCTAAGATGTGACTTACCTAGATGAATCTTGGATCTTGAAGATGAAGATAGCCTTGAGTCTCTTAGCTCCTAATAGCCGTATGAAATGATGATGATGGAGGAATTGCCTAAGTGTTTTAATTATTCTTTAGTGACTTGTTTGGGGTAGCTCTTGAGGGTATTGTAAGAGAGGAGCTTCTAGGATATTCTTGAAGAAGGTTTCATGGAGTACCAAGAGGAGGCACCCGACGATTTACATAAAGGAGGAGGAAGAAGACTCTTCATATGCATGGGTACCATTATGAAGGTTCTTTAGTGTATTGAACCATTTACTACTTGGGTTACTTTTTGGGGGAAAAAGTAACTAGAGTAGTGGATCAAGGTTCCTTATGGCTTCACCATGGTACAAACCGACGGTAGGGGGTATGGTTGGGTTTATTTATCCCTTAGTTACCTTCCCTAATTACTCCTTGAGTTACCTTTTTAGGATGGGTTAAAAAAAGTAACTAGAGTAGTTGTTTATGAGTTACCATGGATTATCCTATTAGTGTATGTGCCCTATGCCATGATTTGGATATTTATGTTATACATTTATTATTAATAAAAGAGGTTTTATTATCATTATTGTTGGTTAGTATGTTACACAATTTTGATATATGTCCCTGATTCATTATAGAGATAAAATAATTTATAATCAGTATGAGTATTGATTTGATAATCATGAGATGATTATGTGTATGGTGATACAAATCAATCTCATAGATACTTGTTAGAGAACAGTGTATTGGATAGACCCATCATGAGATTACTACATGGATTAGCGTCATAAGTAAATCTTATGATAGTCATGTTTTAATCCTTTGACTTGAGATTGTCATAGTTTCCAACATAAGAACTATTATATTTTGACATGATCAAACGTTATCCGAAACTGGATAATAATAAAGGTCATGATTGAATGTGATAGAAATTATGTAGAGGATATTGAACAATCAAGATAGAATTTGTCCCTCTCTTTTGAGAGAGATATCTTTGGGCCCCTCGATTAGTGAGACTGTGAAATGCATGGCCGTGCTCAAATGAATTGATAGTGTGATCATATCAT
>AP025073.1:16101821-16114135 GCA_036186865.1 Eustoma russellianum | reverse complement strand
AGACGGGGAAAGGGATCCAATTTTGGAGAACTTCAGCTACAATTTTTGAAGCCTTCTTCTAATAACTCAATCTCGGCTGACCTTTAAACAGCCTAAAACTCAGTGAGATCTTATTACAGGTTATCTAAACCTTTATTCCAGCATAAATTGCCTACTAAAAACACCCATAACTGACTTAAGCATTGGAGGCTTCCCCGCACCCTCTAACGCTGCCCACGGGACCTCGAACGTTACTCTTCCTTCTCAGGTTCCATTAACAGATTTAGACGGGAGATTAACGACGTACAGCAAGGATCATCTCTGATCCACCCGGTGAGCATTTCTGGACTCATCATTTGGCGCTAGAAGGAGGGCATGAACCTCCGTATTCCTTAAAAACGCATTTCAAGGGCTTTCTTGGCAATTGTTTTACCCATCCATCGTTGGAAGAATGGATAAAAGAGCCGAGAAAGGGTCCAAGCAACCTATGACCCCTAAAAGACGTCAACGACCTCTTCCACAACAAACGCAACGGTGTTCCCCAGAGCCAGAAAATTCTTCAACTCCAACTGTTGCCTTCACATATGAAGAACATATGCGGGCCATACGTTATGTGGCTCAAAATCCTAACGTATTCCAAGCTGTAGTGAAAGAGATGAAGGGAAAAGCTTCTGTGGCGGGACCCATTGGGTTCCATCCCAGTAATTCTCTTCCACAAAAGGAACCTCTGGAATATTCTCCAACTCGGCCAGAATATCATACTGGGCCTCAGAGTGGATTCATGACGGAGGCTAGATGCTCAGGGAAAAGGTCTAGCCATCAGCAGAAAGGCAGAGCTCTGCTGCAAGAGAGGCGCTCTGTCAAGATTCGATTAGGAGATCGAGGAAAGGAAAGAAATTCTTTGCTATCCTCAAAGGCCCATATTCTCTCCTACATAAGAAAGAAAGGCCTAGCAAAAGAGCCTCAGCCCCTCACAGGACCAATCCACAAAAGGAATCATCAACTGTATTGCCTTTATCATCACGTATTGGGCATGATACAGAGGATTATAGGCAGCTCGGCCAGGAGATCGGGCGTCTGATTAAGCTAGGCCATCTACAAAGGTACTACAATCCGAGGTCAAGGCTGCACAACAGGCTGGACTTTAGCCGACCTCCTCCGGATGAAAGTTGCTGACCTGAGCATCAGCACAAGTCGCCAAGAGATGAGGATTCAGATTTGGATGGGCAAAGATTGCGGGTCTCCGAAAGTTATACAATTGATCGAAAAGTATAAGCCTACAAAAGAATCATGGTTCACCTTTCTGAGTGTATTCAAAATCCTCATGTACATAAAAGTGCTTTAAATGCATTAATTTTCAATGCTTATTACAAATTTGCTATTTGCAAAAGAGTTGTCTGTAGGATCTGTAAGGCACCACTAGAAGGGGGGTTGAATAGTGAGTGCGGAAAATGTGGTTTTTAAAATTGTTTTAAACCAAAAACCTAACTTCTGAAAACAGTTTCTGTTTTCAGGACCAATTTTGAAACATTTTGAAAACTAGGTTGCAGGTCTTCAAAAATTCTGAAATTTGGAGAGAATTTATTCTCAGATGTTCTGAGTATCTCCTAAAACGTTCAGATTAAAATTCATCCTCTAACCCCTTGAAAAATTGTTGGTGGTCAGATTGCGCAAATCTGCCAGAAATGGTCGTCTGATTTGAAAAATTAATTCCTATTTATCCGTAACTTCAAATGCTCTGAAAATTTAATGTCTAACACCTTATTAGTTGTATTTAATTGTGTTGAAACAGTTTTGAAAAATTCTTTTGGGAAGATAGTCAAATACGTTCAAAGTCCTAACCTTTGCAAGCCTGAAAATCAGACTGCACTAGTCTCAGAACTTTAGAAGTTTGGATGACTTATCCTTGTCCAAAAGTGTAGCGCCCCGTACTCGGCTACCCCTCGTACGGTGCACCCGCCGTACCTTCCCTTTCGGAAAAGTACAAAGCGTCGATACTTAACTTGTAAAACCCATGAATAAACATGGAATACAAAGTCACGATCTTAACAGGTAGATAAAAATACGGCAGAATTTGAACCTTAATCCGAAAGCGTCAAATCGCGAATACATAGCAAAATTATACAAACTGAACCGATAGCAAACTACACCGCGAAATTATACAAACATTATCCGAAGAGAATCCGAAAATAGCTAAGTCCCAAAATGTCCCAAAGGTTCATCAAAAGCTTCCATCATCATTCTCTTAACGGCCATTTCCATAACCTACGGGTATGGCATCCTTGGCTCATCATCAATCCACTCGACTTCATTACCTGGCTCTGGGGGGGAAAAATAAATGGGTGAGCGACAGAGTCGCCAGCAAGTATACAAGAACACCGTACAATAAAGAGAAAACGGCATACAAGAATCAAACCCCAATTCCTTAAGTTAGAACATACCTGCCATTACCTTTCCGAAGCATCGTACTTAAAGTCATATCAATACTTAGCTAAGATCTAAGTGTCATCACTTAGTTAGATTCTACATGCCATAGGCCAAACCTTACTTCTATGAAAAGGTATCATGCGTAATGAGTATGAAAATGTGAGTGCGATGCAAATGCAACGGAAAACATTCTTTCTTTCATTTAGACATGCTCATAAAGATACTTGAACCTTCTTTCTTTCTTTTAAATCATGCTCATCATAAAACAAGAGAGTGTGTCAGCCTATTATACCGGGCATGACTCGGTTCTTATAACATGATCACCTTCAGGTCTATTATACCGGACCTGGCTCGGTTCTTACACTCTTCAGACCTATTATACCGGGCCTGGATCGGTTCTTATAATCTTCAGACCTATTATACCGGGCCTGGATCGGTTCTTATAATCGTGATCATCTTCAGACCTATTATACCGGGCCTGGATCGGTTCTTATAATTCTTCAGATCAATTAACCCCGGATCTGTGGCGGGTTAAGCTGGCCAGAAGGGATGGAATTCTTTCAAAACAGAAACTTTATATAAAACTTCGATAAAATCATGAGCATGGAACATATGAGCATGTCAATGCAAGTGCATGGGATGCAACATGGTAAAATGCACTTATAACATCATAAACAACTTTCTTCAGGGCTGGAAAACGAACCAGCAGCATGTCCTGTATTGTTCGGCCTTAAAATCAACCTTTTTAGCCTATTTTCCAGAAACTAAAAATATGGACATGCACCACATGATCTTAACTACATTCTGTACAAATTTCATGCTGATTTCGACAAGCGTAGATGCCTCAATAAAATAATTCCCAGCAAGGGTACAACAGAAATTCTGCTGCACTCTCAACTCCATTCCTTACCTTGTCTCCATCCATAAACTCATTATGGGGCTCACTTAGCACCTGGAAATCTTTACTATTTCCTTTATGAACAATATTCAAATGCCCATTCACCAAAACAGGTTAAAATAAATACGATACAATTCATACAAGCACAAAGGGTCAATCTGTCCTGTTTTCCAGAATGTTACACCGACTTTCCTTCAATGGTTTACCATCAAGATCAATAGATAAAATCAATTTCTTTACATGTATATTTAGCTCTATGTCTTAAGTACCTCCTGTAAAATTTCAGGTCAATCCAAGATGTTTAAGGTACTTAAATAATTTTTCTCCCTAAGGTGCTACGACCAGAAGCTGTTTTGACCCCTTGATACTAAAAATTCATTTCTGGCCAATCCACAAAGGATTTTCCAGAAATTCCAACGCCACAATAAACTAGACATAATAAGCTACGACCATACCAAAAATAAGCTCAATCCAACGCTTAGAAGGTCCTTAACTAAGTCCATCAATTTGGCATAAAATCTGTCCAGAATTCTGTTTTCAGCCAACATGCATAGAAATATCCTTTCCTTCCTAATTTTGTTCTTTAGCCTATAATCCAAGTTAATGGTCATTCAATATACATGATAAGGCTTCACTACACTAATTCAAGTCTCTTTTAGCATGCAAAAGTCGTTCACATGGGCTTCTCATTCTTCCAAACAAAACAGTCCCCTAGTCCAACAAATTCAAATATAAGAAAAAGGTAACAACTTAGGCATATTTTCACTAAAGTCATATCTTAGGCTTCTAGACATTCAAGTATGCACATAATCACATATATTGTAAGGGGTTAAAGTATACTTGCCTCTTCAAGCTAAAGCTCTTGCCTTTGCTTGGTTATGAAGTGAGATGTGATGAAATCCTTCACCTTCTTCACCTTAAGTATACGGTTTTAAGGAAATGAAATGAAAAGGTTAGTCTTTATTCAATAGAGGAACTAGGTTATCTTTAAGGCTAGAGCATCTTACCAAAATGAGCTTGGAATGGAGGTTCAAGCACCTCAATGTAACACCACCTAGAAAAGTTGAAGGCTTTCACCTATTTCAACCATGAAACCCACGGTTTTGGCATGGAGAAGGAGAGTTCATGTGAGCTTCATTCTTTACCAAAATGAGAATTTTCTTAAGGGAACTTAGAATAAGACTTACCTAGATGTCTTCTTGAGTCTTGAAGTTGAAGTTAAACTCCCATCCTTCAAGATGTTGGGGGGCGAAACTTTGGTGAGGGGAATGGAAATTGTCTAAGTGTTTTGCTCTTGCATGATGAGAAGATAGATGTTTCTAGAATGGTTTGATTTAAACATGTTAGAGACTTAGGAGAGGGGGGACAGGTTTTGGAGGGATTTTTGTGAGGGTTAGGGCTTTCTTGAGTGTTAATCAAGGTTAAGTTAGTATAACCTTGGTTACTTTATTCAAACTATAGTTACTTTTGTGCTAACCCAAGTTACTTTATTAAATCATGGTTACATTAACCTTGGTTTAGAGAAAAGTAACCATGGTAGGATTTAAAATCCTCCATGTCTAGACATTAAGGGGAGGGCGGTTTTGGTTGGGGTCTTTATGACCTCAACCATACTACTTCCTTCTTTAATGAGTTGTCTCAACTTGTTCCTTAAATGCATGTCTATTTTATTTTCTATTTATCTCTTTGCATAATAACTTCTTGTCTAAATGATGTAGTAGACATTAAGTAATTATTTTAGCTAATAAAATTGGCTAGAGAATTCTAGAATTTCCCATGTATAGGCCGAAATTTTGGGCCTCTTAGGCATCTTGATATTCCTTGTAATTTTAATCCATATGCCATATTGTTGCCTATATTTTATTGTATTCCAAGATTAGTATATGTATCTATACAATTACGTACACGCCTAGGTGTACCATGTGTTTATACCTTCCCTACATATATCATATATACGCACATACATATATATATTGGTATGGTTTATATCACTCTATATCTCATAGACTATCTCAAGAGTATTTAAGTAAAAAGAGTTACGTGGACTTAAGTAACACGCTCTAAAAGAAATTGTCGCTTTCATTCCATCTCATATTCATAGTTTTTACGTACCTAATTGTTGGGGTACAACATCCTTCCCTCCTTCAATAAAGTTTCGTCCTCGAAACTTATGAATTGTCAAAGAGATATGGGTACTTTCGCTTCATGTCTCCCTCTAACTCCCAAGTGGCCTCATCAACTGAATGGTTCTTCCATTTCACCTTGACCATAGGAATAGACTTATTCCTCAATGCTTTCACTTCCCTATCAATTATCCTTTCGGGTTCTTCAACATATGATATATCAGCTTCAATCCTCAAAGGTTGCTCATCCATAATATGGCTCGAGTCATGCACATACTTACGCAATTGAGATATATGAAACACATTGTGTAATTGAGACAACGATGGCGGTAGTGCAAGTCTGTAAGCAACTTCTCCAATTCTTTCCAAGATCTCAAATGGTCCAATGAATCTAGGACTAAGTTTCCCTTTAATTCCGAACCGCTTTACTCCTTTCGATGGAGATACCTTCAAGAATACTTTATCTCCTACTTGAAACTCAAGTGGTCGACGCCTCACGTCGGCCCACGCCTTGCTTCTATCCTGAGCAGCCTTCAATCTTTGTCTTGCAATCATAACCTTTTCCTTGGTTTGCTCCACTAAGTCAGGTCCCTGTGAAAATTTTATCTCCAATCTCATCCCAATACAATGGCGATCGACATTTTCTTCCATAAAGAGCTTCATAAGGAGCCATTCCAATAGATCTGTGATAGCTGTTATTGTATGAAAACTCAACCAACTTCAAACTCTTATCCCAGCTACCTCCAAAGTCCAACACACAAGCACGCAACATGTCCTCCAACGTTTGGATTGTTCTCTCTGATTGACCGTCAGTCTGGGGATGAAAAGCTGAACTCATGCGAACTTCCGTACCCATCGCTTTCTGAAATGCCGTCCAAAACCTTGATGTGAAGCGGGGGTCTCGGTCACAAACTATGCTCATAGGAACTCCATGCAAACATACAATCTGATCAACATACATAGAAGCCAACTTTTCCATGGGTGCTTTAATCGACATTGCCATGAAATGCGCACTCTTCGTCAGACGATCCACAATAACCCAAATAGTGTCATATCCACTTCTTGTCTTAGGTAAATCGGTCACAAAATCCATAGCGATGTGATCCCACTTCCACTCAGGCACCTCAAGTGGTTGCAATAATCCAGCTGGCCTCTGATGTTCTGCTTTGACTTTCTGACATACAAGACATTTCTCGACAAACTCTGCTATCTGATTCTTCATTCCTGGCCACCAAAACTTTTGCTTCAAGTCATGATACATCTTATTTGCTCCTGGGTGAATAGACAAGCGTGAATTATGGGATTCCTGAAACACTTCACTCTTTATCGCATCATCATTAGGCACACACAATCGACCTCTAAACCACAAACTGCCGTCACTACGGACTTTAAAATCGTCAGATGGCTTCTCCTTCAGCTTGCTCTTAACTTTCATCAATGCATCATCCTTAACTTGAGTCTCCTTAATTCCTATCGATCAAAGAAGGAACCACTACTAATTTTGCAAGCACGTCGGAAATCGAATTTACTTCTTCCAGACCAAACTCTTCCATATCACGCTGTAAAGGTGGTTGACGGGGATGACTCGTCTTACGACTCAAAGCGTCGGCAACTTTATTAGCTTTACCTGGATGGTACTGAATAGAGATGTCATAATCCTTGATCAATTCAAGCCATCGCCTTTGGCGCATATTCAGCTCCTTTTGAGTGAAGAGGTATTTCAAACTCTTATGATCCGTGAAGATCTCACACTTCTCTCCATACAGATAATGACGCCAAATCTTTAGAGCAAATACAACTGCTGCAAGCTCAAGGTCATGTACTGGATAATTCTGCTCAAACGGCTTAAGCTGGCGAGACGCATACGCGATCACACGTCCCATTCTGCATAAGAACACAACCCAATCCATTCTTGGAAGCATCACTATAGATCACGAACTGTTCTCCTGAATTGGGTTGAGCCAAAACTGGTGCAGACTGTCAACCTTGCCTTTCAGCTCAGAAAAGCTACTTTCACAATCCTCATTCCATACAAATTTTGTCTTCTTCTGAGTCAATCTAGTGAGTGGCATAGCTATCCTTGAAAATCCTTCAACAAACTTGCGGTAGTAACCGGCCAGTCCAAGAAAACTCCTTACTTCAGTGACATTGGTCGGTCTCGGCCACTCAGTAATTGCCTCAATCTTTCGGGGATCAACCGAAATCCCATTTTCAGTAATAATATGGCCCAGAAATGACACACTATGCAACCAAAACTCACATTTACTAAATTTCGCATAGAGTTGATGCTTCCTTAGAATACCAAGTATTGTCCTCAGATGAGCTGTATGAGTTTCCTCATCAGGCGAATAAATCAGGATATCGTCAATAAAGACTACCTACATACTTATCCAATTGGTCCCGAAACACCCGATTCATAAGATCCATAAACGCTGCAGGGGCGTTGGTCAGTCCAAAAGGCATCACGAGAAATTCATAATGCCCATATCTCGTCCTGAATGCTGTCTTAGGAATATCCTCAGCTCTTATCTTCAATTGAAAATATCCAGATCTTAGGTCCACTTTGCTAAACACCCGAGCTCCCTGCATTAGGATACTTTAGATATTATTCATGATTATTATATTGAAATAAGACTTGGTAATTACTGACCCGAAGCTGGTCGAACAGATCGTCGATCCGAGGCAACGGATACTTATTCTTTATGGTGATCTTGTTGAGTTCTCGATAATCAATACACAGTCGCATACCTCCATCTTTCTTCTTTACAAATAAAACTGGGGCACCCCATGGCGACACACTTGGACGAATCAACTTCTTTTCCAATAACTCGTGCAATTGCTCTTTTAGTTCCTTCAGCTCAGCGGGTGCCATACGGTAAGGAGCTTTAGAAATGGGCTCAGCTCCGGGGATGAGATTTATCTCAAAGGAAATCTCTCGATCAGGGGGAAGTCCTGGTAGTTCCTCTGGAAAGACATCAAGAAACTCTTGAACTACTGGAACTTGCGAAATGTCCACTGCTGCCTGCTCGACACTAAGAGCATAAACAAGATAGCCTTGATATCCCTTTCGCAACGCTCTACGGGCACGTACTGTATTCACAAAAATATTCTTTGACTTCTTCAACTTGGGACCTCCTTGAAATGATACTTCCTCTTGCTCCGGGGCTCTGAAAGTGACTTTCTTCTGATTGCAGTCAATATGGGCATGGTTCTTAGACAACCAGTCCATACCAAGAATAATGTCAAAGTCACTCATAGCAATCGGGATCAGATCAGCTGCGAACCGATGGTCATCGAGCTCGACCGCGCAATTCTTATACAGATAATGAGACGTAAGCACTTGATCACCAGCGGCTTGGATTCGATAGGGTGATTTAAGCCGGATGGGATTGTGGTCTAATCCCTTTGCAAATTTCTTAGATATAAAGGAGTGGCTGGCGCCACTATCAAACAACACATTTGCGGGCATACAACATACAAGAGTAGCGCCTGAATCATATAGAGTTTTAACTACGCAGCAATATAATATTTATCAACTTAGTATTGCATAATTTTAAATCATACCAGCCACGACGTCTCCAGCTTCCTCAACTGCAGCATCAGTCATCACATGCACACGCGCATTCGGGCGCTGACGTTGGTTCCTCTGCTGCTGACCACCACGCTCACGACAATCTCTCAGAATATGCCCAGTCTTTCCACATCCAACACAAGCAGCTCCCTTATCAGGACAATCCCTAATCATATGACCAGTCTTGCCGCAACCAAAGCACTTACCAGCTTGTACATAGCACTCGCCCAAATGATTCTTCTGACAATGGGGACACATGGGAATGGCCTGCTGCTGCTGTCCTTGATTTCCTTGATTATTTCTCTGATTATTCTGATTTTGCCCACGGCGCTGTCCACGATTCTGATTTCTTCTTTGGTTCTGATTCTGCTGCCTACCTGGCCTCCCATGAAAATTCTGTCTAGTCATTTTCCTTGCTCCTTTATCACCGGAAGTGTCCCTTCCTCTTTTCTGGCCCACTGTCGCATCGCGACGAATGATATCCTTCTCGATCCGATAACATGCGTCAACAAGTGCCTCAAAATCAGCAGAGATAACATTTACCAACCAAGTGCGAATCCTTGGGTTCAGCCCACTCTCAAACTTCACCATCTTAGATTCCTCATCATTCATCGTTAGCCGGAGAAAATCTACCCAAAGCCAGAAACTTGCTCACATATTCAGACACAGTCATACCAGGTTCCTGCTTCAACATTTCAAAATCATGCCTCTTTTGCATCTTCACTGACGGAGGAAAATAAAACTTGTTGAACTCTTGGATGAATCTCTCCCATGGAATAGGTCGGGGCAAAGGTTGCAGCTTAGCCTTCCACCACTGGTTCGCCTCACCAAGGAGGAAAGGCCTTACAGCTTGGGTTTTCATATTGTCAGGGGCTCCATTCAGTTCAAAACAGTTCTCCACTTCATCTAGCCATTTTTCAGCCATATCGGGGTCAGACTTGCCTTCAAAAGGCGGCACATTCGCTCGCTTGAGCTTCTCAAAGTAGTACTGTGCATCTCTTAATCGGTTCATATGGAGGAGGAGGGGCAACTTGCTGTATCATTCCCTGGCCAATCTGAGTTACAGTCTGACAGAATGCTTGGAAATCCGGAATAAGAAGTGGCACTTGCGGAAGAGGGTTTCCTTGAGCTGGTGGGGGATTTTCATTCTGCGGTGGAGGAGGAGGCGGTGGATTTTGATTCTGAGGAGGAGGTGGAGGGACTTGATCTTGAGGTTGTGGAGGGTTTGGTTCGGGTGCATGGGCAGCATCTCTGCGAGGTCTACCACAAGTCCGAACCATCTGTATATGGAGCAGAAAGGTATATTTATGTATATATAGATCGAGATGACTGACTGAATTTAGACATGCTTGGAAAAGGAATTTAAAGCAGGAAAAAGAGTCAATACGCGACCTATCGGCTAACAGGTTGACCAAGGGACCCTATTCCCAATCTAAGTTGTCTAAGCTAAGGCTATCTTTCTTCTAAGATCATGACTTAAGTCTAAGATCAATTCTTAGTTTTCTAAGATCATAACTTATCTTCTACGTTCTGCCCGAATCTAGAGCCTGGGCTCTGATACCACCTGTAGCGCCCCGTACTCGGCTACCCCTCGTACGGTGCACCCGCCGTACCTTCCCTTTCGGAAAAGTACAAAGCGTCGATACTTAACTTATAAAACCCATGAATAAACATGGAATACAAAGTCACGATCTTAACAGGTAGATAAAAATACGGCAGAATTTGAACCTTAATCCGAAAGCGTCAAATCGCGAATACATAGCAAAATTATACAAACTGAACCGATAGCAAACTACACCGCGAAATTATACAAACATTATCCGAAGAGAATCCGAAAATAGCTAAGTCCCAAAATGTCCCAAAGGTTCATCAAAAGCTTCCATCATCATTCTCTTAACGGCCATTTCCATAAGCTACGGGTATGGCATCCTTGGCTCATCATCAATCCACTCGACTTCATTACCTGGCTCTGGGGGGGAAAAATAAATGGGTGAGCGACAGAGTCGCCAGCAAGTATACAAGAACACCGTACAATAAAGAGAAAACGGCATACAAGAATCAAACCCCAATTCCTTAAGTTAGAACATACCTGCCATTACCTTTCCGAAGCATCGTACTTAAAGTCATATCAATACTTAGCTAAGATCTAAGTGTCATCACTTAGTTAGATTCTACATGCCATGGCCAAACCTTACTTCTATGAAAAGGTATCATGCGTAATGAGTATGAAAATGTGAGTGCGATGCAAATGCAACGGAAAACATTCTTTCTTTCATTTAGACATGCTCATAAAGATACTTGAACCTTCTTTCTTTCTTTTAAATCATGCTCATCATAAAACAAGAGAGTGTGTCAGCCTATTATACCGGGCATGACTCGGTTCTTATAACATGATCACCTTCAGGTCTATTATACCGGACCTGGCTCGGTTCTTACACTCTTCAGACCTATTGTACCGGGCCTGGATCGGTTCTTATAATCTTCAGACCTATTATACCGGGCCTGGATCGGTTCTTATAATCGTGATCATCTTCAGACCTATTATACCGGGCCTGGATCGGTTCTTATAATTCTTCAGATCAATTAACCCCGGATCTGTGGCGGGTTAAGCTGGCCAGAAGGGATGGAATTCTTTCAAAACAGAAACTTTATATAAAACTTCGATAAAATCATGAGCATGGAACATATGAGCATGTCAATGCAAGTGCATGGGATGCAACATGGTAAAATGCACTTATAACATCATAAACAACTTTCTTCAGGGGCTGGAAAACGAACCAGCAGCATGTCCTGTATTGTTCGGCCTTAAAATCAACCTTTTTAGCCTATTTTCCAGAAACTAAAAATATGGACATGCACCACATGATCTTAACTACATTCTGTACAAATTTCATGCGATTTCGACAAGCGTAGATACCTCAACAAAATAATTCCCAGCAAGGGTACAACAGAAATTCTGCTGCACTCTCAACTCCATTCCTTACCTTGTCTCCATCCATAAACTCATTATGGGGCTCACTTAGCACCTGGAAATCTTTACTATTTCCTTTATGAACAATATTCAAATGCCCATTCACCAAAACAGGTTAAAATAAATACGATACAATTCATACAAGCACAAAGGGTCAATCTGTCCTGTTTTCCAGAATGTTACACCGACTTTCCTTCAATGGTTTACCATCAAGATCACTAGATAAAATTAATTTCTTTACATGTATATTTAGCTCTATGTCTTAAGTACCTCCTGTAAATATTTCAGGTCAATCCAAGATGTTTAAGGTACTTTAATAATTTTTCTCCCTAAGGTGCTACGACC
>AP025073.1:16091050-16101811 GCA_036186865.1 Eustoma russellianum | reverse complement strand
CATAAAATCTGTCCAGAATTCTGTTTTCAGCCAACATGCATAGAAATATCCTTTCCTTCCTAATTTTGTTCTTTAGCCTATAATCCAAGTTAATGGTCATTCAATATACATGATAAGGCTTCCCTACACTAATTCAAGTCTCTTTTAGCATGCAAAAGTCGTTCACATGGGCTTCTCATTCTTCCAAACAAAACAGTCCCCTAGTCCAACAAATTCAAATTATAAGAAAAAGGTAACAACTTAGGCATATTTTCACTAAAGTCATATCTTAGGCTTCTAGACATTCAAGTATGCACATAATCACATATATTGTAAGGGGTTAAAGTATACTTGCCTCTTCAAGCTAAATCTCTTGCCTTTGCTTGGTTATGAAGTGAGATGTGATGAAATCCTTCACCTTCTTCACCTTAAGTATACGGTTTTAAGGAAATGAAATGAAAAGGTTAGTCTTTATTCAATAGAGGAACTAGGTTATCTTTAAGGCTAGAGCATCTTACCAAAATGAGCTTGGAATGGAGGTTCAAGCACCTCAATGTAACACCACCTAGAAAAGTTGAAGGCTTTCACCTATTTCAACCATGAAACCCACGGTTTTGGCATGGAGAAGGAGAGTTCATGTGAGCTTCATTCTTTACCAAAATGAGAATTTTCTTAAGGGGACTTAGAATAAGACTTACCTAGATGTCTTCTTGAGTCTTGAAGTTGAAGTTAAACTCCCATCCTTCAAGATGTTGGGGGCGAAACTTTGGTGAGGGGAATGGAAATTGTCTAAGTGTTTTGCTCTTGCATGATGAGAAGATAGATGTTTCTAGAATGGTTTGATTTAAACATGTTAGAGACTTAGGAGAGGGGGGACGGTTTTGGAGGGATTTTTGTGAGGGTTAGGGCTTTCTTGAGTGTTAATCAAGGTTAAGTTAGTATAACCTTGGTTACTTTATTCAAACTATAGTTACTTTTGTGCTAACCCAAGTTACTTTATTAAATCATGGTTACATTAACCTTGGTTTAGAGAAAAGTAACCATGGTAGGATTTAAAATCCTCCATGTCTAGACATTAAGGGGAGGGCGGTTTTGGTTGGGGTCTTTATGACCTCAACCATACTACTTCCTTCTTTAATGAGTTGTCTCAACTTGTTCCTTAAATGCATGTCTATTTTATTTTCTATTTTTCTCTTTGCATAATAACTCCTTGTCTAAATGATGTAGTAGACATTAAGTAATTATTTTAGCTAATAAAATTGGCTAGAGAATTCTAGAATTTCCCATGTATAGGCCGAAATTTTGGGCCTCTTAGGCATCTTGATATTCCTTGTAATTTTTAATCCATATGCCATATTGTTGCCTATATTTTATTGTATTCCAAGATTAGTATATGTATCTATACAATTACGTACACGCCTAGGTGTACCATGTGTTTATACCTTCCCTACATATATCATATATACGCACATATACATATATATATTGGTATGGTTTATATCACTCTATATTTCATGGACTATCTCAAGAGTATTTAAGTAAAAAGAGTTACGTGGACTTAAGTAACACGCTCTAAAAGGAATTGTCGCTTTCATTCCATCTCATATTCATAGTTTTTACGTACCTAATTGTTGGGGTACAACAAAAAGGGTTAAAACTTGCGTCAAATTAACCTTAAGACGTGTGCCTATGATTCTGGAAAGTTTTGTGATTTTTGAAATTCGTTTACTATTTTTAATAACGTGATGAAAAACGATACACAGTGCTGAAACTGAAAATAAGTGCTGAAAGTAAATAACAACAGGAATTTTATATTGGTTCGGTTAAAACAACCTACTCCAGTCTTCGAGGACACCTTCCTCGGTTAGCACTAATCACAAAACACAAAGAACACCTTACCACACAGGGATGATGGAGTTACACACCAACTCCAACCCTTTACAAACCTTGTATGTGAATACAACGATCACGAACACCACCACCTTGCAAGTGCAAGATTGATCACACCTTGATCAATCTTTTACAACAATAAAGAGAATATGTGGTTGTCTATATGAAGCATATTCAAATGTATGAATATGAGTACAATAGGCTTTTAGAGAGAAGAAAAAAAGAAGGTGTAGAAGAAGAGAGGATGCAACGTTTTTTATCTTCAATTTGCAAGACTTGTTCTTGTATTTTGTTTGCTCTCTTCTTTCCTTTTTATCACCATATGGCCGCCCCCCTCTAGCCTTTTATTCCTCTTGAAAATTATCTTATAAGTCTTTGGAAGAGTGTGTTGCATCATTGTGACATGTCCTTGCTTACTTGGCAACTCCTCATTGGATGATCATTAAGCTCTTGCTTACTTGGCACTCATTGATTGGATGGAAGTTGTCATCATTTGATGACTAGACAAATCTGAAAATAAACCTTAAAAATCATGTGCCAATTAGCCACAAAATTATTTCCATAAAGTATATAATCATCCCACATAATTAGCAAGACAAATTTCTCCAACTTGCCATGATGAATTCGGCCATTAACTTCCTGCACATGCTGAAATTTCAGCATGTGTAACATTTGCATTTTATTCAAAATGTTTCCAAGTTTGTATTTGATTTATTCCTTGAAAATAAAGAAGAAATCAATCATCATTTAGTACATAACATTCTTATCAATTTTGGAATAAAAATTAATCACCAATAGGGCCATGAATTCGGCCAACATACATTCCCACACATGCTGAAATTTTTAGCATGTGTGATATTCAAAGATATCACTTTATTTGTTCCATAATATATTCAAAACATTTTCATACTATCTCTCAATTAATCCACATAATTCAAGATAGTAAATATGTCATTATTTAGTGCAAAAATCGGCCAGCTCAAGACAACACATGCTGAATTTTCAGCATGTGTCACAAATGTGACAAAGTTTGAAATGTTACCTTTTGTAGTTCCTTTCTTTATGTCACCAACATTGTATGCTTCATTCTTGGCTAATCAAGATGCCAAAAAAGCTCCATATATGATCCAATAAGGCAGAGCTAGGCGTGTATGATAGTTGTACATGTGCTGAATTTTATTTTTGCAAACTTTGTAAAATAGTGCACATATAATTATACACACATGGTATATTCCAATCAGCTCTTAATTGATTTTTCTAGAACACTTTAGAATGTATGAAGTATGTAAAAAATGTCTAGAAACATGTTATATGCCATGCCAAAAATGTTCCATGTGTCGTGTACGTAGAAAACCGAATTTCTGACGTTTATCGATTACCCGATTTTTTTCTAATTAAATTCCAACTTTTTGCACATGTTATATATATTATGTTACACATAATGTACATAAATTAAACTTTAATATTCAGCACTTAGGCTGATCTAAAGTGGCGCCCAACATGTGACAAAATTGAATTTTGGAATCTCCACAATTTGGCCTTAATTGTGGGTGATTTGTGTGTGCCAACATAGAATGATTTTATGGCTGTACATACCATGTAAACCACGAAATTCGTGGCCATTTTTGAAGTGTAGGGGCTGGCCATCTATATATGGCAAGTATGTGACACGTTGGCGAAGTTTCGGTATTCGCCCGATACGACAATTTTTGGTTTAGAACCTTTTAACGTGTCGTAATAAATTTGTCATCACCATGACCTATATCATATGATATAAGACCTGAATATACTCATAAATATGAGTCAAATATAGTTGTGTGATGTTAACGTACGTTCGCAAAATATATAACGTGTCGGTAGTACATTGGAATATATGTGTATATGCCTTTTTCAAAAAATCTGAATATATATATATATATATATATATATATATATGTTGAAAATGGCGTGTCAGAGGGTGGAGAAACTTTCCTTTCTTCAACTTGGTTCCTTTATGCCTTTTCCAAATATAGCTTCCTTTAATGAACTACTTAGTTTAATTAACTAAGAACTTCACTTAATGAACTAGTTTAGTTCACTAATGATGGCACCTGAAAATAGTTCAAACACAAAAAAATGCTTGCCATTTGATGTAAGCTTTCTACCTTCATGCCTCGTTAGTACGACAACATTATATATGAACTATATAAGGCAAGTTTTATGCAACAACGTGTCATGTCATGAAATATGTTATGCATTTCTTTAATACACGTTTATTTAAATCATGCATTTTGTAATCACTCAAACCCCTTTTTCTCTACAATCTCCCCCTTTTGATGATTTACAAAATAACCTACATACATGATTTAAATCTTGTCGCTCCCCCTCCAATTGTGCATAAATTCAAATTTTGAATTTCAAATTTCAAATTCGCTCCCCCTTGATTTATGCAATCAGTTTTCCTCTCCCCTTTAAATCATGCATTCTCTCCCCCTTTATTTTGGAAAGTCAATCAAAAATGCATGTAAATATGGAAATACAATCAAATCAAATTAGCAGAAATCATGCCTAATTTAGAACGAAGATTTTCGTACGTGGCTTGATTTAATGCCTTAGTAAAAATATCCGCTACTTGTGCCTCTGTGCGTACGTGATCGATGACAATATCACCATTACTTACTTGATCACGAAGAAAATGATAACGTACTTCTATATGCTTGGCCTTAGAGTGGAGTACGGAGTTCTTAGACAAGTTGATAGCGCTCATACTATCACAATATATAGGAATACGTTGTACTGTGATACCAAAATCAGATAGTTGTTGTTTTAGCCATAGCAATTGTGTGCAGCAAAGACTAAGTGCCATGTATTCAGCTTCAGTGCTGGCTTGCTTTTTAGAAAACCATGAAATAAGTGAATTTTCTATAAATTGGCAATTGCCACTCGTGCTTTTTCTATCTATTTTACATCCATCATAATCTGCGTCAGAGTAGGCATGCAAGTTAAATTCGCAGTCTTTATTGTTGAGAAAAAGGGGTTTGAGTGATTACAAAACGCATGATTTAAATAATGTGTACTAAAGAAATGCATGACACGTTTTATGACTTGACACGTTTTTGCATGAAACCTGCCTTATATATTTCATATATATTGTTGCCATACTAACGAACCATGAAGCTTTAAAGCTTACATCAAATGGCGAACATTTGTTGTGTTTGAACTATTTTCAGGTGCCACCATTAATGAACTAAACTAGTTCATTAAGTGAAGTACTTAGTTAAATGAACTAAGTAGTTCATTAAAGGAAGTCATATTTGGAAAAGCCACAAAGGCAACAAATTGAAGAATGGAAAGTTCTCTCCCACCTATGTCTACACGTTTTTATATATATTTTTATATATAATCAGATTTTTTTAAAAGGCACTATACACATATATTCCAACGTACTACCGACACGTTATATATTTTATGAACGTACGTTAACGTCACACCACTATATTTAACTCATACGTATGAGTATATTCAGGTCTTATATCATATGATATAAGTCATGGTGATGACAAATTTATTACGACACGTTAAAAGGTTCTAAACCAAAAATTGTCGTATCGGGTGAATACCGAAACTTCGCCAACGTGTCACGTACTTGCCATATATAGATGGCCAGCTCCTACACTTCAAAAATGGCCACAAATTTCGTGGCTTACATGGTATATACAGCCATAAAATCATTCCATGTTGGCACACACAACTCACCCTCAATTAAGGCCAAATTGTGGAGATTCCAAATTCAATTTTTGTCACATGTTAGGCGCCAATTTAATCAGCCATAAGTGCTGAATATTAAATTTTAATTTATGTATATTATGTGTAACATAATATATATAACATGTGCAAAAAGTTGGAATTTAATTAGAAAAAAAATCGGGTAATCGATAAACATCAAAAATTCGGTTTTCTACGTACATGACACATGGAACATTTTTTAGCATTGCATATAACATGTATCTAGATATTTTTTACATACTTCATACATTCTAAAGTGTTCTATAAAAATCAATTAAGGGCTGATTGGAATATATCACATGTGTATAATTATATGTGCACTATTTTACAAAGTTTGCAAAAATAAAATTCAGCACATGTTCAATCATGTCAGACGCATACTACAGCCATGTTGGAGCATATGTGGAGCTTTGTTGGCATCTTGATTGGCCAAGAATGAAGCATGCAATGTTGGTGACATAAAGAAAGGAGTTACACAAGGTAACATTTCAAACTTTGTCACATTTGTGACACATGCTGAAAATTCAGCATGTGTAAAATAGAGATGGCCGATTTTCTCAACTTAATGAGGCATATTTTACTATCTTGAATTAAGTGGATTAATTGAGAGATAGTATGGAAGTATTTTGAATATATTATGAAATTAATAATGTGATATTTTCAAATATCACACATGCTGAAAATTTCAGCATGTGTGTAATGTATGTTGGCCGATTTCTAGGGCTTATTGGTGATCAATTTTATTCCAAAATTGATAAGAATGTTATGTACTAAATGATGATTGATTTCTTCCTTATTTTCAAGAAATAAATCAAAGCAAACTTGGCAACATTTTTGAATAAAATACAAATGTTACACATGCTGAAATTTCAGCATGTGAAAGAGGTGTTATGGCCGAAATTTTGATGGAAAGTTATGATAAATTGTCTTGCTAATCATGTGGGATGATTATGTGACTTATGGTAATAATTTTATGGCTAATTGGCACATGCTTTTTGAGGTTTAATTTCAGAATTATCCAGTCATCAAGTGATGACAACATCCATCCAATCAATGAGTGCCAAGTAAGCAAGAGCTTAATGATCATCCAATGAGGAGGTGCCAAGTAAGCAAGAACATGTCACAATGATGCAATACAATCTTTCAAGGACTTAGAAGATAATTTTCAAGAGGAAGAGGAGGGCTATAGGGGGCGGCCATATGGTGATAAAAAGGAAAGAAGAGAGCAAACAAAGGACAAGAACAAGTCTTGCAAATTGAAGCATCAAAACGTTTTCTAGCCTCTTCTCTCTACACTTCTTTCTTCCTTCTCTCTAAAAGCCTGTTGTACTCATATTCATATATTTGAATAGGCTTCATATAGACCACCACATGTTCTCTTTATTATTGTAAAAGATTGATCAAGGTGTGATCAATCTTGCACTTGCAAGGTGTGGTGTTCGTGATTATTGTATTCACATACAAGGTTTGTAAAGGGTTGGAGTTGGTGTGTAACTCCATCAACCCTGTGGTAAGGTGCTATTTTGTGTTTTGTGATTAGTGCTAACCGAGGAAGGTGTCCTCGAAGACTGGAGTAGGTTGTTTATAACCGAACCAGTATAAAATTCCTGGTGTTATTTACTTTCAGCACTTACTTTCAGTTTTTGCACTGTTTATCGTCTTTAATCACGTTGGTAAAAATAGAAAACGAATTTAAAAATCACAAAATTTTCCAGAGTTATAGCCACACGTTTTAAGGTTCTTTTGGCGCAAGTTTCAGCCCTTTTGGACAAGTATAAGTCATCCAAGCGTCCAAAGTTCTGAGACTAGTGCAGTCTGATTTTCAGGCTTGCAAAGGTTGAGACTTTGATCGTATTAGACTAACTTTCCAAAAGAATTTTTCAAAACTATTTCAACCCATTTAAATACAACAAATAAGGGGTTAGTTATTAAATTTTAAGAGCATTTGGAGTTACGGACAAATAGGAATAAAATTTTCAAATCAGACTACCGTTTCTGGCAGATTTGCGCAATCTGACCACCAACAATTTTTCAAGGGGTTAGAAGATGAATTTTAATCTGAAATTTTTAGTAGATAGTCACAACATCTGAGAGTAAGTTCTCTCCAAATTGCAGAATTTTGCAAGACCTGTAACCTAGTTTTCAAAATATTTTAATACTAGTCCTAAAAACAGAAAATATTTTCAGAAGTTGGGTTTTTGGTTTAAAACTATTTTGAAAACCACATTTTCCGCACTCACTATTCAACCCCCCCTTCTAGTGGTGCCTTGCAGATCCTACAAGTGATATGAGAGAGCTGGAACACTCACATCAAAAGGATCCAACGATCTAAGTGAGATGGCAACCACAAACTTCAAAACCGAGCAAAAAGGTATGTCTAGTCAAAGGTCTCCTCTCTTTGACGGTGAGTCTTTCATTCAATGGAAGTTAAGAATGAAACTTTTCCTTATGGCAATTGATATTGATCTTTGGTCAATTATAGAAGATGGTCCTTTTGTTCCATCAAAATTATCCACTGTAGATGGAGTCAGGTCGTTAAGCCTAGGCAAGAGTAAACTAGTGATAATAAAAAGAGACTGAGCATGAACGCTAGGGTTATGCAATTACTTCTAAATGGACTAAGTAAAAGTGAATCTAGCTATGTTTCAAATTGTTCTAGTGCTCAAGAGATGTGAAGAATTCTCGAAATGAAACACGAAGGCACTAGTCAAGTAAAGAGTCCAAGATTAACATGCTTATGTCCACACTCGAGTCATTTAAAATCTATTGTTGATATGGATCTTCGCTTGACTAACATTTACAATTCTCTTGAGTCTCTTGGCAAAGCCTTTACTATGCAGGAAAAGGTACAAAAGGTCTTGCGAAGCCTTTTATCCGGGGTGGGACCCTAAAGTAACGGCCATAGAAGAAAGCAAAGAAACTAAGTCAATTAAGATGGAAGAATTAATTGGATCACTTAAGGTTTATGAGAACAAACTCACCATAAGGAAATCGGAATCATCAAAACAAGGTAAGGCTATTGCATTTAAATCAAATGAATACGTCTCTACTTCTTCCGATCACGTAGATGATAGTGATTCTGAAACAGATAACAATGACTTAATTTTATTGGCTAAAGGCTTAAGAAAATTCATGAGAAAGTCATTTAAAAACAAAACTAAGGCTACCTCGACTAAAAGAAATAAGAACAAGACAAATGACAAGGATGTTAAATGTTACGAATGCGGTAAACTTGGACATCTATCATATGACTGCCCTAATAAGGACAAATAAACAAATAAACACCCTGACAAGGAACAGACAAAGAATAGACTCGTCTCAGATCCTAAGCAAAGGAAAAGAGCTCTCAAGGCCTCCACTTGGACTGATACATCTTATTCTGAGACTGAAACCGAAGAGGAGACTGCACAAGTATGCTTTGTGTCCAAAGCATCAAACGAGGTATCATCTGACTCTGATTCTGACTCTGAGCCTTCTTATGATGACCTTTTTAGTCAGTACTTAGAATTGCATAAATTTACTAAGAGCGAAAGAAAAGAAGCGATTAATTGAAGACAATAAGCTGTTAGAATCTTCTAACGTGAATCTTGTTGCTCAATTAAACGATTCAAAGAAGAGTCGTCATGCATCATTAATGCATTAAAGACAGAAATCTCATCATTGACCATGCAAAATAATGAAATGAAATCCGAGATTTCAAATTTGAAATCAAGGAATACGGACTTAGAGAAAATGATAAAACAGTTTGATACGGGATCTAACATGATAGATCGTATTATTTTATCACAAAAGCATGATAGTGATAAATCGGGATTAGGATACATTGAAACAAATGAAGTATCCATTAAACCAACCAAGTTTGTATTGTCTAAGAAAGTAGATACTCCAAAAGCAAATACGGCGTCTATGATGATGCAAAGACCCCCTCTCCCCCTCATCTCGTCATACTTCTTCTTCATATCATGCGAAATATAATTTTGTGCCATATAGATATGAGAAGAAACAAGTGATGCATACACGACATTCATTTCATCCATCTAGATTATGCACTATGCACACCAACACAAGGACATATCAAAAACGTCCTCCATATAATGTGTATGAAGGAGTTCTTGGCCAAAGGCCCGAAGTGCATTCACCACATGTCTACTAAATTGCACCTTCATCTACATTCTTGCCATTTACTAGACCGAGAAGGATCACCCAAGTATGGGTACCGAAAGGTACTTTTACTAATAGGTGAACAACTAACTCGTAAGGGCCCAAAATTAAAAGGGTACCTAAATCACTCTTGTACATTGCAGGGAACCCACACATCAAAAGATACATCTATCAAGTGGTTCCTTGACAGTGGTTGCTCGAGGCACATGACGGGTGACCCGAACTTGTTCACTAAATTAAAGAAGGTCACAAAAGGCGGATCCGTGACCTTTGGAGACAACAATGAAGGCAAGATCATCGGAAAAGGTACAATTGGAAACCCAAGCACCCTTCAAATTTCCAATGTCTTTTTAGTAAGTAACTTATCTTATAATCTTATTAGCATTTCACAATTTATTGATAATGGTTTCGATGTGTGCTTTACTCATCCCTATTGCAATATCATAAATAAAAATGGAGAAGTGGTGCTAAAAGAAAAACGGGAAGGAAACATCTTTACACTTTCTATGAATGATATGGTAGACGCTAAGGTTAAATGTTTCATGACAAATGAACCTAACGTAAATTTATGGCATATACGTTTAGGACATATTGGTATTTCAACACTAGAAAACTCCAACGAAAGAACCTAATACGAGGATTGCCTACATTTGATTTAGACAACTTTCAGTTGTGTGAATCTTGCATAAAAGGCAAACAAACACGCGAGTCACTTAAACCTAAGAATGAAATAAGTACGACTAGAGTTTTAGAATTATTACACATTGATTTGTTTGATCCGAGTCGCACTACGAGTCTTGGTGGACGTCACTATACTTGTGTGATTGTTGATGATTTTTCTCGTTATACTTGGACTTTGTTTCTTGCACATAAGGATGATAGTGCTATTGAAATTGCTAAACTAATAAAACAACTTGAAAATCAATATGGTGTCAATGTGAAAAGGATAAGAAGCGATAGAGGCGA
>AP025073.1:16039563-16091040 GCA_036186865.1 Eustoma russellianum | reverse complement strand
TAGAAAACTCCAACGAAAGAACCTAATACGAGGATTGCCTACATTTGATTTAGACAACTTTCAGTTGTGTGAATCTTGCATAAAAGGCAAACAAACACGCGAGTCACTTAAACCTAAGAATGAAATAAGTACGACTAGAGTTTTAGAATTATTACACATTGATTTGTTTGATCCGAGTCGCACTACGAGTCTTGGTGGACGTCACTATACTTGTGTGATTGTTGATGATTTTTCTCGTTATACTTGGACTTTGTTTCTTGCACATAAGGATGATAGTGCTATTGAAATTGCTAAACTAATAAAACAACTTGAAAATCAATATGGTGTCAATGTGAAAAGGATAAGAAGCGATAGAGGCGGTGAATTTAAAAACAAGGATGATTTCATTTTGCGAAGAAAAAAGAATTAAACACGAGTTTTTGCCACCTAGAACTCCACAATTAAATGGAGTAGTAGAAAGAAAGAATAGGATATTACAAGAAATTGCTAGAACTATGTTATGCGAGAATAAATTGCCTATATTTTTGTGGACGGAAGCCGTAAGTTGTGCATGCTATATAGTAAATCGCTTGTCCATTAGAAAGAAAATAAATAAGACGCCTTATGAGATATTAAATGATCGCATGCCTAAAATTGGCTATTTTCGTGTGTTCGGATGCAAATGCTTTGTTTTAAATACAAAAGACAATTTAGATAAATTTGAATCTAAATCAATTGAATGCATCTTTGTTGGGTATTCTGTGAATTCAAAAGCATATAGGTATTATGATCCTCTCACTAGACAAATTCTAGAATCTATTCATGTGAAGTTTAATGAATTTGGTGAGATTTATAAAGATAAAGAATATGATGATGATTTTGAATTGAAACCCGTGTTGAATGATGATGATGGGACGTTTGATATGTATGATATGCATGATACACTAGAAATGCATGATCACTTAGAAATGCATGAGAACGTAGAAAATAATCAACCAAGATGGCATAGAGATCACCCACATGATCTCATTCTAGGCGATATCACTCACGGTGTGTCACCACGTAGAAGAATAAATCCGGATGAAATAAATCAATTTCATGCCATGATTTCCGAAATTGAAACTAAAAATGTGCATGATACTTTGAGTGATTCTTCTTGGATTGATGCTATGCATGACGAACTTAATCAATTTATTAGAAATGACGTTTGGGATTTAGTGCCACGACCACAAGATAAGACCATAATAGGCACAAAGTGGGTGTTTGGAAATAAAATGAATGAAGAAGGAAAAGTTGTTAGAAATAAAGCTAGACTTGTAGCACAAGGATATAATCAAGAAGAAGGAATTGATTATGATGAAACATTTGCACCCGTAGCACGTTTAGAAGCTATACGACTTTTACTTGCCATTGCTTGCATGAAAGATTTTAAACTTTATCAAATGGACGTGAAAAGTGCATTCTTAAATAGATTTATACAAGAAGAGGTATACGTGAAACAACCACCCGGTTTTGAAGATTTGAAACATCCCGATCACATGTACAAACTAAAGAAGGCACTATACGGACTAAAGCAAGCACCTAGAGCATGGTATGATCGTTTTGCTACTTTTCTTTTAGAAAATGGTTTTAAAAGAGGTACTATAGATAGTACTTTGTTTTTAAAACACGATAAATCGGATTTACTTATTATTCAAATTTACGTTGATGACATCATTTTCTGCTCCACTTCTCATAAACTTGTTGAAGATTTTGAAAATTGCATGAAATCCAAATTTGAAATGTCTATGGTTGGCGAATTGAACTACTTTCTTGGCTTGCAGATTAAACAAACGAGTAAAGGCATTCACATAAGCCAAGCTAAATATATAAATGATATGATTAAAAAGTTCAGTTTTGAGAACTTAAAACCATCACCCATCCCTATGAGTGTCACTACTAAATTAGATAAAGATGAACATGGTAAGGATTTTGATAATGCCTTATATAGATCTATGATTGGCTCTTTGCTATATCTTACTGCTAGTACACCTGATATCATGTTCAGTGTATGTATGTGTGCATGTTTTCAAAGTCAACCTATGGTGTCTCACTTTAATGCGATGAAAAGAATATTCCAATATATTAAGCACACACCCACCTTAGGCATTTGGTATGATAAAGATTGTGACTTTAATTTGCATGCCTACACTGACACTGATTATGGTGGATGTAAAATAGATAGAAAAAGCACGAGTGGCACTTGCCAATTCATTGGAAACTCACTTATTTCATGGTTTTCCAAAAAGCAAGCGAGCATAGCTTTATCCACTATTGAAGCTGAGTGCATGGCACTTAGTCTTTGTTGCACACAATTACTATGGATAAAACAACAACTTTCGTACTTTGGAATTACCGTAAATAAAATTCCTATATATTGTGATAGTATGAGTGCTATCAACATGTCTAAGAACCCCGTACTACATTCTAAGGCCAAGTATATAGAAGTACGTTATCATTTTCTTCGTGATCACGTAAGTAATGGTGATATTGTCATAGATCACGTACGCACAGAGGCACAAGTAGCGGATATTTTTACTAAGGCATTAAATCAAGCCACGTATGAAAATCTTCGTTCTAAATTAGGCATTATGCCAACTATAGTTACTTTATGCCAACTATAGTTACTTTATGCCAACTATAGTTACTTTATGCCAATTGTAGTTACTTTATGCCAACTATAGTTACTTTATGGCCAACCTTGGTTACTTTATGGCCAACCTTGGTTACTTTACCCAACTAGAGTTATTTTCTCAACCTTGTAGTAACATTAAGTAACCATGGTAATCTTTCTTGGTCAACCATAGGGGGCCGATTTTCCTAGCCTTGGGTGACCCCTTTACCATGCTTAATTTTTCTTGTTCCAAGACAACCTATTTTATTGTAGTCTTACTAATTACATAATTGTGATAATAAGGAAAATTCTAGACTCCTCCAAGGCCCTTATGGCCGAATTTTACATAATGTTGGAAGGGTAGTTTGTCATTTCACTTGTGTCGTGCGACACACTTACATAATTATATTAAATTTCCTATAATATTTACTTTAAAGAAATTCTATCGGAGAATGTCAAATTAATGTAGTTACATTTAAATAATGTAACCGGTTGACTAATTCTTAGTGACTCATCTCATAAGAGTTGGCGGATAGACGAATTCCCGTGGGGTATAACATTATTCCCTCCTTAAACCGCTTTATACGATTCTCAGTATATACCGATTTTCGCGGGGTACAACATCTTGAATATCACACATGCTGAAAAAAATTTCAGCATATGTGTATGTATCTTGGCCGATTTTGTGGCCATGTTGGTATCCAAATTTTATTTCCAAAATGATGAGGATATTGTCTACTAATTGATGATGAATTTTTGGAGAAAAATCAAAGAAAATTTGGTAGTAATTTGAAATGGAGCATCATGTATCACATGCTGAAACTACTCATTATGGCCGATTTTATCACCTTGTGTGGAGAAATATTATCTTGCTTGATTTGGATGATAATCTTATGAGTTATGGCAACTAATTTATGATGATTTTGGCACATGTTTTTAGTGGAATTCTCAGATTTTCCAAGTCATCAAATGATGACAACATTCAACCTATCAATGAGTGCCAAGTAAGCAAAAGTTAAATGATCATCCAATGAGAACATGCCAACTAAGCAAGATCATGTCACAATGATACCACACATTCTCTCAAAGACTTAAAAGATAATTTTCAAGATGAGAAGGACTCCAAGGGGGCGACAAACACATGTTAAAAAGAAGGAAGAAGAGCAAAACAAAAAAAAAGAACAAGAGTTGCAAATTCAAAAGATCACAAGTGTTCTAGCCTTCTTCCTCTACACTATCTTTCTTTCTTCTTCCTAAAAGCCTATTGTACTTACATTCATATACTTGAATAGGCTTCTCTTAGACCACTACATATTCTTTATCTTTGTAAAAGATTGATCAAGGTGTGATCAATCTTCAATCGTACAAGGTGGTGGTGTTCGTGACAATTGTATTAACGTACAAGGTTTGTAAAGGGTTGGAGTTGGTGTAAAACTCCATCAACCCTGTGGTAAGGTATGTTTGTGTTGTGTGATTAGTGTGAACCGAGGAAGGTGTTCCTCGAAGACTAGAGTAGGTTTTTTATAACCGAACCAGTATAAAATTCTCGGTGTCATTTACTTTCAGCACTTATATTCTGTTTCATCATTGTTTACTATTTTTGATTACGTTCGTAAAAACAGTAAACATTTTTCAAAAATTACGAAACTTTCCAGAAACATAGCCACACGTCTTAGGGTTAATTTGGCACAAGTTTCAACCCTTTTGGATAAGTATAAGTCAATCAAACATCCAAAGTTCTGAGACTAGTGCAGTCTGATTTTCAGGCTTAGCAAGGTTGAGACTTTGAGTGTATTTGACTAACTTCCCGAAAGCATTTTTCAGAACTGTTTCAACCCATTTAAATACAGTATATAAGGGGTTAGTGGTTAAAATTTCAGAGCAATTAGAGTTAAATACAAATAGGAATAAATTTTTCAAAACAGTCTACTGTTTCTGGTAGATTCGCGCAATCTGACTTCCAACGATTTTTGAAGGGGTTAAAGGTTGAATTTAAATCTGAAACTTTTAGGAGACACTCATAACATCTGAGGCTAAGTTCTCTCAAAATTTCAGAATTTTTGAAGACCTACAACCTAGTTTTAAAAACGTTTTAAATTTGGTCCTGAAAACAGAATCTGTTTTCAGAAGTTGAGTTTTTGGTTTTAAACTATTTTAAAAACCACACTTTCCGCACCAACTATTCAACCCTCCCCCCTTCTAGTGGTGCCTTGCAGATCCTACAATTGGTATTAGAGCACAGGAACACTCACAACAAAAAGATCCAACGATCTACGTGAGATGGCATCCACTAGCTATAACACCGTGCAAGAAGGAATGTCAACCATAAGGCCTCCTCTCTTTGACGGTGTGTCTTTTGTTCAATGGAAGGTAAGAATGAAACTTTTCTTTATGGCAATAGATATTGATCTTTGGTCGATTATAGAAGATGGTCCTTTTGTTCCATCTAAGTTATCCACCGTAGACGGAGTCACACTAGAAGTTGTTAAACCTAGACAAGAATATACAAGTGATGATAAAAAGAAACTTAGCATGAATGCTAGGGCTATGCAATTGCTCCTAAATGGATTAAGTAAGAGTGAGTCTAGTTATGTCTCAAACTGTTCTAGTGCACAAGAAATGTGGAGGATACTCGAAATGAAACACGAAGGCACGAGTCAAGTAAAAGAGTCAAAGATAAACATGCTTATGTCCACACTTGAGTCGTTTAAAATATTGCCTAATGAATATATTGTTGATATGGATCTTCGTTTGACTAACATCTACAATTCTCTTGAGTCTCTTGGTAAAGCTTTTACCATGCAGGAAAAAGTACAGAAAGTCTTGCGAAGCCTTCTATCCGAGTGGGACTCTAAAGTAACGGCCATAGAAGAAAGCAAAGAGACTAAATCGATTAAGATGGAAGAACTAATTGGATCACTTAAGGTATATGGAAACAAACTTGCTTTAAGACATTCTGAGTCCATTTCTAATAATGATAGGGCTATAGCATTTAAATCAAATGAATACATCGTAGATGATAGTGACATAGATTCCGATGATGAAGACTTAATCACGAAGGCTAAAAGATTAAGAAAAATATTGAGAAAATCGATTAAACATAAGTCTACCTCATTTAAGGATCATAAAAATAAAAATAAGGAAATAAAGTGCTATAAATGCGTCAAACTTGGACATCTATCATATGACTGCCCTAATAAAGAAAAGCAAACAAACAAATACCCTGACAAGGATCGGAACAAGAATAGACTCGTCTCAGAACCTAAGCAAAGAAGAAGAGCCTTCAAAGCCTCCACTTGGAGTGACACATCCGACTCTGAGACTGATGATACGGAAGAACACAAGGCACAAGTATGCTTTACATCTAAAGCATCAAATGAGGTATCTTCCGACTCTGATTCCGATTCTGAATGTTCTTATGATAATTTATTTAGTCAATATTTAGAATTTCATAAGTTTTCAAAGACTCTTGCAAAAGAAAAGAAGCAATTAATTGAAGACAAGAAATTGTTAGAATCTTCTAACAAAGATCTTGTGTCTCAATTAAACGATTCAAAAGAAGAGTCGTCATGCATTATAAATTCATTAAAGTCTGAAATTTCATCATTGACATCCAAGAACACTGAATTGAAATCCGAGATTTTAAACTTGAAATCAAGGAATGCGGATGTAGAGAAAAAGGTGAAACAATTTGACACGGGATCTAACATGCTGCATCGTATTATCTTATCACAAAAGCATGATAGTGACAAAACAGGTTTGGGATACGTTGAGACAAATGAAGCATCCACCAAACCAACTAAGTTCGTTGTGTCTAAGAAAGTAGACACCCCAAAGCCAAAAACAGCGTCTAAGATGACGCAAAGACCTCTTCCCTCATCACGCCCCACTTCTTCATCATATCATGCGAAATACAATTTTGTACCATATAGATATGAAAAGAAAAGAGTGATGCATACACGGCATTCATTCCATCCACGCACTACGCACACAAACACAAGGACATATCAAAACGTCCTACATATAATTCGTATAAAGGAGTTCTTGGCCAAAGGCCAGATACAGTTACACCTAAAGTATATTATGTTGTGCTTTCATCACCTTTCTCACCTTTTGGAAGACCTAGAAGGGTCACCCAAATTTGGGTACCAAAAGGGACATTTTCAAAGGGTTGAATAAATAACCCTTATGAACGCACGTTATATGAAATGCATGATTTTTCTTCTTCATCTTTACAGGCATCTTTTGATTTACTTTTCAAAATAAAGGGAGAGAGATAGCATGATTTAAGGGGGAGAGAGATACTGATTGCATAAATCAAGGGGGAGCGGTTTTTGAAATTTAAAATTCAAATTTTAAATTTATCCATGATTGAAGGGGGAGCGATAGGATTTAAATCATGAGTATAGGTAATTTTGAAAATCATCAAAAGGGAGAGATTTTAGAGAAAAAGGGGTTTGAGTGATTTCAAAATATATGATTTAAATGTGCATAAAAACGAGCATAAGATAAATGTGCATGATATATTGCTTATTACTTGCCTTATATAGTTTATATATAATGTTGCCGTATTAACGAGCCATGAATCTTTAAAGCTTGCATCAAATGGCAAACATTTGTTGTGTTTATACTATTTTCAGGTGCCATCATTAATGAACTAAACTAGTTCATTAAGTGAAGTACTTAGTTAATTAAACTAAGTAGTTCACTAAAGGAAGCAACATTTGAACAAGGCACAAAGGCAACAAGACTAAGAAAGGAAAGTCTTCTCCTCCTCTCTTCATCAATATACATGCCTACATACATATATAAATATATATTTTCAGATTTTTTGAAAAAGGCACATACACATGTATTCCAACGTACTCCCGACACGTTATATATTTTACGTACGTACGTTAACGTCACACCACCATACTTAACTAATATTTATGAGTATATTCAGGTCTTATATAATATGATATAAGTCATGGTGATGACAAATTAAATACGACACGTTAAAAGGTTCTAAACCGAAAATTGTCGTATCGGGCGAATACCGAAACTTCGCCAACGTGTCACGTACTTGCCATAAATAGATGGCCAGCCCCTACACCTCAAAAATCATTATAATTTTCGTGGATATGATGTTATTTTCAGCCATAAAATCATTCCATGTTGGCACACACAAATCACCCCACATTAAGGCCAAATTGTGGAGATTCCAATTTCAATTTTGTCACATGTTAAATGGCGCCACTTTAGACAAGTCAAGTGCTGAAAATTAAAGTTTATATTATATATATTACGTGTAACATAATACATATAACATGTGCAAAAAGTTGGAATTTAATTAGAGAAAAATCGGGTAATCGATAAACATCGAAAATTCGGTTTTCTATGTACACAACACATGGAACATTTTTGGCACATCATACGACACGTATCTAGACACTTTTTACATATGTCATACATCTTAAAGTGTTCTAGAAAATTAGATTAAGGGCTGATTGGAATATACCATGTGTGTATTATTAAATGTGCACTATTTTACAAAGTTTGCAAAAATAAAATTCAGCACATGCATATACATGTGTACACGCCTAAATGCACTTGATGGAGCATATGTGGAGCCTTGTTGGCATATTGATTGGTCAAGAATCAATCATACAATGTTGGTGATTTAAAGAAAGAAGCTACAAAATGTAACGTTTTAAACTTTATCTCATTTGTAATACATGCTGAAAATTTCAGCATGTGTACTAAAGGGTCGCCGAATTTCCTCTCCAAAATCAGACAAATTTTGTGTCTTAAAACATGTGATCAATTGGAAGAAGAAATACAAGTAATTTGAATAAGATATAAAGTCATAAAGTGTGATATCTTGAATATCACACATGCTGAAAAAAATTACAGCATGTGTGTATGTACCTTGGCCGATTTTGTGGCCATGTTGGTGTCCAAATTTCATTTCCAAAATGATGAGGATATTGTCTACTAATTGATGATTAATTTTTGGAGAAAAAATCAAAGAAAATTTGGTAGTAATTTGAAATGGAGCATCATGTATCAAATGCTGAAATTTCAGCATGTCAACTACTAATTATGGACGATTTTATCACCTTGTGTGGAGAAATATTATCTTGCTTGATTTGGATGATAATCTTATGAGTTATGGCAACTAATTTATGATAATTTTGGTACATGTTTTTAGTAGAATTCTCAGATTTTCCAAGTCATCAAATGATGACAACATTCAACCTATCAATGAGTGCCAAGTAAGCAAAAGTTAAATGATCATCCAATGAGAACATGCCAAGTAAGCAAGATCATGTCACAATGATACCACACATTCTCCCAAGGACTTAGAAGATAATTTTCAAGATGAGAAGGACTCCAAGGGGGCGGCAAACACATGTTAAAAAGAAGGAAGAAGAGCAAAACAAAAAGAAAAGAACAAGAGTTGCAAATTCAAAAGATCAAAAGTGTTCTAGCCTTCTTCTTCTACACTCTTTCTTTCTTCTTCCTAAAAGCCTATTGTACTTACATTCATATACTTGAGTAGGCTTCTCTTAGACCACCACATATTCTTTATCTTTGTAAAAGATTGATCAAGGTGTGATCAATCTTCAATCGTACAAAGTGGTGGTGTTCGTGACAATTGTATCCACGTACAAGGTTTGTAAAGGGTTGGAGTTGGTGTGAAACTCCATCAACCCTGTGGTAAGGTGTTTTTGTGTTGTGTGATTAGTGTAAACCGAGGAAGGTGTTCCTCGAAGACTAGAGTAGGTTGTTTATAACCGAACCAGTATAAAATTCTCGGTGTCATTTACTTTCAGCACTTATATTCTGTTTTAGCACTGTTTACTATTTTTGATTACGTTCGTAAAAATAGTAAACATTTTTCAAAAATTACGAAACTTTCCAAAAACATAGCCACATGTCTTAGGGTTAATTTGGCACAAGCTTCAACCCTTTTGGATAAGCATAAGTCAATCAAACATCCAAAGTTTTGAGACTAGTGCAGTCTGATTTTCAGGCTTGCAAAGGTTGAGACTTTGAGTGTGTTTGACTAACTTCCCGAAAGAATTTTTCAAAACTGTTTCAACACATTTAAATACAACATATAAGGGGTTAGTGGTTAAAATTTCGGAGCAATTGGAGTTAAATACAAATAGGAATAAATTTTTCAAAACAGTCTACCGTTTCTGGCAGATTCGCGCAATCTGAGCACCAACAATTTTTGAATGGGTTAAAGGTTAAATTTAAATCTGAAATTTTTAGGAGACACTCATAACATCTGAGGCTAAGTTCTCTCAAAATTTAAGAATTTTTAAAGACCTACAACCTAGTTTTAAAAACGTTTTAAAACGGATCCTGAAAACAGAATCTGTTTTCAGAAGTTGAGTTTTTGGTTTTAAACTATTTTAAAAACCACACTTTCCGCACCAACTATTCAACCCTCCCCCCTTCTAGTGGTGCCTTGCAGATCCTACACTTTCCAGGTGTCAAGCATCGGTTGGTTTAGTACAAGGTCATCATTGCAGGCCGACCTACATGACATAGAGTTAGCCACTGATACAGCTGCAGTCATAGGCCCTTATCCCATCAGACTGCGCACCTGCAGCGGACAAGACAGCCACCTCAGATACATCACAATTCCATCATCGGGTAGAGGATCAGATCTCCTCAACCTTGAGTATAAATATACCCCTTTCCAGACGGGGAAATGGATCCAATTTTGGAGAACTTCAGCTACAATTTCTGAAGCCTTCTTCTAATAACTCCATCTCGGCTGACCTTTAAACAGCCAAAAACTCAGTGAGATCTTATTACAGGTTTCATCTAAACCTTTATTCCAGCATAAATTGCCTAAAAACACCCATAACTGACTTAAGCGTCGGAGGGTTTTCCCGGGGCAGCGCCCTGGGACCTCTACGTTACTCTTCCTTCTCAGGTTCCATTGACGGATTTAGATGGGAGATTAACGACGTACAGCAAGGATCATCTCTGATCCACCCGGTGAGCATTTCTGGACTCATCAGCTACTGTTTATGATTATGACCCTTTTCTCAATTTATATTTGACTTTTTTTATAACAATTTACATACATATTGGAGCATAGGTTCCTGCTTCAACAGATTCTCATCAAAACATTCAATTTTATATTATATTAAAATTATTTTTATTATAGTAAAATCGAACGAAATCTAACCATTACTACGACACTTGAATAACTGACACGTGACTATACCAGCTATTCACAACAATAGCCAATTGTTATTGTTCCTCGATGTAAACTTGAACAGTTGCGATATTCTTATATAGAAATTTTAAAATGCAAGAAATTCTCACATGCACAGCTATTCTCATCCATATTCTGAATGTTGAGAAAAAGAATTTGAGTGATTCACAAAATGCATGATTTAAATAACGTGTGGTAAAGAAATGCATGACACAATTTATTACTTGACACGTTTTGCAACAAACCTGCCTCATATACTTTATATATAATATTGCCGTACTAAAAAGCCATGAAGCTTTAAAGCTTACGTCAAATGGCAAACATTTGTTGTGTTTGAACTATTTTCAGGTGCCACCATTAATGAACTAAACTAGTTCATTAAGTACTTAGTTAAATGAACTAAGTAGTTCATTAAATGGAGAAATATTTGGAGAAAAGCACAAAGGCAACAAACATGGAAATGGAAGGTCTCCTCTCCCCTCTTAACCACACGCCATTCATATATACATATATATATATATATATATATTCAGATTTTTTTTTAAAAAAAGGCACTATACACATGTATTCCAACGAACTACCGACACATTATATATTTTACAAACGTACGCTAACGTCACACTACGGAGACAGACAACGGCGTCAGTCAGAGCAATTGAAAGCCTCATTGTAGAGGGAAACAAGAGTAAAGGCAGGTCCAAACTGACTTGGGAGGAACAGATTAGGCACGACCTACTAGATTTGCATCTCTCTGAGGACATGGTCCAGGATAGGAATTCATAGAGACATAAGATTAAGGTTAACGAGGTATAGGTCATATATAGGGACACTTAGATTATATTTAAGGACATAGACTTGGTGGCGTATATTATACCGTTGTTTTACATTGCATGTACATATACACGTGATGTGTATTTTAATATCGAAAGTCTTTTCTTTGTATTTCTTGAATTTTCTAACTAACACACTAGCACAGTATATCTCTATTATTATGTCATTTTTGCAGGTGCATATAGAGCCGGGGGTCTCACTGGAAGCAGACTCTCTATCCTTGGGATGGAGGTATTGTCTGCGTACCACTTATCCTCCCCAGACCCTAACGATAGCTTTTGCTGTCGTTAGGATATACTGGGTCCGGATGGTGATGATGATGATGAACGTCACAAACACTATACTTACCTCATATTTATGAGTATATTCAGGTATTATATCATATGATATAAGTCATGGTGATGACAAAATTATTACGACACGTTACAAGGTTATAAACCAAAGATTGTCTTATCGGATGACAGCCGAAACTTCGCTAACGTGTCACGTACTTGTCATATATAGATGACCAGCCCCTACACTTCAAAAATGGTCACAAATTTCATGGCTTACATGGTATTTCAGCCATAAAATCATTCCATGTTGGCACACACAAATCACCCCCAATTAAGACTAAATTGTGGAGATTCAAATTCAATATTTTTGTCACATGGGGCGCCACTTTCAATCAGCCTCTAGAGCTGAATATTCAAGTTATTCTATGTATATTATGTGTGACATAATATATATAACATGTGCAAAAAGTTTGAATTTAATCGGAGAAAAATCGCGTAATCGACAAAAGTCGAAAATTCGATTTTCTACGAACACGACACATGAAACATTTTTGGCTTAACATGTAACATTTATCTAGACACTTTTACATATCAATACATACTAAAATGTTCTAGAATATTTAAATTAGGGCTGATTGGAATATACCATATGTGTATAATTATTGTGCACTATTTTACAAAGCTTACAAAAATAAATTCAGCACATGTTCAAGCTAAATTCACACGCCTACTCAGCCTTGAGGGAGCCTATGTAGAGCTTAGTTGGCATCTTGATTGGTAAAGAATGGACTATACAAGGTTAGTGACATAATGGTGGGAGCTACAAAAGGTAATGTTTCAAACTATGTCATAAATATAACACATGCTGAAAATTCAACACGTGTGTGTTAATATGGCCGAAAATTTTAAATTAATTGTGATAAATTTGCCTCTTCATTTTTAAGGGATTGATGTGATAATATTATGGTAATAATTTGAAGATCTTGAGATTTAGCACATGCTGAAAATTTCAGCATGTGTTGAAGATAATGGCCGATTTTTTTGGATTAAATGGAGACAATTTTCTTTGCAAATTATGTGGGATTGATTATGTGATATTGGAAAGGTTTTTATGAATAATTTGGCACATGTTTAAGTGTAATTCTAATATTTGTATGTAGGATCTGCAAGGCACCACTAGAAGGAGGGGTTGAATAGTGCGTGCGGATGTGGTTTTTAAAATTAGTTTGAACCAAAAACCCAACTTCTGAAAACAGTTTCTGTTTTCAGGACCAGTTTAAACGTTTTGAAAACTAGGTTTCAGGTCTTAAAAAATACTGAAATTTGGATAGAACTTAGACTCAGATGTTATGAGTATCTCCTAAAAATTTCAGATTAAAATTCAACCTCTAACCCCTTGAAAATCGTTGGTGGTCAGATTGCGCAAATCTGCCAGAACCGATACGCTGTTTTGAAAATTAATTCCTATTTATACACAACTCCAAATGCTCTGAAAATTTAAAACACTAACCCCTTATAAGTTGTATTTAAATGGGTTTGAAAACAGTTTTGAAAAATTCTTTTGGGAAGTTAGTCAAATATGATCAAAGTCTCAACCTTTGGCAAGCTCGAAAATCAGACTGCACTAGTCTCAGAACTTTGGACGTTTGGATGACTTACTTGTCCAAAATGTGTGAAACTTGTGCCAAAGAATCCTAGAACGTGTGGGCTATGTTTTCTGAAAGTTTAGTAATTTTTGAAATTCGTTTACTATTTTTACGAACATGATTAAAAATAGTAAACAGTGCTGAAACAGAAAATCAGTGCTGAAAGTAAATGACACCAAGAATTTTATACTGGTTCGGTTATCAACAACCTACTCCAGTCTTCAAGGAACACCTTCCTTGGTTCACACTAATCACACAACTCAAAAACACCTTACCACATGGTTGATAGAGTTACACCTAACTCCAACCCTTTACAAATCTTGTATAGTGAATACAATTTGCACGAACACCACCACCTCGCAAGAATGAAGATTGATCACACCTTGATCAATCTTTTACAAAGATATGGAATATGTGGTGGTCTATATCAAGCCTATTCAAGATTGAAAAATATGAATACAATAGGCTTTCAAGAAGGAAGAAAGAAAGAGAATGTAGAAGAAGAAGGCTAGAACACTTTTGATCTTTTATTTTGCAACTCTTGTTCTTGTTCTTGTTTTGCTCTTCTTCCTTCCTTTTTAATCACATTGTGGCCCCCCCTGGTGTTCTCCCCCTCTTGAAAATTGTCTTCTAAGTCCTTGAGAGAATGTAAGACATCAATGTGACATGGTCTTGCTTACTTGGCATCTTCTCATTGGATGATCATTTAAGCTTTGCTTACTTGGCACTTCATGATAGGTTGAATGTTGTCATCATTTGATGACTTGGAAAATCTGAGAATAACACTTAAAACATGTGTCAATATCAATCATAAAATTATTTCCATAATGCACAGATTGTCACATAAATTGCAAGACAATATTTTCTCCAAAAATGGGTAAGAAAATCGTCCATTATGATCATGCACATGCTGAAATTTCAGCATGTGTATCATTCATCTTTTATTCAAATTATTGCCTATTTTGCATTGATTTAATCCAACAATTCAATCATCATTAGTGTGCAATATTCTCATCTTTTATGGAATAAACATTAGACCAATAATGACCTAAATTTCGGCCATGCACACTCCTACACATGCTGAAATTTTCAGCATGTGTGATATTCAATATATCACCACTTTAATTCCATAAAATATTTAAAATACTTCCAAATTGTCTCTAATTAATCAATTAATTCAAGAAATGAAATATGCCTCATAACTAAGTAGAAACGCCCACCCTTAAGCACACATGCTGATTTTTAGCATGGTCACCAATTGTGACCAAAATTTGAAATGTTACCTTTTGTAGCTTCTCTCTTTAAGTCATCAACTTTGTATGATTGATTCCTTGACCAATCAATATGCCAACAAGGCTCCACATATGCTCCATCTCAGCTGTAGGTGGCGTGTATACATGTATATGCATGTGCTGAATTTTATTTTTGCTAACTTTGTAAAATAGTGCACATTTAATAATACACACATGTTATATTCCAATCAGCCCTTAATTTAATCTTCTATAACACTTTAAGATATATATCATATGTAAAAAGTGTCTAGATACATGTCACATGATTTACCAAAAACATTCCATGTGTTGTGTGCGTAGAAAACCGAATTTTCGATATTTATCGATTACCCAATTTTTCTCTAGTTTAAATTCCGACTTTTGCACATGATATATATATTATACATATATAATAATATATACTTTAAATCTCAGCACTTGGCTGATCTAAAGTGGTACCATTAACATGTGACAAAATTAAACTTGGAATCTTCACATTTTGGCCTTAATGTGGAGTGGTTTGTGTGTGCCAACATGGAAAGTATTTTTGGCTGAATTTTCTGTTAAGAAATTTTCATCAATTTTTGAAGTATAGGGGCTGACCATTTATTTATGGCAGTACTTGACACGTTGGCGAAGTTTCGGTATTCGCCCGATACGACAAATTTCGGTTTAGAACCTTTTATCGTGTCGTATTTAATTTCTCATCACCATATCTTATATCATATGATATAAGACCTGAATATACTCATAAATATGAGTTAAGTATAGTGGTGTGACGTTAACGTACGTACGTAAAATATATAACGTGTCGGTAGTACGTTGGAATACATGTGTATGTGCCTTTTCTTAAAAAAATCTGAAAATATATGTAATATAGTATATGTGGCGTGTCACATTAAAGAGGGGAGGAGGAGACAACTTTCCTTCCTTAGCCTTGTTGCCTTTGTGCCTTTTCCAAATGTAGCTTCCTTTAATGAACTACTTAGTTTAATAAACTAAGTACTTCATTAATGAACTAGTTTAGTTCATTATGGTGGCACTGAAAATAGTATAAACACAACAAATGTTTGCCATATGATGTAAGCTTTAACGCTTCATGGCTCGTTAGTCTGGCAAAATTATATAAGCTAAATAAGGCAAGTAATAGCAATGTATCATGTATTCATGTATATCTTATGCACGTTTTATCTTATGCTCGTTTTTGTGCTCATTTAAATCATGTATTTGAAAATCACTCAAACCCCTTTTTCTCTACAATCTCTCCCTTTTGATGATTTTCAAAATAACTTATGCACATGATTTAAATCCTATCGCTCCCCCTTCAATTATGCATAAATTCAAAATTCGAAATTTAAATTTCGAATCCGCTCCCCTTTGATTTATGCAATCAGTATCTCTCTCCCCCTTAAATCATGCTTTCTCTCCCCCTTTATTTTGGAAAGCAAATCAAAAAATGCCTGTAAAGATGAAAAAAATCATGCATTTCATAATGTGCGTTCGTAAGGGTTATTTATTCAACTTTGAAATATCCCTTTTTGGTACCCAAATTTAGGTGACCTTTCTAGGTCTTCCAAAAGGTGAGAAAGGTGACGAGAACGCAACATAATATACATTAGGTGCAGGTGTTTGGCCTTTGGCCAAGAATCCCATCATGCGTATAATGTGGTTTTCATTTTGATATGTGTTCCGGTTTACATGCACGGGGCGTGATCTAGACGCATTTGATGATATGAATGTCGCACATGCATCACTTGTTTCTTCTCACATCTATATGGCACATAATTATATTTTGCATGATGTGAAGAAGAAACACGTTGAGATGTCATAAGAAAAGGCCTATGCATTTTCTTAGATGCCACATATGTCTTTGATGCATCTATTTTCTTAGATGGGATAAATTTGGTTGGTTTATTTTGTGGCTTACTTTTCTCAACGTATCCTAGTCCGGTTTTGTCACTATCATGTTTTTGAGAAGAAATGATGTGATCTAGTATGTTTGTTCTCGTGTCAAATTGTTTCACCTTGTTCTCTACATCCGCATTCCTTGATTTCAAGTTTGAAATCTCGGATTTCAATTCAGTGTTCTCGGATGTCAATGATGAAATCTCAGACTTTAATGAATTTATAATGCATGACGACCCTTCTTTTGAATTGTTTAATTGAGACACAAGATCTTTGTTAGAAGATTCTAACAATTTCTTGTCTTCAATTAACCGTTTTGTTTGCAAGAGTTCTAGCAAACTTATGTAATTCAAGATATTCAACATATAAATCATGATAAGATAATTCAGAATCCGAGTCAGAATCATAATACCTCATTTTCAAATAATGGAGGCATTTGGCTTGACATACCTTTTTGCTCGGTTTTGAGATTTGTGGTTGCCATCTCACTGAATCGTTGGATTCCTTGAAGTGAGTGTTCCTGCGCTCTGATACCACTTGTAGGATCTTCAAGGCACCACTAGAAAGGGGGGTGAATAGTGGATGCGGAAAATGTGGTTTTTAAAATTAGTTTGAACCAAAAACCCAACTTCTGAAAACAGTTTCTGTTTTCAGGACCAGTTTTAAAATGTTTTGAAAACTAGGTTTCAGGTCTTCAAAATTCTGAAATTTGGATAGAACTTAGACTCAGATGTTATGAGTATCTCCTAAAAATTTCAGATTAAAATTCAACCTCTAACCCTTTGAAACATCGTTGGTGGTCAGATTGCGCAAATCTGCCAGAACCGATACACTGATTTGAAAAATTAATTCCTATTTATACACAACTCCAAATACTCTGAAAATTTAAATAATAACCCCTTATAAGTTTTATTTAAATGGGTTGAAACAGTTTTTGAAAAAAATTTTTGGGAAGTTAGTCAAATACGATCAAATTCTCAACCTTTACAAGCCTGAAATCAGACTGCACTAGTCTCAGAACTTTGGACATTTGGATGACTTATACTTGTCCAAAAGGGTTGAAACTTGTGCCAAGAACCCTAGAACGTGTGTCTATGTTTTCTGAAAGTTTAGTAATTTTTGAAATTCGTTTACTATTTTTACGAACGTGATTAAAAACAGTAAACAGTGCTGAAACAGAAAATCAGTGCTGAATGTAAATGACACCAAGAATTTTTACTGGTTCGGTTATCAACAACCTACTCCAGTCTTCAAGGAACACCTTCCTGGGTTCACACTAATCACACAACTCAAAAACACCTTACCACATGGTTGATAGAGATACACCTAACTCCAACCCTTTACAAACCTTGTATAGTGAATACAATTTGCACGAACACCACCACCTCGCAAGAATGAAGATTGATCACACCTTGATCAATCTTTTACAAAGATATGGAATATGTGGTGGTCTATATCAAGCCTATTCAAGATTGAAAAATATGATACAATAGGCTTTCAAGAAGGAAGAAAGAAGAGAAGTAGAAGAAGAAGGCTAGAACACTTTTGATCTTTTATTTGCAACTCTTGTTCTTGTTCTTGTTTTGCTCTTCTTCCTTCCTTTTAATCACATTGTGGCCGCCCCCGCCCCCCCTTGGTGTTCTCCCCCTCTTGAAATTTTTCTAAGTCCTTGAGAGAATGTAAGAATCAATATGACATGGTCTTGCTTACTTGGCATCTTCTCATTGGATGATCATTTAAGCTTTGCTTACTTGGCACTTCATGATAGGTTGAATGTTGTCATCATTGATGACTTGGAAATCTGAGAATAACTTAAAACATGTGCCAATATCAATCATAAAATTATTTCCATAATGCACAAGATTTTCACATAAATTGCAAGACAATATTTCTCCAAAAATGGGTAAGAAAATCGTCCATTATGATCATGCACATGCTGAAATTTCAGCATGGTCATTCATCTTTTATTCAAATTATTGCCTATTTTGCATTGATTTAATCCAACAATTCAATCATCATTTAGAGTGCAATATTCTCATCTTTTATGGAATAAACATTAGACAATAATATGACCTAAATTTCGGCCATGCACACTCCAACATGCTGAAATTTTCAGCATGTGTGATATTCAAATATATCACCATTTAATTCCATAAAATATTTAAAACACTTCCAAATTGTCTTCTAATTAATTCAATTAATTCAAGAAGTGAAATATGCCTCATAACTAAGTAGAAATCGCCCACCCTTAAGCACACATGCTGAAATTTTCAGCATGTGTCACAATTGTGACAAAATTTGAAATGTTACCTTTTGTAGCTCCTCTTTAAGTCATCAACTTTGTATGATTGATTCTTGACCAATCAATATGCCAACAAGGCTCCACATATGCTCCATCTCAGCTGTAGGTGGCGTGTATACATGTATATGCATGTGCTGAATTTTATTTTTGCTAACTTTGTAAAATAGTGCACATTTAATAATACACACATGTATATCCAATCAGCCTTTTTAATTTTCTAGAACACTTTAAGATGTATATCATATGTAAAAAGTGTCTAGATACGTGTCACATGATGTACCAAAAATGTTCCATGTGTTGTGTGCGTAGAAAAACCGAATTTTCGATATTTATCGATTACCCAATTTTTCTCTAATTTAAATTCCAACTTTTGCACATGTTATATATTATGTTATACTAATATATATATATATACTTTAAATCTCAGCACTTGGCTGATCTAAAGTGGTACCATTAACATGTGACAAAATTAAACTTGGAACCTTCACATTTTGGCCTTAATGTGGAGTGATTTGTGTGTGCCAACATGGAAAGTATTTTTGGATGAATTTTCTGTTACGAATTTTTATCATTTTTGAAGTATAGGGGCTGGCCATTTATTATGGCAAGTACGTGACACGTTGGCGAAGTTTCGGTATTCGCCCGATACGACAAATTTCGGTTTAGAACCTTTTATCGTATCGTATTTAATTTGTCATCACCATATCTTATATCATATGATATAAGACCTGAATATACTCATAAATATGAGTTAAGTATAGTGGTGTGACGTTAACGTACGTACGTAAAATATTAACGTGTCAGTAGTACGTTGGAATACATGTGTATGTGCCTTTTCTTAAAAAATATGAAAATATATGTAATATATGTATATGTGGCGTGTCACATTAAAGAGGGGAGGAGGAGACAACTTTCCTTCCTTAGCTATGTTGCCTTTGTGCCTTTTCCAAATGTAGCTTCCTTTAATGAACTACTTAGTTTAATAAACTAAGTACTTCATTAATGAACTAGTTTAGTTCATTAATGGCGGCACCTGAAAATAGTATAAACACAACAAATGTTTGCCATATGATGTAAGCTTTAACGCTTCATGGCTCGTTAGTCTAGCAACTTTATATATAAGCTAAATAAGGCAAGTAATAGCAATGTATCATGCATTCATGTATATCTTATGCACGTTTTATCTTATGCTCGTTTTTGTGCACATTTAAATCATGTATTTGAAAATCACTCAAACCCCTTTTTCTCTACAATCTCCCCCTTTTGATGATTTTCAAAATAACTTATGCACATGATTTAAATCCTATCGCTCCCCCTTCAATTATGCATAAATTCAAAATTCAAAATTTAAATTTTGAATCCGCTCCCCGTTGATTTATGCAATCAGTATCTCTCTCCCTTAAATCATGCTTTCTCTCCCCCTTTATTTTGGAAAGCAAATCAAAAGATGCCTGTAAAGATGAAAAAAATCATGCATTTCATATATGTGCGTTCGTAAGGGTTATTTATTCAACCTTTGAAAATGTCCCTTTTTGGTACCCAAATTTAGGTGACCTTTCTAGGTCTTCCAAAAGGTGAGAAAGGTGACGAGAACGCAACATAATATACATTAGGTGCAGATGTGTTTGGCCTTTGGCCAAGAATCCCATCATGCGTATAATGTGGTTTTCGTTTTTTATATGTGTTCCGGTTTACATGCACGGGGCGTGATCTAGACGCATTTGTATGATATGAATGTCGCACATGAATCACTTGTTTCTTCTCATATCTATATGGCACATAATTATATTTTGCATGATGTGAAGAAGAAACACGTTGAGATGTCATAAGAAAAGGCCTATGCATTTTCTTAGATGCCACATATGTCTTTGATGCATCTATTTTCTTAGATGGGATAAATTTGGTTGGTTTATTTTGTGGCTTACTTTTCTCAACGTATCCTAGTCCGGTTTTGTCACTATCATGCTTTTGAGAAGAAATGATGTGATCTAGTATGTTTGTTCTCGTGTCAAATTGTTTCACATTTTTCTCTACATCCGCATTCCTTGATTTCAAGTTTGAAATCTCGGATTTAAATTCATTGTTCTCGGATGTCAATGATGAAATCTCAGACTTTAATGAATTTATATGCATGAAGATTCTTCTTTTGAATCGTTTAATTGAGACACAAGATCTTTGTTAGAAGATTCTAACAATTTCTTGTCTTCAATTAACCGTTTCTTTTGTTTTGCAAGAGTTCTAGCAAACTTATGTAATTCAAGATATTCAACATATAAATCATCATAAGATAGTTCAGAATCCGAATCAGAATCATAATCTACCTCATTTTCAAATAATGGAGGCATTTGGCTTGGCATACCTTTTTGCTCGGTTTTGAGATTTGTGGTTGCCATCTCACTGAATCGTTGGATTCCTTGAAGTGAGTGTTCCTGCGCTCTGATACCACTTGTAGGATCTTCAAGGCACCACTAGAAGGGGGGTTGAATAGTGGGTGCGGAAAATGTGGTTTTTAAAATTAGTTTGAACCAAAAACCCAACTTCTGAAAACAGTTTCTGTTTTCAGGACCAGTTTTAAAATGTTTTGAAAACTAGGTTTCAGGTCTTCAAAAATTCTGAAATTTGGATAGAACTTAGACTCCAATGTTATGAGTATCTCCTAAAATTTCAGATTAAAATTCAACCTCTAACCCTTTGAAACATCGTTGGTGGTCAGATTGCGCAAATCTGCCAGAACCGATACACTGATTTGAAAAATTAATTCCTATTTATACACAACTCCAAATGCTCTGAAAATTTAAATAATAACCCCTTATAAGTTTTATTTAATTGGGTTGAAACAGTTTGAAAAATTCTTTGGGAAGTTAGTCAAATACGATCAAAGTCTCAACCTTTACAAGCCTGAAAATCAGACTGCACTAGTCTCAGAACTTTGGATGTTTGGATGACTTATACTTGTCCAAAAGGGTTGAAACTTGTGCCAAACGAACCCTAGAACGTGTGTCTATGTTTTCTGAAAGTTTAGTAATTTTTGAAATTCGTTTACTATTTTTACGAACGTGATTAAAAACAGTAAACAGTGCTGAAACAGAAAATCAGTGCTGAATGTAAATGACACCAAGAATTTTATACTGGTTCGGTTATCAACAACCTACTCCAGTCTTCAAGGAACACCTTCCTGGGTTCACACTAATCACACAACTCAAAACACCTTACCACAGGGTTGATAGAGATACACCTAACTCCAACCCTTTACAAACCTTGTATAGTGAATACAATTTGCACGAACACCACCACCTCGCAAGAATGAAGATTGATCACACCTTGATCAATCTTTTACAAAGATATGGAATATGTGGTGGTCTATATCAAGCCTATTCAAGATTGAAAAATATGAATACAATAGGCTTTCAAGAAGGAAGAATGAAAGAGAATGTAGAAGAAGAAGGCTAGAACACTTTTGATCTTTTATTTTGCAACTCTTGTTCTTGTTCTTGTTTTGCTCTTCTTCCTTCCCTTTTAATCACATTGTGGCCGCCCCCCGCCCCCCTTGGTGTTCTCCCCCTCTTGAAAATTGTCTTCTAAGTCCTTGAGAGAATGTAAGACATCAAATGACATGGTCTTGCTTACTTGGCATCTTCTCATTGGATGATCATTTAAGCTTTGCTTACTTGGCACTTCATGATAGGTTGAATGTTGTCATCATTTGATGACTTGGAAAATCTGAGAATAACACTTAAAACATGTGCCAATATCAATCATAAAATTATTCCATAATGCACAAGATTGTCACATAAATTGCAAGACAATATTTCTCCAAAAATGGGTAAGAAAATCGTCATTATGATCATGCACATGCTGAAATTTCAGCATGTGTATCATTCATCTTTTATTCAAATTATTGCCTATTTTGCATTGATTTAATCCAACAATTCAATCATCATTTAGTGTGCAATATTCTCATCTTTTATGGAATAAACATTAGACAATAATATGACCTAAATTTCGGCCATGCACACTCCTACACATGCTGAAATTTTCAGCATGTGTGATATTCAAATATATCACCATTTTAATTCCATAAAATATTTAAAACACTTCCAAATTGTCTTCTAATTAATTCAATTAATTCAAGAAGTGAAATATGCCTCATAACTAAGTAGAAATCGCCCACCCTTAAGCACACATGCTGAAATTTTCAGCATGTGTCACAATTGTGACAAAATTTGAAATGTTACCTTTTGTAGCTTCTCTCTTTAATCATCAACTTTGTATGATTGATTCTTGACCAATCAATATGCCAACAAGGCTCCACATATGCTCCATCTCAGCTGTAGGTGGCGTGTATACATGTATATGCATGTGCTGAATTTTATTTTTGCTAACTTTGTAAAATAGTGCACATTTAATAATACACACATGTTATATTCCAATCAGCCCTTAATTTAATTTTCTAGAACACTTTAAGATGTATATCATATGTAAAAAGTGTCTAGATATGTGTCACATGATGTACCAAAAACGTTCCATGTGTTGTGTGCGTAGAAAACCGAATTTTCGATATTTATCGATTACCCAATTTTTCTCTAATTTAAATTCCAACTTTTGCACATGTTATATATATTATGTTATACATAATATATATTAATATACTTTAAATCTCAGCACTTGGCTGATCTAAAGTGGTACCATTAACATGTGACAAAATTAAACTTGGAATCTTCCATTTTGTCCTTAATGTGGAGTGATTTGTGTGTGCCAACATGGAAAGTATTTTTGGCTGAATTTTCTGTTACGAAATTTTCATCAATTTTTGAAGTATAGGGGCTGGCCATTTATTTATGGCAAGTACGTGACACGTTGGCGAAGTTTCGGTATTCGCCCGATACGACAAATTTCGATTTAGAACCTTTTATCGTGTCGTATTTAATTTGTCATCACCATATCTTATATCATATGATATAAGACCTGAATATACTCATAAATATGAGTTAAGTATAGTGGTGTGACGTTAACGTATGTACGTAATATATAACGTGTCAGTAGTACGTTGGAATACATGTGTATGTGCCTTTTCTTAAAAAATATGAAAATATATGTAATATATGTATATGTGGCGTGTCACATTAAAGAGGGGAGGAGGAGACAACTTTCCTTCCTTAGCTTTGTTGCCTTTGTGCCTTTTCCAAATGTGGCTTCCTTTAATGAACTACTTAGTGTAATAAACTAAGTACTTCATTAATGAACTAGTTTAGTTCATTAATGGTGGCACCTGAAAATAGTATAAACACAACAAATGTTTGCCATATGATGTAATCTTTAACGCTTCATGGCTCGTTAGTCTGGCAACATTATATATAAGCTAAATAAGGCAAGTAATAGCAATGTATCATGCATTCATGTATATCTTATGCACGTTTTATCTTATGCTCGTTTTTGTGCACATTTAAATCATGTATTTGAAAATCACTCAAACCCCTTTTTCTCTACAATCTCCCCTTTTGATGATTTTCAAAATAACTTATGCACATGATTTAAATCCTATCGCTCCCCCTTCAATTATGCATAAATTCAAAATTCAAAATTTAAATTTCAATCCGCTCCCCCTTGATTTATGCAATCAGTATCTCTCTCCCCTTTAAATCATGCTTTCTCTCCCCCTCTTTTATTTTGGAAAGCAAATCAAAAGATGCCTGTAAAGATGAAAAAAAATCATGCATTTCATATATGTGCGTTCGTAAGGGTTATTTATTCAACCCTTTGAAAATGTCCCTTTTTGGTACCCAAATTTAGGTGACCTTTCTAGGTCTTCCAAAAGGTGAGAAAGGTGACGAGAACGCAACATAATATACATTAGGTGCAGATGTGTTTGGCCTTTGGCCAAGAATCCCATCATGCGTATAATGTGGTTTTCGTTTTTGATATGTATTCCGGTTTACATGCACGGGGCGTGATCTAGACGCATTTGTATGATATGAATGTCGCACATGCATCACTTGTTTCTTCTCATATCTATATGGCACATAATTATATTTTGCATGATGTGAAGAAGAAACACGTTGAGATGTCATAAGAAAAGGCCTATGCATTTTCTTAGATGCCACATATGTCTTTGATGCATCTATTTTCTTAGATGGGATAAATTTGGTTGGTTTTTTTGTGGCTTACTTTTCTCAACGTATCCTAGTCCGGTTTTGTCACTATCATGCTTTTGAGAAGAAATGATGTGATCTAGTATGTTTGTTCTCGTGTCAAATTGTTTCACCTTTTTCTCTACATCCGCATTCCTTGATTTCAAGTTTGAAATCTCGGATTTAAATTCATTGTTCTCGGATGTCAATGATGAAATCTCAAACTTTAATGAATTTATAATGCATGACGACTCTTCTTTTGAATCGTTTAATTGAGACACAAGATCTTTGTTAGAAGATTCTAACAATTTCTTGTCTTCAATTAACCGTTTCTTTTGTTTTGCAAGTTCTAGCAAACTTATGTAATTCAAGATATTCAACATATAAATAATCATAAGATAGTTCAGAATCCGAGTAAGAATCATAATCTACCTCATTTTCAAATAATGGAGGCATTTGGCTTGACATACCTTTTTGCTCGGTTTTGAGATTTGTGGTTGCCATCTCACTGAATCGTTGGATTCCTTGAAGTGAGTGTTCCTGCGCTCTGATACCACTTGTAGGATCTGCAAGGCACCACTAGAAGGGGGGGTTGAATAGTGGGTGCGGAAAATGTGGTTTTTAAAATTAGTTTGAACCAAAAACCCAACTTCTGAAAATAGTTTCTGTTTTCAGGACCAGTTTTAAAATGTTTTGAAAACTAGGTTTCAGGTCTTCAAAAATTCTGAAATTTGGACAGAATTTAGACTCAGATGTTATGAGTATCTCCTAAAAATTTCAGATTAAAATTCAACTTTAACCCCTTGAAAAATCGTTGGTGGTCAGATTGCGCAAATCTGCCAGAACCGATACACTGATTTGAAAAATTAATTCCTATTTATACACAACTCCAAATGCTTGAAAATTTAAATAATAACCCCTTATAAGTTTTATTTAAATGGGTTGAAACAGTTTTGAAAAATTCTTTGGAAGTTAGTCAAATACGATCAAAGTCTCAACCTTTACAAGCCTGAAAATTAGACTGCACTAGTCTAAACTTTGGACGTTTGGATGACTTATACTTGTCCAAAAGGGTTGAAACTTGTGCCAAAAGAACCCTAGAACGTGTGGCTATGTTTTCTGAAAGTTTAGTAATTTTTGAAATTCGTTTACTATTTTTACGAACGTGATTAAAAACAGTAAACAGTGCTGAAACAGAAATCAGTGCTGAATGTAAATGACACCAAGAATTTTATACTGGTTCGGTTATCAACAACCTACTCCAGTCTTCAAGGAACACCTTCCTTGGTTCACACTAATCATACAACTCAAAAACACCTTACCACAGGGTTGATAGAGTTACACCTAACTCCAACCCTTTACAAACCTTGTATAGTGAATACAATTTGCACGAACACCACACCACCTCGCAAGAATGAAGATTGATCACACCTTGATCAATCTTTTACAAAGATATGGAATATGTGGTGGTCTATATCAAGCCTATTCAAGATTGAAAAATATGAATACAATAGGCTTTCAAGAAGGAAGAAAGAAAGAGAATGTAGAAGAAGAAGGCTAGAACACTTTTGATCTTTTATTTTGCAACTCTTGTTCTTGTTCTTGTTTTGCTCTTCTTCCTTCCTTTTTAATCACATTGTGGCCGCCCCCCGCCCCCCCTTGGTGTTCTCCCCCTCTTGAAAATTGTCTTCTAAGTCCTTGAGAGAATGTAAGACATCAATGTGACATGGTCTTGCTTACTTGGCATCTTCTCATTGGATGATCATTTAAGCTTTGCTTACTTGGCACTTCATGATAGGTTGAATGTTGTCATCATTTGATGACTTGGAAAATCTGAGAATAACACTTAAAACATGTGTCAATATCAATCATAAAATTATTTCCATAATGCACAAGATTGTCACATAAATTGCAAGACAATATTTCTCCAAAAATGGGTAAGAAAATCGTCCATTATGATCATGCACATGCTGAAATTTCAGCATGTGTATCATTCATCTTTTATTCAAATTATTGCCTATTTTGCATTGATTTAATCCAACAATTCAATCATCATTTAGAGTGCAATATTCTCATCTTTTATGGAATAAACATTAGACAATAATATGACCTAAATTTCGGCCATGCACACTCCTACACATGCTGAAATTTTCAGCATGTGTGATATTCAAATATATCACCATTTTAATTCCATAAAATATTTAAAACACTTCCAAATTGTCTTCTAATTAATTCAATTAATTCAAGAAGTGAAATATGTCTCATAACTAAGTAGAAATCGCCCACCCTTAAGCACACATGCTGAAATTTTCAGCATGTGTCACAATTGTGACAAAATTTGAAATGTTACCTTTTGTAGCTTCTCTCTTTAAGTCATCAACTTTGTATGATTGATTCTTGACCAATCAATATGCCAACAAGGCTCCACATATGCTCCATCTCAGCTGTAGGTGGCGTGTATACATGTATATGCATGTGCTGAATTTTATTTTTGCTAACTTTGTAAAATAGTGCACATTTAATAATACACACATGTTATATTCCAATCAGCCCTTAATTTAATTTTCTAGAACATTTAAGATGTATATCATATGTAAAAAGTGTCTAGATACGTGTCACATGTTGTACCAAAAACGTTCCATGTGTTGTGTGCGTAGAAGACCGAATTTTCGATATTTATCGATTACCCAATTTTTCTCTAATTTAAATTCCAACTTTTGCACATGTTATATATATTATGTTATACATAATATATATAATATATACTTTAAATCTCAGCACTTGGCTGATCTAAAGTGGTACCATTAACATGTGACAAAATTAAACTTGGAATCTTCACATTTTGGCCTTAATGTGGAGTGATTTGTGTGTGCCAACATGGAAAGTATTTTTGGATGAATTTTCTGTTACGAAATTTTCATCAATTTTTGAAGTATAGGGGCTGGCCATTTATTTATGGCAAGTACGTGACACGTTGGCGAAGTTTCGGTATTCGTCCGATACGACAAATTTCGGTTTAGAACCTTTTAGTGTCGTATTTAATTTGTCATCACCATATCTTATATCATATGATATAAGACCTGAATATACTCATAAATATGAGTTAAGTATAGTGGTGTGACGTTAACGTACGTACGTAAAATATATAACGTGTCGGTAGTACGTTGGAATACATGTGTATGTGCCTTTTCTTAAAAAAATCTGAAAATATATGTAATATATGTATGTGGTGTGTCACATTAAAGAGGGGAGGAGGAGACAACTTTCCTTCCTTAGCTTTGTTGCCTTTGTGCCTTTTCCAAATGTGGCTTCCTTTAATGAACTACTTAGTTTAATAAACTAAGTACTTCACTTAATGAACTAGTTTAGTTCATTAATGGTGGCACCTGAAAATAGTATAAATACAACAAATGTTTGCCATATGATGTAAGCTTTAACGCTTCATGGCTCGTTAGTCTGGCAACATTATATAAGCTAAATAAGGCAAGTAATAGCAATGTATCATGCATTCATGTATATCTTATGCACGTTTTATCTTATGCTCGTTTTTGTGCACATTTAAATCATGTATTTGAAAATCACTCAAACCCCTTTTTCTTTACATTGTACAGTCATCAAGTGATGACAAATCTCATCCAATCAAGGAGCGCCAAGTAAGCAAGGCCAAGACAATCATCCAATCAAGTGTTGCCAAGTGAGCAAGTTGATATCACAACTATACAAGACATTCTTCCAAGGACTTAAAAGAGAATTTCCATGGAGAAGAAGTGTAGCGCCCCGTACTCGGCTACCCTCGTACGGTGCACCCGCCGTACCTTCCCTTTCGGAAAAGTACAAAGCGTCGATACTTAACTCGTAAAAACCCATGGATAAACATGGATTACAAAGTCACGATCTTAACAGGTAGATAAAAATACGGCGGAATTTGAACCTTAATCCGAAAGCGTCAAATCGCGAATACATAGCAAAATTATACAAACATTATCCGAAGAGAATCAGAAATAGCTAAGTCCCAAAATGTCCCAAAGGCCCATCAAAAGCTCCCATCCTCATTCTCTTAACGGCAATTCCCATAACCTACGGGTATGGCATCCTTGGCTCATCATCAATCCACTCGACTTCATTTCCTGGTTCTGGGGAAAATAAATGGGTGAGCGACAGAGTGGCCAGCAAGTATACGATAACACCTTACAATAAAGAGAAAACTGCATACAAGAATCAAACCCCAATTCCTTAAGTTAGAACATACCTGCCATTACCTTTCCGGAGCATCATACTTAAAGTCATATCAATACTTAGCTAAAATCTAAGTGTCATCACTTAATTAGATTCTACATGCCATAACCAAACCTTACTTCTATGAAAAGGTATCATGCGTAATGCGTATGAAAATGTGAATGCGATGCAAATGCAACGGAAAACATTCTTTCTTTCATTTAGACATGCTCATAAAGATACTTGAACTTTCTTTCTTTCTTTTAAATCATGCTCATCGTAAAACAAGAGTGTGTGTCAGCCTATTATACCGGGCATGACTCGGTTCTTATAACATGATCACCTTCAGATCTATTATACCGGACCTGGCACGGTTCTTATACTCTTCAGACCTATTATACCGGGCCTGGATCGGTTCTTAAAATCTTCAGACCTATTATACCGGGCCTGGATCGGTTCTTATAATCGTGATCATCTTCAGACCTATTATACCGGGCCTGGATCGGTTCTTATAACTTTTCAGATCAATTAACCCCGGATCTGTGACGGGTTAAGCTGGCCAGAAGGGACGGAATTCTTTCAAAACAGAAACTTTATAAAACTTCGATAAAATCATGAGCATGGAACATATGAGCATGTCAATGCAAGTGCATGGGATGCAACATGGTAAAATGCACTTATAGCATCATAAACAACTTTCTTCATGGGCTGGAAAACGAACCAGCAGCATGTCCTGTATTGTCCAGCCTTAAAATCAACCTTTTTAGCCTATTTTCCAGAAACTAAAAATATGGACATGCACCACATGATCTTAACTACATTCTGTACAAATTTCATGCGATTTCGACAAGCGTAGATACCTCAATAAAAATAATTTCCCAACAAGGGTACACCAGAAATTCTGCTTGCACTCTCAACTCCATTCCTTACCTTGTCTCCATCCATAAACTCATTATGGGGCTCACTTAGCACCTGAAAATCTTTCCTTTTTTCTTTGTAACAATATTCAAATGCCCATTCACCAAAACAGGTCAAAATAAATACGATACAATTCATACAAGCACAAAAGGGTCAATCTGTCCTGTTGTTCCAGAATGTTACACCGACTTTCCTTCAACGGTTTTTACCATCAAGATCAATAGATAAAATCAATTTCTTTACATGGATATTAACTCTATGTCTTAAGTACTTCCTGTAAAATTTTCAGGTCAATCCAAGATGTTTAAGGTGCTTAAATAATTTTTCTCCCTAAGGTGTTACGACCAGAAACTGTTTTGACCCCTTAATACTAAAATTCATTTCTGGCCAATCCACAAAGGATTTTCCAGAAATTCCAAACGCCACAATAAACTAGACATAATAAGCTACGACCATGCCAAAAATAAGCTCAATCCAACGCTTAGAAGGTCCTTAACTAAGTCCATCAATTTGGCATAAAATCTGTCCAGAATTCTGTTTTCAGCCAACATGCATAGAAATATCCTTTCCTTCCTAATTTTGTTCTTTAGCCTAAATCAAGTTAATGGTCATTCAATATACATGATAAGGCTTCTCTACACTAATTCAAGTCTCCTTTAGTATGCAAAAGTCGTTCACATGGGCTTCTCATTATTCCAAACAAAACAGTCCCTAGTCCAACACATTCAAAATATAAGAAAAAGGTAACAACTTATGCCATATTTTCACTAAAGTCATATCTTAGGCTTCTAGACATTCAAGTATGCACATAATCACATATATTGTAAGGGGTTGAAGTATACTTGCCTCTTCAAGCTAAAGCTCTTTGCCTTTGTTTGGTTATGAAGTGAGATGTGATGAGATCCTTCACCCTCTTCACCTTGAGCACACGGTTTTGAGGGAGTGAAATGAAAAAGGTTAGTTCTTTATTCAAATGGAGGAACTAGGTCATCTTTAAGTTAGAGCATCTTACCACAATAATCTTGAAATGGAGATTCAAGCACCTCAATGTAATCTCCACCTAAGAAAGTTGATAGCTTTCCCCTAATTTCACCCTAAAGCCCACGGTTTTAGGCATGTAACAAGAGAGTTCATGTGAGTTTCATTCTTTACCAAAATGAGAATTTTCTTAAGGGAACTTAGAATAAGACTTACCTAGATGTCTTCTTGGGGTCTTGAAGTGAACTTGAAGCTCTAGCCCTCAAGATGGAATGGCCGAAATCCTTGATGAGGGAAATGGAGATTTTGCTAAGTGTTTTTGCTCTTGCAATAGGCGAGCTAGAGGCTTCTAGAATGGTTGAAGTTAAAACATCTTGGAGGCTTAGGAGGGGACGGTTTTTGGAGGGATTTTGGTGAGATTAGGGGCTTCCTTGCATGTAACCAAGGTTAATCTAACTTAACCTTGGTTTACTTTGCTCAACCATAGTTACTTTTGTGTTAACAAAGTTACTTTACTAAATCATGGTTACATTAACCTTGGTTTAGAGAAAGTAACCATGGTAGGATTTAAAATCCTCCATGTCTAGACATTAAGGGGGGCGGCTTTGGTTGGGGTCTTTATGCCTCAACCATATACTTCCTTCTTTAATGAGTTGTCTCAACTTGTTCCTTAAATGCATGTCTATTTTATTTTCTATTTATTTCTTTGCCTAGTAGTTTCTTATCTTATTATCTTAACCAATAAAATTGGCTAGAAATTCCTAGAGTGTCTCCATGTATAGGCCGAAATTTAGGCTTCTTGGCCAATTGATATTTCTTGTAACTTTAGTTCATGTACTATATTGTTTCACCTATTTTATTGTATTCTAAGATTAGCATATGTATGCATACATATCACATATACACGTGCACACATATATGTTAGTATGTATGGCTCATGTAATCCTATCTCTCATGTATTACTCTCTTGAAGTTTCCTTATTTAATTTGGGCTTGGTATCACCTTAATAAGAATTAAGTGAAGAGACCTTAAAAGGATTTAAGTAACATGCGCTAAAAGAAATTGTCTCTTTTATTCCATCTCATATTCATAGTTTTTACGTACCTAATTGTTGGGGTACAACATCCTTCCCTCCTTCAATAAAGTTTCGTCCTCGAACTTATGAATTGTCAAAGAGATATGGGTACTTTCGCTTCATGTCTCCCTCTAATTCCCAAGTGGCCTCATCAACTGAATGGTTCTTCCATTTCACCTTGACCATAGAATAGACTTATTCCTCAATGCTTTCACTTCCCTATCAATTATCCTTTCGGGTTCTTCAACATATGATATATCAGCTTCAATCCTCAAAGGTTGCTCATCCATAATATGGCTCGAGTCATGCACATACTTACGCAATTGAGATATATGAAACACATTGTGTAATTGAGACAACGATGGCGGTAGTGCAAGTCTGTAAGCAACTTCTCCAATTCTTTCCAAGATCTCAAATGGTCCAATGAACCTAGGACTAAGTTTCCCTTTAATTCCAACCGCTTTACTCCCTTCGATGGAGATACCTTCAAGAATACTTTATCTCCTACTTGAAACTCAAGTGGTCGACGCCTCACGTCGGCCCACGCCTTGCTTCTATCCTGAGCAGCCTTCAATCTTTGTCTTGCAATCATAACCTTTTCCTTGGTTTGCTCCACTAAGTCAGGTCCCTGTGAAATTTTATCTCCAATCTCATCCCAATACAATGGCGATCGACATTTTCTTCCATAAAGAGCTTCATAAGGAGCCATTCCAATAGATCTATGGTAGTTGTTATTGTATGAAAACTCAACCAACTTCAGACTCTTATCCCAGCTACCTCCAAAGTCCAACACACAAGCACGCAACATGTCCTCCAACGTTTGGATTGTTCTTTTCTGATTGACCGTCAGTCTGGGGATGAAAAGCTGAACTCATGCGAACTTCCGTACCCATCGCTTCTGAAATGCCGTCCAAAACCTTGATGTGAAGCGGGGGTCTCGGTCACAAACTATGCTCATAGGAACTCCATGCAAACATACAATCTGATCAACATACATAGAAGCCAACTTTTCCATGGGTGCTTTAATCGACATTGCCATGAAATGAGCACTCTTCGTCAGACGATCCACAATAACCCAAATAGTGTCATATCCATTTCTTGTCTTAGGTAAATCGGTCACAAAATCCATAGCGATGTGATCCCACTTCCACTCAGGCACCTCAAGTGGTTGTAACAATCCAGCTGGCCTCTGATGTTCTTGCTTTGACTTTCTGACATACAAGACATTTCTCAACAAAGTCTGCTATCTGATTCTTCATTCCTGGCCACCAAAACTTTTGCTTCAAGTCATGATACATCTTATTTGCTCCTGGGTGAATAGACAAGCGTGAATTATGGGATTCCTGAAACACTTCACTCTTATCGCATCATCATTAGGCACACACAATCGACCTCTAAACCACAAACTGCCGCCACTACGGACTTTAAAATCGTCAGATGGCTTTCTCCTTCAGCTTGCTTTAACTTTCATCAATGCATCATCCTTAACTTGAGTCTCCTTAATCCTATCAGATCAAGAAGGAACCACTACTAATTTTGCAAGCACGTCGGAAATCGAATTTACTTCTTCCAGACCAAACTCTTCCATATCACGCTTGTAAAGGTGTTGACGGGGGGTGACTCGTCTTACGACTCAAAGCGTCGGCAACTCTATTAGCTTTACCTGGATGGTACTGAATAAAGATGTCATAATCCTTGATCAACTCAAGCCATCGCCTTTGGCGCAATATTCAGCTCCTTTTGAGTGAAGAGGGTATTTCAAACTCTTATGATCCGTGAAGATCTCACACTTCTCTCCATACAGATAATGACGCCAAATCTTTAGAGCAAATACCAATTGCTGCTGCAAGCTCAAGGTCATGTACTGGATAATTCTGCTCAAATGGCTTAAGCTGGCGAGACGCATACGCGATCACACGCCCATTCTGCATAAGAACACAACCAATCCATTCTTGGAAGCAATCACTGTAGATCACGAATGGTTCTCCTGAGTTGGGTTGAGCCAGAACTGGTGCGGATGTTAACTTTGCCTTAGCTCAGAAAAAGCTACTTTCACAATCCTCACTCCATACAAATTTCGTCTTTTTCTGAGTCAGTCTAGTGAGAGGCATAGCAATCCTTGAAAATCCTTCCACAAACTTGCGGTAATAACCGGCCAGTCCAAGAAAACTCCTTACTTCAGTAACATTGGTCCGGTCTCGGCCACTCAGTAATTGCCTCAATCTTTCGGGGGATCAACCGAAATCCCATTTTCAGTAATAATATGGCCCAGAAATGACACACTATTCAAACCAAAACTCACATTTACTAAATTTCGCATAGAGTTGATGCTTCCTTAGAATACCAAGTATTGTCCTCAGATGAGCTGTATGAGTTTCCTCATCAGGCGAATAAATCAGGATATCGTCAATAAAGACTACCGTATACTTATCCAATTGGTCCCCGAAACACCCGATTCATAAGATCCATAAACGCTGCAGGGGCGTTGGTCAGTCCAAAAGGCATCACGAGAAATTCATAATGCCCATATCTCGTCCTGAATGCTGTCTTAGGAATATCCTCAGCTCTTATCTTCAATTGAAAATATCCAGATCTTAGGTCCACTTTGCTAAACACCCGAGCTCCCTGCATTAGGATACTTTAGATATTATTCATGATTATTATATTGAAATAAGACTTGGTAATTACTGACCCGAAGCTGGTCGAATAGATCGTCGATCCGAGGCAACGGATACTTATTCTTTACGGTGATCTTGTTGAGTTCTCGATAATCAATACACAGTCGCATACCTCCATCTTTCTTCTTCACAAATAAAACTGGGGCACCCCATGGCGACACACTTGGACGAATCAACTTCTTTTCCAATAACTCGTGCAATTGCTCTTTTAGTTCCTTCAGCTCAGCGGGTGCCATACGGTAAGGAGCTTTAGAAATGGGCTCAGCTCCAGGGATGAGATTTATCTCAAAGGAAATCTCTCGATCAGGGGGAAGTCCTGGTAGTTCCTCTGGAAAGACATCAAGAAACTCTTGAACTACTGGAACTTGCGAAATGTCCACTGCTGCCTGCTCGACACTAAGAGCATAAACAAGATAGCCTTGACATCCCTTTCGCAACGCTCTACGGGCACGTACTGTATTCACAAAAATATTCTGACTTCTTCAACTTGGGACCTCCTTGAAATGATACTTCCTCTTGCTCAGGGGCTCCGAAAGTGACTCTTCTTCTGATTGCAGTCAATATGGGCATGGTTCTTAGACAACCAGTCATACCAAGAATAATGTCAAAGTCACTCATAGCAATCGGGATCAGATCAGCTGCGAACGATGGTCATCGAGCTCGACCGCGCAATCCTTATACAGATAATGAGACGTAAGCACTTGCTCACCAGCGGCTTGGATTTGATAGGGTGATTTAAGCCGGATGGGATTGTGGTCTAATCCCTTTGCAAATTTCTTAGATATAAAGGAGTGGCTGGCGCCACTATCAAACAACACATTTGTGGGCATACAGCATACAAGAGTAGCGCCTGAATCATATAAAGTTTTAACTACGCAGGCAATATAATATTTATCAACTTAGTATTGCAAAATTTTAAATCATACCAGCCACGACGTCTCCAGCTTCCTCAACTGCAGCATCAGTCATCACATGCACACGCGCATTCGGGCGTTGACGTTGGTTCCTCTGCTGCTGACCACCACGCTCACGACAATCTCTCAGAATATGCCCGGTCTTTCCACATCCAACACAAGCAGCTCCCTTATCAGGACAATCCCTAATCATATGACCAGTCTTGCCGCAACCAAAGCACTTACCAGCTTGTACATAGCACTCGCCCAAATGATTCTTCTGACAATGGGGACACATGGGAATGGCCCTGCTGCTGTTGTCCTTGATTTCCTTGATTATTTCTCTGATTATTCTGATTCTGTCCACGGCGCTGTCCACGATTCTGATTTCCTCTTTGGTTCTGATTCTGCTGTCTACCTTGCCTCCCATGAAAATTCTGTCTAGTCATTTTCCTTGCTCCTTTATCACTAGAAGTGTCCCTTCCTCTTTTCTGGCCCATCGTCGTATCACGACGAATGATATCCTTCTCGATCCGATAACATGCATCAACAAGTGCTTCAAAATCAGCAGAGATAACATTTACCAACCAAGTGCGAATCCTTGGGTTCAGCCCACTCTCAAACTTCACCATCTTAGATTCCTCATCATTCATCGTAGCCGGAGAAAATCTACCCAAAGCCAGAAACTTGCTCACATATTCAGACACAGTCATACCAGGTTCTTGCTTCAACATTTCAAAATCATGCCTCTTTTGCATCTTCACTGACGGAGGAAAATAAAACTTGTTGAACTCTTGGATGAATCTCTCCCATGGAATAGGTCGGGGTAAAGGTTGCAGCTTAGCCTTCCACCACTGGTTCGCCTCACCAAGGAGGAAAGGCCTCACAGCTTGGGTTTTTATATTATCAGGGGCTCCATTCAGTTCAAAACAGTTCTCCACTTCATCTAGCCATTTTTTCAGCCATATCGGGGTAAGACTTGCCTTCAAAAGGCGGCACATTCGCTCGCTTGAGCTTCTCAAAGTAGTACTGCGCATCTCTTATCGGTTCATATGGAGGAGGAGGGGCAACTTGCTGTATCATTCCCTGGCCAATCTGAGTTACGGTCTGACAGAATGCTTGGAAATCCGGAATAAGAAGTGGCACTTGCGGAAGAGGGTTTCCTTGAGCTGGTGGGGGATTTTCATTCTGTGGTGGAGGAGGAGGCGGTGGATTCTGATTCTGAGGAGGAGGTGGAGGGACTTGATCTTGAGGTTGTGGAGGGTTTGGTTCGGGTGCATGGGCAGCATCTCTGTGAGGTCTACCACGAGTCCGAACCATCTGTATATGGAGCAGAAAGGTATATTTATGTATATATAGATCGAGATGACTGACTAAATTTAGACATGCTTGGAAAAGGAATTTAAAGCAGGAAAAAGAGTCAATACGCGACATATCGGCTAACAGGTTGACCAAGGGACCCTATTCCCAATCTAAGTTGTCTAAGCTAAGGCTATCTTTCTTCTAAGATCATGACTTAAGTCTAAGATCAATTCTTAGTTTTCTAAGATCATAACTTATCGTCTACGTTCTGCCCGAATCTAGAGCCTCGGCTCTGATACCACCTGTAGCGCCCCGTACTCGGCTACCCCTCGTACAGTGCACCCTCCGTACCTTCCCTTTCGGAAAAGTACAAAGCGTCGATACTTAACTCGTAAAAACCCATGGATAAACATGGATTACAAAGTCACGATCTTAACAGGTAGATAAAAATACGGCGGAATTTGAACCTTAATCCGAAAGCGTCAAATCGCGAATACATAGCAAAATTATACAAACATTATCCGAAGAGAATCAGAAATAGCTAAGTCCCAAAATGTCCCAAAGGCCCATCAAAAGCTCCCATCCTCATTCTCTTAACGGCAATTCCCATAACCTACGGGTATGGCATCCTTGGCTCATCATCAATCCACTCGACTTCATTTCCTGGTTCTGGGGAAAATAAATGGGTGAGCGACAGAGTCGCCAGCAAGTATACGATAACACCTTACAATAAAGAGAAAACTGCATACAAGAATCAAACCCCAATTCCTTAAGTTAGAACATACCTGCCATTACCTTTCCGGAGCATCATACTTAAAGTCATATCAATACTTAGCTAAAATCTAAGTGTCATCACTTAATTAGATTCTACATGCCATAACCAAACCTTACTTCTATGAAAAGGTATCATGCGTAATGCGTATGAAAATGTGAATGCGATGCAAATGCAACGGAAAACATTCTTTCTTTCATTTAGACATGCTCATAAAGATACTTGAACTTTCTTTCTTTCTTTTAAATCATGCTCATCGTAAAACAAGAGTGTGTGTCAGCCTATTATACCGGGCATGACTCGGTTCTTATAACATGATCACCTTCAGATCTATTATACCGGACCTGGCACGGTTCTTATACTCTTCAGACCTATTATACCGGGCCTGGATCGGTTCTTAAAATCTTCAGACCTATTATACCGGGCCTGGATCGGTTCTTATAATCGTGATCATCTTCAGACCTATTATACCGGGCCTGGATCGGTTCTTATAACTTTTCAGATCAATTAACCCCGGATCTGTGACGGGTTAAGCTGGCCAGAAGGGACGGAATTCTTTCAAAACAGAAACTTTATATAAAACTTCGATAAAATCATGAGCATGGAACATATGAGCATGTCAATGCAAGTGCATGGGATGCAACATGGTAAAATGCACTTATAGCATCATAAACAACTTTCTTCATGGGCTGGAAAACGAACCAGCAGCATGTCCTGTATTGTCCAGCCTTAAATCAACCTTTTTAGCCTATTTTCCAGAAACTAAAAATATGGACATGCACCACATGATCTTAACTACATTCTGTACAAATTTCATGCGATTTCGACAAGCGTAGATACCTCAATAAAAATAATTCCCAACAAGGGTACAACAGAAATTCTGCTGCACTCTCAACTCCATTCCTTACCTTGTCTCCATCCATAAACTCATTATGGGGCTCACTTAGCATCTGAAAATCTTTCCTTTTTCCTTTGTGAACAATATTCAAATGCCCATTCACCAAAACAGGTGAAAATAAATACGATACAATTCATACAAGCACAAAGGGTCAATCTGTCCTGTTTTCCAGAATGTTACACCGACTTTCCTTCAACGGTTTACCATCAAGATCAATAGATAAAATAAATTTCTTACATGGATATTTAACTCTATGTCTTAAGTACTTCCTGTAAAAATTTCAGGTCAATCCAAGATGTTTAAGGTGCTTAAATAATTTTTCTCCCTAAGGTGGTACGACCAGAAACTGTTTTGACCCCTTAATACTAAAAATTCATTTCTGGCCAATCCACAAAGGATTTTCCAGAAATTCCAACGCCACAATAAACTAGACATAATAAGCTACGACCATGCCAAAAATAAGCTCAATCCAACGCTTAGAAGGTCCTTAACTAAGTCCATCAATTTGGCATAAAATCTGTCCAGAATTCTGTTTTCAGCCAACATGCATAGAAATATCCTTTCCTTCCTAATTTTGTTCTTTAGCCTAAAATCCAAGTTAATGGTCATTCAATATACATGATAAGGCTTCTCTACACTAATTCAAGTCTCCTTTAGTATGCAAAAGTCGTTCACATGGGCTTCTCATTATTCCAAACAAAACAGTCCCCTAGTCCAACACATTCAAAATATAAGAAAAAGGTAACAACTTATGCATATTTTCACTAAAGTCATATCTTAGGCTTCTAGACATTCAAGTATGCACATAATCACATATATTGTAAGGGGTTGAAGTATACTTGCCTCTTCAAGCTAAAGCTCTTGCCTTTGTTTGGTTATGAAGTGAGATGTGATGAGATCCTTCACCCTCTTCACCTTGAGCACACGGTTTTGAGGGAGTGAAATGAAAAGGTTAGTTCTTTATTCAAATGGAGGAACTAGGTCATCTTTAAAGTTAGAGCATCTTACCACAATAATCTTGAAATGGAGATTCAAGCACCTCAATGTATCTCCACCTAAGAAAGTTGATAGCTTTCCCCTAATTTCACCATAAAGCCCACGGTTTTAGGCATGTAACAAGAGAGTTCATGTGAGTTTCATTCTTTACCAAAATGAGAATTTTCTTAAGGGAACTTAGAATAAGACTTACCTAGATGTCTTCTTGGGGTCTTGAAGTGAACTTGAAGCTCTAGCCCTCAAGATGGAATGGCCGAAATCCTTGATGAGGGAAATGGAGATTTTGCTAAGTGTTTTTGCTCTTGCAATAGGAGAGCTAGAGGCTTCTAGAATGGTTGAAGTTAAAACATCTTTGGAGGCTTAGGAGGGGACGGTTTTTGGAGGGATTTTGGTGAGATTAGGGCTTCCTTGCATGTTAACCAAGGTTAATCTAACTTAACCTTGGTTACTTTGCTCAACCATAGTTACTTTTTGTGTTAACCAAAGTTACTTTACTAAATCATGGTTACATTAACCTTGGTTTAGAGAAAAGTAACCATGGTAGGATTTAAAATCCTCCATGTCTAGACATTAAGGGGGGCGGCTTTGGTTGGGGTCTTTATGACCTCAACCATACTACTTCCTTCTTTAATGAGTTGTCTCAACTTGTTCCTTAAATGCATGTCTATTTTATTTTCTATTTATTTCTTTGCCTAGTAGTTTCTTATCTTATTATCTTAACCAATAAAATTGGCTAGAAATTCCTAGAGTGTCTCCATGTATAGGCCGAAATTTAGGCTTCTTGGCCAATTGATATTTCTTGTAACTTTAGTTCATGTACTATATTGTTTCACCTATTTTATTGTATTCTAAGATTAGCATATGTATGCATACATATCACATATACACGTGCACACATATATGTTAGTATGTATGGCTCATGTAATCCTATCTCTCATGTATTACTCTCTTGAAGTTTCCCTTATTTAATTTGGGCTTGGTATCACCTTAATAAGAATTAAGTGAAGAGACTTAAAAGGATTTAAGTAACATGCGCTAAAAGAAATTGTCTCTTTTATTCCATCTCATATTCATAGTTTTTACGTACCTAATTGTTGGGGTACAACAAGAAGAGCCCTAGAGTGGGCGGCCAACCTAAGATAAAAAGAAGAGAAGAGCAAACAAAAACACAAGACAAGTCTCACAAGTTCTAAAGTGCAAATAGTCTCTCTACTCTCTTCTTCTATATTTCTTTCTTCTCTTTCTCTCTCAAATCCTATTATATCTATATTCAAACATATTGTACAGGCTTCATTCATACCACCATACACGCCCTATTGTTGTAAAAGGTTGATCAAGGTGTGATCAAACCTTCATCCGTTCGGTGGTGGTGTTCCTGATCATTGTAATTGCTTGTTTCGATTGTAAAGGGTTGGAGTTGGTGTGTAACTCCATCAACCCTGTGTAGTAAGGTGTTATTTTGTTTAGTGATAACCGAGGAAGGTGTCCTCGAAGACCAGAGTAGGTTGATTTAACCGAACCAGTATAAAATTCCTTGTGTTCTTTACTTTTCTGCATAATACTTTCAGTTTCCAGCACTTTTCCTCTATTTCATCGTAATCTGAAAAATAGTAAACGAATTTCAAAAATTTTAATATTTTGCAGCAACATATCCATGTCTTCTAAGTTTCATTTGGCACAAGTTTCAATCCTTTTGGACAAGTATAAGTCATTCAAATGTCAACAATTCTGAGACTAGTGCAATCTGATTTTTAGACTTGCAAAGGTTGAGAACTTGAACGTATTTGACATACTTCCCAAAAGAATTTTTCAAAACTGTTTTAACACAATTAAATACATATAGTAAGGGGTTTGTCACTAAATTTTCAGATCATTTAGAGCCACGGTTTAATCGGAATAAATTTTTCAAATCAGACTACCGTTTCTGGCAGATTTGCGCAATCTGACCACAAACAATTTTTCAAAGGGTTAGAGATTGAATTTGGATCTGAAATTTTTAGGAGATACTCAGAAAATCTGAGGCTACAATATCTCCAAATTGCAGAATTTTTGAAGGCATGTAACCTAGCTTTTCAAACGTTGCAAAACAGGACCTCAAAACAGAAACCGTTTTCAGAAGTTGTGTTTTTAGGTCATAACAATTTTAAAAACCAAATTTTCCGCACCCACTATTCAACCCCCCCCTTCTAGTGGTGCCTTGCAGATCCTACAAGTGGTATCAGTGCGCAGACACACTCACAACAAGAAGATCCAACGATCTAAATGAGATGGCAACCACTAGCTTCAAAACCAAGCAAGAAGGTATGTCTAGTCAAAGGCCTCCTCTTTTGATAGTGAGTCCTTTATTCAATGGAAACTAATAATGAAACTTTTTCTTATGGCTATTGATATTGATCTATGGTCTATTATAGAAGACGGTCCATTCGTTCCTTCAAAATTATCCATTGTAGATGGTGTCACACTAGAGGTTGCAAAAACACTAGTGATGACAAAAGGAGACTAAATATGAATGCTAAAGCCATGCAACTACTTTTAAATGGGCTAAGCAAAAGTGAATCTAGTTACGTATCAAATTGCTCTAGTGCCCAAGAGATGTGGAGAATTCTTGAGATGAAACATGAAGGGACTAGCCAAGTAAAGGAGTCCAAGATTAATATGCTTATGTCCACACTTGAGTCTTTCAAATTATTGCCAAATGAGTCTATTGTTGATATGGATCTACGATTGACTAACATCTATAATTCTCTTGAGTCTCTTGGCAAAGCTTTCTCTACGCAGGAAAAGGTCCAAAAGGTATTACGAAGTCTTCCATCCGAATGGGATCCTAAAGTCAAAGCAATAGAGGAGAGTAAAGAAACAAAATCCATAAAAATGGAGGAATTGATCGGATCATTAAAGGTATATGAAAACAAACTCAATTTAAGAAATTCTGATTCAATTTCTAAAAATAACAAGGCTATAGCGTTTAAATCAAATGAATACGTCTCTACCTCTTATGATAGCGTAGATGATAGTGACATGGATTCTGATGATGAAGATTTAATCACGATGGCTAAAAGATTAAGACAGATCTTGAGAAAATCGATTAAAACAAACATAAGCCTACTTCATCTAAGGATCATAGAAATAAAAATAATGAAGATGTAAAGTGCTATGAATGCGGCAAACTTGGACACTTATCATATGACTGCCCGAACAAGGACAAACAAACAAACAAACACCTTGACAAGGATCGGATCAAAACTAGACTCGTCTCAGAACCTAAACAGAGGAGAAGAGCCTTCAAAGCCTCCACTTGGAGTGACACATCCGACTCTGACACTGATACAGAAGAACAAACGGTACAAGTATGCTTTACATCTAAGGCATCGAATGAGATATCCTCTGACTCTGATTCTGATTTTGAATGTTCTTATAATGATTTATTTAGTCAATATTTAGAGTTGCATAAGTTCTCAAAGACTCTTACAAAAAAAGAAACGATTGATTGAAGACAAGAAGTTGTTAGAATCTTCTAACACGAACCTTGTTTCTCAATTAAATGATTCAAAAGAAGAGTCGTCTTGCATCATCAATGTATTGAAATCAAAGATCTCATCATTCACAACAGAAAATAATGAAATGAAATCTGAGATTTCAAATTTGAAATCAAGGAATGCATATCTAGAAAAAATGGTGAAACAGTTTGACACAGGTACATACATGCTAGATCTCATTATCTCTTCACAAAAGCATGATAACGACAAAACCGGATTAAGACATGTTGAGAAAAATGAGATACTAAACAAATCAACAAAATTCATTCCGTCTAAGAAAATCCATGTGTCTAAGATATATGTGGCGCCTAAGAAGACGCCTAGATCCCCCGCTATGTCATCTTATCATGCTTCATCTTCATATCATATGAGATATAATTTTACGCCGTACAAATATGAAAAGAAGTCATTGATGCATATGAGAAATCTATATCATAAAAATGCATCTAGATCACGCACCGTGCATGCAAACTAAAATGCTTATCAAAAACAAAGATTATACTATGAGCATGATGGCATTCTCGGCCAAAGGCCAAATGGATTTGTGCCAAACGTCTATTATATTGCATCTTTATCTCCTTTCTCACCTTTTGGAAGACCTAGAAAGGTCACCCAAATTTGGGTACCAAAAGGGACATTTGCAAAGGGTTTAATGAATAACCCTTAAGAACGAAATCGAAATGCATGAGTTTTTGTTTCTTCTTTCTTACATGCACTTTTGATTTTCTTTCCAAAATAAAAAGGGAGAGAGTGCATGATTTAAGGGAGAGCGAGAGTGATTGATTTAAGGGGGAGCGAGTGTAGCGCTCCGCACCCGGGCCTCGTCCAGATACGGTGCACCCGCCGTACTTCACTAAGGAGAGTACGAAGCGTCATGCATAACATGCGAAAATCCATGACATAAGTCATGGACTCCCATGCTAACATTTCACATGGTAGTAAAATTTAGGCAGAATTAAAACTTTTCAAATTAAACGTGCATTACTAATTTACTAAGTCCCAAGAGTAGAAATCCCACAAAATAACATAACCGAAATTCAGAGAGTTCAAAACATAGTCATAATACAAAACGTCTCGGCAGCACAAAAGTCCTTAAGCTTAGCCCCCTTTATATCTCCTCGCCTATGGATAAGGTACCCTCAGCTCATCTTCGATCCATTCTATCTTGGCATTTTCTGGCCCTGGGGAAAAATAAAAGTGTGAGTGATAAAAATCACCCAGCAAGAATACAATAAACTACCATAAAATACATAAAGAATTATAACATGAATGTAATAACATGAAAACCTTAAACAATAATTCATACCTGTCTTAAATCCTGAGATCACTTGATGACATAGCCTAAGCATAATTCTAGGTAATGCTATCCACTATTATCTTATTACATCCTTAACTGTAACATACAACAGGTCAGCGTGTTCATGAGTTATGCAATATGCAATGCATGATGTCGTGTCATGTCAAAACATTATTTTGGTCCCATAAAACAACATGTCATAAAAACGGAGTGTCAGATCAATTAACCCCGGATCTGAGCGGGTCCAGAACATATCGACAGACCAATTAACCCTGGGTCTGAGACGGGTCCAAACTGATATCAGATCAATTAACCCCGGATCTGAACGGGTCCAGAACATGTAACAGACCAATTAACCTCGGGTCTAAACGGGTCCAGAACATGTAACAGACCAATTAACCTTGGGTCTGAACAGGTCCAGAACATATCATGTCAACAGACCAATCAACCCCGGGTCTGGAGTCGGGTAAGTCGCATGCTTAGCCGGCAAAAGAATCATGAAGCTTTCTTTAAAAACATGGGACCGTAAAATTTTCATGCATCACAAAACATAGTCGCTTATAAAACTTGCTTGCATAAATAAAATCCATAAAAATCAGTTTCATGATCGTGCATGATACATGCAGTGATTATGCAATGCAAGTCATGTCGTGAACCAACGTATTAACATGCATGGTTTCGGAAACTAAAGGTTCCCAAATTCCCACGTTATGATCATAGGCGGCTAATTGAACTTCTTAAATCTTAAAGCCTTAATTATTTGAACCGTCACTTGGAATGTATAACAAAAATCCCTACCTAGGTCCAAACCCTTCAAAATTAGCCCTTTTTAATTTAATCCCTTGTTCAGCCCAAATTTCAGCTGCAGTACATCAACTTCACGTCCGTGATTACCCCCTAAAACGTTAAGGTTAACCTGATCAACTTACGTGACTCTACTCCTATATGTCTTGGGTGGTTGTCGTAAAATTTTCAGATTAATTCGGTAACCAAAAGGGCTCATTTAATTCATTTTCTGAAATGGGTTAGGTGCTGAAACTGAACTGTCCCGTTTTACTAAAGATTTAATTGCGGCAAATCTGTAATTTGTTTTTCCAAAATTCCAACTCACACGAGTCATAAACATGTGGAACTAGTATCCTACCGAAATTTCGCCCATTTTCATATTTCTAAGTACTATTTCAGAGTCCACTAATCAGTTACTTAATCCCAGCTTTGTCCCAGTGATATCAGTTGAGCAGTTTTACTAATTAATTCATTAAAAATAATCCAGAACTTGTTTTACTAAAATTCCAGCTGGCGTGTTCACTACACTCCTAGAATTATTACCATGCCAAAAATCAGCTTTATTGGTTATCTAAAAGGTCCCTTTTTAAGCCAGTCAAAAGAGGTTACGATTCTGCTCAGTTTCTGTTTTTCAAGTATGACCAGTCTTACCAAATATTTTATTAAAATTTAAAATTCCAACTCTCATCTCTACTATACACATGGGGCTAGTTTTGTGCCAAAAATCAGATTTATTGAAGGTCTACAAGGTCCTCTTTTAAGCCGTTGAAGTCAGTGTTTTTAAATTTGCCCAGCTCCAGAATTTTCAACTAGAGCAGTTTTACCGCGTAATTTCTTAAAAATAATCCGTAGCTTACTTTAACGAAATTCCAACTCTCCCTTGTGCTATACTCATGAGGCTAACTTTGTCCCAAAAATCAGCCTCATTGAAGGTCTGTAAGGTCAATTTCCAGGACATTGAACACGTTACCTCATTCTGCCCTGTTCCAGTAGCTTGTTACTTTGTCATCTATTCAAATCAAATGTCCATCATTCATCTTGTTCGTATGACACATATTATTGATTATCACTTACATCCCATTGTAACATAAATATCCACGTTGCATGTTTACAATAAAGTCACCTTTTCATCATACAAAACAGTTTGTAGATAATAACAAGGCAAGTGTCATTTATGCACTAAAATAAGTGTTCATCTTTAAAGACAATACTCACCTCCTCATCCCTCCTTTAGGCCGAAACCTAGGGGGTGCCTTAGCCACATTTTTCCACACATTTTCAAGCATGCAATCACATTCAAGATTCATCTTAAACTAATCTTACAAACAACTTCATAAAACTCCTATTTTTCACATGCATGCTTTTCTTAGACCTTCCACATTTCAATCAAGAACCAATCTTGCCTAGACCCACTTAGTTGCACCTTAAATCATCTCAAAACAGCCTTGTAACTTAATGCATGTAATGAAAGATTCCATCTTTGAGAGAATAAGCCACATGCAATGCATTGTTCTTAAGGAGTCTCTAAGAAATAATCTTAAACTTAGGGTATTCAACTAAAGATCAAATCTTAAGGACCTCTAATCATTCAAGTCACTAAATCTTTAAGTAAATCATGAGAGATTAGTGTATACTTGCCTCTTCAAGCTAAAGCTCTTGTCTTTGCTTGGTTATGGAGTGAGTTGAGTTGAAATCCACTTCTTTTCTTCACCCATGGTCACACGGTTTTGAAGGAGAGGAAGGAAGAGGGTTAGTCTTCATTCAATAGTGAAAATAGGATGTATTTGAGGCTAGAACATCTTACCAAAATGAGCTTGAGTGGAGATTCAAGCACCACAAGATGTCACCACCTAAGAAGGTTGAAGTCTTCCACCTAGTTGAACATGGAGGCCACGGTTTTGAGGTGGAGGGAAGGATTCATGTGAGCTTCACTATTATGTATGAAGAAATTACTTAATGGACTTAGAAGAAAACTTACATAAACACTTCTTAGCTTGAAGATGAAGCTTGGATGAGGACTTCTAGCCTTCAAGGATGGAGGCCGAAAGTTTCTTGGTGTGGGGAGTGAGATGAAGATTTTTTTCTAAGTGTTGGCTAGGTCTTTGCTTGAGAGGATTTTCTAAGATGGTTTGAAATGAGCTTGTCTTGCAAAAATTTAAAAACTAGGGTTGGAAGGAGGGAGGGGAGCCGGCGGTGGGGGAGTAAAAGGAGGGTTAGAGTTACCATGAGTATTAACCTTGGTTACTTTATTCCAACTATGGTTACCTTAACCTTGGTTTAAAGAAAAAGTAACCATGGTAGGATTTAAAAATCCTCCATGGCTAGCCATTAAGTGGCCGGCTGGTTGGGGGTCTTTAATGACCCCAACCATACTTTCTCCCCTTTTAATAGTTGTTTTATTTACTCTTTGCATGCATGTTTATTTTGGTTTTTATTTATTATTTGGTTAATTTAAGATTTATGTTGGTTAATGATGGTGGATTCTAGAAGCCTTGAGAAGGCTTGGCCGAATGGGGGGTTTCTTGGGGCAATTTGATGTTTCTTGTATTTTGTAATTCATGTATTTTATTGTTTCCTTATTTTTATTCTATTCCAAGATTAGCATATATATAGATATATAGTAGGATGTACCATGTGCAAGTACCCTAAACATATATTAGGGTACATGTATCTACCTATATACATATGTATACACGCCTATATGTACATCATACATTTCATACGCATATATCCTATGCACGCACATACATGTATATTGGTAAGTATTGTTCATATATATATTTCATGTATCAGTTTCTTGAAATCCCCTTATTTAATTATTTAGTATCGTCCCAAAAGTATTTAAGTAAAGAGTGTCAAGTTGACTTAAGTAACATGCACTTTGAGAAATCATTGCTTTTATTATGTCACTTAATCATAGTTTCAAGTACATGGTCGTTGGGGTACAACAGCGAGAGTGATTGATTGCAAAAATCAACGGGAAGAAAATTTGAAATCCGAAATTTAAATTTGTGCACGATTGGAGGGGGAGCGATTAAAATTTAAATCATGTACTAAGGTTATTTTGTAAATAATCAAAAGGGGGAGATTATTGAGAAAAACGGTTTGAGTGATTCACAAAATGCATGATTTAAATAACGTGTGGTAAAGAAATGCATGACACAATTTATTACTTGACACGTTTTTGCAACAAACCTGCCTTATATATTTTATATATAATGTTGTCGTACTAACAAGCCATGAAGCTTTAAAGCTTACGTCAAATGGCAAACATTTATTGTGTTTGAACTATTTTCAGCTGCCACTATTAATGAACTAAACTAGTTCATTAAATGAAGTACTTAGTTAAATGAACTAAGTAGTTCATTAAATGGAGAAATATCTGGAGAAGGCACAAAGGCAACAAACATGGAAATGGAAAGTCTTCTCTCCCCTCTTAACCACACACCATTCATATATATATATATATATATATATATATATATATATATATATATATTCTGAATTTTTTAAAAAAAGGCACTATACACATATATTCCAACATACTACCGACACGCTATATATTTTACGAACGTACATTAACGTCACACCACTATACTTATCTCATATTTATGAGTATATTCAGGTCTTATATCATATGATATAAGTCATGGTGATAACAAAATTATTACGAAACGTTACAAGGTTATAAACCAAAAATTGTCGTATTGGGTGACAACCGAAACTTCGCTAACGTGTCACGTACTTGCCATATATAGATGGCCAGCCCCTACACTTCAAAAATAGCCACAAATTTCGTGGCTTACATGGTATATTCGGCCATAAAATCATTCCACATTGGTACACATAAATCACCCCCAATTAAGGCCAAATTGTGGAGATTTCAAAGTCAATATTTTTGTCACATGGGGCGCCACTTTCAATCATCATTTAGAGCTGAATATTCAAGTTATTCTATGTATATTATGTGTGACATAATATATATAACATGTACAAAAATTTTGAATTTAATTAGAGAAGAATCGCGCAATCGACAAAACTCGAAAATTCGGTTTTCTACGAACACAACACATGGAACGTTTTTAGCTTAACATGTAACATGTATCTAAACACTTTTTACATGTTCAATACATACAAAAATGATCTAGAATATTTAAATTAGGGCTGATTGGAATATACCATATGTGTATAATTATTGTGCACTATTTTACAAAGTTTACAAAAATAAATTCAGCACATGTTCAAGCTCAATTCACACGCCTACTCAGCCTTGACGGAGCCTATGTGGAGCTTAGTTGGCATCTTGATTGGTGAAGAATGGACTATACAAGGTGTTAGTGACATAATGGTGGGAGCTACACAAGGTAATGTTTTAAACTATGTCACAAATATAACACATGCTGAAAATTCAGCATGTGTGTGTTAATATGGCCGAAAATTTGCCTTAGTTGTGATAAATTTGCCTCTTCATTTTTAAGGGATTGATGTGATAATATTATGGTAATAATTTGAAGATCTTGAGATTTAGCACATGCTGAAAATTTCAGCATGTGTTTAAAGGTGATGGCCGAATTTTCGGATTAAATGGAGACAATTTTCTTTGCAAATTATGTGGGATTGATTATGTGATATTTGAGAAGGTTTTTATGAATAATTTGTCACATGTTTTAAGTGTAATTCTGAGATTTGTACAGTCATCAAGTGATGACAAATCTCATCCAATCAAGGAGCGCCAAGTAAGCAAGGCCAAGACAATCATCCAATCAAGTATTGCCAAGTGAGCAAGTTGATGTCACAATTATACAAGGCATTCTTCCAAGGACTTAAAAGAGAATTTCCAAGGAGAAGAAGAGCCCTAGATTGGGCGGCCAACCAAAGATAAAAAGAAGAGAAGAGCAAACAAAAACACAAGACAAGTCTCACAAGTTCTAAAGTACAAATAGTCCCTCTACTCTCTTCTTCTACATTTCTTTCTTCTCTTTCTCTCTCAAAGCCTATTTTATCTATATTCAAACATATTGTACAAGCTTCATTCATACCACCATACACGCCCTATTGTTGTAAAAGGTTGATCAAAATGTGATCAAACCTTCATCTGTTCGGTGATGGTGTTCGTGATCATTGTAATTGCTTGTTTCGATTGTAAAGGGTTGGAGTTGGTGTGTAACTCCATCAACCCTGTGTGGTAAGGTGTTATTTTGTTTAGTGATAACCGAGGAAGGTGTCCTCGAAGACCGGAGTAGGTTGATTTAACCGAACCAGTATAAAATTCCTTGTGTTCTTTACTTTTCTGTACAGTACTTTCAGTTTCCTGCACTTTTCCTCTATTTCATCGCAATCTGAAAAATAGTTTACGAATTTCAAAAACTTTAATATTTTGCAGAAATACAGCCATGTCTTCTAAGTTTCATTTGGCGCAAGTTTCAACCCTTTTGGACAAGTATAAGTCATTCAAACGTCAACACTTCTGAGACTAGTGCAATCTGATTTTTAGACTTGCAAAGGTTGAGAACTTGAACGTATTTGACATACTTCCCAAAAGAATTTTTCAAAACTGTTTCAACCCAATTAAATACATATAGTAAGGGGTTTGTCATTAAATTTTCAGATCATTTAGAGCCACGGTTTAATCGGAATAAATTTTTCAAATCAGACTACCGTTTCTGGCAGATTTGCGTAATCTGACCACAAACAATTTTTCAAAGGGTTAGAGATTGAATTTTGATCTAAAAGTTTTAGGAGATATTCAGAACATCTGAGGCTACAATCTCTCCAAATTTATGAGTTTTTGAAGGTCTGTAACCTAGTTTTTTAAACGTTGCAAAACAGGACCTGAAAACAAAAATTGTTTTCAGAAGTTAGGTTTTTGGGTGAAACAATTTTAAAAACCAAATTTTCCGCACCCACAATTCAATCCC